>OY754337.1:100734925-101394669 GCA_963573305.1 Pyrrhosoma nymphula
CACAAGAAAATTTCAAAACCAAGGTGTGTAAATATTTCCTAAATTTGTGAATTATGCAATAGTATACTATGTACCTATTAATGCATTTTTTAAATTATGTTTAACTCTAAAGGACTTGTAGCCAGAGAAATATTAAATTATATTCTATTCTCATCTGTAAAAGGTTTTAATGATCATGGAAACAAAGTAGAGGTAGTATTACTTCAGTTTATTGTGCTTCGAGGGCTAAAGTAATTTTTCTTTTACTGTCGGCCACTCGCAAACATCGGACGCAGCTTTTGGAACAAGCAGGAGGATCACCCTGCCAATGGAAATAAAAATACGATAAGAAATGAAGAGAAGAGTGGGCGAAAGGATTGAATCACTAAACCAAGTCCACTATTTTTTATCATCATGCTTTCTAATACGGCTGGATTGTAACTCATACGATCTTTGGTCAATTTTTAACTGGGGTAATTCAGATAATTTTAGGTACGATTAGGTAGGGTGGCCACGCAAGAAGCATCCTCATAAAACTCTTAATCTATCACGAAACGAGAGATGGATAGAGTTATTCCAATATCCCCGGCGATCTACCACCAAGTTTACGTGACACCTTCAGAGAACTTCACACATTGAACCAAGCTCTCTAAAACGCGAAACAGTTAGAAGAATTAATTAATTTAGTTGCTGAAATCAAATAAACGGAATTTAGCTTTTCTCTCCGGAATTGCATGGTTCAAAATAGCAATATACTTATTGTCTTTTACATTTTCACAGAGACCAGGTTTATAGTCAACTGATGAAGTGGATTTTCCTTGCGTGGCAGTTCAATGGTTAATATTTGTCACACCAACATGAGATGAGGTTGGGCAGAAGAGAAAGCATCCGTTTCATTTTACCAACAAGGAAAGAAGACCTGACTGTAGTCCTTAAAGTGAATGTCACTTAACTCAAAGCTATTGAGTAAATGTAGGAGCATGAGAAGTGTTCTAAACGAACGCCAATGCAGAAACGAGAGGATATTTGACTCTCTCTCTACACGGAAAATATCAACTAGATCTAAATACATACCCTCTTGAAAAAAGAGAGACGCAGTTCTCTGATATTCATTTCGCGGAGGAGAAAAGAGAGGAACACACACGCGCCGATGCTTGAGCTACGATTGAAGTAATGAAGAGCAAAAAAAATAAACAAAAGAAAGTAATAAAGCAGCAAACTATTTTAAAAACTCGAGACAATCACTCCACCAAACTGTTTCAATGTCAAGCACGAGGCAAAAATGTCATGAGTATACCGGCTTTAAATGGGGTGAGTTGAAAAATAGCTAGCGAGACGGTGAGGTGCCGACAGGCGGACATTAAATGAATCACGAGAGCCAGACTCGTGCAGGAGGAGGGGGAGAGAGACGGAAGCGTAGCTCACCTATAATATGTCCCGTGGATGAGGGACATCACGGAAGTACTTAAAAGGGCTTTATCGCAGGGACACACGAGTCCTCTCCCACACGAATCAGATGCTCTCTCTTGCCCTATTCCCCCCTCTCTCCTTCTCCCCCACATATTCCCTCGACTTCTATCTCTCTCCTTCGCTTCTAAGCCCCATTCCGATCACTATACCAACCCTCTTTTCCTCCTTCCCCTTTCATGATTTTCCCCTTTCGCTCCCGCTCCCGAACGGTCACGAGACTGTGTGTAGGGGAGATGATGGCGGTCGGGACGCCGGCAAAGGTGGAAAGGGAAAGCGGCAACTGAGAGAAGGAAAAAGACAGAGAGGGAGAGAGAAAGGGAGATAATATGTATAGGACTGAGAGAGAGAGAGATGACTGAGGCTCGAGAACAATCCGATAAAAACGAGTTTTGAGTAAAAGGAGGGAGAGGGATAATCACGACGGAGGAGGACTGAGCGCAGGAAGAGACTCGACGACAATCGCGAGTGAAGACGCGAGTATCGGAGATAGCTTGACGGGAATGAAGGCTCGGCACGCGCATTTGAAAAAAAATTGAATAGAGCTCAAACGCATTCCTGGACGAGCGACACGAGTACGAAGGGAAGAACGATTCATACCTCCTTCCTCTCCTGAAGGCCACATGGGTATTGCTGCCAACCGAAATGATTTCAAGGAATAAATGAAATAAAGAACCAGTGCTGTCCACCGAAAGGTTTTAAATGCTACGCCTGTCAACGTTTTAGCGCCATGATCAGGTGCAATGCTGCATAACTACACCTATTCCCTGTTTTATAATCTCTGGTTAAATATTTTCTCCAAGCGTAAACCGAAGTTAGTACGCTCTCCGATTGATAGCACTCACGGTCTTAAGCAATGTAAAAAACCCAAAATCTCAGTTAACATAGAATTAACATAAAAGACTACATTTTCTGGCCGTTAGCGTTAACCAGAAATTAAACAAAAAGGTCTTACTCTACTACAAATACTTGATACTGCTACCTGATAATGACTTTTAATCCTTCATACACACAATATGAAAAACGTGACAGTGAACAGTACTTGCTTTTAATGCAATTATTCCTCGGCATGCTGTTCCATCACATCTCGCCTCATACAGTTGAATCTAATTTATTTCATTTTGACATTTCCTCCTACGAGCCGCCGCAAGGACGTCAGTCAGGAGGTGTTAGGACCGCAGGCATTAATATAAAATGGCTATTGGTAAAAGGAACAAGGGAGAAAGAGGAGGAGCATGGTGAATTCTGTTTTTGGTAGAAAACGTTTCACGCTGCTTTTGATAAACCTAGTCGTGAATTGAAGAAGGAAGAAAGATTGGTTGAACCTATTAGTTCAACACAGGACCACTCTAATTTTCCTTGCTTTAAAATTTAAAAATTTGATGTGGAGGTTAAATTATATTCTTCGAGCAAGTATGCAACTTGCATGACCTGGATTTTATTCTAGTAACCTTAGCCTTTAGTAATTTCTGAGACTATAGCGGCTTCTAACCCAGTCCTTTCAATAGCAATGTCCCTGTTTTGATTCGATCACCGGGGTTCCCAACAAAACTCGAGGGATAATTGCAATTAATGAAAATGAGCAATTTCCACAGGAATACTTGTGGGAATTGCTCATTTTCATTAATTGCAGTTATGTTTCGTTTCCACTCCATCACGCCTGAAACCTCAGATTATGTTTGATAAAAACGCGAGGGTTTCGTTTTCACACTCTTGAATTAGCAAATAAAACCTTTCTAATAGACCTGGAGTCAGAAAGTCCGATGCCGATAAGAAATGAAGCTCATACATACATTACAACGCCTCTCCAACCACGACATATAAAAAGATGCGAAGAGTACTCATTAAGGTAGTTAATGGGAAGATTTTACCAAATATCTACGTACTGGGCCATTACTATAAAAAAATAGTGAATATGAAGTTTAAAGGTGTTTCAGGCTCAGCTCTTAGAGTGCAACATACATCCTCGATGAAGAAAAATTAAAATAGTAGGACACAAAAGTATTATCTTTCTTCGTGTTAAAAAATATTTCAGCCAAAGGCTCTAGGCCTTTATTATTATTTGAGTATGTGTTAGAATTCAACGTTAAGATATTAGGAATAATGAATGATCATATTGTTGGGGGTAAACATTTTATTTACACGGGCGATATAAAATTTTCAAATTATTGAATTAACTTCGCCTAAGAGTAAAAATGCAATTGAAGGGTTGGAATGTTTCAAAAAAGTATTTTATCAGAAAAGAGCTATAACATATTCCTGAAAAAAAATTTGCGACATGTTAAATAAATCCTTCGCGTTGGAATGAAGGATCGGGTTTAGAAGGTACACTATACACGGTAAGAAATTTTGAAAGAAAGATAGTCTGGGGAAGGAAGAGTGGGCCAAGGACTTAGTCGGGCTCACTCCGGATCGCATGTTTAGATGAAAGAAAAATATACGACGTGTGTATCTACCTCAATTCCATTAAATTCCGCTCATGAAAGCCAGCTGATACTTCCGTTCTCCCAGGTCGATGGATAGTGCAGAGAGATTTCCTATGAAATACTGGAAAGCGCCTGCACGGTAATCAAGCTCTCAGCCTGCGAATGTTCAGGGATATCGATTCCCTCGGAAGTATTTGAAGTAAACTCAAGGAGTCGTGAGAAAGAGGATTATTTGAACCATTTTTCTCTTTTTATGATAAATTTGAGATTTAATTTCTATTCGGGAAACAGACTAAGCATAAAATCAGGGTAAGGGCCCAGCCACATTGACACACCGGTTCCCGTAAGATAACCGAATTTAAGCAATGTTGGGCCCGGACGGTGGTTGGATGTTTGACCATGCACACCTTCACCGTGGTGCTCTTGTCCCCTGTCTGCATGTGGCAGACAGACACTGGGTTGGCACGATTGACCAAATAGGTCTAAGTGCCCGGGCACCTGTCGAAGGCCCCCCCTACAAATAATCTAAATCTATTCTAAGCATAAAAGTATAAGCAGAAGCATATATCTGATATGGAACGCTCGGAAGAAAGACAGATTAATCAATGTAACATCTATTTTCATGTTCCCTTTCATACACGACACGTAAATTGTCGAGCGAAATTATTCCAACGTATACAACTCAGCTCACGTAATAGGAACGAAAGAATGATTTTTCAGAAATGTTTCAGACGTACAGGAGAAAAAGACTAATTTTAAGCGTGAATTCTTCAAATGATGCAGCAAGCGGCTCATTCACCATAGAGCCTCAGCAAAAACTGATGTATCTATCCACACCAAGAGGAGTGCGAGGCACTCGGGGAAGCATTAACGAAAATGAATAGGTGCTCATCAGGAGAAACCACCCAATATAAATTAATCACAAGAACTTTCCACGGAGCATACCACAAATTAATCAAGAACAAATTGATTCAACTGTCAGGATCCTTCGAGTACAATTTTAGGAACCCAACACTGGAGGCATGAAGGGTCTTCAATATTGACGTAGCTATTTTAAACCATGACCTTCAGCTTATACCCTTTCACTACACGCGCTACTCAAGAAATCCACTTCGACGAACTCGTCATATTAACTCCTTTTTGGGGAAACAGGTAAGAGGATTAGTCCATTTCCCTGAAGGAGTACTTGATGATTTTATAATGACTGTATAATTTTCTTTACCAGTAAATAACTGGTGAATGATTTTAAGTGCCTGAAAAAAAGCAATTTATAAAAAAGTTAAAAATGAGAAGGAGGTCGAATTGATCGGCCTGAATTCAAAAGAGACGTCAATAACTTCCCACCAGGCAAGAAAATATTTTAATTGGTACGAATATTGTACCAAATTTTGAATTTCTCATCGCCTAGCAGATGAAAATATACGTGAATAAATCCAAGGTACCTTACAATCACGTGCTTTCGAATTATGAGGATAGAACAAATAAAATCATGAGCCTATTATCAAAACGAAACCAGGAAACTGAAAGTATACAAAGGATAAAGGAAAAAGTTTTTATTATTTTTAACCAAACACCATTCCCTTCCACACTCAGTTGAACCACCCCGCAGCAAAAAAAAGAATGAGAAGGTGGGTGGAGCCAGCAGAATTCGATCCCTCTCCCTCCTTTACAGAAGACCATCAAAAGGCAAAAGGGACACGAAGGGGGGTTAAGGGGGTAGAGGTGTTCTAAAGAAAAGGCAGGACTGCATCACGGCATAGAAAGAGGAGGCAATGGCACGGAAGATAAGGCAATTGGGGGAGAAGAATGAAAAGATGGAATCCATTGGTCGGGGAAGGGCGGACACGGGAGGCGGGGATGCGGGGGCGGCGTAGGGGGCACTGCCGCGACTGGGGCAGTTGGAGATGGGGGATGTTGTAGTAGAAGAGAGTTTTGAGATGGACCACACATTTGTGCGGGAGATACGGCACCATATTAGGGGGTGAGTTTTTTTCATTTCCATTTTTTTCATATATTTTTCTTTTTGAAGGGGATGAGGATTGAGAGGCGTTGCGCGACGGTGTGCTTAGGGGGTGGGTGAACCCTTGAGGGAGTGTAGAGGGGAGTTGAAATAATAAGAAAAGGTCGGTCCTAGGGGTCTGGCTAAAAGGGATGCAAGTGACAGGGCCAGGTTTGGCCTGTGTTTGAGTGGTGGATTGGATGCATTGAAAACTGCTAACGGTTGAGACACATTGGTTTGGTGAGAGCGGGGGTGAGAGAGATAAAGAGAAAAAGAGGATGAATCCCCACAGCTGAAAGATAGAGAAATGCTTTGAAGGGGATGAGTGAGAAGTCGGGATAAAGCATAGGGAAGTGGCCACACACGAGCGAGGAAAGAAAGATGGGGTAGCGACGTGTTGGGTTAGGGGGGGGGACACAAAGGAAAAGACATCAGTCCAGGGGAATGGGTTGAAAGATTCAAACTGGAGGGGTAAAGCGTTATGATACCATCCACCCACGAAAAAGTAAAAGAGCGAGAGTGAGAGAGAGAGGGGGTGGCGAGGAGAAGAAGGGCACTGAGAAGGGAGGGGGGAGAAACGGGATAAAAGATCTAGAGTTGGCGGTGGGGGGTGTAGCGGGGGGAGACGGGAAAAAGGAGTTTTCAGGGAGTAACGGCAGGGGTGAGGATATACATGGTCCGGCTAATGGTGGCAATTAATAATGGACTGTAACAGTGAGGCAAAAAGCGCCAAGGCACAGTGGTGGTGGCGGTAGAGGGGAGGGGAGGTCGCAATGCAGAAGGGGTCAAAGAGGGTGCGCGGATGCCCAGGGTAAATGGAACGGGTTCGGGTAAAAGGGGTGGATGAAGGACGTAGCGAAGGGAAAGGGAAGGAGTAGGAGTGGATGGGGATGAGGGAGGTTTTTTCTGGAGGATGGATGGATGGATTACGCTTTTGAAAAAGAAAATGTGGGAGGAGGGAGGGGATATGAAGGGAATCCCGGCGTAGGGGGTGGGGAGGAGAAAAAGGGAACAGAAAGGGGCGGGTGGGTGGATGAAAGAAGAAAAAGGGATAAATGGTGTGAGGAGGGTCGCAAAAAGGAGAATTCCCCTTCTCATCCCCCTTCCTTCCCTGCCCTTACCCCTTACCCGAGGAGGTAGTGCGGGAGAGGAGAACAGAGGAAGGGAATGAGAGTGGAATGAGAGTGGAAAGGGAGAGAAAGAGGGGAGAGACGAAGGATAAAGGAGGAGAAAAATGATTAAGAGGCAACAGGAATGAGGATAAAGGGATGGGCATCCTACCCAAGGGATGAGTATGGAGGGAGGGTAAGGGGGAAAAGGTAAGAGCCGGTGATGGTCACGCGGAAAAGCGTCGGCGTATCCTGTATCGGGAGGAAAACTTAATGGGCAGAAAATTAAAGGGAATGACCTTTCATATATAAAGAGTGTGGGAAAATTTGGAAATTTTCGCAAGGAGGAGAGTGGTGGGCGTCGGCCCACGTGCCTGTAGGCGCTGAAAAAAAAGAAAATGCTGGAGAAGACTGTTAACTGCGTCGTACGTAACACGCAGGTAGGTATATATTTTTCATAGAAAGGAATGGAAGATGATATTTCCCAACTAATCCAGCCTCAGAATTCGCCCGATAAAGGTCTAATACGGCGAAATTAAGCTTCTGAAATACATGGTTTTATGAAATTAAAAAATATGTATTTATATTAACCTTGCCACACTGTTTGAGACGCGAAAGAAAGAAGAGCCCAGCATGTTAACTCAACTCGTTTCCTTTCCCAAAAATATGCAGGTGGGACGGCGCATAAAACAAAATTTTAACAAATGTAGAGATATAATGGAACGATTTTACAACAAAAGTACATACGAAGACCGGAAGAGGGGGAGAATGAAAAAAAGGAGCCGGATAAATTTTAAGAGCAGGAGAAGGCAAAAAAGGATGTGAGCCACGTACAAGCCCAGGGAAACACGCAAATCGTGAGAAGAAAAACATTCCATACGTCAGTTGGCGGCGGAAAATATTACTATATTCCTAGACAATGTAGTTCACTATTGAGATACAATTTTATAATATTTCCTCACAACGGGTGTTTGCTAAAAAATATGACATTACATTCACTTCATAGCAAACATTTTTTATTTCACCCGACGCATAGCAACCCTTAAATGCGACTGAAAGAAATTTGTAACAGCGGAGGATATCCAAATATGTACAAGATGATACAAATAAGCTTTGCGATGAGATCCGAGGATTGAATATTCAACGAATCAACTGTAACACTTGGTTAAAATAGAGCAAGGGATACAGAGAGCAAATGTAGAGGTAGTAGAAAATGAAATTCAGACAGCGTACACAGAAAAAATGATTTTGAGAGATAAAGTGCATGATCACACTGCAGCTTAGGAAAAGCCAGCGAAAGGAGACGCATTCTTCCATGCAGGGTGTCCGCGTCCGTCCACAAAGGGCCAGAGAATATTCCCCTCGACGCAGAAGGAATGCCAAGAAGTAATGGTTGATGATAGAGTTAAGGTGATTCTCAATACGAAACGAGACGTTCCTGCAGGTCGACCTAAAAGAAGCGTGGATATTAAGACCTTTCAAGATGAGGCACTTCACTGCGCATTTTGATGCATAAAATTGAGACAGCGCGGGCACGGAATTAGTGCCGGGGAAATTTCTTTTTCTCTCGCTCGGGCTGTGTTATATTTTCGAGCTAATTTGTAACTCTGAATAAAAGTGGTTTATAATTATTATACATGCGCCAAAGAGGTGTCGCGTTTGCTTTAAGATTCTTATCTAACTAGAACAAACCTCGCATCATACCTTTGTAGTACTTCACAGAGTTTATGTTTGTGACACAGAGGCAAAAACAAAAAAAGAGCGCTTTTCAAGCATGAAAAGCCTAATATTTTCGCGCTCTGAAAGATCTTTTTAACTCTTAAGGTGCAGCCATAAGCCTATAAATATTTCTTCTCATGACTAAGTTTATCCTATTATAAGTTAGGTGCCAACATTATGCCATCCCTAAAACTTAGCATCTGTTACTTTGAATTGACCTTGAATATTTAAATAAAAACACGAGACTAAGAAAACCCTTGGTAAATTATATAATTTAAACCACTTGCTTAGGTTACAAGTCGTTAAAAAAAACTACTTAGGTTACCACACACTTAAAGCGCGACAAACGCTTTAGTCTTGGTCGAAATGATAATATGCACGTATAAGGTCAGAGACATGCAGCAACTAGGTCCTCCTCACACCCCACTGAGTAACAATGTACTATCTATCACTACCCCTATCCTATCCTTAAAAGCGTCACGTGATTAACAAAGTGCCCTTTGTTTCAAAGCAAGCATTCTTAATAGACTCTAAAGACGTATCGACGGTATCTGGTAACGAAGCGATCAGTCCCAACAAACTCACCATTAACTGCTACGAAAGCGGATTATGCTTATTTTAGCTAGCTTACACTATAAGCTAAGGTGCTAAGCTGGGAAAGAAAGCAAGAATTTTCCTGAAATCTAAATAAATATATTTGGTTCCGTGCACTAAAATAATTTTCCCTTAAGGATATTTGCGAGAGGGAGTCAGCGAAATCTGGCAAGACTAACCCCAGTTGATCCACTGATATCAAAGTGAGAGAGAGGGTGGATAAATGGTATCATTAACGGTGAAAGCTTGTGTAAACGGGGGGACTCGGTATGAAATTGGGAGCAGAAGCGATGATATGGAAATTGTCATATATATTTTAGCTCGCTCGAGTATATTTCATCAAATAATTTCCGAGCAGTCCCAGTCAGAACCCGAAAATTGACATGGAAAGCGGGACCGAAGAAATAATTCTTTCTCACTGACTGAATAATTTGGTGCCACTAAATAATTCGGTTTTAATATGGCTACAAGGGAAAAAATAAGCTCAACATAAGTCTTAGTTACATAACACTAAGTTACTACACTATTTGATGTCAATATTCTATGTCGACCACAGTGAAACCACCAACATGGAGAAGCCGTTCAGAACACGCTTCAAAATAAGGACCACAGGATTAGGGAGAAAATGGGGAAAGAGTTATAGGCTGTGGGGACATAAGGATGAAGGAGGCAAATTTAAAATCAGTGAAGTTGAAAAAAGGCGTTGACATTTAACACGCAGGGAGGGGAGTATTACGTTCGGACGTGAAAATAAAGATCCTTTCAATTCCTGTTGAAGGTATTATATACGATAGCTTAAAAATATTTGGATGAAAGCTAAGAAACGTGCATTTTTGTAAAAACTGAGTAATATTTTATTCTATTATAACTGTGCGCATAAATAAAAAGACACAATTTTATAATAAGAATGCCAAGATTTCTAGGGCAAGAAACTCTAGGTCTCTATGTTGAGTGGAGAATTCTGGGATCAATATTCGGGCGACTCTTGCAGACGACATCAATTAAAAAACTCCTATCTTGTGATTTCTGAGAAACGAAACATAAGTTAAAAAAAGGGAGGCGTCTTAACTTTTTTCTAAGTGCTGCATGCAAAAGATTACTGAGAGACAAGGAATAAGCCATACGGTAACCTATAAGAGATGAATTTTTCCATTCACTTAGAAGCATACCGAGAAAATACCTAGGCTTTAGTGACTCAAGGTTTCATAAGTTTTAGGCTCTAGATTTTGAGGCTCAAGAGCCTACACAATACGAAGTGCAGGGTAAATAAGACTAATTAATCAAACCAACCTTCACTCGGGGTTTTAACTTGCAATTTCATGCACCGAGGTTAGAATAAATGTTTTTACAAAATCCAATAATGAGCGTTCAAGTACACCTGAATGATTAGGAAGTAGTGAAAATAAAAGAATGGAAAGAAGTACAGTCAAGAAGGGCACAACGTACTGATAGCTGGCAATGAATTTAAATCACCTGGATCGAGGCGCTAGAGATAGAGTAGTGAAGGGAACTTAATACAAAAACAACAGAGGGTTTTCAGTAAACTCTTAAGGGGGCGTGGAGAAGAATCTCTCTGTGAGCAGTATTTGTTGGCTTTGAAGCTCGAAATACGATACAACGTCGCATCAAGAGCGCCAAAAGAAAATCATTATCCGTTCTGTAGTTACATTTTTCTACCGAAACATAAACAGCCTTTACTCATCTTCCCTTTATATATCTCTCTCTCATACTCCACCTCCCTTGATCCCGACACTACTCTAAGGGAGATGAGGGGGGCCCTCCCGCTTTATAGACCGCACCACGATATGGAGGCCTTCCTGTCTCCTGAAAACTAACTGCACCCCCTCATACCCTCCCCCCTACAATGCGAACACACACGTATCTCTCTATACCCTTTATACCCACCCCTTTTCGACTGAACCCGAACCACCCCCTTCACCCTTACCTTCTTCCTTCCTTCCCAGTAGAGACCGCAGAGATCGAATTCCAACGGATCCTGAAGGGATGGATGTAAGGGGGGAGGGGGGCACCCAATCGATCCGTCCGCGAGGATGGAAGGGGGGGTTAAAGGTCCCCTTTGCGATCGCTACATTTGCGCGGTAGGCGCGTATGTGTGGCTCGTGTATTTGTGTGTGCGAGGAGATATTCTGGTGCGGAGGCGGAGGAGCAGTAGGAGGAAGAGGAGGTGGAAAATATGTACACTGTATTAATGCGATAAGAGGAGAGAGAGGACTGAGGGCCGACCGGTCGGCAAGGGGCGAATGTTGAAGGGAGTGGAAGGAAAGGAAGTGGAGGGGGAGAGGAAAAATGCACACATATGTACACAAATGAGTACAGAAGAGCGGTGGTGGCGCTGGGTGACAGATTGAATCCTACCCTTCGCTAAGTGGGAGGTGGCCGGGGAATTCAATTACTCCCGCATCGTGACTCGCCCCGAAATGCGTGGAATTAAATCCCCCCTTACGCTCTCATTGGCGGAGTAAACAAACAAGTTTCTCATCTTTATTTCCTGTCCTCTCAAGGCGGGTTGGGTGGAGAGGAGGGAGGGGGGGGGGGGAGTGGATGGGAAAGCGTAAAAAGAATAAGTGGAAGAAGAGATATATGGAGAAACAGAGAAAGAGAGGAAAAGGGGTAGGAAAGCAAAGAAGACGTAATTGTGTTGCGCTTCATTTCCATGCATGTGCCGAAGGAGAAAAAAGGAGAATGTCGTTTTCCGAGGTCCACAATCGAAAAACATAAATAACCCCTAGGGCCGGAGTTCGTGCGAACAGAGGATGGGCGACTGGGCTTTTGAAATTCCTACGAGAGAGGGAAATGGGAAGCTCAAGTTGTTTCTGATCCGGAAACTTCAATTGAGGGCTTAAATGTAGACTAATTTTTCGTAGAAATACGTTCCGCCATAAACCTAGCGTGAGCGGAGAAACTAATATCACAGAAACATCTACTGGTTATAATCCTAAAATATAATTAATTATTATCTGAGGTATTTCACACGAATTTGGGCCAAGTTCTGAGAATCTGAGACAAGCTAACATTGAAATATACGACTCTCTTGTAACGCAGTTGCATACTGATTAACAGTCTCATTTCATTTGTCCGGCTGCCCAATGGGCAATGGTAGCACATTTCCCGGGAACAGTTGGCCAAACGAATTAAGCACCGCGAGGATGGATAAATGAGCAAAAGAAGGCACGGCTCCTGGAGATGATTGTCGAAATTTATTCCTGCCCAAGAGAAACTCATTTCCTTCAGGAATGGAATCAATTAGAAACTAGATTGACTTGTCCCGGGGAAAAGAATGGATGCATTAAGCTTAGGTATTTACTTGAAGGCGCATCAAAGATAGTGATCAGCCATCTACCGGCCAGCCCGATGATCATAAAACACGAACATAGAAGTAATAATTCACTTGTGGCGATGAACTGGGCGCGAGTATTAAGAGAGAGAGAGCAATATATTTTACACTGATTCGTAGCAATTAAATTACAAAATCAAACGGGGCAAGATGACACCACACAAGTTGCTTCTTTTTCTGCTTTCGGATTAATTGCGTATTACTATACCTACATACTAAGAATACAGAGTCGGATAGATAGGAGCTCCGAATGAGACGGGACGTGACATAATATTGCAATAAAAAAGGAGAGTACATGTGGAACGGCAGCGTGAAACGGAAATTGCAGTGTGAAGCAATTACCGTGGACTCACAATTTCCAAAAACGTTAATAAAGCTACCACTGGATGCCAGAGAGACGAGATAGGGGGACGCTGGGGGCCAGTTATGGGTCGAGCGAAACGAGAAAATAAGAGGCGACTACGAACATGAAACGTAGGGGTATTTCTTCTGCGAGAACATTTTCTATCAGGGTGTGGTAGAGGGAGAGACAGCCCACCGCAAAGGGGCAATGGTTCTATGCATTGATTGCGGCATGCGATATTTGACACATTCGTATGGGGGAGACACATACGAAGCATTTGCGACTTGACTTATCAAGAGTGACATGGAATTTGCAATATAAATGTGATCAGAAAAGTACTCAGCGAGCAACGTGAACTGGATATGATATCGACTGCGATATGCGATATTCAGCCACATATACATATACTCCGAAATCATCATATACGTAGAAATTCAGCAATACATAATCCAGGGATATTGATCAACCATGCTCTGTGACAAGTTGATGTGCTATATCATGCAGTAGTATTTAAATGCGAATAAAATACGAGGCGATGGGTATACGATGCGTGTTGTACAATGTGAATGCCTGGTTTTCGAAATTTAAACAAATTCGAAATTTAAAAATAAATTCCACGTGCTAAACTTGCATCATGCATTGAAACTCTACATAGAGTTACTATTCATATCCTATCGCATCCCATGAGACCGATTTCAATTGAATCCACAGTGAGTGTTGACGATGGAGAGGAGAAAAATAACAGAGAAGCAAACAACCAGATGAAGTTCACGATCTTACGCGTGAATTTGTGGAATCTCTTCAAAATAATATTGTATATTTCACAATCACTTATCTGCTTTCGGTGATATTTTCCAGTTACAGTTGTGTATTCCTTTCGAAGCTGTGTGTTATACCTGTCGAAAGGACGATAAGCGAAACCGGTAGAGCAAAAAGCCGAATCAGATTCGGAACTCCACAGTAGGTACTTTTATTTTGTTTTATCAAAATAAACCCATTTGGATTTAAATGACAGAGGAGGGAAATGCTCTAACGTTCAAATGTGATGCGCGCTGTAAATGCGATTTTATTATAATATGCGATATCGTGATACCAAGTGTAATATCGCTTTTTTTGAGATACAAAATTTATATTGTTGTACTGAGCTGTAATTAAAAAATCGCACGGGAAAGGGGTGGAGAAGGGAAAGAAAGGTATGGCCTGTAAGTAAAAATGCACCACTAAGGCCCAGTTTCATAATATCTGGTAAAATATTACAATTCGAAAATATAATGGCTGATGTGGATAATCCACTAATAACCATTATGTTAACTATTTGACAGTCTGACGTACTTACAAAAACCCGCCCGCTTAGAATAAATCCCATTATCGGGCAATAAACGGGCATATATTGTACAATATTTATGGTAACAAATACGATAATTAATGTTAATGCGATTTTAATTCAATTATGTGAAATTAGTAATACGTGATACATTGCGTTTTTTAAATATGCGAAACAAATCGTTGATCGATGCACTCAAAATTCTCACACCCTTGAGGTAGCGGCGGAGAGAGGGAAGGAGTGGGGACGAGGAGTGGGGTTGGGAAGGGTAGATAGAGGCGGTTAGTCTTAGTCTAGTTAGTTAGTTAGATACCAGTCTTACTGCACTTGCCGATTTTCATGCACGGATGTCGTTCATTGCGCAGAATTTCCGTTCTTCTTTCGGGTAAGAAGCATGTAGTGACGTCATTATAATTTCAACCATCTTAGTACAGATTGAAGTTTCAGAACAGATGTGTCTATATTTGGACCAGATTTATAGCTGGTTACCCGTCCGTAGGTCGGGTTAGGATGAAATTTGTGCGGTTCTTAGCGTAATTCTTGGCGGTTGGGAAACACCGCGGGGAGATTCTCATGAGATCGTTGGTGGGCATGTCTTTGAGCATCCAAGTCTAACCTTTGTCGCTTTTCTTGCAAAGGCTCATTTTCTCGCAAAGAACACATTCCGCTTGCTCTACAAGATTTATTCGAAAGTTTACTCTTTTTTCTAATAGGCATGTTGATGGATATATTTTTAAGTCCAAGGAAGGGAAACACAGCGGCGAGTGAGAGTCTTGAAAAGGCAACGCGATGATTGAGTGAATGAAAGTTAACTACACTGTTATACTTTTACACATATTTAAATAACTCGTACGATTATGATGTGGGAATTGGTCTAAAAACTTGTTCGCAATGGTAATATAATTCAACGGGTATGAAATAAATTGAACGTATTTTATAAAAAAAAACTACAAAGCCTGAAGAATACTGTCGGCGTAGTCTTTTGAGGAGTTCGTAACCTAGTATGATACTCGTTGACGTTCGTTCGTATGATGTGGGAATTGGTCTAAAAACAGTTCGCAATCGAAATGAGAGGCAGATGGTTCCACTACGTGTAATACATCTGAGTATAAAACAATGATAAACAACGCCGTGTTTGTTGTAGCAACAGAGGCATTATTACCACTATTATTTACTGCACGTAAATATTCTTCCACGTTTAATTCCTTTATGTGTATCAATTACTACATAAGTGTTCTCTCATATATATGCAGTGTCCCTATGAGAGCTACTTTGAGAATAGACATTGAAGAGTATAATTGTTGTAAATATGCATTGAACTTATCGATTACCCCCAGAAACAATCTATCATGGGGCTCTTGGGACTCTGGGTCCTTCTCATACAGATTTTATTTCTACGTGCCATTATGGGCCTGCAGGAAAACTTAAGTGCTAGAGACGTGAATATCCTTAGAAAATCAAATCTCTGGTTGTCAAGGAAATATGCTATTGTCTATTTCAGAGAAAAATGTGAGATTTTTCAGCAAAAAACATGATATTCAGACAATTAAGAAGCGTAAAAGAAAATCGATTGAAAAAATTAGAAACTTCATTTATTCAGCCATCCGTTAAAAAACATTTCAGCCCTCTTTCGTGAGTGAAAGTAATTTTAAAAAGCAAAAAATGAAACCACTGCATCGAACCCATTGATTAGCATGGACCACAAGGGACCACCAGAGGGGGCCCTGAGGGTTTTTATTATAGCCTATGTTACATCCAGATAGATTTTCTTAATATGCCAAATTTCAGCTCAATCGGTTCTTTAGTTTTTGCGTGATTGAGCAACAGACAGACAGACACCATTCAATTTTTATATATTAGTATGATAATGGGAAGAAGAGGAGAAAAAAAGGGGATGCGGGAGAGAAAAAAGGAGGAAATGAGAGACAGCAACGAGATAATTGCGGGACGTAGGAGGGTCATGAGGATACATCGATGGTGGGAGGAGGGTGAAGACGTCACGGACGAATGAACCCACGAATGACTACGTACGGAGGTGTGTGGCAGGGGGGGGGGGGTAGGTGATGACGGAAGGGGAGGAAGAGAAAATGCAGAGGGAAAGTGGAAAAGAAGGGATAATGGGAAACGACGAACTTCGGATATGAGGGAGTGGTGGCAGGGACGAACGAACGACGGAGATGGAAACTGCGTTCGGGGAAGGGGAGGCCTTCGGTGCGGAGGCGAGAGGCTTTGCAAAGGGGGTGGCAGGCAAAGGGGGTGGAGGGACGGAGGGAGAGAGACAGATTTACCTTCCGCCCCCGGCTGTTTAATTAACTCCCCGCCAGAGGGCTACACTCTACACCTACTGCCACATTCTTCCCTCCCACTCTAGTCCCTCCTGCCCTCTTTCCTCCTATTCCAAGCCGTCTTCTCACTCCGGAGAAACAATAATACGATGCCATGGCAACACCGACCGACGGAACGGCGGCCAAAGGTTAACAATTCACCGGTAGAAGGATATGAAGTCAGCAAGTTGAGTGGCGATTGACGCGGCCTCTCGTCGGAAGGCCGATTCCTTATGGATGACAATCGAATTCGGGATTGCTTCCCCCCATTCGGGGAGCTTATTTCGGATTCCTGTCGTGCCCCGACGAGAGTCAGACCGGAGGAATGAGGGGGCGCTGGCTTCCGATCCCCGACCCGATCCCCTGATAAATACATTCCAGCCTCCGCGACCCAAAATCATAGCACTGTCCGTGGAAGGGCTGCTTGACTCTATAAAACGCTCCCCGGCCGATGTAAGAGGGCGACGGATGGATAGGCGGCACTGACACTGCGCCGATGAGATTGCTTTATTCTTGGCTCCATCACCTTGCCCACTGAAGCGAGAAATTTTCTGGAGATGATTAAAACTGATCTTTATTCCGCATACAGAGATTATGGAGATGGTGACAGACAAGGGTCCAAAATACAAATCAAAGGCCACCAGCAATACGAGTTGAATAGGAGTAATATCCCCTCAATGGAGACGATTCTGCTCGCAGGCATGTCAAAATTTCTGACAATTACATCACAATTCAGTTTAGCCTATTGTGCAAAGACTATACAAATGGGCAACGAAATAATCAAATTAAAATTTATATATACATGGAATTACTTACATGATCAGAAAAGTTCTACAGGAAGAAAATATTAAAACATAAGGTTTAACGGACCTTCATAGGCTTTTAGAGGAAGATTTTATACCCATACAATCTTATTTTTGCATTATGAAATTCATGACTATGAATTATAAGGAATAAATTATTTTTATCCTTGGCGGAGAAAAAATGTAAATCGTAAATTTCCAAATAAATGCTATAATAAGAGCCATTTCATCATCACCCCATGTATTACAACCCCCGGTCACCCGCTAATTAGCTTAAGCGATAACCAATTAACCAAATTGACGGATTTAATGACGAAGAGATTCTCAATTTCCTACAAACGGCTATCTAAAAAAATAACGCCAGGCAGAGAATGAAAAATGAGAAACAATGGAACAGGAAAAAACCTTTAAAACAACATTACTCCCAGTTTGAGCGTCGAAAAGAACGTCAATCCAAACCGAATCACTCACTGGGAGCGGACGAAAGACACGAGTAAATATAAAAAAAAAGAAAATACAACGACGGTTAATCCGTAACGCACATTTTCCTGCTTGGCTAGGGACCCTCCTGGTCCCTTTTTAAACGAATTATTCCCTATCTCCGACCGTACTCCCCAAATCTCCTCCTCTCCTCCCCTTCCATGCAGCAGAATGCCAAGTTTAGCGCTTGGGGTGGATATGATGGGAGGAAACGGGATGGGTGTGGAACTGCGGGAGAGAGAGAGAAGGAAAGATCCAACAAAAGTTCGCTGAGAGATATAATGTAATAATGAGTGGGAAGGAACAAATGAGGCAGAGGAGGAGGGTCTTGAGGGGACTCAAGAGCTCGGGAGAATGGATGTTGGCGGCGATGAGACAGCTGCGAAAGTGGACGTGAGTGAAAGACTGGGAAAGGAGGAGGGGGGGAAGGAGCAGTTTGTTGAGGGGAAAGGGAAAATTACGGAATAAGGATCTCGCTCCAAGGGTGCCGGGAATGTGGCGAAGATGGGCCGGCGGGGCGAAGCGACCGGGTGGCTTGTACGTTTATACACGCGAGAGAGAAAGACAGAGAAGGACGGAGATGAAGTTCGCACGAGTTTTCCCGGACGAAATAGTTGACGTCAGGTGCAAAAGATCAACCTCACTTCTTTTCTTCCACCGGACCGAACGGCTGGAAGCCCGGGACGTACTACGATATTATACGACGTCGCCGCCTGTAGACTGGGATTTTTCGTAACTCACCCCCTCTCCCCCTTTGCCTTCTTCTTACCCTCGCCTCCACACACGACTATGTACTACGTTTTAAGTGATGAGCAAAGGGAATGGAAGGAGAGGACAGGAATCATCTCCTGCCAGACCTATTTAATACTTAGAATCCATTTGATGCACGTGACCGTGGGCAAATTTTTGTCTCTCTCTCACAGTGTGTGTGAGAGAGAGAGCACGCCAGCAGCTAGGCTGTGTTGGTTAACGAGGAGGAGAATGAAGAGGAGGTGGGTGGGTTGAGTTGAGGATGCAGGCGGCTGTGATGGCTGTGGTGGTTGAAGGGAGGGAAGAGGCAAGAGGATCCACTCTCTTCATTCCTTGAAATTTCCCGTCGGTGCCGAGGACGGGAAAGGAGTAAGGAGCGAGCCAGAGAAGAGAGGGAGAGAGGTGCTGACTCCGCCAAATAATTTGGTTGGCCCCCATTCATGGTTTTACGAGCGAGGGAGCATCAATGCCAAGTCCCTTTCCTCCTCCTTTTGCCTACCCCCGGGATTTTGAAGGAGTTTACTCGCAGGGAAAACGTGCACCAGAGGCAGGAAATCACTCGTGCACCAACCCGACCCTCCATCACCCCCTCCCCCACCCTTTTTTACCCCCGGTTAGGCGGAGAGATGAGCGACGAATCCCGGCGTCGTTAATGCCTTTATACGCGCGTGCAGACAGACCGCGTTAACTGCGCTCGGTGACGGTCAATTTCGCCTTTGTTTTGAAACTGTCGATCCTGACTCGTAATTTCACTCCCTTCCAAGTTTAGACGACAATTCCCATAAATCGAAAGGTAAAGAGCATTAAAATATCACCGCGCTGTTCAGGGTACAGACGTGAATAAACCAACTGAAATAAAGAATGTTTTTACGAGATCATTAACCACATCCACTGTGTACGTACATAAGATGCACGCGTAGAAGAGAAATATTTTGTCTGTTTAACTTTCCCAAATCCATTTCCGAATCTTATAAAAATATAAACGATCACACTCCACGAAGGATTCAATCTCAAATTATGTGTTCCCAAATTCCTCGTGAATGCAATTTGCAAGCAACCGCAGACTCAATAAAAAACTCCTCTTGGAGGAAAATAAAATTTCAACTGAAAGTATACTTTTCCTCAAATATGAAAAATGAAACC
This sequence comes from Pyrrhosoma nymphula, assembly GCA_963573305.1. Classification (NCBI taxonomy): domain Eukaryota; kingdom Metazoa; phylum Arthropoda; class Insecta; order Odonata; family Coenagrionidae; genus Pyrrhosoma; species Pyrrhosoma nymphula. The sequence continues at coordinate 100,754,741 of OY754337.1, forward strand.
TAATTTAATACGACAGATGGTCACCTCTAAAAATAATGTACAAAGTAAAATGCGTTATTTAACCTACGTCCAAAACAAGTTTTGAACAAATTCATATTTTTTCGAGCGGTTAACGAAATAGTTTCACAAGCATTTCAACAATTACGAGGCTAGAATGAAGCGCATCGTTTCATAGTCTCTGTTAAATTTTACAGCTCTTTGAGAGAAAGCTCAACTGCGCTTCTATAGGCACTTCAACGAAACGAAAGCAATGATCTGGTATTGAATTACTTATTTCCATGGAACCCTCTAGAAGAGGCAGGCTAAAAAATAGCCCCAATGCCAGTTTTTAAAATGCTTCCTTGTTATCAGATAACATAAGAGCTGTAGCAAATTCATTTAGAATTTCACATTGATCCTCTTTTAATGTACCAGTGAAAATCAGAAAGTATCCCGAACGTCACAAGTTCTAGCAACGAGACGTTAATTTCAGAAAAATATTTCCATGCAATACAAAAATCATACCGTTTTTACCAAAATATCAGCAAACGTTAAAATATAGTTTATGGCCTCATGGAAACCACAGCAACTGATATTGTGACTTCTTACTCACTTTAACAATTATTTAATACCAGGAGGATTTGATAAGAATAATTAAATTATAATAACTAAAAATAAGACAATAATTAAACTTGAAAAATATCATGGAAAATTTAACCAGCCATGAGCTGCAGAAAACCTTTTATTCACCAAAGATATGGCATTTACTTCAGAATAATTGGTGAAAAAAAAACTCTAACCGCGTTCATAGGGGGTTGAGTGCCATTTTCGAATGAGCTAACGAAGATATGAGGCAAAATTCAAACTATTGCTCACATATTGAGTAATATCACCACTGATAAGACTCGACATTAATAACAAGTTACGAAAACCACATGGGAACTGCAAAAAACAGACACCTAGGATATCAAAATGGACACTAAACAAAACGAAGGTACCCCTTGAAAATTCCTTGCATGTTCAAATTGAGTGCGTTTGACGGATAGACGTCATTAAGAGTAGCTCTCAAGGTTTTGAAAATTAGGTTCTACTCACTTGATAAATTTCACCAATTATGAAGCACATCGTCAATCTGCCTCTCATCACCAAAAAATATGAGACACAAGCGATAGAATTGTATTTCCGCCTCTCAAATGCATCATCAACTCACTATCAACGCTAAAAAAACCTTATCTGCGAATGTAATGCATGAATAAAATGGGAGTGGCAGATGGAAGTGAAAATTTATCTTTTGTTTCACTCTTCATGCACTTCAAGCTTCGAGTAATGCAGTAAGCCCCCTCCTTCCCATGAACATTATTGTTTTTGTAATGGTATATTTAAAATTTCTTTGCGCGTATAGCGCAATTTAAGTTTAAATACTGCATTAATAAGGTGGCAATAAAGGTAAAAATACCTAAATTAGTAAGCACCGACGTTAACTTTCATGAGAGTGCTTCGCAGCCTGTGCGTTTCGCACAACTGAAAAAAACGCAGAAACTCATAAAAAGAGAACAGAGATAAGACAGAGAAAGGAGAAAGATAAGACCGATCATGATTATTTTAGATGAATCTTCGTGTATTTTACAACACCATTTTGGTGTTTTATGGAGGAACTACAATTTTTTTATGAATACGAACATTAAGTGCCATGAAAAATGGCTATTGATACGGGAGTTATTTTTTCTAGTCATCCCCAAGTTAATTAATGGAGATTGGCGTTTATTAATTGGATTTCCGGTCACGAGATCTTAATTTTATTGTTTTTGATAATTTACATAAAATGTCAGAGGTGGCCTAAATGAAAGTTTTGAAGAAATTCGTTTAGCCCTTGAAGTCAATCAGGAAAAACCTCACCATCAGTTAGACAAGTTTATAATGAGGAGGAATTCAATCGGAACACATTTGCCATTTACAGTAAGGTTCTCATTCCATGCTTCAAATACAAGGCGTCAGTCGTCAACGGGGAATAATCCAATTCATAGCATCATCTTCGTATAGGCATTTGGAACCGGTGAGATGAAATGTTTGCTGATATTAAATGCTATGAAGGTATCACACTCCATTAGGATTTTCATTAGAGAGGTTCCTAGCGGATGATTATTGAATTCTACGCATTAGATAGTTACAGTCATTTAGGCGAATCGTTCTAGCTTATCATTACGGTATTCCACCAAGAGTTTCTCACATGCAGTTTAATTAATACAGAGCCAGAGTCTACTAAAAGAATTATCTCGATAAAAGTAATAGTAAAATTTCCATTCCACATTCTCGAAAGCGCTATGTTGCCCCAGGAATATAAAATTGGAAAAAGTATGGAAAGAGCTGAAAACATTTACCAATTTGATAAAAATTTTATTACTCATAGGATCGTTGCTAAAAAAGAAATTTAAATAACAAGACATTTGAAGAAGCTGCACATCAGGCATACCAATAGCTAAATTCTCCAACTTTGACAAGCACCGTGACAGTCAATAAGGGAGGCTGAGTTTCAGAACTTGAGGATATGCTGAGCAGGAAAATTTAAGGGCCTTTGTAAAATTCCTTTGTTACTGACAATGAGAAAACAAAGGAAAAAATATCGTAGGGAAAATTTCCACGATAGATGTAAAATAAAATTGCAAAAAATATTACTACACATTATCGCCACCGACACAAAGTTGTAATTCAGAATAGCCTTAGGTATAGACTAAAACCTGAGTGTAACTTGGACTAACAAGCTAAAATTGGATCAACTTAAGTCTAAACTTGGACAAAAAGTGCCTTGGTCTGCACTCTCGCACATGAATACTTTTTAGTAGAATTATATGCTTAATGAACTCGTCAGGACAGCACCGTAGCTGCACGGAATCGTTGGATCATTGTTTATCGCAGGTATGATGTAATTTCGTGATGACAGACTTTTCATATAAATCCAACGAACGGTTTGAAAAATAAAAAAACTCTCAAAGTATGACTACGGCAGATTTGAATGCTGAGATGTTAATTGAGATTACCGCCTAAAAGACGGACTGATGGCATGCCAACCATTCCAAAATGAATCCAAGACGACGAAAATAACAAGCTGAGGCACCTCGACAACGAGTACTGCGCTCAACGCGATTACGGTCAAAAAGCTGTCGCGCCTGGTTAATCAGACTGATTGCATTTATCTCCAAACCACCCGGAATTTGAGCGCCGAAAATGGACGTATCCATCAACCCCGCGGAACACAGCCAACAAGTCAACTGCCGATATTTCATTACCCGCAGACCACATGCTATTCATCAGCGCAGGAAAAAGGGGAAAGAGGGGGGGGTGTCCCCCAGACCGACCGGACGGAAAACGGCACGGGACCCCTACCCACGTTGTAAGGCACGATTGAATCGGCTGAAAATGGACACCGCGATTTTATATTCGCGACGCCAATATACGATAAGCGAATGATTTAAGGAAAATTGGAAACATCATTCGTAGCTATCCCTCTCCCGACCCGTTCCCACGTAGCACGCAATATCGACGTCCGATCCTGAGCGATGAAGATAAGTGAACGGGCATTCGATTGTGCAGAGCCGACGTTTTGAAAAGCGACGCTCGTCGTGTATCTTATATTCCGAAATCCAGATACGTGATCAATTACCGATTTGAAGGGAAAAACCAATTACGGCCAGCAAAACAAATATCTTCGCCCAATTGAAGGGAGGACGGCGACTTGGAGAACAGCTTGTGAAACAAAGCCGCCAATTGATTCTAAGGGGAGCGAGAGCGAATATGACCGAAAGCCATATATTACCTGGGGGAGATATGCCGGATTTATTTCCACAGTATCAGCTGAGAATTAGTTCAATGCAAACTTATAACTGTGAAGAGGGATCCAGTTACTGCTGGCGGAATTCTATTCCCCAGAATGGTTTAAAATTTGCTCTTAATGAGGACAGATATTAGAAGTGCATAATATAAGGGTAGAAAATATGATAAATGAAACAAGGGAGACGAGGGAAAGTAACCAAGAGTTGCCGAAGAGTGCAATAACACCCTCAATGAATTTAATTTAAAGGTCCTACAAGAGAGAACATCAGTCGTCTAATCCTAATTCCGGAAAATAATTAATCCGCTACTTTGATTCTCATCGAATGCTGGCAAAAAATGAAAAAATGTGAAAACTTCGTTCCTTTGGAAATAATGCGACACAGAATGAAATAGATCCGCAGTAAAAGGGTTCATCATCTTCCATACACAAAAAAGTCAAAATTGTTGGGATAAATAGCACAAGTAATAAGAGAGGGAAAGAGGTGGTTTATCCGTCCATCAGACAACGCCACTCCGATATAAGGGAGCTGAGGTGAATCGGGCGGAAAAAGTTACGAGACACGCAATGTCTCGATTAGGTGCCGAAACTCATCCATTGCATTCCGGCGAGGCGTCTGGAAAGCTCTTTGGAGCTCGTTGAATGCTTTGCGATTTTTTTTACTCGCGGAAGGAAACGCCCATACGGCACACGGCAGAAAACGGTTAGGTTGGTTGAGACGGTTGGTTAGGGAGGATAAGAGCAATAACGTGACTGGGAAATGCCCAACACCCTCTCGCAGGCGGGCGGTCGAATAAGTAGCCGGTTTACGTGAGGGGATAGTCGGTGAAAATTGCGCAGCCAAGTGTATTCGAGCCCACGAGACGGTCTACTCAACCCCGGGAGATGAAAGGGACGCTCATTCCGTTTGAGCGGAGGAAAAGGAAAACTGAAAACAAATTTAACGCCAGTGGTAATCAAGGCTAAACGGAACAGGAAACAACAAACATTCGAGTAGCTAATTACGCCATCAGAATTATTGATAATAATAATTATTCTCAGCAGTGTCCCCCCTAGAAGATGGATTTTCATTGACACTGAAAATATTAGGAACTACACCTACAGGTTGTCCCGAGTAGATTCCATTCCTGGTTGATACTAAAATATTTTTGCTCCTAAGGTCCTCTTCTAGTTCTTCACTTCGGAACCCCTTTTAAGATTCACCTGGTTTTTCACTCCCGAACATGACCAGCATTTGGGAGATCCGGGTTCGAATCCCAGTCAAGTCAAATAATTTTTTCAAGGCGAATTTCACTGTCTTCGGTGCATATCTTCGCACCCGAGTGCGTGACTTCGTACCATGCCATTTGTGCAATCGCAATGACTGGAAAATTGTCAAAGTTAGTCGTAAAAACAGCGACAATATTGGGTTTATTCTCCGCGACTGTTTCATATCATGCACGACCACGTCTCCTATGCTACAATGTAGACTGGGGACGAGAACATCTTGCTCGTATAAACGCCCACTGAAATTCGCCTTGATGGCTTGGTGGTGTACCTGGATAACACACCTAACCCGCATTCGGGAGATCCGGTTTCGAATCCTGGTAAAGTCTAATGATTTTTTAACGGCGAATTTCACCATCTTCGGTGTGTATCCTTTTAAGATATTCGACCATTTATTTTGGTTTCCTCTCTCGCTTTTAGCTTATGTCATTCCAATCATTAGAGCCTTAAACACTTAAATACAAAGGAGACATAGGTTCGCTAGAAATATGCGACGAAGGGCTAGTTGTATGTGTACTAGAAGTTAAGTTAAACAAAAAAATTATTTCCAATACAAAGAAACAAAATGAAACGCGAAATATCTCTTGTAAACATCTCTACCAGTCTCTCATCAATGAATATTGCTTTTCATCAAATCAAAAGAAAAAATTAATTCTCCTGCCTTTAGTTTTATGATGCTCGAATTAAATTAAGTGGGGCAATAAAACTCTGCAAACAATTCAATCTGGGTGCCTGTTTTCCGTCAATATTTGATAATTGTTATAATTTAGGTAAACAGGCTTATTCATTACGGGCAAGAGTCAATTTGGAAGGCTTGTACCACATATCCTACGAATTTACTGAACAGGGTTAAAGTATAAGCATAATATTACAAATACACTAAGTAAACTGTCAACATTTGAAACGCTGGAGTGAATTCTTTCACAAACCAGATGCGGCCCCAGAATCCTCGTTAGTCCCACCCATGACAGCAATGCCTGGGACCTGAGGAAGTACCTCATTAAAATTCCAACTTCCTTCCTCAAATCTTTGGCTAAGTTTGATTACCCGCTAAGAATAAACAACTTAACTAAGAGCAAATCACACGATCAATACTGCTATTGCTTTTAAATTAGACTAACGCTTTCTTTTGTGTGGACCGATTTCTGCCGAGAGATTCTACCCATAGCTGAATAAGTTAACAAGTTAAGCACCAAAAATAGCCTTCGAACGGAATCAACATTGCATAACTTACCATACTTCCGGGAAAATAAAAGAAAATGCGGCCTACCGGTCAAAAGATTCGGGATAAAAGTATGAGTCGGAAGAATTCTATGAAAACACGGGAAGCCTCGCTCCCTAATTTGAAATCATAGGCGCAGCTCTTCAAAATCCTACTTTGCGAGGAACAAAAACTGAAAAAAAAAAGTTTCTCATTTCTCGCATAGTTGCTGACCCGAAGAATCACGTCCCGACGATGACGCGGGTCGAGATGCAGGCGGAACATCCTACGTCGAACCGTCGACGAGACGCGGTGGCGGGAGGAGAAACCTGGTCGGTGCAGAGATTGAGGGACGTGAAACCCCTTCCTTACCCATACCAACACAAGAGAGACACACACACCCACTATTCGCAGCAAAGCGAGAGATGCCTCCAGGAAGATGGAATGAAGAGGGGGAGGTGGAACACAGCTGCTCTTCTTCGAGGCAAACAGGGACATCCATAAGGGAAGGAATGGCGGGGGGGGGGTATGAACTGGGGAGATGGGAGGTGGAGAGGAGAGAGAAGATGGGTAGTAGTAAGGAGACAGACAGGGTCACAAAAGGAACGATGTGGCAGGGAAGGCTCGCGCAAGGGAGGCAGGTGGGTGTAGTGTGAGGTAGGAAGGGTCAGATGACTTCGGGCGTGGGGGGGGGGGGAGGTAAAGGCGTGAGTGGAAGATAAGAAGAGGAGAAAGAGGTTTTGAGCTTAAGCGGGAGGGGGAGGCTGGGGGGGGGGGCAGGGAAGGATAGGGATGGGCATATAAAGGCCAGGGTCGTGATTGGAGAGTTCGCAGGTGCACGGAGGAAATACGGAGGCAGGCGTTATAAGGGTGAGGTGTGAGATCTGGAATTGGTGTTGTTTCTCCCCCCCCACGCCTTCCTCAACCCTTGTAGAGGTAAGAGGGAAGGGGGAGGAAAGGCCAGAGAGAGAGAAGACCCAACGATGGAGGAGGAGGGTGGTTCAGGTGCGGGAAACAATATGGCGCCCGGGAGGAGTTTTATCTCCCGTCATTTTGGGAATTAACTTATCGCATCTCTCTCCCAAACCTTAACCTCCGCCCACCCTCTCCCTCAATCTCCCCCTCTGAGGAGAGTGCTGTCTAAACCCCCACGACGTCCCGCTCCCTAGTCTTCCAGCAGCAGCGAAAGACCTAAAGACGAAAGGTTAAGGAGCCAGGGGGCGTAGCTTATCTCCATGTGTTTCTGCGTGTGTACCGAAAGGGGTTCTTCCCTCTCTCCCGTCCCTAACAGAGTAGGCCTCCTTGCGTTTAAAAAGGTGTTTTAGCTTGTCTGGAGTATGCGACGCGTTGAAATTAAGGGCTGGCAACAACTTCACCAAATCCCCCACCATTCCCAGGATTTTCAATGGGACGGATGAAGATGATGATGAGATTATCCGACGATTCCGTCTCGAGTATCGCGACAACTTCTTCGACGCCGCAAATTAGCGATGCGAGATATAACCCGCGAAGATTAACAAGTCCGTCTGGCAGGTGGTGAAGATTTCGGGGACAGGTGGGTGAGTTCACGTCACATAAAATGAAGTCGAGCATTAATTTCCTCGGCGGTCTCCCGCTCGGCGCCGCGACTAAATGGCATAATAAATTATGATGATTTTTAGCATGATGGATAGCAACAGGCTTCGGATGAGTAATTCAACGCATTCACATTACTAACGCGCGTAATTTTTACGGGTCCATAAAAAACCGTGGTTGATCCGCTCAAGATGATTTCGTAAAATAGAAATACGTTTAAAATCAATCCTCGTTTAAAATTGGAAATCAGCGGATAAACATTTTTTAAAAGCCGACCTATTGACATGTTATCATATTTTTAAAACCACAAGGCCGTATTTTATCACTGACGCATCCAACAATCCAACAAACTAAAAGCATTCGTTGCAATTCGTGTTTTTTAACTGCCGTCATTCTTTCCAAATAATACACGACGAGCACGCTTAGTGATGTTCACAACTGGAAATAACTTATGGAAGTAGCTGGAAAAAAACATGGATAACCAAAATACCTTGCGCTAAATAATAAAAACCACCGAAACAGAATGGAGTTCGAAGGTACTACAAGGAACAAGATTTTATCAACAGGGAACCAGGACGTTTATGGCGTTCAAATATTTGAGAACATCACGTTAAAAACAGGATTCTATTCCTAGAGCGCGATTTTTTCCGAATCCATTAAAAGGATATTTATAAGACACAACTTTTGTGTAGGTGGATTATCTCTGTCACACACGTTTCCAAGCGAGTCTGAAGGTTAACGCAACGAAGGGATAAAATTCGCACACATAAAAAAATAGCAGTTTGACTTTCTCCCTCTCGTTTTCTCCGCGCAGGATGCCACGGCGAATCCAACGTGATGATGGGCAAGAATGTTATTCGCGCACAAATCTCTCACTTTTCTCTTTCCCGTACCGCCAATCCCCATTTCACAACCCTCCCTTCAACGAAACCCCTTTCTCCCGAAGGGAGACCTCCCAAAATGATAAAACTTGAGGAAATAAATCGAACCGCCATCTTTCCACCGGGGCAATTAGTCAAAAAAAGTTGCGTCTCCTTTCAAAAAAGTGACACTTGCAAAGGCCTGCAAGATTTATCGTCCGAAAAAAAGAGAAAAAGTTTTTCGGGAGATGGAAAGCAAAACAGGAAAGAAGCAGTTTTTCACTTTCAAAAAAAGATTCTACCCCAAGATGATGGTTCGGAGGATTTCGGCCACGCCAGCAGCGCCAAAATCTCTTTGCCGCGGCAATGCGAATAACTAAAAATCACTACTGCATTGCTGAAGATTTGGCAGCGTTATCATATTTCCACAGGTCGACGTTTCTCATATCGGGAGAGGGGAGTTAACACGCCGAAACAGTAAAAGAGGACCTGCATGGCGATAAGCTCAAAATAATTAATTGCACTGCTTATTGCTCAAATTCATTTGTCATTTGGCGTAAATGTACTAATCAGTTCCTTTTTATTTTGATTTCCGACATCATTAAAGCTTTTACGGGCTGAAAATCAGTTACATGCCGGGGGAAAAAAGAACGAAAAAAATCTGTTAACACATTACCTAAGCCAATTATTTTAATCAAGAGGCTGTTTCAGACTGGTGCGCTACATCAGGGGACAAAATTAAATTTTATTGATTTACATTCACCATCGAATAGCTCATTCACTCTGCTATTTCACTGGGCATCGGTAGGTAGATACTGCGCATTCCATTAAAACAAATGCTCAACTCGAAATATAGCCATCGGCACTAATACTGGCTCCACGTATTAAAACTGCTACCTTTGCAAAGCAGCAATTAATAATAAAAAAGATTAGCTCGATCAATTTGTTACTCAGGGCTAGGTAATGTTTTTAATGAAAGGGAGCAGACTATATCGTAGGTTATAGAAAAATAAACGTAATGCTATTTCAACTGTATGCATTGGTCATTTGTGACAGTTGCTTTAATTTCCATGAATTTCAATGAGCAACAAAGAAAATACAAAATAATATGAAAGCAATGCCAAACATTTGTAGCAAATAATTTATAGCCACAGTTCTAAAACAGTTACATTCTTCTTCTTTCAAGTCCGCAGGTGGACGGGATTGCAATTGGAACAATGCATGGAGCGTGGTATTTTGCGGTAAAGTTAAAATAACTATAGAAAGGTTCATATGACGTTAATTTCACTATGCCTTTTGTACTAAAACTTTTTAAAAAGTTTGCATTCGAAGTATGCAGTTATAGTGATATTAACAAGAAGCATTTTCAAGCCACAAAATGCAAATTTTCAATTGATAATCAACATTCTCTGTTTTTTTTCAGGGTACTACATTTTCCAGTGTCGCATCAACCCTACGCTTCTACTTAATTTCTATTTCGTTTTGACATTTCGTTTTCGCACCAACCGATCACACCGTGCAACATGACTGCCGGGACGAAAAGCAGGGACACCTCAACCGAAAGATGTAAAAGCGTCGAACGATCAGCGCTAATGCACGTAAATTGAATTGCCCTTTTAAGTGCGCAAAACCAACTCGTTCATTTTGACGGGAGTGGAAATGCCTCTGGGAAGGGAGGAAGTGACCACCTCCTCTTTCCTCCCTTTGATCCCCTTTGGTCACGCGCATAAAGAGGGCGCTAACGCTTTCACGTGCAATCTGGAATCCGGCCAAGTTGGATCACAAACTGCGGAGAATCACCAGATAAATTGGTTGACGGAAACCGCGGAGGGGAAAGAAAAATGAAAAGTTCCCTCGTCTACTCCTCTTTCTGCAGAATTGTAACTCAATTAATGGTGACATCGGAATGCAAAATGATTCCGGCATTAACGAGCGGGGAGACTGCTGCGACGTATTCTTGTTGGTATTTTCCTTTCAAAGGCTCAGAGCAAAAAGTTAAAATTCCAAATTTTCTTGAATTGCTCTACCAGGTACTTTAAAAACCAAACTGACGATCATTATCGTACATGCATTGAGAAAACTTACTGGCGAGCAAATATAAAGCCACACACTGGAATTCCGAATAGGGAAGCTGAAGGTAGGGCCAGTCCAAAAATCTTCCAATCAATGGTCACAGTAGAATATATGATTGATAATGGCTCGACATGACTTTTACTTAGGGCCTACGTAACCGCCTGAAAACAAAACTAGCGGGTTTGACACCCGCCTCAAGGCACCAATGATACATGATGACACAGCCATAAGAATCGTTGGTAAAGGAATAAATGAGGACACACCTAAAAAAACCAGACATATGATATTCTTCACGTATATGACTAGTGCAAAAGTACCTACTGAATATTCATAAATATTTACAACAATTTTTGAATGGGAAAACTCTGTGTAATCCGGAAATATATGATGTGAACAAATTCCATTCATCAATCAAACTTTTGTCATAAAGGTCGATGGAATTATGTATGAAACTTCCGAAGTGTCATCGTAATACTGAATCTAATGAAAATGATATTCGAAATAACAACTGCTTTTCTGAGCTACCTTCTAGAATTCAAAAGCATTAGAGGAGCAATGCTCCGGGTCCAACTCCGGCACTGAGCAATTTCTCGGGACAAATTTTCCTGTTTTGGCATGAAAAGCTTCATTTACTGTATTTCCAGCATCTCTCTGCCTTATTTTTTATCATATAAGTAATCATACGCAATTAATTCGTAAAAATATCGTAAGGAAAGTACATCACTGCAGTTACTCAACAGAACATTTAGTTTAAAAAAGTTTAAGGATTATTAAGTTCGAATTCGTTGATAAATAAATTCTAGAACTATTTTCAGTAGAGATCTGCTACCACATGAAACTCTAATGCTTTAAGTATTATTGAATTTCCCTCTGCTCTAAAACAATCACTGCATTTCACTACCCTCTGTTTTAAATTACATATAGGCATCTAGTCATCCTGTCTTTCGTCTCTTAAGTGTTCACGAATTTTGGCGCCAATGTCAAATAAAATAAACTCATGCCGCAATAGAAACGAAGTAAGTCTTTGATGAGGTTTTTCAATTTGTCTTTGTAAGCGGAGACGCATGAATAGGAAAAAAAGAAAATGTGAATCAATCATTCCACCGATGGTGTATGGTTCATGGTGTACGGGGACCAGAACGAAAAGATCGCGTTGACACAGGCCCGCGATAGAGAGCACGTTATACTCGGCTCATGGGGGCTTTTATGTTCTGTTGCCAAGCGTGCTCGACTTACTGAGGGATTCTCTATTAAAAGCAGGCAGTTTTTTCTCCATTCTCTCGCCCTGGAGCCCCTGCCTCTTCGTCTACCTACGCTACGCAACACCATGGATGACCCCGCGCGAAATCAGGACCCATCTCCACACACGAACCATTTCTCTCATCTTGACGCCCAATCTGTCCTCCACTCTAGTCACACGTTCCCGTTCCTCGTACACAAAACCCCCAACGAAACGTATGCGCGGCCCATCCCTAAAACTTCGCTCCTCTTCTCCCCTTCTAAAACGGACATTCGTCAGGCATGCAAGTCCTTTCTCGCACCCTGAGCCGTCCGTCCCCACCCTAAAAATACCGACTACTTCAAACCCACAACACCCCCCACCCTGTGGACCAAGCGAACCTTGATGCCTAGTCCCCCCTTATTCGCCCGACCCCTCTTTCATCACAGCCCCCGTCCTAACATCCCATGGCTGCTGCAACAGGGCACAAACACACACACACAAACATACATTCTCTTCAAAATCTCTCTCTCACTCTGCCCTGTCTCATCCATTTCTCTTCCCTGCCCACGTTTTCCTCGCGAATTCCCACACACAAACACAAGTGCGCACAGGCGGATACACGACGGCGGGAAGGTTGGGTGGGTCGGGGGGGTGAGGGGGGGGGAAGGATGGGGGGACGCATATAAGCAAGCCATTCCTAATTCACCATCATCATCATGCCGCTGTCTGGCATTCCCTCTCTCCCTGCCTTTGTTTCGACTCGAGATTCAGAGAGCGCAAGGGGGGGGGGGGCAAAAGGGACTGAGCGGGGTGGGGGGAGGAAGCGAAGGGATAGACAGGCAGCGGCGGGCCGTATGCGAGTGTTTTGGTGGGGCGCCTTATGTGTGTGTCGAAGCCCCTTCAACGCTCTGGCGTCCCCATGAAAAACCAGGAACAAAAAAGCGTTGTCTCTCCCATTCCACTTGCTCCCTGGCACTCATGCAATGCGACGGGTGACGCGGGAGGCCACGGATCAGGGTGCGCCCACCAATGGGAAGGACAATGCGAACGAGAGCTAGGCGAGCACGCTCTACGCTCAGTAGATAGGGTGAGAAATACTTCTGCATATTTTGAGAGATAAACCGATAAAAAAAGCGATACATCCACTAACTGAAATCTATGAGACAGATTTAATGATTTTCACTTCATCCGAGATCGAAATATCTTTAAGAGAGTGGGATTTAATAATCTCGTACAAGTAATACACCCTAATTTTATTGAGTTTTCATAACCTTTTCGTGTGACGCTTTCCACGTCCCAAACAGAAATACTACTTCTGGGTTAAATTTGAGTAGTGTAAATACATAAAGAATTTCTGCAAGAATAAAGAGCCAGATGCATTTTCAAAAATACGCTACAAGTGGGTACAGACCAAATTAAAACTTTAGAATTACCAATTATGAATTTTAAAATACGGAATTTCACTCGGATCCAGTGGAAGCTACTGTGTGCCGTTACAGATTGAAAAATAATAGAAGTTTAGATTCCCTAATTTTTGGCCCTCGAATTCTTGGTTTTCATTTGTTTTCCTCGCTTTGCGACGGGAGTAGTAACTTCTTCATAAAACCGTGACCTACAGTTTGTACGTGAGTTCCTTCCATTTTCCTCTGAGTAAACTTCACATTGCACTAACAAAAAAAACTTGGTCACCTCTACATTCCCATCGCATTGCTACCGAAGAGAAACACGTGACTTCATTCCTACTTTTTTCATTCTCTCTGAGCTTCGATTCTGGGAATCGAACACAGCTTCCACTCGAGGGATAAAACCAACTTCCCCGGAAACTGGATTTCCCTTTTCAATTCCGTCGCCGAGCGCAGATTTCCTTTACCAGACCCTGATTTACCCGAGCCGCTTACCTTTCATTTAATTCTCCACATTACCGGAATCGGACCTTGGGCCCCAACTCCTCCCACCCTTCTCCTCCCACATTGCCCGTCTGCCATTCGTTCATTTCTCCGTCTTTCTCGTGAGTAGGAAGCGGGAAAGTGGACTGACACACACACATAGGGAGGAGACGAGTAAGGTTTTGTAATATGCGCAAATCCGCCATATTACCGAACGCATGGCGAGAAATAAATGTTGTTAACAATAGATGAAAGCGAGCACATGGCGAATCGAGAAGCGGAATTGCAAAGGTAATATAACATTCTAGGGGGAGGGAGAACAATAAACAATACCGCCAGGTGAGGGGAAGAAGAGAGCGATACCGCGAATGCGGAAGGGCAGTCGACTTTACACAGGCGCCGCCCGCGCCGGTGGCTATGCTCCCGGGATAGTCAAAAATAAACCCGTGCCGTGTAATGTGAACCGCTGAGTGACTGTGAATTGAAGAGGCCGCCATAGCCGCACCAGATAGAGTAGTATGTATATTGGATATATTAAAAAAAGCTACTGTATATATATTAAAAAAACAGTATGTATATTGGACCAATTTTCCACATTGTATTTTAAGGTAATAATCTTTTGTATTGGTGTTATATGTCAAGTGTTTGGGTTTTGAGTGTTGGTATTGATGTTTATATTTCAAGACTGGAACCGTTCCCTAAACTGAACTTCCAATACGATACAAGTTGACTCGGTAAAATGAGTATCTACATTGTAACCTGTCAGCCACCACAAAGACACGTGCCAGTTTGCTTGAGGACACCAGCAACGTTTGTGTCATTGTGCAAGAGGAAAAATGTTTCATGCGCACGTCATTATGTTGTCCTTAAATTTTAGGGAGATTTATCGCAATTGTTGAGGTCACATTGTGAGAGAGAATAAGGCATATTACCAGTCCCACTGTCTTTTTCCCTTATTTTACCTGGGTGGTCGAATTGGCCCCCTTGGATCTTTAGGTACATAAGTCTTTTAAAACCGCTTATTCTCCTTGTGCTCGGATGAATTCACGCACTAGCTATTTCTATAACTCAGCCACATTTCGCTTTCTTTTAGTTTGTTTTTACGGTAAAGAAGGAATAGGGTTTAAGAATTCAAAGACGCTTACACCCAGGAAATGATTTATCTTTAGGTTAAAGTGATAGATGAAGAAGAAATTATCTCGAACTACGCCAGAGGCTATCGCAACTTTCCCTTTCAAGGTAGCACTGGAAACTATTCATTTTCCTTTTCTCGTTACCTAAGAAGTTCAGACAAATATTATAATTTGCGCTGCAAGGATTTCAGGTCGGTGAATCAAGAAAGCCGTCATTCGTATTTGAACCCAGAAGTTATAGATCAGCAGCCAAATGTTCCGCACACTGAGGCATAAAAAGAAAATTGAGCATTAAAGGAAACCACAGCAGACCACGGTCACACCGGTAGAAGACAGGTCACCAGAATGCTTTCATTGGTCAATTCTCTGCTCCAACACCGCGTGTGATGATTTTAATTCGCTTTACTATTTTCAGCAAATTGACGAAATGTTTCGAAATTCCATCTAATTCTTATATACTGAAAAAACATTGATAAACAAAGCGAAATACTATGCATTAAACGTATCGCCCTCCTAAAATGACATACATACAGTATTACATACAGATGTTCTCATTTATAGGGAAGAGTTGGACACTGCGTGTGCCTACATAATCCTCAGGATCTCAGTCACAAATTTGAGCTAATGATTCCATCGAACCGTAGGTATTTATTTTTCCACGATTTGGGAGTCAAGATCTATCAATGGCACTTGAAAGAAATGCACATTTTTGTAGAGGCGAAAATGAAATTCTAACAAGTTTTGGAAAACTCCGTTGATCCAACGGTAAAGCTATGGGTGGGGATAAACGTGGTTTCAGGAGAGGAAAATATTGCTGTCGGCATATAAAAAATATTCCATAGATGTGTAAATATGATAAAAAATAGTATAGGATCAGATGAAGAAGCAAGCGGGCAGATATTGCTCGCAATTTCACCTCTTGACCCCGTTTCCAGATGGCACTATTCGAAGCGAGTTTTACAAGGTTGAAAACATGAAATCAGTATTAAAAGCACTGAAAGGGTAAAAAAATTAATGCGGATATGACACTTCTCAGTTTCCGTTCAAGGCGCAGATTTTCGGGAAAGGTAATCGCTAAGCTTAAAAAAAAACTTGTAATACAAGATTCATGAACATTTCGTATAGCATAAACGTTAAATACTGTGCGCTATCATAAATAGGAATGTATTATAATCAGCCACTCCACAAATCGGTCTAATTGATACTATAAAAAATCGAAAATTTCCTCTAACTTCAGATTTTGAAATCATAAAATAATCAGGTTAATATTAGAATGCTCTTCATAAATATCCTCCCATAAGTAGATTAAACAATTATCAAGGCAAAAATACGAGTAATTTAAGTATATTAGAGCTACAATACCTCTCTACCGTCACAATACATTTTTAGACGTTTCGATATTTGCAACATTTTAACTTCCACCAATCACCACCAGATCAAGATTACAAAATCTCATATTGACGATCAGACTATCTCTATGAAGTATAAAGAGCAGTAAGATTTTTTAATAGGTGACTGCATTTAACTATAATAATTTATGAGAAAAAAGCGTAACAACTTCAGTACATAGAACTCCATGTATACAGAACGAATATGACGGTGGAATTAGGTTTTTTTTTTAATAAGCTGTTAAGTAGAACGTCATTGCGAAGGGAGGATGAGCGTAGACTTGAGGCGTTTGAGATGTGGGTTTGGAGAAGGATGGAGAAGGTTAGCTGGATGGCGAGAAAGACGAACGAGGAGGTACTGGATATGGTCGGAGAGGAGAGGAAGCTTGTGGCATAAGTTCAGAGAAGGCAGAAGAGATGGATGGAGGAGGTTTTGAGAGGAGAGAGCATGTTGAAAAGAGTGATAGAGGGGAGAACACTGGGGAAGCGTGGAAGAGGAAGGAGTAGGATAGGAATTCTGGACGAAATAAGAGGAGGTAGAAGATATGAAGAATTGAAGAGGGATCTAATAACGGGCCATCCTTAGGAGGGAAAGCGAGACAATTTCTATTAGATTGGGATTCAGAATGGGGACTGTCCAAGAACCTACCAATCAGCTGGTAGAATACTTGAATGAATGAGTTAAGTAGAACAAGCAGCACTCGAATCGAAACATGAACAATGTAAAAATGTAATGGTGATGATAAACAATTGAACGGTGGGGAACAAAATTAGTGTGCGTCAGTTTTTGTCACACTTTAGTTAGGTGCACAGAAACCTTCCTCTATCTGTATTCTGTTGAATGCAAAAGTAATGTTAGTCTACCTTCAGTGTTGTTCCACAAGGAAGCAGCACTTGGTGTTTAATTTTTTAATAATTCCACATTGAGCCCCATTTTCCAAAAAGGGGCTATTTTGAATTACACTTTTATTGCTCCCAGCGGCTGAATTGTATATTGAGAATCATAATTGACTGTGGCATGCAGCGCTGTTCCGGGCTGACATCTTAAGTACACTTTAACGCAACGGAAAAGAAGGTGGCAAGGTGGTGTTCTGAAATACAAGCTGGCAGGCACGTAGAATTAGTACACTTGATGGTTGAGGCCTTTACATTGTAGAATTTAGAATGGATTTCCTTCTTTACGTAGAATTAGTACTCAAATCAATGGGTGAACAGCTAGAACCGCAATGATGATGATCGACATGATCCATTCCCTAGTCCATTCCGGATCATCATAGACAGTAGAAGTAGCTCAGTTGTTGCGGGGGAGATGAAACCTCTCAACTCATCCACTTTGAGTGAAGAGCTCGAGCGTCCGAGCACGGCCCTTCTCTCTCAACACGCTCGCGGCCCGCCATATTCCCCCCCTCATTTCTCTCACTCTCACCCGCTCTCCAGACGGAGCAATCAAGACCGCAGCAGCCGCTGCCGCCGGGGATCCTTCCATCGAGTGCTCGGCGAGGTGCGCTCTCTTCACGCTCACCTCCGCCGCCGGCGCCTAAAGTTCCACTTTTCCCCGCGCGCCCCTTCACACCTCCTCCCACCTCACAGCTTTTGAGGGAAGTGACAAACTGCAAAAAGGGTATTGGGTTGAGTTGTGGCAAAAGGCCGCGGCAGGAGGAGAGACGAGAGAAGGATGGAGGGAGAAAAATCATAACAACAACAAAATATTGTTGTTGGAAAGGGAAAACGATTTTCACGGTGAGGATCAGTTTGTGTTCAGGAAGGGGAGAGCAACTCAAGCGCCCATCCAGTGATGATAACTTTAGCGGGGAGGAACCTGAAGTTAGTAAGGAGAATGATGGAGGAGGGAATGAGGAAAAATTATATTAATAAAGATAGAGATTTGGCCAAACGACTTACGTGCGGAAGATTAATTTTAGTTCAATCAAGTTTAGAAAGGGGAAAGCGACTCGTTTTGCCATTGCCATACGGAGCACTTCAGAGGAAAGGAATGGAGATTACAATTGATGAGAAAGGAAAGATAGCAATAATAAAGAAGGGAGACGGAAAAATAATAATAACAACAGAAGGGTAGGGAAAGAGGAGAACGACTTTTGCGGTGAACGTGAGTTTGGGTTCAGGGCGGGGAGAGCAACTCGTTACGCCATAGCGTTGAGGAGAACGTAGGTGAAGAACCTGGAGTACAATCAGACTGTTTTTTTGACTTCGAGAATGCGATTGACATAGCATGCTGGGGAGAAATTGATGAGTATTGATGAATACAGGAATTGAGTGGAGGGATAGACGATGAGTACGAAGGCCTTGGTCATGACATCACTGGTGAGAGTGTTTTCGAGATGTGGGCAGAAAGGAGGATGGAGAAAGTACGATGGGTGGAAAGGAACACGGAAATATAAGTTTTTCTGCAAGGCGGGGGAGGAAAGAAAGCTGCCAGGAGAAAATCAATAGAAGGTAAGTAAGATGATAGAGTGAGTTTCAAAGGGGATAGGGATACCGAAGTCTCATATTAGGATGTAGAATTCAGAGAAATAGGATTTAGGGAGAATAATAACTAATTTTGGATGAGATGAAAAGAAAATAATCTTAATAAAAAGAGAAATATCTCTCTATTGTGATCTGAAGAGAGAGATCGTGTGAGAAAGAGCTACTCTCCTCATACCCTAACAAGGGTATGAGGAGAGTAGCAACGATCCATCAAAAATCCACCTCAACCGGTAGAATTGAAATGGAACGGAATAAAAAAATAGCCGGCGAAGAGAGATAGAAGGGGATGCTCAGGGAATGGAAGTTGAGAGCGTAAGACGAGCTGAGTGGGAAAATAGAAGCAGGAAACAAAGGGACTGACTGGGATCGGAATTCTTAGTAAGGATATTGTTATCATATTTGAAGCTTAATGCGTCGGTCCAGGAATCCACATACCCTATTCGTGTGTGTATATGCGCGCGTGGTGTTTACTCCACAAAGTTCGACAAAGCTCCCCGGCCTAAGCCCTTAGCTTTCCGCTTTCCCGCAAACCTCTCTCTCAGTTTAGATACTAGATAGGTACCAAGAGAGAGACTACGGATGAACGGAGACCTCAGGAGAGATATAATTTTCTGTAATGGTACCTGCTTCATCTATAAGAATATTGATTTTCAGCGAACATACACATTGAGGGCAAAAACTTTCTAACGTTTTCAGGAAAAACAAATAGTGGACTGAAATTTGTCTGCAACTTACGACTTCGACGCTGACGGAAAGGGGTATAAAGACATCAAAAGTAATTTCAAAAGATTTTTTATTCGTGTGTTGCGATTCTGTTGCGATCATAATTGGAAAATTGAGGTATCCTGCGCTGACATTGTGCCATAAACAATGGAATTTGCCAAGCAGAGTATCATCGCGAGAGGGTTTTCTCAGGTAGACACTTCAAATTAAGTAATTAATATCTCTGGGCGATGATTTTGATCCCCTTCAAGATTGAGTTACCTCTCATACAGGAACAGTTCCGGCAGAGAAATTAATTCCATCCAAAGATAGAGCACAGTTTAGACAAGCATCAGTTTGATCAGCGAAAAAATAAACTACTAGAGGTGCGGGAGCAACGTACGTGGATGTTGCGGCTCCCAAGGTTTTGAGTTAAATTATCGAGTTTCCAAAGGGAGAATCCAAGCGCTTTGAAATAATGCGGCGCAAACCATGACGCGAAATCTTGAACTCCATATCCGCTACAGACTTAACGGAACTTCAACAAAGCTACTTGCATTTCACCGCGTTCTCATTTCAAAACATCTCATTCCTGCCAAGAACTCGACGCGCACACACGTTACGTTACGTTTATCGAAACCAATACTCGCTAAAATACGACGAATCTCAGGGAATTACTCAATTAACGACATAGAATGCTTTTTAATCATTAAAAACCCAGATAAGTCCAGTGAAAGGAATAAACCTTAGCAAAAAATGTGTCAACTCACTTCAAGGATTCCTGGCAACTGTATTTAATAGTCATTTGACTACAAAATGCAGCACAACGCGAGTATCATAAACCATGACACTTGATTCGTCGGAGAAAACGGATCCGGTTGAGCAGTGGTGCTACATCAACGCCATTACAAAGCTACAGCATCAATAGAAATGCTACTCATTGTCAGTGAGAACTAGACAAGAGTTAATGTAGAAACTCCCACACAAAGACAACCCCGTCAATAAATACAGGTTAGTCTTTTAATTGTCCGACGTCATCGTCCTCCTTACCCGCATAGACCTTTTAACTGCCGTTTCCACGAGATGAACTGGTAAGTGGATGACCACTTTTAGAATTTCCAAGGGGAACTACCCAAGGGGACCGCACTGGAGACAGTTCAACATGCTTAAACACTCAAGGGAAAGCCGTCGAGGAATGGTCCGTGACACTCCAAGGAAGGACCATTCAGCACCACTCTCTCTCAAGTCTCTCCGCTGACCCCCCACCCTCCACCTCGATGCAGTCACGCCGCGCCGGCTCAGATTCTCCGTCCCTCTCCGTTCTCTCGGGTTACTTCATGGGGGCAGTGTGGGGAGAGGGGGCGCACCAGTGCAAAACCTTTTCGAGGCACCGGCGGCGCCTTTTTCGTGAAGGAGCCAGCAACTGCCGCTACTTCGACTCAGACTTTTTTCCACTTCAATTTCGACTTTATACCTTAGTGGGAGAATTGAGGATTTTTTAAGCTTTCAGCCTCAATATAACCTCAAAAATGGAAGGGAAGGTATTCCTAGCAACGACAGACAGCCGAAATGCAGTACACGGCTATGTATCTCCATAACTAAACGTTTATAAAAGAAATTGTATTTAAACATGTAAAAAGGCTAGGCTACTCCATTTTTGTTATACAGGGGTTTATTTGCTTTGTTTAATTGATTACACTCCTGATACAAATTTAAAATGTTACTTTTACATAAATGAAAGAACAAATTTTTTAATTCTTGCATTCAATTTCCGTATACCCATCGCATTTTCCTGGAATTTTAGTTTTTAGCTCGAAAATCTCAAATTTTTGCACTACTTCAACGATTGAATATTTTGTTTACTTGGAAACCGCAGCATAGGCATGGAATGGAAATTCATTCGTGAGACATTTACGCCTCTTTAAAAAATCTGTTTTACAGATGTACTTCGAAATTTTAGCTGGACTATATTTCAACCCAACCTCTCCATGTGTGGTTAATGGCCGCTACAGAGTAAATGTTATTGATCACGTAATTTTGAAAGTGTTTACGTGAGTCCTGCATGGGACGTAGAATATTGATCCGATCTACAGAAAAACCTGAAAGAGAACTTCAGGAGCAAATGGTACAATGTGATGACCCAATGCCCAATACCTCAAAGAATTTTATTCCGGAGCAAATAGAACAAGTTGATGACTCAATACCAAAGAAGCAGGATAAGGAAATACAAGCAGTTTATTTCCTAAAAATTAAGAACATTTTCTGACATCAGCAAGACCAAGCCGGGTAGAAAAAAACACATGTAAAAATAGGTTATTTGAAATGATGACTGAACTAAATGATTCTTACTCTCAAGAGAGGAACGATCAGAAAATAATGAGGCAAGAATATGAGTCTTCCGATGATCGTCTAGAGCATTTAGAAAAGATACGTGATCTTGCACGAATCCAGAAAAGTGGAGAATCAAACGAACAAAGGGAACTACGTTTGTAAAAGATAAGGCAACGACAAAAAACCAAAGAACAGAAGAATCAGACTCACAAAAAAATTAGCAGCTTCAAGACATGCGTGAACGAGCGGCTCAGAGGCGTACAGAAGAGTTTGATGATGATCACAATCAACGATTGGAAGAAGAACACCGGAGAAATTCAAGACGACAAAAAGCATTATGGCTAAACCGAATACGTTCCTACAAGACAGCTACAACGGCTGATATTTCTTGCCAAATTTTTTTTCAACCTTTTAGTGTTGCTTGTATTCATTAAGGAGCATTGCATTTTCCCGAAGAACGTGTTTAAAATCGAATTCATTGAGATTCGTTTGGGGACCGCTGCTTGCATGGTAGGATAGATCTACCACATCCAGTATTTCCGAACGAGTTAGCGCGATCGTTTCTTCGACGTCATCCATTTTATGATGACTTATATGAAAGGATTCGAAATTTGAATTTATGTTTTGCAATGACTTCATTCACCGTAGATGACGATCGAACAGTCAACGGTGGAGGAGTTTATAGTTACATTGCTAGTGGTCAAGTTTATCACAAACTTAATGTAGCAGCTCACCCTACTCAAAATGATGATGTAAAATTTGAACGGCTTCAATATGGACAGATATACATTTGGATAATCAGGATGCTCTTAGTGCACACATAAACAATGCCATTAATCATGGTATCAGCGAGAATCTTATTAGTCTCTTGGAACATATTTTGAGATCTGAAAATCCGTTTGCTCTTGGATTCATGATAATGCGGGAACTAGAAGAAGCTAATAGACGCGCTGCTGCAGAAGGTGTAGACTCGCCTTATGTTAAGCTGATTTTTGCATTACCTGATGACGTTGATCACAGAAGGTTTAACATCCCCCTTCATAATGACGTTTGTGCCACCGTTACCCTCAACGCTGACCAAAGCTATCCAGATAATGAGATAATTATTCGTAAACGTGAGAAATATTTAGTTACCAAGAACAATATTGACCATTTGACAAGATTTGAACAAGCTCAGTACCAATTAACATTTAGATCTCAACTTGCCAAATATTTGACTTCAGACATAAACCTAAGAAATCCTGATCTCCGCCTTTTGAAGTTCAATGCTTTGCATTTCGGCGGTGGGCATTTTCAGCAATATCTGGTTGATACTTATATAAGAGTGGAACATGACAGTATCCAATGGATTAAGGCAAATTAAAAAAATATCTTGCATAAAACTGTACAAGAGCGATTCAATTTTTGAGTGAATTGGCTGAAAATAAAATGCTATTTTTGGTGAAAGGATTATTTTGCCTTCTTCATTTCCAGGATCTACACGTTTTTACACTGAAAATTTTGAAGAAGCTATGGCCTTTGTCCGTTGACTTGGATCATCAGACTTCTTTATCAATGACGTGCAATCCAGAATTTGCGGAAGCAGGTCGTACAACTTTTGAAGATGGATCAACCTTACCAAAATTTGCCCAAGAGCGTCCTTACTCAACAACTTCGACACACGAGAAACGTTTTATGGAAAGAAATATTGATTATTATTAATCTTATAATAACAATAATCTGTCAATGAACATTAGAAATAGTGAAAACAATATAAATATTGAATTTATTGACGATTTCAGAATTTCGTTAGAAGAACATTTTTGTGGTAGTGTTGTTTTTGAGTTTGCTTTATACTACCTAATTGCATCATCAATACTATATTTAAAAAAATAAATATCCGTAATTCTTTATAAAATTTGTTTTATTAAAACCTTTAATCGCACTATGTGATTGCCCAATATAAAATACAATAGGTAGCAGAATAGGAGCATACACGTTCTTAGTACACCAAATAAACATTGAGCAACGCTCGGTAACCAGGTATAAAATATAAACGCTTAAAACGAATTTTCCATTGTTAAAACTAAAATAAGATGAATAAAGAACATATATATAACCACTAGATAACATTAAAATTGAACAAATTCATACCATATTGAATAAAGCTTATACTACCTACTACTGTTTCCTAAAAGCACCTGACAGTATTACTTCGTCCTTCACCTGTGTACGGTACTACATTCGATGCAGCATTTTGAACAATAATTAGGTAGGCTACGGATTTACCTTGAGAAATATTGAAGGTATAATGACGAGGCTAAAGGATTAAAATCCTTGTTCCACAAATTCTAATGTTACAGACCTGTTAGCGAATCCTGTACGATGGTTAGTACGATGAATCTCTCCGTTATGGCGTGATTGCAAGATATCTGAACTCCTTTGGAATGGTTCGAGGAAATTTCGCGGATAATTAGGGAACGGAAGTCTTGCAATCCTGGATGGCGATTTCCAAAATTCGGCGCCACCAAAGAACGTCCAACCGGCTTAAATATAACGGAATTCGACCACTGACTTTGGCAAAGAGTTTCAATTTTTCTGTTCTTCACCAACTGAAGAATTTCACTGAAATCTAAACATTCCTTTCACGTTGGACGCAACATCATCTCACGCAAAATAGTAGCAGAGGTCCACCGGGACCAAGACGGCAAAATAGTCATTAGAGAAAAAAATACATTAATTTTGGTAAACCTGAAATAAGAGAAGTTATAGTATAGATTATATTACAATTAAAGCGAAAATAAAAATATAAACAAGGATATTAAAATCCTGACTCTGAGTTTATCTTTAGAGCACTATTTTAAAATAGCAAGCACAACCACAGAAATTTACTTGACTGAGCCCATTAAAAAAGGGCAATGAGCTGGAAAGTTTTCAAAAGTTTATAAAAATACACGATACTAAGAAGGCGATGTAACTAATAAAATCAGATAAAATAAAAATTTGAATTAAAACATCAACAGGCACAGGATCCATATTTAACACACATAAAATAATGACGATATACTACGCAACAAACGTTTAAAAAAATAATTTAAATTTGCCTCATGTCGTACGTACGTACTTTCCATTGACTGGTATCAGCGACAATCATATTTCCTCGAAATGGTTTCTCATGGAATTTCTCCGCGAGAATTTCAAATTCGAGCGTAATTTGAGAGAGCACTCACACACATAAACAGGGAAGCCGCCCGCCTTTTTTCTCTCCTCCCCGAAGAGAGCGGACGCGAAAAAGGGATTTTCGACACCACTCTGTCCGACTTTTCCGCAAAATCATCTTTCTACGCGTGTCCTCGCAATGAAGGCGAGGTCGGGGGGTAATGTGGGGTGGGGGGAAGGTGAGTAAAATGAGGAATGAAACGACAGCAGGATCTTGTAAGAAGGCTAGAGATTTCTCTCCTACCTACCACCCTCCTTCCTTATTCACGCAATATTAACCAACGCCTGAGACGGGAGAAGGAACGGAAAAAAGAAATACTCCAGAAAATAGAAAATAATAAAAAACTTGAGGGAGAAGAGGCACCTCACCGCTAACCCACAACCATTCCCATCCATCCTCTCACATACGAATGCCGGGACGCAAGGATGCATTCTCTCCAGGGTGCGGGTACTTATACTCTTCACTTTCCCTTTGCGGATCCACCCTCTTACTCCCCTCACTCCCACATATACCCGAGAAGAAAAAGCCTCCCAAAAACCACCACCTCACTTCCTCAGACCGCTCTCTTCCCTATTCCGTCCCCAGGGGGAGGGGGTGGAGCGGCGACGCGATACCCCCAAGGGGTAGGGGGGGAAGGAGGAAGTGGATAGAGAGACACCTCTAAGTCCCGGCCCATCTTTCTTCCCTTCCCCCGCACTCTTAAACCCCCAATGGAGCAGGAACCTCTCCCCATCACCCAACCACCACGTCCACACTGGCACAACACCACCCTACTCCTTCGACTTGGCTATAAAGGACTACGCCCTAACGCGTCTATCTCCCCAACCTCACCCGACACCACGGTAGGAATGACACGGCATCTCCCCCTATTCTTAACGAGAACGCACGGTGGTGGGAGTATGAAATGGGCGCTGGTGGCGTGTCGGGGGCGCTGGCTTGCGTGGTAGTCAATCTGGAAGGAATGGGAGTCGTGGATGAGGTAACTGGAAGAGGGAGGATGATACCCGCAATCTTAAGTAATAAGGAGCTCGGGAGGTCGCGAGGGAGGAGGGCTGGAGGGGGAAGAAAATGTGAGATGATGAACAGCCACTTGAACGACGGGATGCGGAAGGGAAGAAGGGGATCCAGTCCGTAAACCGAGTTAACTGGGCGTGCTGACCCCTCTCAGGAAGCTCCTCCCCCATCCCTTTAAGCGTATAAAGCCTGCGACGATAATCATCTGGATGGAACCCAAGAAACGGAGATTCCCGGACGTAATTGACTATTGGCTCCGGAAACCAACGAAATTACTAGCAACGTTCCCCCCCGACACCAGGACGGACGTTGCGGAGTCGGGATTAGCTTTTCTCCGCTACTAAACATCTCATGAGAGAGCCTTTTCATCTCTTGCCTCTTGATGGCATCCTACACACAGTTCCCCTAGTCAGGTCCGAAGTCCGAAATAAATCACATTTATATGATGAACGACTCAATTTCTCTTCTTCTTCAACAAGCACTACGAGAAATTTCAAAATATCTTTCACTGTTACAGGAGTTGTCAATGGACACAATTGTCATTTCCATTTTTGGAACACTGACAAACTTAAGAAACCAAAAATAAATCATTGGAATAAAACGTATATCCCTACCTAGCCATAAAGAATTAAACAAATGTTAGAGGCACTGCAGCCAAGAACCACGAAGAAATACGTCAAATGCTTTTAGACTTATTCATGTTAATACCTTTGTACTGAAACCAGTGCCCTTAAAAATGGACATTGTAACACCTTAGCGAAACATACCGATATTTTTACAACTGGAAAATATTATCCGAGCTTCAACACCTCCACAAAATTCATGTATCAATTAATAATAACTGCGATCGGACATATGTTAAAGCTATTATAACCTAACTACCTAATTAATAAAAAAATTCGCATTGATTTACCGAACAGTAGACGCCGAGTGTCCAAAAACTGGACATCAATCGATGGGTCGATGCCCAACTCGCATTACTGAACCCATGGTAACAAAAGCGCCAGCAAACATCCATGAAAAGAGAGAAAATGCGATTATGGGGGGCTCGGAAGGGACAAAGTACTTCCCGGCGAGATAAGCACTTTTATTAGTTGTTGCACCGACGAAGATATGACGTTGGATAAAACCAGGCAATAAATAAATCGTACCGCAAGCATTTATCTCTTTCGATTCGAAGATAACGGTCAGGGTCGACACAAACAAAACCGTCTCCCATGCACCGGGAATTACTACGCCATTAAAACTTCTAAATTCCTTGACGCCGATAAAAACGCAGATTTTTCCCCCAAGAGGAGAATAAAAACATTTATGGGTAATCGATGGAGACGTGATGATGAGACAGACGTTTCCAAGGCTTGGATCGGATTGGCTGACGTCAGAAACCATTAATGTTGACACAAGCCTTTATTGCAGATTCGACCAAAATTAATTCGGGGATAACGGTCAGATTTCCATATTTTTCGGCCATTACCTTTAATGAGGCTTAGAAAAAGTTTGTTATTCAGCTCAGAAAACCATTTTTGAAACGTGAGAAAATAAAAGCACTGACTACCACAAAATCTTTTCCATCGCCACTGCTCCATTATCTACTTACCTTTCCGGTTTATCTCGCATGGTATTACGTTTAAGTATTTAACTTTTAAAAATGGAGTTAATTCACGATTAGAGGGCATAAAATTCGATTAACTGGCGGAAATGATTTTCTTAGCGTAACAAATACGAAATTATACTGCATCTGGTACTTGCGCGGAAGAAATTCATGCAGAATTTTCCTAAAAACCAATTACCATATTCAATAGCAACATGGGCAAACGCAAACAAAAAATGCAGATCAACTGGAAAGCCCTTTCGCCAAGGTCTTTTAGTTACGGGTACGAAGGGAGGGCAAAAAGGATCTTGGCGATTGATTGGGCTTGATGGTAAAGTGGGAAAGGGGGGGGGGATGAGAATTAAAGAAGTAGAGAAGGGGGGCGTTGATTCGAACTGGCAATCTTTACTCCCTCTATGGAATACGTCGAGAGGAGATCTCCCCACGAACTAAGTTAACGAGAGACGATTCAGCTTTCTTTTGCAGAGATCGAATCTGGATAAATCGAAAAAGTTTTCTTCTCTCTTTTCCATGACAAGAGTTTGAAAATATAAATGAGGAGGAGGGAATGGTATCGTAACCATTCCGAATGGCTGAAAGGGAAATGGTTTCAACGGCCCATTAGAGACTGCGGAGAAGGAGACGGGATTAGGAGACTCAGGGTCTCCGGAGTACGGGATTTCGAATACTCGGGCTGTTAAATTGTTGACTACCATTTAAGACTCGGGACAGATATCAGGCTGCTATTTCGTAAAATGATCCATACAAAGTGACTGACACATGGAATGCTCCGTTAAATGTTTAAGTTATTTAACGCTTCTTATTCAAATGTTTTGATTTCAATGTGTTGGAATTAAGTGTTAATATCAAGTTTCTGTGTTATGATATCTGTAATACACGTAATTTTATTTGTAAATTGGTATTTCATGCAACGAAATGTTCTAATTGCGCTTTCCACTGTCCAGCCATTGAGAGAGTTAACGAACTGAAACATTTGGGAGTAATATTGGACAATGATCTACGCTGGGATAAAAGTTTATTTGCTGTAAACAAACGCCTTGGAAGTACCTAGTGCAAAATTTTATATCATAGGCAACAAATTTCCACTTTCTATAAAAAAACAATTTATGATGCTGCTGCATATTCTAAAATCTCCTATGGTATAATATGCTGGAGCAGTGCATAATATATGAACACACTTAGTGCACACTAGTTTTGCAAAACAAAATAATCTGTATTATAGCGTCAAAAAGTTCTTCCGAACAATTATTTCCGTTGTTTGTGGCCCTCAGATTGTTGCCACTACATCATTTGTGTTTACTTCAGGTTTTAAAATTTTTTATGCCATGAGAGGCAATGTGCCGAGCGTATCCGACAAATGTAAATAAAAATTTAAGGAATGAATCAAGCATTGTAAAAAGCAGACCAAGGTTAACTTTATATAAACTTTCCTTTTTGGGGCTAAAGGTATCTAATAAACTTCCCGCTGAAATTAAAAACTTCATACAAAAATAAACATTCAAACTCGCCAAATACTGGCTTTTTTATCAAGAAAATTTAAATTATTTATTTTGGTGGTATTTTCATGGAACGTAACTTATACAACTGCTAAAGCTCTTAATATTAATGACAAACATTTTTTGTACTTCGGTGGTGGCTCAATTCAGGTCTTATGACGTTTGAGACCACAAAACGCTCCCGTTGTATTTTTTTAATCCATAATTGTATCAATCGTGTGGGATTAAATAAATATTATTACCTACTATAGATAAAAAAAACCCAAACAGAGAATGCCGGTTTATTTATCGTCCAAGAAAGGGAATTCTTAAGAAAAATTCTTGTTAGTAAATTTCAATGCGATTACATTTTCATTCATTCAAGTATTCTACCAGCTGATTGGCAGGTTCTTGGACAGTCCCCATTCTGCATCTCATTTTCATACACATTGTCTCGCTTTCCCTTCTAAGGATGTACCACCATTAGATCCCTCTTCAATTCTTCATATCTTCTACTTCCTCTTATTTCGTCCAGAATTCCTATCCTCTTTCTTCCTCTCCCACGCTTTCCCAGTGTTCTCCCCTCTATCACTCTCTTCAACATGCCCTCTCCTCTCAAAACCTCCTCCATCCATGTCTTCTGCCTTCTCCGCATCTTTGCCACAAGCTTTCTCTCCTCTCCAACTATATCCAATACCTCCTCGTTCGTCTTCCTCGCCACCCAGCTCACCTTCTCCATCTTTCGTATTCCACTTTCGTACCCTCTGTCCCATTCTTATCTTTTTCAGTTTTACCCGACATTTCATGACTAGTAAGTTGTGGTCTGTGTTTGCATCAGCTCCTGGATAAGTATGTGTGTTTTTAACACTATTCCTGTATCTGTGACGAACCATTATATAATCTATCTGGTACATATCTGTGTCTCCCGGATTCTTCCAAGTGTACCTACGTCAAGGATGATGTTTGAACCATGTATTTTTAATTACTAGGTTATTTCTACGGAAAAACTACACAGCTTTCTCGCCGCGGTCGTTTCTCCTTCCTAGCCCGTAATCGCCCACCTCCCGCCCATCTCTGCCCTCACCCACCACCGCGTTCCAATTATTACTAAGTGCATACTCCCAGACATCCTAACAATTATTTTCTCTAGCTGATCGTATACCCCATCTACCTCCTCCTCTTTATGATTAGAAGTAGGCATATAAACCAGGCTTATAACTAAATTCGTTGGATCTGCCTTTAGTTCCACGACTCTTATCCTATCACTCACCTGTTATGCATACAATACTTTTCTACCAAGTTTCCTATTCATTACGAATGCAACCCCGCGCTGACTTTCATTCCCTCCACTATAAATTACTCTATAGTCGCCGCTCCAGTAATCCCCGTCATTCTCCCATCTTTTCTCACCCAAACTCATTATGTCTACACCCACCCTCTCCATTTCTTGCTTTATATTCTCTAGCTTAACCTCCCTCAGCATAGTCCTAACATTCTATGTGCCTATTCTGATCGTTTCGTTCCTCTTCTTTATCTTCTTTTCTCTGCTGCTGTATTTTCTGAGCAAGGATTTCGTGTGATGACGACCGCAGGGGCCTTGCTCCCACCGCTGCCGAGCACGACACCCAGCCCACTGGGCCAAGTCCCATAGTTGCAAGGATTCATTATTATTTGTGAAATGTCCATAATTTTAAGGTTTTTGTTTTAATTGAGATGGTATTCCGTGGCCTTACTCAATACTGTTTTTTACGTGACACCAACACTTTAGAGGCCGCCCCACTGGGATCAGACGCCTTTTTCAGCCGCCTCACTGAGGTACAGACGCTGCGCGGACTACCACTCGTCTCTCTCCTAACCTTCGACCAATCTGGCATGGGTGATCCTACCAGGAGCATTACTCCCGCCAGTTCAGCTCTAGGGGTCATCGGAGCACGCAAGCCCTTCCACCACGACAACATTGTAGTCCAAGGGAAAGGCAATGCGATTTAGGGTCCTGAAATTAAGTGGGGCGCATTTTGTATTAATTGAATTGGAAAAGGAGTTGACTTGAGAAGAATATAATTCACGAAATTTTCAAGTTGATTAACGCGGTTTGTTGTAACATAATTTGTGTAACCACACAGAGACCTTTTCATTCTTTATGAAGAATTGAAAATAAGAAGGCTTCTATAATTTACTTAAGACGCATTTTTAAAATTGTTTGACTCTTCGGGAGGGCTACGCCTCAATAGATATTTAATTCAATATTTCACTATATGTCACACTACATTATCAAATAATTATTAGAAATGTCGAAGTAGATAAGTGATACTGGCGAAAAACTGGGCAGAAAGGACAAGGTAAAGCACACTTACGAAATGAAATGTGATACGAAAAAGCACTCCCAACGTTCAAGATCGGCAGCGGCAGAAAGGCAGTAAATCCACGCACGATAAAGCAAGCCTATCCGACAGGAATGGTCGCAATGGACATTAAGTACAGCATTCTTTAAAATTCAGAAATCTACAACTTCGTCCTTTCACTACCTTGAATCTATATGGCTTTGTTTACGGTTACGATCTAAAGGAGAAAAAAAGAACACCGACCTAAATGGGATAAAAACCATTGAGGGTCGAAGGTTTTTGCAACCCCCTCAGGGGGACGCTCGGGAGAGAAAGTCTAGAAAACCCAGGGAAGCAGGCAGGCCGAGAGAGTTTTGACGACGAGCGACACAAAAGAGTGCGGCGTTAAGACGTTACACTCCCGGAGACATCTGAAACTTGAAAGGGGAGATAGAATAACGACCTCCCTAAAGACAGAAAGCAAGGGTGTGAGGGAGGTATGTGCGACGCGGCTCTCCGGAGAACTGAGGGGTTGGGAAGGGAGAGAGAGATGCCTGGGTCCATTGGGACGGAATGGGCACATCAACCAGAGATGGAGATATGTTGAGATATCGAGGTTTTTAAAGGGATGTGGGGGTGGAAAGAGGACGATGGGAGAAGGGAAGTTTGGGAGCACTATGAGGGAAAAGGGGTCGTTCTCCGCGGCACGCTGTGAACTAGGGGTGCGCAAGGCGAGGTTATGCGCTCGACGAGGCATAGATCTCTATAATACGGGAAGGCCTAAAGACATTGGGCGGTGAAAAAGAAAAGAGGGAGGGAGTTAGGATGATAGGCAATGGATGGACCTCTCTGAAGGAAGTGAGCGGATGCTTGAGATATATGTACGTTTATGTGTATAGGGGAGTGGAGGCGAGGGGGTGAAAGAAGGCAGCTCTCCTGAAGGGAGGACGGACCCCAGAGGTGTGTGTGGGACGGGGAGGTGCTTGAGACGGAGTGAAAGATGGAGATTTATGTGCCGAGAGCGGTCTGGACGAGAGAAGAAGGAGAGATATGAAGGAGATTGAGAGGGCGTTGAGGCGCAGTGGGAGGGGCGGGCAGCTGGCCTCGCCTTCCGACGAAGGTTGGAATACCGCAGATATGAAGAAGAAGAGGGGGAAGAGGAAATTCAACATTGTGGTGGAATGGTCCCTTGATGGCCAAGAGAAGGGGATAAAAGGAGAATCCTCGGGGCCTTCCTGAGGTTGAGATGGGCTGGAGTAAAGACGTATGCAACGCAGATGGAGTGGCTAGTGGGGGCCATATAATAATGCACCCGATGAGGCAATTACAAAATTCATGTACATTTTGAGCCACCTAAACCAAAGCCTGGGGGTTTAAACCTTACCAAATTTTTACCCTTCCAACATTATATGCAATCGACTTCCGGGTTCGTTATTTTCATATTCAATGGAAATAGTGGCAAGGAAGTCGTGAATTAGTAAACATAAAAAAGTTTCGTGAATTATAAGAAAAATGTTTCGTACTTTTCTACGTAAGCTGACTCCTTGATTATCAATCATTTGAAAACAAAAGTCTTTTTGTAATGTGCTCAGTGCCGACTGGATTATAGTAATTTAATGCATGAGATATGCCAATACATCGATAAAATAACATATGCACACACTAAAGACTAAATTCACATCATTTCTTCGTGTTTCCTGAAATAATTACGAAGAGTAAAACAGCGGAGAAAAGGCCGATGTAGTTAACGTATCTTACGACCCAAATTACATTCCCTGACGTAGCCGCTTGACGAATATTTTCGTTCGTAGAAATTAATAACGAAAACCACGCATCTTCTTTCGTTTTTCAATCGTAACTTTAGATTTAACACCGGGTGATGCTTTCATGTTCCGCATTGCAATCTTTAGAGGCACATATTTTTTCCGGATCTATCGGCCGGAAACAACTTGTTAACCATCCGTGAAATTCAATTGGGTTATAAACCACACTCATCAACCAATAGGTTGGGTTAGTAATTGAGGTAGGAACCCACCTCTCACAAAGCTCAACGGCGTTGTGTGAAATTCACGTATTCACGGGAGTGAACGGGAACAGCTGTTTTTCTGAGCTTCCTGCGGTTTTCCCGGCAAGCCCTAGAGTACGGAAAATCCCACCGTCAGGATTTATCTGGATGTTTCTACAAGCAGCACCCAGAAATAAACCCGCGACTATATGTTCGGCATCGAAACGCACAAACAATTAAGCAAGCAAATGCACTTCCTCAATTGAGTGACGAAAATCAATATGGCCACATACTATAAATTTAATTTTTACATATTATCGATTCACCTTGATATAGGAAGATTTTCTACATCAATACAATTGTAAAAAAGCAACGAGAAAGGGAAACATTATTTTTTCCCGTATTACGTATTCCCTTTGAACTTAGTTATGATAGCAATGTTATCAATTTCATTAACATATTATTGATTCGCCTCAGAAATTAGCTAAATTTGACGATGATAGAAAACAACGAAGAAAATATCAATAATCAACACTCTCTGACATATGGTACGCAAAACTACTCCAAACGCACTAAGTCCACACCATTTGATGCTTTAAGAATAAACTTGGTTATATTCCACACAGTATTTATTGCACTCAACCGGTTTCGACCTTTTCTGGACATTATCAAGAGTTAACACTTGTGTGTAACAGGTATTAACTCATGATAATGACCTGAAAAGGTCGAAACCGGTTGAGTGCAATAAATATTGTGTAGAATATAATGTGGTGCATATTGTGGCGGCCACCAAGTAAACTCGCCAACCATTGATTTGATACAGACAGTCTTTTAACACTAAATAGGAATTCCTTCCTTTCATCTCTTCGGTACAGCCTAGTTCGGATAGAAATTAACATAACCACAACCGTAAAGGCCATAGACACGACCCACGAAAATCAAACTAAGTAGAAGCAATCAAGTAAGCACAGAATAAGGCTGAGAAATACCACAGGCATCAGAAATATAGGGGGCACTTATTTTAAAGCTTTTAAAAGATTTGTTTTCCCGTCGAAACGAACCGAATTAAAATTCACACCACCTCTCTGACTCAAGTAAAATTCCCTGGACCAAAACCAATATTCTTCAAAAAGTTACACGTCATTTCACCGGTCGCTGTTGTCACATTCGTACTAACTGACTGAAAATCAGATATGTACTCCACCGCTCTCGGGTAAAAATAATAACAGTAATGATTTCAATCTAGCGAAAAAACTCTCCGCTCTAATTATTCACAACTCCGGAGCCCTGGAAGCATTGCAGTGACACGCTTCATTTCTTTCATTTTTTGTTATCATCTACACATTTTTTCTAACGAATCGCACTGCCGACGACGGACGCCGCTGACGAAATGAGGCACAGCGACTAGCTTGTACAACGCCTCCGGGGGAGGAGAGTCTTGTGTCTACAACAGTCTCTCGGCTGGAGGAGGGTTGAAGGAGGGGTAGATGAAGAGGGGCGGTTGAGGGGTGTGAGGAAGACGAAGACTATGGAGGAGACGACTCTGCGTGGGAGGTAAGAACGCTCAGCGTACGCCCGGGGAGAGGGGGGGGGAGGATTGGGAATGAAGAATGTGAAAAAAGGGAAGCGGAACGGCGTGGGGGTTGACAAGAGAGGGGGTAAGTAAAGCTCGTGTCCAGCAGCACGATTTCCACCGAGATTTTCTTTTCACACAACGACCTATTCTAAATTGCGTATCGTGTGACAGAGGAATCGAACGATTCCTCGCATGCAACAGCCTGCAAGACCTATTTCAAAAACGGATCTATTCTTTCTTAATACTTTTATGCAACTACCTACCGATAAGTTATAAGGAAGGAGACCCAGCGCCACTCTTGGAAATTAATCGAACTAATAACAAAAAGATGAGCAATCAAATAATAAAAACCACCGTTCGCATCAATTTCACAACTATTCCTCGTGTCTCAGCTTTTGCTTGGATCTGTACGCGTTCAGAAGCAATATTTGAGCCCAGTTTTATAATCTCTGGTTATATGAATATTTTATCCAATGCTAATACGTTCTCACATCGATGACCCTCACGTTAAGTAAGCGACAGTCGACTGTTATTTACAAAACCTAAATCCTCAATTAACATTAAGTTAACGTAACGTCATCTTGGGGCTAGTGTTAGCTAGACATTATAAAATCGAGACTTCATAGAATTTTTACTAGCAACAGTTACATAGAATAATAGGAGCATGGAAGTTATGGTGAGTCTTATGAGTAAAAAAAACGACATTTCGAAGATGGCCACGAGTTATTCATTCAGTGAGAATGCTCGAAAAGAAATATCGTATCAGAAATTGTGTGCCATTGCAGAGAAATTGTTAGAAAAAATTGTTCGGCAGGATATGGCCTTTTGTGGATACAAAATGTGGAAACCGGTAAGGGGGAAGTGAATAAAGTGTAGGGCTAGGAACAGCGAGCATTGGGAAGAAATATGAATAACGGCGCATTCTCTTGCTTCCAATAAATGGAAAAACCTGAAACAGCGGGGGTATGTAGGAAGTTTCACCTCTCGTGAACAGACAACGTGCGCCCGTTTTTAAGCCTACTGCCATGCGTCAATTTATAGGGGCGATGGCATTCTTCTTCACCGGTGACATTCATTTGTCACACCATTAAGCACTTTGCACGTCAGTTAAGGTCCACCAATACCATTATGGGACATCACATTGCCATTGCACTAGCGAATCCATCAATGGGCATCTAGAACCATAAACAAACTACCGGAGAATCGAAGTCGCGTAAATGTTATGATGTACGAAGACTCCTCGCATAATCTTTCCGAGGATAAAAGAGAAGATAATTTTAAATAATCTAAAAGTAGAAGCTACGATGCTCTTGCGTTGATTTTTATTATTTGAGCCACGGGATAGGGAGCCACAAAAATTAGTAGCAATCAAAGAAAAGCTTTAAAGAAATTTTCCCTTTCACTCATAATCAAACAGCGAAACCACTTCAATACAACACATGTAGACCAAATCGCAATGAAAACTAAGAACTTACACATAGAATTAGGGATTGAGAAAGTCAAACTTCACGAGAGAGCTAAACTGAAACATAAGCTGAAGTGCATTTTCCACCAAAACGCCCTCATCAATTGTCCAAAAAATATCCATCCATAAGAACGGTTTGTGAACGACAAAACCGTTATTACATTCGCAATGAACGAGCTGGAAATTCACCCAGCTAAAGAGAATATGCCCTTTCTCAAAAACATAGAAGAGAAACTCGGAATGAGACCTCGGCTACGAGATACAGTCGCGCACGCATGGAATACCACTCAGCTCTTGAAAACGACGAGCGCGACTGAAGGAAAGCGAAAGAAAAAAA
Source organism: Pyrrhosoma nymphula (assembly GCA_963573305.1). Classification (NCBI taxonomy): domain Eukaryota; kingdom Metazoa; phylum Arthropoda; class Insecta; order Odonata; family Coenagrionidae; genus Pyrrhosoma; species Pyrrhosoma nymphula. The sequence goes on from OY754337.1 coordinate 100,791,674, forward strand.
TTGCCCCGGGAAGGATAGCACGGGGGTTTCTGGGGGAAAGGGAAGGTGAAAGGACGGAGTTCTTGAAGATGGAGTCGGGAGAGGAGGCTGTTAAGGTGGGAGGGACGGGAGGGGCAGGATTAAGTGACGGCAAGATGGCGCTTTCCCCAATCCCTCACCCCCGCTTTATAAGACAACATACCCCTCCTTGAGAACGGCCATTAAAAGCGTTCGAGCCCATCTCAAGGAAAGGCGCGATATAAAACTCATTCCGGGCTGCCTAAAGAGCCCGGACGATCACTCTCTCTCCCATCGCCCTCTCCTCACCCCGGCGTTTCCACCTTTCACGCAGTTTAGCGCGAGAGTGGGGCGCGATAACGGTTGAGTGCAGGAGGTGGTGGCAGTGGGGGGAGGGCGGCCGGGCTGAAAGGGGAGGGAAGGGAGAGGTATGAGAGGTTGAGGAATCGACGCGTATGGCGATGGACGTGGAGGTAGAGCGCCAATTACGTGCCTGCGCGATGTATCGCTTTGAGCAGCGCAGCGCGACGAGAATCGAATGTATATCTTAACAATGCTGACGCCTACACAGTCATAAGCTCCTACGAGGACCTTATACCACAGTCTCTTATACAATCCTCGCGAAAGCTTATGGCGTTGCGCAGTAGACGATTTTGGGACTGGGTCTATTTTCTAAAAAAACGGTTGCCGCGGGTGGAAGGGTAGCACCGGCGGGCTAATGTTTACAATTTTCGTTGCCAACTTTGAAATTTGTTATATGGCCTCAATGAATTTGAATGCCCCCAGATATTCGCCGCAGTGGGTTATGGAGTGGGCGTCGTCCCTTAGTGCCTGAGCGCGCGGCAGGAGGTCACGGCCTGGGGATCTCAGGCCGATGACTCGGAAGTGGACATATAGCTGCAACAAGTACTAACTATTTTCTACAATATTAAACAAAAACAAAGATCAAATTCGTATTTCTAGCGATTTTCTTTTTTCAAATAAATTACGGAAATTATCCAATTTATTTTTGCATGAAATATATATGTTCTCTCTGTCTCTCTCAAATATATATTCTTTTATTTCCACTCTTTTTTGATCTCAATGTACCATTTCTTCATTGAATATACATGTACATACATAGTGCCAATTTATGACATTATCTCTTCAAGTACTTTTTATTTTATTATTTCAGTGACTGAAATTTTAGCTAGTGGTATTCAAAGCCCGATTCCATTAATTGCATTACCTAAGTAAAAGAAGAATATAGAATAGAGTGCACTGTTATTTCGTAATTCTATGATGTATGTATTGAATCTGGATTACAGAATTTCACGCGGCTGAAAATTTTAACAACGCTACTGAAAAACAACGGAATTGCGCGAAGTTTAGTGTCCACGCAATCAGCGTTTCAGCGGAATCACGACTATATTCATTTTTTATGAATGTTGAATAAATGTGAATTCTTTTCAAGTAATTGGAATTCCCAGCTGTGAGTCATCGCGTAAGACTATCTATTCCACTGCCCCGGCCGCGGAACGGAGGTATGGCGGGGAAGGGTCGGCTACCTGCTCCATGCTCCGCGCCGAGTCGAATTGTCCAATACGGCTCGGAATTACATTTATTCGTTGAGGCGCTTTGTTGGATATCCTGCCTGCCACGCGCTCACTTTCCCCTTTCGTTTCTTTCCTATACCCCTCCCACACATTTCACCCCCTCAGTTCTGCGCATCTAAAGGCCATAAGCTCTCGCGAGGACTGTACTTAACCATTCGTAATCATGATAGATAAGCCCCAAATTGCTTAAATTTACACGCAAGTATGACGCGTAGCTTTCAGTACCTACTTCGCTTCAAAAGTGGTGCAAATGCTTTTCTTGATGGCAGAAAGAATAGCGCGTATTTTTACGAACGTAGTCCCATAAAAAATACGTCGCGGTTAAATAACTATGCACGCAAATAATTGGACGAACATATGAATTGACTCAAGGTTGAAATTAGTTTTACTATTATCGATTCATAGGTCATCGAACTACAATTTCTCAAACTCGTTTATCATGGCATTTAGAATCGTGAGTAATATCAATACGGATAAGGCTTGGGGGTTAAAAACAAGTCCATTGAGAGTCGATGAGTTTTGCATTAAAAAGGACAGCATGAAAATCCTATCAGCGTCGTATGACTGAAAAAAAATTGGTTGATAGTTAATAAAAGGCCATGGGATTATTGACGACCTCGATCCAAAACGCATTACAGAACTCTTTTAAATAAATTGGAAACCGATGTCGTTTCCCATTATGGTTAAAAAATACGGTGAGCTCCATTTTACGTGACTAAGAGAAGGAAAGAAAAATGGAATACGCAAGCACGATTTTGGACTAAAGCAACAGCTATAAATATCGCCTGATGGATGGTTTAAGGGTGCCTAGTATTTCACAACTCTTAAAGTAGTAATTATTTTTTCATGATAACCAAAACTAATGAAAATTTAGGCATAGGAAAAGTATTTCCAAAACTTAACTAGGTACCTCAGTGCACGAGTTAACAAACGCATCTCATCATTTGGTGCTAATATGGAAATTAATAATGCATCAAAATAGGTAATCCATGAAGTATTACCTCAATCAGCTAATATCGAATGCGTGACTTCGTGGAATCTTATTATCACCATAATAAACTATGACAAACTCAGAGTATATAATCCACACTATGGAAACCGACTTAGGTTTCGACACGTTGCTTCATCTTGATGATGACAAAACGTGTTGAAACCTAGGCCGGTTTTATTTATTTTATTAAATAGTGTCGATTTTATGAGTTTTTCATTCTTTATTATGGAGACATTACCTGAATGCTACGATGATATCAAATGAGGTAGTCTAGTGGACAGTTTGTACTCATGATTCCCTGGGTTTGAGTACGGGATTACCTCCCCCACCACCCACAGCTAAAACCAAGCAGTTCGTTACTCCGTGTACCTCACCTAACTTCGAAAATGCTGGTGGCACAGGGAATGGCAATGGCATCCCTACCACAAATGCGTCAATTCCACACACATTAGGGGTAACTCCTTGATGAGCACTACCCTCGTCAATCAAAGTGAACTGCAGGTCGGAGATAAAAGAAGAGTATTGCAATGCATATCACTACGTTTATCGGTGATATCGCGTTTCAAATTCATTTTACATTCGCATTACCAAGATTGTCTTTGAGATTCTTTCACAGCAAATATTGCAGGAGCGATTAATATAATCTAGGGATTGTTCAAATGAATGTAACGGATGATTTAGCGTGAGACAGCTAAGCATTGCACATTCATCAACTCAATTTTTGATACGCAAAAAAACTAGGATGAAACAAACAAAAGAGCTAGTTTTTTAGACCCATAACAAAGTATGCGAGCGCTGAACGCATTTTGTCATTAGCATTTACAATTTTTAACATTGAGAGTTGACACAAATAATGAAACTCATCATCATAGTGCACAAAATGACCACAGTGCACCTACGGATCATACCTATTTTAGGAGAGCATCATACAGGAATCATTATCAATGTCCAGCATTAGATAGTTTTGTGAAGGAATAAGACTCAATTGAGTCGGGGACATTATAGCCAGGGCTTGTCAAGGGCCTACCATCCATTTATTACGTAGAATGCTTATAAATGATTGCAGGCGATATATCGACATGTAGCCGGCAAAACATCGATTTATCGCAAATCTCGGCCCGGCGGATCGCACGGTGAATGGAGCACTTCCCTACACGAGATAGCTACGGAAGCATCGCAGACCGAAATGAGGCATCCCGCAAAACATACACGCACAAAAACCCTCGACCGCACATCTTGCTTCCTCGCGAGATGGCGCAGCGTTCGCTTGCATGAATAATGAAACCGGAATCCTAAAAGCAAGAGAAGAGGGGAAGAGAAGCTGGAGGATGATGAAACGGCGTACGATAGGAGTGGAAAAAGCGAAGCAGCACGATTGGGGGTGAAGAGCTTAAACCCTCGGTAATATCAATTCCAATGGGTGATTGTTAACATCCATGAGGAATGCTTAAATATTGTTCAGTGTGAGAGAAGCAAATGGGGACGCCAGAATACGAAAAAAGAGGCATAGACTTTCCGAAGAAATCAATGCAGCGAAGCCAATTGCTGAGATATGACCTCAGCCTCGCTGATTTTTTTCTCAGTTGATTCAGCAGTAAAATCAAATGAAAGGGTAATATCCGAGGGATGCCGGGTTGCGAACGGGAATTATGTTTCCATGGAAGTCCTTATCATGGATTTTGCGGGAGAAGAACATTGTGGAAGGCGTTAAGACTTTCTTACTTTCTCGTTCAACTACAAAATTTATACGATACCATGACTATATAAGATGATGGGATCAAGGAGATTAAGCGAATTATTACTGTCATTATCTTTTAGGGAGATCGTTCATCCTTTATGGATCAATCCCATAGCATAAAATGTTTGAGATGAGGTTAGACTGGCGATTATCACGTGCACTAAAAGTCACTTTCACTTGATTTCCTCAGAAGGTGGCCATCAAAAAGAGATTTATCTTGAAAAGTAATTTCCAGGTCGCATGCAGTTGATGAATAGTCAAGAATGCAAGAGATGAGAAAAATTGCAGGCATTATTTTTGAAGGAGTAACAACATGATTTATTCTGGTAAGCAGGTAATTTACATCGCTGAGGCATGACACTTATCATTAAGCAAGTTTGCAGCACCACAACCAAATTTCAAATGGAAATATCCTTCCGTAAAATGTGAAACTGAGTTCTGTTTAAACTAGTTTAAACTGAGTTAATAAAAAAACCTTTAAAGGAGAAAAAAAGGGTCATCGTTCCTGTGTGAACAAGAGATTCCTTGAAACCTCTCCCTTGAGGACTGCAATTTAGATGCAACGGGGACGCTCCACTTAAATGAAAATCCTCCACACCGTCGACCGTCTTGTTTCACGTCATAAGCAGCAGAAGGAGGTGGAAATAATCCTTATAAAATGAAAGTCAGAAGTATATATTATCTACATAAATGTGTACGCATACACAAGGGACCTAGTGGGGGGAAGGCGTGTAATATTCTCCCCTACCAAACAAGCCGAATAAATTTCTACATAAATCCCTCAAGGGGCCCATTCATCATATCAAGGAAGAGAGAAACTACCGAGATGCCGGCAAGTGCGCGAGTTACCATCTACGAGAAAGACGGAAGAGGTTTTATTTTATTTCTTTTTTTAAACTGGAAAAAATGTGGGGGGAGAGTAGAGAGTTTTAAGGGGAGGCGGGAGAGGGTTGAAAGGAACGGTTAGAGGCGGGAAGGGAGTGAGGACAAAAACAGAAATAGGAGCGCGAACGAGGGGAGTAAATCACTCAAAAGGACCTCCTCAAAGTCGATTTAATGAACCTCCCGCTGAGCGGAAAGTGGCGAAAGAATGGACTCGTGTTTCACTTATTTTTTTAAGAGACCCCAGAATCTTCACAAGCGAGGAATTAAACCATTCGTTAGAACGTTTTCGCTTTTTGAACGAGAGGGAAGGCCAAGAAGTTAATACTTGTTCGGGATTTTTTTTCCGTATTTGAAAAGCAAAATCATACGTATTTGAGTCGGAAGTGAAAGTGATTGAAAATAATATTTTACTCCGTTGTGATGGCGGCGATTAAATAATGTCTCGCGTTCAGGACATCAAAATACTATCTAACTACCCGTAAGCGATATAGATTTCTTGGCAAAGAAAATTCTCTTTATTATATTCAGCGTGGACTAAATCAATTATATAAAACTCTGTAGCTCACCATCAAGTGACAGACCTAGTAGCTCAATTTTGTAAAAAATATAATGTTCACTAAAAAGCAAACGACACGCTATTTCTACCAGAATTTTCAAATGCTTATGAATCATGGTGATAGCTCCTGAAGCAAAGTAAGAAAGCTAATAGTGTTAATTAAAGCTGAGGTATGCATGAGAAAACAATCCATGACCCTTAAAGACGCCTGGCTCTGGCGATGGAAAGTTGAAGTTACGCTAAAAATTTATTAGGTACTCACGCTCTAAGCGAACCCAGCTTTCCATGGCTCAGAAAGTAGTTTGTGTAGTACTCACCTAGAAATATGAAAGAAAAATAAATATTAACATTAAATTATCACAAAGTTTCAAAAGCAACAGGACTCGAGATTTCCCAGTAAAGCGGCACATTTCACACATTTACTCACAAATACCCAAATATTGCCGAGATTAGGAATGAATCGGACTGAACATCACTATGCAATTTACACCACCACCAATTATCCTAGGAACTGCCTTCTGAATGCGTTAGGCGGTGATGATGTCGGTTTGAAACGAAATCATGGTCGTGGTCAAAAAAATAGTGTGGATATTGCAGTGTTAGTATTTCACATTTCCTTCACTACACTAGACGTTGTCCACATCGTTAAGCCCGAGACTGTCAACTGTATCATTCGGTGTTTGGACGCTAGCTATTAAACCTTCGAATAGAAAAACGTAACATCCAATTCTTACGTGACAAAGATGACAAAAAAATCCAGAAATAATCTGAAAGGGATTGGAGTAACTACGCTAAAATGGTTTCCTCGTTATTACGACCAGATAGCACTAATTTTCCAAAAATAAAAGCGATACCCAGCATATCGTATCACATGAGACCATTCCTGTGATAAAAATGACAGCAGAATCTTTACGATCTGTGGCAAGTAAAATTAACCGGCAAGAAATAATACAGTCGGGTTCTTCAACATGAATTAATCCAAAGATTAATGAGTCAGTGTCCTCCGTTAACAGAAACGCGACCACCCAGCGACTATTTAATCAACTAAAATGAAAGAGGCGAGTGTTAGGTCCAGATAGACGATTTACGATGGAAAGACGAAAACAGCACATATCCCTTGTTGCCTATTGGATGGTTTAAATCACCACGTCCTGGAACCAATAACAGCTGATTGATGGCTATGTTAAGAGAAAAAAATCAAGCGCGACTTCCAGTTCATAACTTCGGACCGTAAGTGAAAGACAATGTGAACCCGGCGAATCCCTTTTTAACCGATAAGGGGAACACAAGGGTGAGCTTGGACCAACTCGACTAAAGGAAATACGCGGTCAATTCTGAAACCTCATTTTCGCAACCGGAAAAAAAGTTTTCGCTAGTTTTAAAAGACTTCACGGAATGTCTATGCAGTTGAAAAAAATGATAATGAAAACAAGAAACATGTCGACAGCTGCCACTAGCGCTACACCTGAAAAAATCAAGGACACCTGCAATGACTAATGAGAATCTCATAGATCCAAAAGAGAGAAGATTCTGAAAACTGATTCATCAAGTAATGCACGCGTTGTATAATACAGTCACCACTCTCCGTAGCACTACGTCCCTTCGGGTACACAAATACCACGAACGAAAAAGCAAGGAAGCGGTTTAGCATGAAGACTCGTGGTGGAACGACAAGCCATGACAGCACCGCGTCCATATCCTTTCAGCCTTAATGGGTATGCTTTCTCGAATCGGGTTATAACGAAACCTTCACATGCACTCACGGACTCCCATTTCTGCGGCATGCGGAGAGGAGCTGATGGAAGCGCAAGGGGGAACGAGGCAACGTGGCTCCAATGAATGGGAACGGCTCCGTCATATCAATCGGTAGCCGGGATGAGTCGGAGGCAGCGTCGCGGGGGAACTCAGAGCACTAGCGCGCGCGTGTATTCGTGTGTGTGTGTGTTGGGAGAGATTATTGCAACCCCCACGCGATCATTACGCCGGGTGAGGGCACACCGCAGCAGTCGAGCAAGCCCTTATTCTCCCATTGAGATCCCAGACGGATTTTTTTTTACGTCCACTGCAGTTAGTGACTCACTTTCCCTGCAAAATAAGAGCGTTTTTGACAGGCAGCGCTCTGCGTGACTTACCCAGATGAGTGTACATTTCTTTCAACGAGCATTTCGACACATCTAGAAAATATTATGATAAGGTATATACTTCGCTGAAATTCAAAATAAACCATGAATGAAAACGTAGCATATATTTAAAAAATCAAAACTATTCTTTATTATATAAATACTTTGTAAACATATGGACAGGTTATAAAAAAACAAAATTGACATACATATTGGTTCAACCTACGTGACCGTGGAAATTGAGGGAAAATGGCCAAGTAAAATATATACAATGCCACTATATGAATAATTGACATTAATAATTTTGCAACTACCAAGATATTCAGAAAAATTCAAAATAACGCCTACAAATGTGACAAAATTTGACGCTCTAACATATTCTTTTTCCCTGATTTCTTTGCCACCGAAAATTTCACGATTGAATGAAATCATCCAAAAATTATACTGATAGCACGCAGTTAATTTCAAAGCTCAACATACAACAGACATAAAAAAAAGTCCAGTAACACTAACCTAAACTCATGCCAATGATCAGTAGCCACATAAAAATTAATTAAATTTTACAAAAAAATTAGGTTAAAATTAATTAAATAAAGAAAAACTCGATCATTAAGGATTCGCTTAAAAGTTTGAAAAGGCATATCTGTTCGTCTTGTGGAAAATCCGAGGGATTCTCGAAGCGAGGAAGACAAATCAAGAAAAAAACATAGAGGTAAAGAATCGCAAATTAATGTTGGAGAACCATTGTAAAAATGTTCCAAGATCCTCCGTTACCCCCATCTCGGGAGCAGCACGAAATCTCCGATGCAGCAATCATATGGATGGAGGTTCGCCAAATGTCGGACGTACGTGTCCTACATTTGCAAAGCTGATGAGTCACGTGACTTCACCAAATATTTATCCTTTCGATTTCTGCTTAAACCTGCTTCACGCAAACGCAGACTCGAATGAAATTTACGGTCACAGAGTTTCACGGTGTTTTTTTATCCGTGAGTGGTGGTGATGGATAACGATGAACCAGAGTCCCACTGCCCTATCTCCTTTATTAAAACGCTCAAATTACGCGACTTGCCAACATTGCAGGCTGCCATTCCGAAGATTGGTAATTCTCAGTCATCTCTCTTAGCCCCTTCACAGATCCGTCTTCAGACTGTAATATCGCTTGAAACTCGTAATTAATCTAAGGACTTCCTCTGCAGTTGTTCTCTTCAGTCTTTAATTCAGAACTTTTTACTCGAGGCCCTCTATCATTGTCAATCACCCAAAAATGATAATAAAGTCATTAGTGTCACAAAATTGGTTGAATTATTACTTTTAAAAATGTCCTCAAATAATCACCTTCTTTCCACACATACCTACACGTCGCAGATCCCTTTGAGCCTTAATCCTTTTAGCACACCACAGTCCACTTCTTCTTTGCAGTTATTCGTAAATCTATAGGTTCGGTAGAAATTATTGACTCAAGGCCATTTTTTTCTTTCATTCCTGTCATTCTAAATATTCGAGGTGAAGTTTGAAGGACACACGAACGAAATGAGTCACAAAGAGGAAAGTAGTAGTAATTTACAATACCCAAAGTTTGAGCATACTATGTGTTTCTTTCAAGATGATCTACCTCATGGTACTCAAGCTACTTTCAGGTGTATGTACGTATCGACGTAAAGGGGGTCATGTAAGACAGATGTACGGATTCAAGGAGATGTGAGATATTTGTAAAAACTAGTATTTGTCGATTTTGAAGCAAATATTTCTTTAAGCACTAAGGAATCCAACGGACTGAGAGAGACGTCAAAGGGCCCCAAGTATTACAGTGTATAAAATCCTTAACTCGAAATTGTTCTCCTAACTGGTCCATGTGTAGGATTCAGATTTTTGGAAATTGGGAAAAAATCACCATTCGAACCCTGGTTCTAGGGGTGGAATCAAGAAGATGATACACTACAATGTAGATCGCCTCTTTATAAAATGTTTTCGACGCAAATTTGTTTCTCGAGAGTACCTCAAAGACGTCATTAAAGGGATCTTACAAAACCAACAGCGATAAGCTTTGCAGTCGCGTTCCCGTCGCCGCATCAGCGCTAATCTTAAGATACTCGGGTGAGATGAGTTCTTGGTAGCCTTTCGCCAACGTCAGGAGACGCGTCCGGCAGGTTAGCGGAAGGTGCGTTATAGTGGAAAACGATGATTACGGTGTACACCATCACACGCACACTCCCGATGGAACAGCAGCACCACTCACGCACACGAAGGAGAAAGGGGTGGAGGTGGATGGAGGTTAAGGAACGATGGAACCTACACGAAAAGGGGGAGTCGGGCAGGCTTAGGGAAATGAACAAGGCTACGGGAAATGGGAACAGGGGGGGGGGTAGGAAGAGAGAGAGAGGGTGGTGGGAAAAGAGAAGGCAAACGGCGCCCCGAATTTCAACCCCCCCTTTTCCTGCAAACACAGACAGACACACTCACACCCTCTCCCAATACCTTCCGTTCATCCCTAACCGTTGAGTCGGCGTGAAAGGGGGACGGGGGGAGGTGAACCGGAGACGGTGCAGCCGAGTCATCATTAAAGTTCGGCTGACGCGTTAAGACGTCTGTTATATTCGGGACGGACGCGGAAGGCGTGGGCGGTTGGTTGGTGGTGGTTGTTGAAAGGGCGGGGGAGGGAGAAAATCGTGATGGATTCGAGAATGATGACAAGTCCCGGGAGCAGGGTTGGGTGTCGAGCATTGAGTGTGGGGGGGGGGGGAGGAGCGAGCAAAGATACAAACTTTTTCTTACACAGAAGCACCCCCGAAGATGACGGCGGCGGGGCCACGTCAATTGGTGGCATCTTGTTCGAGGGGGGAGTCTCTTTCCGGAATATTACAACTCCGCGCCGAGGTGGATGAGAGATCGAAGCTACCCTTGGAAATGTTACGAGAGCTTCGCCCTCTTATAGATGGGCAAATCCGAGCCTTCGAAAAAATGTTAGGTACTCTCATGTATGAACCTGAAAGGAGCTACATGTCGTATCACTTCACTACCACGTGGCGTCATGTGTTAATTTTTGGCGTACAATGATACAGATATAAAAATAAATATATCTCTGAAAAATTAACTAAGCTAACAAATGAAACTGCTACCATAGATAAACTGCTGGTACAAACTTCAGGAGCATTTTTATTCTGCTGGTGAAGAGAACTCGTCAATACCTATTTATCCGTAGAATACTCTAAAATGTTAAACCTGAAACTAAAAATTAAAATAAGACACGTTAATGTTGAATTTCCAAGCAACCACAGGTATTTCTGTAAGACCTGATTTCACTTAGGGATTAAATACATTTTGTAAGAATCGATTGACTTCAGGCTTAGCCTAGCGAAGTCGAAAGTTAAAACAGTACAAGTATAAACAAAAGAATTCGCCGATGTTTCACAGTGGTAGTAAATTTCACCAATTTCATAAAATAGGTCGTACTGAAACGAAAATAGAAATGTTATTAGTAAACAACAAAAAGTATACTTTATCTATTGATCACATAAAATCGAGAAATCGAGCTCATAAGTTTTGGCTACTAAAACCCATTACGAACGTAGAGTAGGTTTTTTGCCTGAATTCCGAGTTAATTTAGAATCATATTAATAATATATCCGCAATGTACTTTGGCCACAGATTAGTGCACTCAAATGTAATCTCGTTAAGCTGAATAACCAACCTAACCAAAATAGCATATGCATGGGAGAGTTTACGTTGAATTGTATTGGCTTGATTTTGGTTAATGTCACTCGTCAATGTCTCAAATACAATTACAATAAATTTTTAACTGTAATTAATTAATCTCCAAGGATCATGATGAAGGAGCAATGTATGACGCAGGCCTATAAATTACTTTAGTTTTAAAAGAACAAATTTAATACTTTTAACCTAATACCTTCGAGAAAAAAGCTATATCTAACTGCCATGTAAAGTAGCACATAATGATTTTAGCCCACACCATCCTTCATTACGGCACGTATTTTGTAAGTTTCCATTATTTCGGCAGAGAATTGATAGTTAATTGGCCACTTCAGAATCAGAATGCATGACACACTTTTCCAGAAGTAAATATAAAAAATTATAATAATTCCATTTATACGCTTCGGTAGAGCCAAATGTTTGTCAAATTAAAGTAATTGACTCGAAATCCGAAAGTAATTTGAAAATATTGACACATTTGGCGGCATTCACACGAGAAAAAATCACGTCGATGCTCATGGCTAAAAAATAAAGCGAAAGAAAACAACAGCCGAACGCATTACCTTGACTACGTCCACTTTTTTATTGTAACGAGCTACCTGCAATTTGCTATCTTCAGCGTTTCATTGAACAAGTTTTTTCATAAAACAACACGCTCGCTCTTCGGTATTCGGAAACTTGAGGGCTTAATGGATTACCTTGGGAAATTGTACTCTCTTAACAAAATACAAATTAAGTCGCTTCAAGAGAGCATGCGGATGGGTCAGAAACTGATTTAGATAGTGGAGAATAATATTTACTCGGAAGTAAATATTTAATTCCTACATTATGCTACCATTGAGTTTTCTGTAAAATAAAAATAGCTGATTTTAGAATTATCCACGTTTGATCGGGCATAGGAATGAAACCGCAGTGCATTACAACATTACGTTTCAAATAATTTCGGCAGCACAAATGACGGCTTGACCGAGGAAACATCAAAGTATTTTTTGTCAGTATACTTTTTACGTGTTTCTACGTTTTTCAAGTGTGTGTGTGCGTATATTATTATTACTTAAGGGGCGGTGTTTTACTCAAGATATGTTTGCCGTCACCTCCTCTCTTGATTTATTCATCCATTCATTATTTACAAAAAGGAAATTGCTTGCCCCCTACCCAGAATCATGTTCAATTAATATTGTTGCCACTTCATACTCCCCTTGCTTTTGAGCAGTTTCAATCAAAAGCATTGGTGGGAGGAACCAGACGCTCAATTACGCCTGATTTCAAATAATTAAAACAGTAAACTAATTACGCGTGGATGCACTTGCGGCAAACAATCCTCCCGCAGCATTGTGACTTAACATGGTCACGACGCTTAATTAGATACTCCGGATGGCACCCTCCCTACCACGATAAACGGACAAAGAGAAATTAACATTTTATTCGCTCGTAATCCATGCGAAACAGAAAATACTAGGACTCGGAGCCAAATTAGAATCTCAGCCTGTGCGTTTATTTCAAAGTGAATCCAAATGACAACAAGAAACGAAAATATAGACCGTATTGCATAGGTGAAGACCGATCCCTAGCATTTTGACACCCGCAAACACAAGATGACACCTCTCGGAGCTACAAGCGATAAACTGATAATTTTTTCATATAATATCTCAGCCATCGAAAAAAAAGAACATTTTTAAGATTCAAAATCAATAAAAAGTCACAGCGATAAATTAAGAACTATTAACGTCTAAGTGTTCATGAACGGTCTAATATAGCTACATCACTTCTCCGCACAGTTACCTGCCCGTCTTCCACTTGAGAATGCTAAGTATAATAAATAGTGAAATAAATTATGGTGTGTTAAATATTTCACTAATAATAAGATATATTTCACTGTTTTAAAACCCTTCGAAGGTACTTGGGAGGGCTGGAAGGTGTAAATTTCGGGTCGACTCAAACATCATTAAATTTTCAGGAATATACTCGCTTGAACATTTGGTTAAATGTTTGTAGGCCGAAAGAAACTCTCCCTTAAATTATTCTCCTCCACATTCTCCATTAAAAATAGCCCAAGTAGAAGTTTATGATACATTAGGTAAGTGCTGTTGTGCAGTAAACACTCTTGCTAATTCTAAAAAAATGACTTTGTGGCCGTAAATAATTCCGTTGCCAAAATATGGGGACAGCCTAGGACTCTGGAATTCAAGGATGCTTAAATATTTAAAAGCTGAGCTCACTTAAAGAAACACTAAAAGCGTGAGGGAGTCATTTTCACTTATTAAAACGAGCCGGCGCGGCGCTTCGAAATTTAAGCAGGATAAAATTTCTCAGGCAAGGGGATACACATTTCAAGACTATCCCCTCATGGGCTGCGAAGTAACAAAAAATAAATACATACCACAACTACCTTACACCACTCCTATGTGCTTGTGTGTGTAAATAGGTACGTGTAAAGGCGAAAAAAATATGAATTAGACGATCCAAAATAATTAAAAAAAAAACGGCGAGAAAAGGACTAAAGCAACGACGGGTGAAGGGGGAAGGTTTATAAAATAAGCGTGCTAGCCTAGTTTTCATTTCACGTGCGCGAAAGGGAGCATTTTATTTTATTTCTTGTTTTTTTGAAGGAGAGGTACACATCACGCGCCGTTAAAAAATTGCTCCAAGGGAAACGGCGAGGGGGGAGGGAGGGGACGCAGGGGGACGTTGGGGACCCGGTGGTTGTGGCGTGAGGAGTACATAATACGGAGGGACAGGCCACTGACAGGGACACAGTGTCGGCTCGCGCGGGGAGACATAGACGGGAAGGGAGAGTGGGGCAGCCGGGGTCGAGCTTAGCCGGGAGAGGAGAACAAATGCAGGAGAAACAGCACTCTTTCCAGATTCTCATGCCTCGCCCTCTCTTTAATTCTGAGGCGAATTCTGAGAGGAGAAGGTTTTCAGAAGAAATGGAAACGAGAGAGAGCCCAGAGAAAGAGACGCAGGGAAGAAAATTGACGTAAACAGAGTTCCGTCATCCACAAATTCCATTTTTTCGGACGAAAATACAATACCGTATATGCACTGAACGACTTTATTAAGCTCTAATTTCACTGAAACATAATCACAATACTTCAGGTTCCTCATTCTGCGTCAGAAATGTCACCTTAGACACTAAACATATCACACTTCAATAAACTATCCGAGAAACACAAAAAAATCTTTTGATTTGTGATAGGTGATGCGCCTTTGATCACCCTCAGTTCTTCAATCTAAGGATAAACAAATTCCGATCTCCATTCCGCCCGATTCCTTTCAAATTACAAATGTCTTCATTCCTATGTCAAACGTCTCGCCATACAAATACATATATATAAATACAATATATATCTCCATAAACGTACAATAATATACGCATTCGTACTAGCATGTAAAACCAGGGAGTAATTTATTTTGTGGAGGGTCCAAATAGCAACGGCATGAGGTACCGCTGCACAAGGCTCCGAGAATTGCTACAATGAATTCTCTCCCAACAGGATACAAGGATCCTTGGCCTCCGTCCTAGTGGTATCGAACAGCTTCCAACATGGCTGCTTACCACACAAGGAAGCATGATATAAAGGATCTTTGCCACCCGTTTCGAACGCAACTTATGAGCGCTCAGGGATGTAATTACTTTTCGTCGCACTCGCAACTTTCCTCGCCGTTTGGGCACGTTCACGCTCCGCCTACCGAGGACTAAATAAATGTAAGTCACGCTCCGTGCCTCCTGGAATGTTGCATGACCTTACTGAGCATACGACGTGGGTACAGTCCTGGAAGACTACAATTGATGTAGAAGAATGAGTACCTTGTTTCTACATTATTTTACATTAAAACATTTGAACTTAAAATCATTTCCAGGCATGGCAAAGGCGAAATATTGCAAGAGCAGTAACACATACCTTTTTCACGAATTAAATCTAACACAATATATAACTCAACCTCCTCATGATCCACGTTAGTCAGAGTTTAAAAAAAACGTAAAAACGAGAAGTTTTAAGGCTTTACTGAGTTGACTGGTCTATAATTCTGAATGAATCATTAACAGATATTACATTAAAACCCAGTATTATCTATACACGTGTTCGAAATATGCATTCAATGTAATTCCTTCAGTTTTCTCCCTAAAAATAACCAATTAAAAGGAAAGTATTAGCTTATCTGGCTACATATTATTATCGATGCTGCGGAGAATGACTCCACATGATATTCAAAAGAGTAAATAAATCTAAACTGGGTACGAAGCAAATATTTCCCCAATCGCCATAAAATCTACTGAGTCGAATTTCAACGAGGGAGTGCCCGATGACCACTACTCACATAAACATCGTCCAGGACGAAAGAGGAAAGCAAAATGTTCGATCCACTAAAGGGACCCCGAAAGGAATAGGGAAAAACGTAATGAAATTCGGTAAAAAGTATACTTCTGCGCACTTATAAAATTATTATGGAGAACGGTGTACAAAGAGAACTGAACAAAAGCGCAAAAAGCGCGGTGTGGAGAAAGTAAGAATGCTAAAAACAAATGAACGAGATAGAGGATGAAAGAAAATCGAACAGATCGGACTGAATGAAATATTTCCACCTAGATTTATGCACACGCACGTGATTTATCCATCAATTAGGACATCATAGTGAGCCTAATCCTAACACAACAATGAGTATTGCTAGGAAGATCCTTCGTTAAACAACGACCAGAACTTCGACGGACGATCCGAATGCCTGCCTCTCAATTACTCTTCTCAGCTAAGTACCTACTACCTCAACAGTGTTACGAGTCCAATTGAGATGAAATTAGTTAGCCTCCGAGGAATGGCAATTGATAAAAATTAACTTACACTAGTGACACTTATTTTGCGTATAAACTGCTGTGATAATTTTCTTCATTATTTTCTGCGAAGGAGATTAATCACTTATGTAATTGCATCCTTGCATTCATATCAAACCAAAGAAAACCATGACCCGATTTTTTCATCACATTTGTACAAGGGAAAATAACTTATAAATGTATACAGTTAAGTACCAAAAGAAAATCCATTACCGGGATTCCAATATGTCGCATAGAATCATCATAGGAAATAACATAGCTTAGTTAAATTGAAATGAAAGAAACCAAAGAAGCATAGACAAACTAAGGCGTAGGAATACAAAGTTGAGAAAATCGAACAGTACACATTAGGCAGGTTTTAAAGCCAGTCTACCTAATCAAGAATAGGTTCACCCTATGTGCAGGAAGAGGAAGGAATTCCGACGCGACATAAAGCTCTCTAGTGACACCAAAGAAAAGGAGGGGGGGTATGGCGCAGTGAAGGGAAGTAAAAGAGCTTTTAAGGCAGTAAAGGCACCCAGAGTGAAGTAGTAACTATAGGAGGAGGTGGGTTAGGTTTGGAGGTAGGGTTGTCCGTTTGAGAGAGTTACAGGGGCTGTGTCTGGAGTTAACGGGTAAAACGAGAGGACAAGTGGCCGCGCGTGGGATGGCATACGAGCTTTGGAGAGTTTTAGCTCGCCTCCCCCGCCTTGTCCCCCCTTCACCCTGCTTGTACACCCCCCGCCCTACGCTCCGCGTGCGTTGAAGCACGGCGGAAGGTTGTCCAGGCGACGGGGGTTAAACCGAGCAAAGCGGGACGGGATAGGGGTGAGGTGGACGAAGATACCCTCGAAATGGCATGACGACGGAAGGATACAGTCGCTTTTGATGTTTTATGCCGTACAATCATGTCCCAACGGTTACAGTTTCATGGTTTTCACTGACTTTTTCCAGGACAAACTTCGGTCATATTTCCCCCCTCGATTAATACTGCAGTGCGGGTGACCAGTCAGATGACCTGTGGAGATGGAGTCCGTGTCGGGTAGTCGATGATTCTTTTTCAGTCGGACAGCGGTCCTAAAAACTCTACTGACTACTAATGTTCAAATGCTCGTGTGTGACTAGGGTCAAAATGCTTAAGTTAAACAAGTAAACAAGCATCTGTTTACCTCTTCTTTGATGCCACAGATATTGGGGAACTGACAAAACTATTACAAACGACAGTAACCATTCGGAAATAAAATATTTCCACTGAAAATATTAAACCAGGTAAGGAGTTTCTAATAGCTCGAGCTGTTGAAGAAGTAGAAAAAGGCTATCAAAAATCATGAGGTCTTTTCGCTCTTCTATTTTACCTCTAATAATCATAGCATGAAAAGAGATGCCATCGAAACATATTACAAAAGACAGACGAGTGAATGGCCATTTCCAATTGCT
The DNA here is from genome assembly GCA_963573305.1 of Pyrrhosoma nymphula. Classification (NCBI taxonomy): domain Eukaryota; kingdom Metazoa; phylum Arthropoda; class Insecta; order Odonata; family Coenagrionidae; genus Pyrrhosoma; species Pyrrhosoma nymphula. Next base: position 100,809,514 of record OY754337.1, read on the forward strand.
CCGGAAGATATACATCGGTTAATACCTTATTAAGCATATAACTTCCATTAGAGAATCAAGATATTTGATAATTACCATACAATGGAAGTAGAATGATATTTTGCCATTGTGGTCAATCTCACACATAAAAAGTAAGAGTTATTGCCGAATTTACACGAATAGATTTTTAAGGGAGATCCTTTGCGATAATGTACCCAACATAACTCATATCCAACTTGTCATACAACGCTCTCACTCGATGTGACTCAAGGGATTTAATCAGTATTGCGAGCGATTTCTGTATTCTGACCCTAATTTCAAAATGGCGTTTTTGGATATTCCAATTTCAAATCCGCCACTGCGTTCGTTCACAAGCTTACCCTCAATTACGTAAATTAAACAAAATGATCGGAGGCAAACACGTTGAAAACTTGAAAACCATGCCGCATATTGGCTACCGTAACACGCACCACGTTCCTCTTCTTTAACCAACCATTTCCTTATTCCTAGTCTTACTGTACTGTAGTTGTTAGTCGTACACAACTATGATGAAAGTTCATGGCTATTTGACCTATTTTGTTTTTCCTACGGCTCTCCTTGCGTAGAAACCTAACTATTCTCATCAAAGTCCAAGTGGGTTTTTTATCAAATGAAACAACGTGCCAAAAGCGTGACATCAGGAGGAGGATTCAGAGCAAGATAGCCTAAAGCAATACTAACAGAGCCAACCACAAGCACAAGGTTGGCAACGCATCAGAAATGACACCTTAAGGTAGCGACTTCAAATCCCGTCCTCAGCACGGACGTTCGATTACTCTAACTATTAAGGTCTTCGATTGGAGATAATTTAATCTAACTTAAGCTTTTGGAACACAAAATACCATAAGACTAATATTTTAAAAATGACGATCTGCCAAAGTGTTCCTTTAATTTTAACAATTGCCATCCATGAAACTGATTCGAGCTGAAGATAGCGATTGGTAGGTAATCGCTGTAAGCTTTCACTCTCCCATGCTCAAAATGGACGGTTAGACGTTCTGGTTGAGAGAGTAACCGGATTTCCCTTCCGGTCACTCACACTTTGACGGCACATCGATGCATAAAGCGAGAATCCATACAGAATTAATGAGTCGAGGGAAGACAATCGGCAACGGCATTAGCCTCCTGCAACCGAGGTAATCTGTGAAGCCAACGAAGCTCAAAATCTTCCATATTGGACGATTGGATCTAATTGTCACAGGGTATTCATTATCTGAGAATGATCTAGCGCAGACTCTCGTGGATATGCCATTAATTATGAACTGAAATCGATTTTGGATTCTCGGCGAGCAAATGCGTCACATTAACCTCCAAATCACAAGTTTGCAACCAGGGGTTTCCTTATGAAGCTAGCCCATCAGTGGATGAAAATTGTACTACAAAATACGGACAGCGTTGCCATCTACTCAACTGAAATACACCGTTTGATTGCCGAAGCGCTTTGGTGTCAATGGTTAGTTCTTATCGCCTCACTCAAATGTTAAACATAAAGTTCTCGGAAACGGATGATCGAATGTCCAGTAGAATGTAAAATTGGCGCTTTTATATAAATGTCATTTCCTATAAACCGTCATCGTTATATTTCTACAACCTCCCTATTAGGCCTCCCAAGTGAAACACAAGACATTCTCTAGAAATAGTAGAATTTTTACCATAATGTTAATACAGAGATCATCCTATAGTGATAAGACTTTTCAGGAAACAAAAAAAACAAGAAAATATTTTAAAAATGTATGTGAAATTCCAAAATCGAGTATGAACCGGAAGAGCATTTCATTCATTCGGAGAGAGGAAAAATCCCTTAATGCCTCGAATCAAAAGCAGGTACCGTTCAAACGTGAACATACATTTGACACACAAAGCTCTCCTTTTGAGTTTCAGGCTGAAGCTGGACTGGCGTTCGATTTGACATGATGAGAACTCACATTCGAGGGTCACAAGGACACGTAGCAGGTAGGCAGTAGAGCGAAATCGATGCCCTATCGATCAATGGTAGTCCACAATCGTATGTGAAATCGATAAAAAAACGATGGGCCGCCTGCCAATCCGCTCGCAAGCGACTGACCGACAGATGCACGCAAATTCGGATTATATACGAGAACATGAGGAGTAGGAGAGGCTAGAGGGGTATGGAGAGACTCAAAGTGGGCGGATGAAGAGGAGATTATATTTGAAGAGGGGGATACAGGGCTCCCCGAGACCACGAAAGATGGAACGGAGCGCACGAACCTTCACGCTACACTCCACGATTTTCAAGTGAAATCATTACGACGCTCTGGTCCATTTGCTCTCTCTCTCTCTAAAAACTTCATAATGGCAGCGAAGTTAATTCAATATTACCGATTAAAAAATTTGAAATAGGAAAAATAACATTGATGATAATTTTTCGAAGACTAAAGTGAAACGGCATAATGAAGTTTTGAAAAATATTAGTCTTTAAGCAAAATACAATCATGGCTTGACTAAAAAGATAGAGGAAAAAGGAAAGTCAAGGTACGTGAAATTCCAAAATCCGGACATAGTACATAGATACCTGGACGCTATGGGATGAACGTAAAGAAGATAAATACTGTGAAACATAGCCATCAACATGCATGCAAAACGTAGCCATATAGGGTAGTTCCCAGATTGAATTCGCTATCTCATGCTAAGACGCAACGAAATTCTGGCCAAACATGAAATAATTTCTATTATACATTTCTCATTGGGGTAAAAAGAAAAGATTAATTAAGCTCATCAAATGTATTCGTGTGATTTACAGCCTTCAAAAACAAATCCTTAATTTTACGTTATGTTATTAGGCACTGTACTGTCTAATGATGTTTAAAACGGTTAAGATGAATTGAAACATTGAAAGCGCACATAAATAAATGAGGACGAGTATAAACATTATTCACAGGTAACAGTTAACTACGACATAGTAATTTATATGCTCTTAATTTGTATGAAAATTAATGTACACCGGATAATAGTTAATTTTACGGAAAAAGTTCGTAGAGAAGCATTGCATTAAAGTATGTAACTTTCCATAATTCTGGAGCAATTTTTCGTATGAATGCTTATCACTTAAGTTAACATCATTTAATTATTTACAGCTATTCATTTGTTCGGCATTCATCCAATTTGGAAAGTGAATCCACTTTAGCCACGGACGAACAATTTCTTTTTCAATCCAAAGAGACATCAGGAAAACTACACGCATCAGCAATCAGGAAATGACCGATTTCCCATCCCGGCAAGGCGTGCTCAAAAAGTCACTCGGGTGAAAGCCAAAACAACCAGAAGATGAGAGCAACATGCACTGCAAGCAAAGCCAGCCAGCGTACATCTTCAACTAAAAATAAACACTTAAGAAAGAGAGAGAGCGGAAGCGATCCCAAAAATTCCATCAGACGCAAAATCCATCTAGCCTTGCGCCCCGGATGAAACAAAAGGAAGGAAGAGCCACATGCACAAACTGAGCGCCGCCGACTGCATAGCGCAATCGGCGTCTCCGCTGCCACCGCCCGTCGCAAAATCCGCGGAGGAAGCAATGAAAAATAAAGCCCGCAAAACGAAGAAGACGACTCCGGGGCGGTGCGAGATGGCAGTGCTGCGGGCGGGGTGTAACGGAGGAGGAAGGACGGTACGAGGGTATATATGACCGCCCATCGCATTCTGCCTTCTCGCGATGGCAAATGTAATCGGATGAGGAGACTCACGGAGGAAGCGTGTCGGAAAATGAGCTGAGAGAGCGAGAGGAGGGGAGGGAGAGTCGACGACGACTACTAACGCCACCGAACAGCGACGGAGCTTGAACGCCCTGGATCCGCCCGAAGGCTGCGGGTAGGACGCAACGAGGATGGCGAGGAGGGAGGTGGAGGGGAGTTGTGGAGTAACGGAGAGGAGAAGCAGGGGCGGGGTCTACGGCTCTCTGGCTTAAAGACCACTGCGCTGACCCGGAAACAAATTTTGAGACGGCCGTCCCAACGAATATTCCTACATGACGACGGAACCGGGATGGAGTGGGGGGACAGCGTTGGAGGAAGGGCGGAAGTAAGGAAAAGCAAATAAAACGCCTAGAGAGAGACCCAGTGGCTTGATGGAGATACAGCAGCCGCACGGAGGAGAAAGGACGAATTTAAAAGTGCAGTTCGCACGATGACAACGGCGGCAGTAGCAGTGGTGACATTCAAGTGAGTTTATCCGCAAGGATGAGTCCTCCAGCGAGAAGAGCATGTGGCGCGGATATGTCCAAACGAATGCTGAAAAAACTTCATTTCGCCACGGGTGTGGGGAACGCGCAACTGTGCAGCTCATAGGACATGGAAGCATGGCATTTGGTGGGAGACATGAGACACGCTCGGAGTATACGCACGCAACACGGCCACGCGCTCGAAAGGAATTGTTCATTTTATTCATTCTAAAAGCAGCAATGAAGACTTAAGTTTGACCTATGGATAAACACAAGAAAGAAATGAGGATGCTTTGTGAGTTGTAAACAGACCGCAGGTAAAAACACTCTGTAAAATATGCACAAGAAATATAAAAACATTTCTTTTTAATGAGTTATAAAGCAAAATAATAAGTCTAAGCAGAATTTAAAACAGCTACAAAGGACTGGCAGACAATCATCATTAAGGAAAGAAAAATGCAAATAAAATAAAGAATATTAGCGCTAATGTCTAAGTTGAAGCTTTATAGTTTAACTTGCGTGATATACGTATTCAAAATTCAGAATGACCTATTCAGAAAAGTGAATACTGAGTCACATATTTAAATACAAAAATTGGATGGAGTATAAGGTTAAATAATAAATAGACAAAACGCAGCAGGAATAAGTTTACGTTTTTGCATAAATTTAACTTCTTTTAAAAGCTCAATCGCAGAAATGTTGTGTCCTATGAAATTTGTCTGAATATCTTTATCTGAATTTTTACACGTCGCAGATTTAATTCATTTCTGAAACTCGATGTAATTATGCCAATATATCAAATGACAAAAGAATAGTACACAATAATTACAACTTCCTACATTTAGAAATCTAAACAACCTAGATCGTTAAATAACTGCAACGGTACGGGTATGCTAGTTACGAGTACACACCATTTCAGCGGAATATTTGAAGGGCACCTAAGGAACCCTTCAGTAAAACAAATTAATATTGTACAAAAAGCCAAATTAACTCATTTTTTCAAAGTGAATTCTGCACTTATGTGTTAATGTACTGGTTGAAATATCTCACTCAATTCTCCCGTCCACTGAAATATGTTCTATATTTTTTAATATTAAACAATATTGTTGTTCTCGCCCGCTGTCAGCCAGGATTCACAAATGCTCAACTACATTAAATAAGTTTTTCAACACATTCAACCAACTCTATTTACGAGTATCGATTTAAGTGTAGGATGCACCACCTCGGCAACTGAGGGTTCGCATAACCGATATCCTCAATTTCAAACAGCACCAACGCATTCCTGGAAAAGGGGACCAATCTCCACAGTAAAAGAGGGCGATATTACAACTGCAAAACGCACTGCTGAAAGCCACTAGAACACAGACACGCCCGGACTACCCTGCATTTAGCATACGAGCCACAGTAATTTTCAAGCTCAAGAGAGCAGAGCGAAAGCGTGAACCGTCATTGATTTCCACCAGGTCAAACCAGTAAACTTAACATCAAGCTTCCAACTTGAGAAATGAATGTGACCGCAATATGAATAATTCAGCAGGAAAAAAACGCGTTATAGTTGTTAACATGAAAACACACGAATAATTCAAAAACAAGTTATTAAAAATCCAATGCTATGTGGATTTGAGCATCTTTAAGATTTTAAAATTTAAAGAACGCTGAATTCAAAAACGAACGCTGAAATGCGATACAATCTCCTAAATGCGAAATCAAGAGCTTCCATTACTGGCACACTCTTCCAAGTCATCTGCCCAAGAGTCGATCCCAGCGATGGCAGAAGCAAACAAAAAAAAAGACAAATGTCTAGCAATCGACGATGGGAACTTGATACCGAATGGTGTTCATTCCAGTTTTTCTGAGAAAACTCATCGATTTAACGACTCGAGAGCGAGGAGGTATAGCACAACGAAAATGCTCGTTTCTAAAAAACTACGGAATCATAACGCGGAGATAGTGGAGTTGCCGCGTCCCAGCACGTCGCCCGTGGATGCAAAACCAGAAGGGGAAACGACGGAGCAAAAAATATAAATAAAGCGAGCCCATAAACGCAGCAACGTGAGCAATTGAAATCTACAGAAACAGTCGGACATGTGACGTGCAAAACATAGGAACATTTCGTGCTAAATGTAGAAGAAAAAATGAGCGAAGGAAACGAGGAGAGAGATAGAGGGAGGGGAGAAAGGCAAGCGGTAAGCATTCCAAAAATATCACGGAGAGGACGGATAAATCTAAAGAGACGTCGATTTTTCCACGCAATCCATCGGAGTAGTGGGCCTCAAACATACAGTTCGATCAGAATTGGCAGATGACGTCGCCGCGGGCGCGGCGCACACCAGCACTCAACGCCATCTAGGCCAGCAGAGGAATAAGATATGGGTGGTGAGAGGCAGAGAGAGAAAGAGGAATTTGGTTGGTATCAATAAAGGTACCTATACGAGAAGAAGGAAGGAAGGAACTGAGGAGACGAGAAAGCAAGACGAGAGAAGTAGGAAGAAAGGAAAAGGATTCGCGTAGGGGGGGGGTGATACACGGAATATCAATCTGTAGCCTAAAATACGAAGTAGAAAAAGGGAGGCAGGCGACAAGCACCCGTCGCGGGTGGGAAAAAATACACACAAGACAGACGACGTTCGGACCAAGATGGGAGCGCGTTCAGCAAGATCGACGGAAGGGGGGGGGGGAGGAGTACAAAAGGGGACGGAATGAAACAAAAAAAACAACGCAGAGCCAGGCAAACCGAATGTGGAGCGCGAGGGAAAACGCTTCCGCGGGAAAAGTGACTTTAAGGGAGCATACGAGTTAGGTGAGGCGCTTGACGGGTATAAGGGGCGGTCCATCACGCCGCCGCCTAGCTCCCCCAAGGCGTCAACCCTTCATTTTGAGACAGCGGAAGACAAGGAACGAATGGAAGGGAGGGAGGGGGACGGATGATGGTTTTAGCGGGATAGAGGTGAAGAGGAGGAGGAAGATGACGCGGAAATAAAATAGGAGACAGGGAGAATAAAATTTAAGGAGAATGTGACATGAGCGAGAGTCACAACATGCGGAGGAGAGGCACAAATTGCTCCGCTTCCAATAAGAAATTAAAAACTATTCAACGTGAAAAATAAAATCCCAACCTCCACAAAAATTTCCCAAGTTCTCGCCCACCTTTTTTTCCTAAATAATATAGCATGGAGATGGTAGAATATGTAGAAAAAGCTCCGCAATGGGGAGTTATCATTCGAATGCTTTTTCGATATTACCGTTGAAATCAAATTTGCAAAGGTTTTCATATACATTTACGGAGTAGCTTCGAAACATGAAGGCCTAATAACCGAATAACTAATCGTAGAAAGCTGCATTTTTTCTGTTTCCGCAAAACGACCTCTGACGTTATTTCATCCATCGATATCAAAGGCCCGTGGTTCGATTCCCGGTGAAGACTGATATTTTAACAAAGTATTTTATAAATCTTTATACCGTTGTATTTCCGGCAGACGTGAAAAAATTCACAAAAGTCTTTTTAAGGCATCTTTTAGAATGCATCGGGAAGAAGAGGGAAGAAGCGATGAATGAAATGACGTCACGGCCGTTACGGGAAGGTTCCCCGTCCATTCAACTTTAGACTCCTATATCTCTGCCAATTTTTGGATTCTTTATGAGATGATTTGTAAATAATCATTTGTCATGGCCCCCTGCACGATAGAATAAAAACAAAAATCTTGATAAACCCCCATTCCAGTTCTACGATGATTACAATGAAGACGATTGAATGATACACGTAATGGTTGAAAAATGCAGATCAGTAGTTCAGTGAGATTATATAAATATGCTAGAATTGTCTACACCACGTTGTTAACCCATAGACATATATATCAGCTGGTGCTGATAAATGGGAAGAAATAATATTTCTAACTCTTTATGAGGGCCTACTTCCTATTTAGCGTCTCGGAAATTAGGGACATCTGAATGGCTTACACGTCATAAATGGTTTAACTGAAAGTATCACTTTAGACGGAAGTATTTACATCATAATTTTCAAAAGAGAACACTGTGGTAGGAAGAAATAAGCCTCTGATACTTCAGCTAGACCACTAGTGTTTAACGACCCGTCAGAAAGAAATGTCACACTGATTTATTCTGAGGCAACAAGCAGACCCTTGTCACTGAATACGTCCAAGAAAAAGGAGAGAAAAGGTTAAGCCTTATTTGTGCAAACGCAAAACGACTTAACGAGAAAAGGTTCGAAACATTTTAATTTGGGATATATTAAATAATAATGCAGATAAATAATGCTGATTAGATTACATTTAAATATCGTATAATGCGAAATACTCAAATATATACCAGCATCGACATAACAACTAATTTTACAGTTGAAAAAATGCGAATACAAATAAAATCAGGCATGTACCTTCCCTACAAGCATCCATTGGCAAAAAATAATACCTGGTAACACCATCACGATTACTTACGTAAAAAATTGATATTGATCTCAGAATATATTTAGCTGTTAAGCAAACTGACATCCATGAATTTCATTATTGAGAGGCATGCAAAAGCATGCCCGAAGAGGAATGTCAATTTACAAAACGGATATCCTGAAATCCTTTGCCAATTAAATTTTCTCACCGTCGGCATACAGCATTCTAATTTTAAATACTTGACCAGAGGTCACGTACGCACGCATGATTCAACAAACAATCGCAAAAAAATAAATATAGCTGACGCACCATGGCAAAGTAAGCTAGAGGTCAATCGTAAAATAAGACTGATTAAGCCTCGGGCGCACTCCAAATTGAATGGGACGAAATATCTATGCACATTATTTAAGCAAATAAAATATAATATTCACGGACCATGGGTGAATTGGAGAGGGAGATAACAATGCAAAAATGAACTACTCCAAACGTAATTGATTCAGAACAGATCTAACGAAAATACGGAAGTAGGCCATGTATGTGCATATTAAAGCTATTAACCTCAAAAATAGAAAAGGGCCATAAAAAATCGATTGCCAATGCATATATATTTACGCTCCAAGGATTAAGCGATGATTTCGGAAGTACAAGAGCTCATAGCAATGGCTAAGAATATAGGCCCCCTTTGTGACGCATCCCATTTTAATAGGACCAAAAGCGTAATCCCAGGAACCAGCATGAGCGGACCCGATCCTGAAGATCAAAAGGAGCTGGAGGGATAAGCTATTTTGCTTCCGTTGCACTTCCATCAACGTCCATTAATGTTTGATATGTGATCGACATCAGTCAGTTAAAAGCAAAGAAAAAAATGACCTCCTGAATTTGCAGTCCAGACTCTTTCATGGGCGTGCGTTTCTCTCATATCGCTCCCCATATCCATGCCGGTGCCGATCGAAATAAAATGCCAGTCAGGTAGTAAATGTAGATATAAGCCCCATAAAATTAAAAACTACGAATTGAGCGCAAGGGAACTGGAAAGGAATATCACGAAGTAGTCAGGAACCGGGAAAGTGGATCCCTAAGCAGAGAGATAGGGTCTTCTTATCCATAGCAAAACGTGTGGAAGACGGGCTAAACAAAGATTTAAATGCAGTCAATTTCGCATCAGCTCAAATTAATTTTTAACTGGTAAAGGAGAGAGAGAGTAAGATGACAGACTTTTAATTATAATTCATCATATTTACCAGATTCAGTCAATATAACCACTAAACTTTTTGACATAGCTGTGAGGCAACTAATTGCTAAGAAGAAACATATCTACTTAAATTCACCATTTAAGCAAGCTAAAAAACAAATCGAGAGACAGCGACAATACTAGAAGTATAAATCAGTATAGAAGAGATAGTGTAAAAAATGTAATGATACTGAAAACACAAGCATAAGAATCACAATAGAAAACTTAATGTAAGCACAGATCATTGGAGCATTGATTTCGCTGGAATGAAGTCGATAGCCTCTTTCCAAAAACCGAAGTGCAGCGGTAACTCCGGCCAGGAATACTTCTGCGGCAGCATGAAATAGGGGAAAAGTGGAGAAAGAAGAGATATTTTTTCTGGAGCATAAATACGGGGATCCGAGGCGATCGTTATCATTTCCCTGTGAGACCCCTCGCTACCTTTCAGCGCACCGGCTAAGAAAAACCAGCTTACCTACCGCACCCTCGAATTCATGACCCCCTCTTCGCTGCCACCAACAGTCACAGAATGAAGCTCTTGCTTCAAAGTTGTGCTCATTCCCTTTCACTCCATCCACATTACATCACCAGGGTCTCTTTGTTCACGTACGTGCCGACACGTTCTTTATGCTTCGTGGAGTGCGACGGGCGCCGAATGGAAGTATATGGTGGCGAGAAAGCGGCAATAATGAGGGATCAAGACTGTGATATATTACATTCTCTTCAGCTGGAGATAGGGCTCAAGAAGAAGGTAATTTCACATATCTCGTACGCACCTTTGGGTTGAGTACTTACTAGAGGTACTATTCAGCATTGCAAATGATTGAAGCCACAAAAGTGCAATTATATATTCTCATACAGAGTAGTTCCTTACCATAACATGTAAATGGGGCAGACAAAACCGATTAATGATAAACAAATCATCAGGCAAGCTTTTCATTACATGTATGCTGTGACATATTACGAGAGGGAAGCCTATTTAATTCATTTAAAATAAGTCTTTCTTAAAACACTAAGTTAGGATACGTAGTTCGTTGCTTGGGATTTATAAAGTTACATCACTAGTGGTACATAGTCGACTTTGACTGATCGCAAAGAAACGCTAACTAAATGGCAGTTAAAAATGGAATGAATAAAATTTAAATACTCTCAACAATCGTGTTATTTTCATCGAGGCTATCGTGGCTATGCCTCAAGGCAAATATCACTCGTAGAGTGCCATGCGGATTAACAGCTCTATACATGAGGTAACTACTGTAATTCTATGATCCTTCAACAATCAAAATGACTGAAACACAAAAAGCAACATGCCTGATCTCAAGAGAAACGCTGCGATATTTGATCCACGAAAGGAGGCGCACATGACAGCTTCACAAAATCTTGGGGGCAACATAATCATCCAGGGGAATTAAAAAAATAACTATGGTTTAAACACGCATACAATGCGTATTTCATTTATTTCCATTCAATAATTACAAGGCAAAATCAAAGCCAAACACAAATTTGTTCTTCTCACTGCGCATGGCTCAAACATCACTATGAATACAAGCTTTAGGCAATAGATCAAGAGGAAAAATGCATCGAGTGAAAATGAAAAAAGGGAGAACATAAAGCTCACACGAATACTCAATATTTCTATATTCTATTTTCCGAGGCGTCAGCCAGAAGATAATGAAACGCTTTCGGCCCGGGCTGACTGATTGATGCGGAGGGACTAGAGGAGGAAGTGTTTCAAGGGCTCGTCCACAACAGGAACGGGCAGGACATGCCAGAGTTGCTGCGACAACGCGGCCTCAGAGGCTTAATATGAAGGAGGTCAGGTCCCAAAACTTTGAATTGCGGCTGGAGGGAGGTTTGAGTGGGGCGCGGCAGTGGAGTGGAAAGCCCGTGAGGAGAGCTAGGAAGGCGGGCGCGGGCGGGCAGTATTGGGTGTGTGCAGGTTTCGCTCGAACGACGCGACGTTAAGAAACAAACCGTGGGAATACGCAGGCCCCCTTACGGTGTATTCCGCGGCGTAATATATACGATAGAGAATGGGAAATGGGGGGTGGGGGCAGGGAAGACATATGGCGCACAGGGGGGGGCTAAAAGGGGAAGTGGAAGAGAAAGAAAGAGAAAAAAAGGATCGTGTCGGAAGAGGAGGGAAACGGGAGTAGGGAGAAGGGGTAGGACAAGGGTGGAAGAAAGAAAATGGAATGAAGAAGTGTGACATCGCCTCGGGTTATGAGGCCAGTGAATCTTTTTATATAGCGGTTGGTCTCTGTGGTGGAGAGGGGAGAGGGTGGAGGGGGGGGGAGCGATGAGGGGGTGAAAGCGAGGGTGAGAGAATAAGAGGGGAGGGATAGAGGAGGTAGGTTGATACTTTTTTAGGTGAAAAAAAGTAAGGAGATTCACTTTGATTTTTTGGGTCGTTTCAAAGGAAGGAATATAATGGCACATAGGGTGTAAGGCATACTTTTAAAAATATGACCTCAATAATTTAGTTGGTGGAGGCTGAATGGAAAATTCGAGTAAGTAGGTTGAGCCACAACTACGCGGATCAATACGCAATGTTTTACTCAAGAAGCCTAAAAAAATGTTTTCAAGGAACTGCTTCAATTGACTAGAATTTGCTTTTTTTGGACGCAAAATAGACGGTTTAACCTCTAAAAGTTTTCTTGTGAGTATTTGCGGTCACGAGAGATTAGAGGCTTAATACGGAGGATACACTTCAAAAGTTAAGGCGATCAAAGAAAAAAAATCCAGCAAAAACAGCTTTTTCCTTCGGTTTAGTCGGACTATAAAACGCCCAGTGGGGATACCATTGAGAGGAGGAAAGCATTCAGGAAAATTGATGTGCAAAAAATAGCAAAAGGAAAGAAAATCTTTATTTTTCATAGTGAAATCATTTGTGGCTACAGATCAAAACAATTTTGGTAGAGAGAATTGAAGATTGAGGAGGCCCTTGGGAAGCAAAGGTTGGAAGAGCAGGTTCGGTTTTATGGCGTGATGCTGAGCATTCGATCAACAATACCATCGCTAGAGAAGCGAATGGTATTCTGGGAACTACAATGGATAACTAAATAGGATACCCGATAAGCCCGAGTGCACGTGTCTAAAATAGGGGAACAGAGAACACACTAATGGGGAACTGCTAGGGAACGGTTTAAGGTCTCACTTGCTCGGATCCCACTAAACAAGAGTATCAGTGAACATTGTATAAATTGTGTTGTGCACAATGCACAATGGTGTTCATATTCGCGAGAAAAGCACAAAGTACCCCTCGGAACCAGATGAATGATGACTTCGTACCCATTATTCAAAGATGAGTAATGAACACGATATGAGAAATTATAATTAATATCACAATAGGCATATCTTCGGAAACGGCAAACTCCGTAATTTCGGTACTCAGTTTTTCAATGGAAAGGTAGGAATGACAATTTTACCGTACACGAATCACGATACCGCTTCCCTTATATTCTCCAATATTTGCGGATGCTTTTGTTAGATAGAGCGGAAACGGAATTTCGGCGGTGAATTACCTGCTGGTTGTGATAGAGCGTACCGGATCCAATTTCAACTGCATTCATTCCCAAAGTAATTGATTCTGATTTATATTGGTGCTCTGGATTTAATGCATTCCACATGATTTCCCCGGAGATAAAGAATTAGCATCAAAGGCATTAATTATTATGGACTCTGGAATGGTAATTATAACTCTCTCGAATAACGACACAGTTCCTTTTTACAACTACTTCCATACTGCAAATGACCTCCTTGAAAGACCATGATCAACATCTACACGTAGGTAATGCATCCGCGTCACAATACACGAGTCACCACAAGATCGTATGGAAGGTGGCGTTAGGAAACCGGCCATTTTAGTGTCATGTGAATGAAAATAGAGTTCATGTGCATGTACTAGACTATACTTAATTGGGAAAGTGATTTTCACAGGTTATTACATTGAATTGAGCGAGCGGAAAAATGTTCAATATCTAATAGTCCTAATGTTCACCGCCCTAATTTTACCAGAATGGTTAAACCTTGCAATGAAGTAAGAGAACCTCATAACCAAAACGGTTGAACAGGAATTTCGAACTCTTTATCCAACTTAAAATCTAGATCTCGCTTGCTTTCCTCACCTTTGGATAAACTCCCACCCCAGTTTATCTCTTAAATTAGGTACACTCTACTCCTTCTCATAACGGTTTTTCCAGATATTTTAAAGTGTTTTATTCTTGATTAATTCTTTAATCAACTCTTCCTTCAGTGGGTACCAAATATACGTTCCACATTTGATCTCACCACTGTAAAATAACGTGTATTTTGCTTTCTCATTACATTCACCACCCAGTAGTCCAATGAACGCAATGTTACGCCTGGGGAGAAGGAGATAACATTAATACATGCCACATCTACAGAGAATCATTTAGTACTTGATTAAGCAGGAAATGAAGCGCCCTAGAATTGAAACGAAAGAGTTTTGGCAGCGAGAGAATGACTGTGTAAACCTCCAACGGCATCCTAGAACGTATAGTCAACCTCGGCTGACCTGGCTGATCGAAAAAGAAAACTCCACACGCAGCGAAACTTCCCGGACGTAGAGAAGAAAAAGGGAATACGTCTCGGTAGCTCGGAGGAAGCGGGACAGTGGAGAGAAAAAAAATATATATATGAACGCCGATATGACCTCCCCCGGCTCTCCCGCCAACATCCTCATCGCTTCGCATGAAAAAATCCGGAGAATATCACAGAAGGTATACATGTGACAAAAAATGAGAAGAATGGGGCGGAAATAAGATAAAGCTTCAATCGAAGGGGAGGATAGAAGAAGACGGCGACGGGGGAAGATGGAATACTTTGCCCGGAAGTAGGTTTAGACGGGACATGTGGGGTGGGAAGGGTGCAGGAGGGAAGCAGAAGAGAACGCCGTTGAGGTATGAGAGAAATGCAAGAAACGAGTAAAGGTACAAGAGAATGAACATTAGGGTTTCAAAGAATAGCGGAGATATATCAATAGTTTTAGTAATAGAGAGTACCATCGTTACTAAGCGATAGTTTTCGATAGCCAACGACTGCTTTAGATAATCATACTTATGAAATTAATAACCCAATTTCTAATGCTGGCTTGTGAACTACTTAAAAGCCTTCCTCCAGACTGATCCTTCACTATGTATACCGTAAACAATTATCAGTTTGAATATAACTGATGGCCACTTTCTTTGCATTTTCATGATTGTTAAATAGGTACATCATTAATCTAAACATAGGAAAATATGCCGATTTTGCAACTAAATTAGGTCACAAAGGTATTTTAGTAGTTCAAGTGAAGCGCTTGCATCCAAGGGGCGCGCAAGTTATACTCATATTACCCATCACAAACTACGCTTGGGAGTTAGCAGTGTTTTCAAAACTCTATGCTCGCTACTCGCTCACTGATACGACCGATTCGATTGTTCCCTTCGTCGTCGTCGGTGACCGATGGAAAGGGACTATCGACAGTTTCTCGCCACAAGCCAAAAACCACATCACAGCCTCCCGCGCACAGAGAATAGGAAGTGGAGGAGTGGATGGGGCTTCTTCGATGAAACCACCCAGTCCGGGAAAACGGCGTAATTTCCAGGAGATTGGAAGAGGGAGTCCAAACGAAAGGAAGGAAGGAAGGGATAGGAGTGGAGATGTTGGCAAAGAGGCATCAAAAGAGAGAATTATTTCTCGAGGAGGAGAGGAAGCAAAGAGGAGCAGACGGATGGGGTGAAACGGCCAGGGAGGAAGATTAAGATTGTGGAGACGGAATGAGACGGACGGCTCGCGGGGAAGAGGCAAGAATTGGAGAGGGTGCAATTGGAACGGGAGGGGCGCAAGGGATTGCCAAGTGTCACGGCGGGGAATGCGGGTGAGCCACCGGGGAAAATCTACCGCCCAGGAAATCAGCGCGGCCGCTGTTAAAGTGAGGCTGATGTCCTCGGAGGAAACGTGTGTAATATATCAATGGAGAATAATGATGACGCGAAAAACTAAGGATACGACTTCCAGGGATTTCTTTCGTAATGCATGCACTTTAAACTTGTAACTAAAGGTACCTAATTGGGGTGAGTTTTGTCTTTACTACACCAAATGTACCGTTTTACAAGTAAAATGCAACTTGAATAAAAATGGCAGAAAGGAAGATCCTAAATAAGAAAGTTCTATACCGTAAGAGTAAACAATAAATGTTTATTCTTAAAGCGAGTTTAAAATTCACCTTCGTTTAGTCGTTGGGAATTCTCTAAATCGTAGTACTGACATGTTGATTTTGCGAAATACTTGTCTACTAGTAACTTTATGACTTCTCATTTTTACTACACTGAAAACCAATAAATTTTTAAGCATAAAAACTCCTATGAAGAATGCAAACAATCCTGCCTTAGCAACACGATCTCATCCAGGAATACCAATGATGTTGCTTGCAGCATTTTGCGCATAATAATCGCTCCGCGTTAGTCAATAACATAACAAGGAAGAGAAATCAAGTAGCTCAATTTAAGAAGGAATAAGAACGCAAATGATTTTCTCATAATTTTACCAGAGAAACGCATTACTCATCTGCTGCACAAAGGATGACAAAGGACTAAAGGAAACAGACCGACGATCCGTAAAAGATGGGGGTCTCTCGCCACATGAATCCACTGGAAGATTAATCGCGATGACCATTTAAAGTCCTGAGCGACGCCAATTTCATTCAAATAGACACATTAGGGAAAAACCTACTCGCAATTTTAAAACACGAGCAGTGCGCCTGCACCTTCACCGCTCCCATTTAATACTGTTTAAGCACTCCTGCACCCATTGCACGGAGATCACATAAATAACATGGCACTGAACGGAGGACGCCAGGAGGGTAGGGGGAAAGGTGGAGGGGTGTGGCAGACAGAAAAAAAGGTAAAGGGGGGGCGTAAGAAAGTATCGAGGAGGCAGATGAGTGCCGGAATTGGGATTACGAGGGGAGAGGAGGGATTGAGGATAGGGCTAGGGTCGTGGGCGTTAAGGGGGGGGGGGGGGTGTGCGCGAGGCCATTCTATTCCAGGTTAAAGGGAATGGCAAGGCAATCCCTGAAAATGGCTGGGATGTAAATCAGGAGTCATTCCAATGGTCCAGGGGAGCTGGGAATGGGGCATAGATGAAGCCGTGCAGAGGGAGGGAGGGGTGAGATATAAAGCGTACCGGGTGGGGGAGATGGCCTGGAAAGAGGGGTGGAGTAGGGTACTGGTATGGGTCGATCAAGACCCCACACCCTTACCCTTTGCTTCTGGGGGGGGGGGGGGGGGTAGAAGGAACGAAAGGGGAGTGTGGGAACACCCCGTAGGAAAAGGGAACGGGGAAGAAAGTGAGCGGCGAATGAATAAATCCAGCAAATGGGCCGCTTTGACTTGGAATATTTCGCAACCTACAGGCGAGTATCACAACCTGTGACCACACATCACCTTCATAAACCTTCCCGCCGCCTTTAAACATATCCGCCGCGGTGTAATAAGAGGTAGGGACATGGTTAGTTGGGGAGGTGACCAACAACTGAGGTCATTCGCGCCAATGCTAGCACGGTGGGTTGGAAAGGGAAGGATAATTTGGGAAATGGTTGAGTGCTGGAGAGAAACCCAGCATCGGTCTAATCCCAATGATAGGCACCGATATAAAAGAAACAGTGCCTCAGTAGTCAGTTGGTTCTTTGGGCAGGAAACAGACGAGTCGATAAACACTATTTACTTAAAAGCAACATAAATAAACCATACTGCATATGGCTTCGTCGTAGCAGTAGTAAGATCGAGGCGACAGAAAACTGAGGTTATATGCGCCCTTAAGGATAGGTGGGGAAGAGGGAATGCTACGGAAGGCTCCCTGTGTATTGGAGGAAGGGAAAAATCTCCGCGTCGGCATTAGCCTACTCATAACAAAAGGCACCAAAGTTCTTACGTCCCATTCGATGAACGGAGTACTAGACTCATTTTTATTAACCCTATCACTCAAGCAGGGATTAAAATTTCACTGTTAATTCTCCACCATTGCCCGGATTTGAACCTCAGCCCTAGGAATGGGAAGCCAGTACTCTTGCCATCACACCAGTCCTATTACTCTCGCAGGGAGTAAGCGAAGTGGGAAGAGGAGGAGAAGATGGAAGGAATGAGAATCGAAGAAAAGTGATTGATTGCAGCATCGATTTATGGCTCACAAATGTCTATCCCTTTTATCGACTCGATTTGGCCAGAAATCCACAGACGGTTAACTCCGGGCGGAGAAAAACACGTCGAAAAACACCAAGGGTTACTCCCGCCACCTCCCCTCTCCCTGCACACACTGAATGCTGCATTCGCGGAGTTGGGAGAGAAGTATTGGGTTTTTTTTCGGAGGGGGAGAGTGACTGAATGAATAGCTGACGGCGGGAAAACGCTGGGCGCCGGGGTCAGAGGGGAAGCGGATTAAGTTGTGATTTATACTGTTTTAGTGCACGGGACTATATTGGTCTCTTCTCTTCCGATGGTTTCGTTGAATGGAAAGCGGCCTTCAAAGAGAAACCACTTTCGTGGCCAGGCAGAGATGAATGCACGTTTAGCGCTTCGCTTGGCACCTTGTGTCCGAATAAGCACAAGAGCCATAGGCACGTTTACAGACAAGAGGAAGTGATGTGTGAATGAACACAAAAGGAAGTTAATGAAGCAAATGAGTAAAATGACCGCACGAAACGAAAATGTTTTATTTCACCTATTAACTAAGTAGCTTCTAAGGGACCAATTAAATGGAGGGGCATTCGTCCAATTGCCAATACTTTACAATGTTTTCCCGTGGTCAGAATTTCGTCAGGAGTCACTTAACACACACATTAGGACAAGAAACAAGCCCTTCTTCCAGGGTCTTTTTTATCTCACACGCCGTAGCGCTTCCTTCTATGACACCTCAAAATAGAAAATACCTTAATTTCGGGATCCTCTGCCAATACAATATAGATTTCAATTTATTTTAACTTAAATAAATACAACTGCCGTAGTTGTACTGTCCACTTATATTTAATGTAAATAATTACACTACACGTGTTTCGACGTTTAGGGCGTCATCATCAGGTATCCTAAGCGTCGAAACACGTGTAGTGTACTTATTTATAAGAAATATAAGTGGACAGTACAACTACGGCAGTTTTATTTAATCACTAAAATGCTGTTCCACCACATAACGCCAGATACAGTCGAATTTATTATTTTAACTTAATTAAAAAGAGAGGAAATTTTTCTCCTTCATAACAATGAGAAAACATACGACAGCCGCATTCGTCGAACTAACCTAATTTTGGATCATATTACAAAAAAACGTGGTGATTATGTGATTTCGGCGAAATTAAGAAACCGAATTCCTTCATTGTGCACATCCTCACATATTAATGGAGTTTTCCATCTACAATGGAATCGTAATGTTCCTTTGAGGTCATTGGGAAGATGAAGAAACTGGAGCAAAGTGTGATAGAAAGCCACCCAGCGTTCTCATTGTAGAGAGACCCTTCACTGAGTAAAGGAGGATCGGAAACCCAAACGATGCGAGCGACGCGACGTGGCCGTTAATACTTCCAAAATGAAAATCATTGCCGCTGCGGCTCGCATGAATGAAAACAAAGCTCTCGGACTCTAGTAACCTGGTCAAGCCCAAACGAATCTACGGACGTCCCACACAGCACACTTCCAACGAAACGACTCCCCTGTGTACAAGGGCCCGATATGGAGACAACAATAAGGCCCCATTGATGGCTACTACAGTGACCTACTTGGGGGTCGTACTCCCACCATTGTAGTCTTGCTGGAAGCCTTTCAAGGTACGCAATAATAACTCCAAAGAACGACATGCAAAAGAATAATTCTACCTTTACATTGTGAGGGAAAAGTTCAGGCCAAATTCGAAAAGGAAGACTCTCGATTCGCTTTGAGCGCGCATGGATTATAAGATTGCACGTAAACAAGGCCGAAAAATTACATAGAAAATCATTTCCTCTCGGGGAATTTTATAACAGTCAATATGACGAAAGCATATATGCTTTGGTATCTCCGATGTCGGCGAAGAAAATTGTTATTGATGTGATATTGCTATATACTGGAAATATACGCGTTTTCGTTATAAAAATAAAACAAACGCATAGAAAGGCTTATCTCCCCGAAAGCTTTTGAACCCTTCAAAGACAAGTCAAAGACAAAAGAGTCCCAAGAACTCTATTCTAAACGAGAATTAATTTTGCCAAAAATGAGAGGAGTCAAAAGACATAATTCCTTCCCGGTTTCATATGCAGAAGAATAAGAGTTCAGGAGATGAAAAAATACTAGATGCTACCCCTAAAGAGCCCTGGGATTTTTTTGAAGAATTTTGGACGGCAAGAACAAACGTAAAACGGTTATGGAAGGGACGTTTTTGTTAAAAATTAACGAGTATAACTAAGATTTATGAGATGGAAGGAGAAAGAACATTTTGCGGGAAAACTTAAAAAAACCGATTGAGATATCCGGACCGACAATCATTTGTTTTAGCTAATGAACTGCAATGATGCGCAGTTATGTTGACAGCTTTTTAAAACAGAATGATAAATCCCACATTATTCTCGCGTAGGATCATCAAAGTTTTTTCTCCTTTTTCCAACTCTATTGAATGAAACGTATATACGGATATACGCAAAACGGATACGATAAACGGATATACGTAAAAGAAACGTTTCACCATCAGAGATAATAAATTATCATTTTGAGGCATAGGAAGGGAAATATAGTATCCGCTGATGATGAAGAAATATGAATTATTCAGAATATATCAGAAAAATATAAAAACATAAATTCTTTTCTTTAAAATCCATTACGTTTCCAATGTAAGAAGGATAAGATTCAAAGGATATAGAATGTAAAACATTATGATCATGATAAGTTGCGCTTCGGTTTATCCCGATCACAGAAAGACCTCCATTGACACCTAGCTCTTTCTGTACATGCATTTGCCTTTAATGGGGTCCTTTGATGACCCTGTAAAACTATATTTTATGAAACTTCATCTCACAATCAGTTCAATAGATTTTTAAAACTTCCACCATGAAACGCTCTGCCATGGCTCTCAAGCCATCTCTCTTTCTCGGTTGTACCGAGATGTGACGAAAACAATCGGGAAAGTCCCTAGCCGGTTACGAAATAAAGGAATTAGTGTCCAACATACCCCGATCTTTTCAAATCACTAACTAATCCTATACCATGTCCTTTGAGACACGGAGAGCAGAAACACGAGGGCAGCTCCATGGAAATAATCGATGGAACCTTCGCTCACGGCGAAAAAACATCGACTCACTTTGCGAACACAAAAGGAACTTCCTGGAGTGGGAGTGTGGGAGCCGGGGTGGGAGTAAAACCCTTGTCTTCTCCCGTCAATACCTCCCCTACACAGTCCCTCCCTCCCGCGGTCCAAATCTCTATCGTTCGGAAGAAATGTTCCTTTCCGCATAAAAATAGAGAAATACCTTATGCCCCCTTATGCTTTCTTCCCTTGAAAACAACCTCCGAAAAACCCACTCCTCACCCTACAATGGTTGCCTGCGATCGCCTCTCCCTCCTGCCATCCGAGACGGCGTAAAGGGGAGGGCGTTGCGGACTCAGCGACGCGGTGGGGGATGTGGACGAACAGGGGGGTTGGAATGGAAAGGGCAGCGATGGAAAAATACCTATCTGGGCTCTCGTCCGACGAGGGAGGGGGTAGGAAGCGACGACTCCAAGAGAAGCGAACCTCCGTATGGGTAAGGGGGGGGGGGAGGAAAGGGTGGGGAGGAGAGGCTTGAAAAGAGCAGGGGGTGTCTGAGTGGGCAAGGAGACGGGTGAGGAGGGGGCAACATGGAAGACGCAATCTCAGGGCTGTATGGGAGAAGCGGTCATTTCTTACCCCCATTCCCTATACGTACTCCCAAAAACCCACCTCAAACCCCCATCCCCAATGGGTGGGAGGGTAAAATACAGGGGGCGCAGTAGGGAGGTTCACATGATGTTATGGGAGATTTTTCAGGGGCGGAACGGAGGGAAGGGGAGATGTAACTCATGTAGGGATGGGGGAGGGGGAAGGAGAGAGAAGAGTCTGGAGAAAATATTATAGCAGCAAGAGAAACTGTGGGGGGAGAGATAGGAAGGATTGAGGAGGTGAAGGGGCGCCTATGAGACAGGCAGGGAGGGGTTGGAAAAAATAAGAAAGGACGAATAAGATAAGGCGGACGAGGGGTGGCGTAGGCAGCACGTGGCGATTGAAGGGAAGGGAAAAGGGGAATCCTAGGGAGGGGGGAGGCGACGACGGCTGCTTCAGGACAAACAGACGTCTGGTTCTCAGAGAAGGCGAATAATAAAGAACGCGAAAAAGGTGTAGTTTCACCGACATGGCTTTACATTATTCGACAAAAAATGGGAGGCACGCTAACCTTTGGATGATATAACGTCACAAACCACTTGACACCGTAAGTGAAATTTTTCTCATATGCTGCAGTGTTCATAAAGGGCCGCCGCAAATCACTTGGCGGCCGTCTGTATCCGGCACCTTGATCATGAATACATATTATTTACGGTGCTCATTGGCTTCAGAGTTTTTGGAATGATTTATAACATAAAATTTTACGTAATTAATAACTGCTGATAGTTCAAATTCCGAAGAAACCTCACATTTACTTAAAGTAAAGCGGTGCTCTAGAATACAATTACCACTAAGCGTGATACGAACGTTGACAGAGAGAAGGTCAGGAAGTATATAGCGACGCCAAAAACGAAGTATTAAGCTAAAATTACCGATCTCTAGAGGACAAAAATTTATAAACGTTGGCAAATGAATATGAGCTAAAATAGGCTGGTGTTTATGAACGCACTCAATAATAAATGCATACATCCCATGTCGTCGCATATTTTACTGAATGTGATACATATGATTTATCACATATGCAGCCATCATGAATCAAAACATGCCCAAGGGAAATCTAAAAGCGCAATAATACTGACCAAAATTTTCCTTATTCCACAGCAGATTTGAAAATAAGAGCAAAGCGGAAATTTCCCCAGAAAACAATCGGTGGCATAGCGAAGTCGAGTAGCACATTAGTTTTTAGAGCTCAACCTGGGTGAGCATCACTTCACTCATTAATACAATGCCAAATTTGGTGAATTCTTCAGAAACAGAGAAAGAAATGGAAAATTATACGACATTTTTTATCGACATTATTTACACGCCCAATACCACGCCCATCACTAAAGTTAAACAATCAAGGTAGCAAAATAAACTCCACACAGGCAGGACTCTAAGGAACGATTTCATTTCAATGAGATTTTATCACACTGCAGACATTTACAACCACACTAAATTATGTTCCTTGAAAATCATCACTTGATTCGACGGGCACACGCTGTTCAATTTGCTCAGGTAGACAGAAAAAGCAGTAAGATAGGGCGAAACAAACTCAGAAAGCTTTACGTAATGAGCAAATGGCACTGAGTTCAGAGTATTGGAAGAAGAAGTAGGACAAATTGTAAACGACGAAAATATACTTTTTTACGTCAGAGGCATTATTGTAGCGATACGCAATGCAAGGAATAAAATACATAAAAGAGGATACACTAAACATGATGGAGGATAAAAGGGCTACTGAATGGCAAGGAAAGAGCAAGGGGGAAAAAGAATGATGGCAACAACTGTAAAACGAAACACTAGCATGTTTAGCCCAAAGAAACTCACTGTATATAAGCAGGGCAGATTTCCATGCGCCGTAAAATCGTAAACCTGCTGCCACTCTGAAAAGCGAAGCAATGAAAATATACGCAGCATAAAGTCAGAAAAGCTTCAAAAGAATATTCGACACTTAAAGTTAAATAACAGCAGTAAAAATATGCTCCACGAACTCTCCATGCACGTAAAAATGCCTGGATGACACGTTTCAGGTTTTTTTTTATTCTCCAACACACGGGCCACATTGATGCTTTTACTTACAGCTAAAAGTGGTTATGCTCTTCTCGATCGATGGACGATTTAACATTCCTGCAGGTACCAGTCATCGCACCTCTACCAAATATGAAAAGACGATGGCAATGCATTCCATTAAATGAACGAATAATCACAGCTAATAGAATCAAAACGATAAAATTATAAAAAGATGCCACGTAGAAAATACATGCCAAAACAACACCGAGTAAATAAAAGCTAAATAAAGCGATAAAAATTACGTGTAGCTTTCGTCCAACGATGGCAGTATTATTGCTCTCAATTTTGTAGAAACAATGCATTTTTAGTAATATTAAAGGTATTCTACTCATCGTAGGAAAATTGAGGGCGGAATGCAAAAAACATTACCTGAAAAACGCCACGCTATACATAACAGTGGTTACATCTTTCAAGGCATGAGAAACGTTTCAAAAGCAGGCATTAATAGGAACGCTTTAATCATTATCCCTCCACAATTAATTTGGAAAAAAAGGAACTTATGATTAATGCATAAACTAATGAAGAGTTTTTGTCCTATTTTCATTTTAATGCTCCGAGTGTAATCTCAATATTTCGTTTCCCTTCATTGAAGATATTTCAAGCCATGCTGATAACGTTAAACACCCAGTATCTACGTAATCGAAATAAGATAATTTTCAGGGAGGCTAGACTCTTCATTCTCACAGGTTTCTGGTCCTACTTATGCTAAAAAGAAACCCTTCAAGTGAGGCGCAAAAATAGCCCATTGAAATTTATCTTAGAAATATGAAAAAGAACCTTGTGGGCCATTACATATTTCGACGATGAAAGTTTAAATGAAACCTGATACGAAATTGAGAAAAATAATATAAGGAAAGAGTACAAGGAAATACCAGGAGAGGTTGGAAAGAAATAAGGAAGAGTAGGAAAGACAAAAGGATTGGATTTGGAGTAAGGTTGTAGGCGAAATAGCTGGACGGAGGAATTAAAAGACTTACAAAAGGGTTAAACAAACTTTCTAATAAGATTACACCAGAATGAATGGGGATTTCTAACAGAAATTGGGGTTCACAACTGTCCATTGTCTAGCTTCAGAACCTAGAAACTGGAATAAAAGACATAGCAATAATTTAAAAAAATGTACCTCCTTAATGTTATCACGACTAGGAAATTCTGTAAACAATAGGGTAGTTTCCTCCATCAAAGAAAACAGAATTCATTAACTGCGACTCGTTGCCCAGCATAAGAAATATTCATAATACGGAAATAATTTTGATTAAGAAACTGCAGTTTACAAGAAAATTAAGTGCAAATTCTAAGCTCATTTGAAAAAGCCAAGAAAAGTTGACGGGACTGTGCAGTAGCTACCTATGACGTCATAGGTACGTATTTTACATTGCGAGGCATAGGGAATTTTCGTCACCTGAACTTACAATTGGGTTTCAGAGTCCGTCAGCTCTGGTAAACGTGTAATGATTACCTATGAACATTCACAAAGCTGGTAAAGTCTCCTCCGTTTTACATGGTATTAACAGTCGTTTTCTAACATCCTACGCTACCTGCTAGTAGTCTTCGGCTACCGCGAAGCCCTGCTGTTCTCCAGTCTATCGCGTTCGCGTCATGCGCAGTAAGATAACGAAATCCGTATGCCTTTGACTTCGTGTTCTGGCTCGTTCCAACTTGTTTCCTTGCGTTTTGCTCACTCTCGTTTTTACCTTCTATTTAAATTAATATCTACTCTTTAGATCAAGATCCGTTTTATTTTACAAAATGAAATACGCACGTGAACACAACTTTAAAATGGTCTGAGCAGCAATAGAAGCGAGTGTTTCTGTTGATGGAGAAGTACTCTCTCCTGGCAGCTTTAAACCACAAAATCCTCTTTTTTTCGTTCAATGGTACCGCGACGTATATTTTCTTGCTGTCACTGATTGTTGTTGTATGACATTGCGGCACAAAGCAATACCTATAAGTTTGATTTCTCCTCGGAAGCATGCTACCATCAGTCCTAGGGACATATGCTGCGAATCAGCTGTCGCAAGGAATCACGGGTCTAAGGCCCATCTACGGAGGAGGTTGAGTACGCATATCTAACGAGTTCTCGTATGTAGTGTGCTTCGAGAATTTGACATCCTTTGTGGTGAAGAGCCTCAGCCTTTTTGCTTCATTTCATGTTCTAGTAATGACGCCTTGACAAAGCATCCATGTTTCGTAGAATACAGTGTAATAACTTTCATACTATTTACGCTCATAATACACTCCGGATATACAAAGCAGAAAACTATAGCGAAAATACGACTCTCCATGATACCGAATGGGTTAGCAAGTTCGGGAAATATTTGTAATTGAATGTGGGCTAAATGATTTATCTACGTTCATTTCATACCAACTTCACTTTGAAAAAATCGAAGCCTTGCAGAATTAAGTTTTATAAACATTAAAATACGATTCTCATATCTCGTAACAAAATCATAAAAGCATTTAGTTTGAAGAGCGTTCTTCGGATACTCGTTCATATCAGGTTCATATACTTTCACGGAATGCGTGATCGTCTGCAGCTTACAGCTGTTAGCGGCGTTCGCAGCATGAACTAGCGGCAGGGAGAGGAGTCACATCATTACGTCAAACGTAGATTTATCTGGCATGCAATAGTTTGCCGTCGCGTTTTCACGCAGTTGATAATTTTCACTTTTTAATTAATTAGGAAAAATACTTTGTCATTTTTTAATGGAACGGCTTGAAGTACGTACTCCAGGGGTTATAAACTTTCGATTACAACCATAAAAAATAGGAAACTACCCTATTATGCGTGAAATAAGCATAAAGAATTGTCTATGGAAATTTGAGCAGAAATATTATAATAGTTCTTTCGAACAGACTCAATTTTAGGATAAAGATTCCGCAAGGTAAGCTTCATTATAATTATGTATTTATCGTAATGATACTGTTCATTATACAAACAGAGATGTATCTAGGGCGTTGAAAATCTTTCCATAAAAATCACCAGGAAAATATTCCAGTTTTCAGGATTTTGGTGAGGGATAAAGTCCAATTTCTTAATTTAAAGCGTCAGGCGAAAACGTTTTCCAATACATTCAAAACACAGTCCTACTGCTATTTCCTCCTCGGTTCTTTCAGAATTACCGTGGATCCAAAACTACAACAGCATTATTTATAATACCTAGTTATCGATATGCACTACTACAACATGAACATGAGAGTGCCAATAGAATACGGGAAACTAGAATCTACAGGGTTCGTTAATAATATAAATTACAGAGGCATGATATGAAAAAAGCCACATGAGAAATCTATTAGGCAGGATGGAATATCTAATCGGAAAATAATCTTAAAAGTGAAGCACTATAACTAACACAGTGGTTGACAAATGACCATTGGGAGAATAATTCATCTCCCATGGCTATTATTTGGCAAACATTTCACTATGACTATGAAAATGACCTAAAAGGGAAGATATTCACTTTGTCTTCGGAAAAACCAATTTACAGACTTCAGTTATCATTATGACCCAAATTTATGGGCACAAATTATCGTAATTTCCGAGAAACACAAAGTTTGGAGCTGTCATCCCAAGCAGCTCCCGCAGTCACCACGGAGACGAAAAAGGCTTCAATACCTTCCCACACTGTATTTAATCCTCCCACCACACACTACATCGTCACCCGCGGTTACTTCTCAGTGACTTCTCTTCATTCCCTTTCGTCTCCCTCACGCCTAAACTCTCGCTTCCTCTTCCGTCTGTAAACCCTAATGAAACAAAAACATCTCATACGTGTTAGCCAACGATAAGCTAGCGTATTTTATTCCCGTATCACCTCGGATTCGCTCAATTTGTCTTATACCCTCACGGCTGGAACTGTGCGATGATTAAATTTCATCACCGCACTTAGAAATAAACTTTACATCACAAAAGACGCGACGTATCACATTATATCGCTTCATATCGCATGTTGCAATCGCCATCATTACGCGTTCTGACCAATTATTGATCGACTGTAGCCTTCACTCTAGAATGGATATTACATTGCATTGCATCGTATATATCGCATTACATCGACTTTCGCAATTCATCGCACGACGCATTGTTTCGAATTACATGGTCTTGCGTCGCAATCGATAGTCTATTGAAAACAAAAATGTAGGGAGAAATAAATGGGAAGAATTACAGGGGAAGACCTAGAATGGAATACATGACGCAAATTACGAAAGATGTCAAAGAAAAAAATGAGCGGATAAAGGAATGAAGCGGTTGGCTGATAGGAGAGTGGAGTCGAGAGCTGTTGCAAACCAATATTCCGATTAATGACTAATAATACTGCGTCGTAATACATCGCACACCATATTATAGCGTGAATTGATTTTCGTTGCAATGCGTGACTAATGCAAGGCCCGAGCGATCCATATCGAATTCCGATATCTCAGGAATATCGCTTATCACAGCCGATGCATCGCAACATCGCAATACCCAGTTACCGGGATTGAAATCCCGTTCCAAAGCATCGGGCATGAACTCACAACTGGTACTGTGTATACGCCCTTAACCTCGCTCCTCCGAGAAAAATTGTGCAGAAAAATCCTTCCCAATTACCGCCTTCTCCCTCCAGCGAGCGTCTGACCACATTTCCCCAACGCGAACTTGCGCTACGAAAAGAAGAACGCAGGCCAGCGCCGAGCTGCGTCAATGAAAACATTCCTCATTACCTCCGCACTAATTGTCGCACAGACTGCTCAAGCAATTCGAATCATTTGCGCGTCTCTGGAGTGAGTGAACGAGGAAACTTCCGCGTTGGAAATTTTAAAATACTATTCTTCCGGCTCGTGCCATGACCACTCGTTCCCGGTTGGACGTGCTCAATGGGGAAAAAGGCGTAATTACTTTCCCGAGCAAAACGATATGTAAGTTAAAGAACATAGCATTCAATTTTAGAGCTTTTATTTCATACATACAGGGAAGAAATTCGCAATACTCTAGCATACGAGCTCAATACACGAGCATGAAGGTACGAAAATGCACGGTTAAATAAACATAAGATCCATCCATTCATCTAAGCATAAGACATTGGAAAACAATGAAGTTATAGTCGATATGAAAGTTCATATGTGAAGTTAAAACGAATTAATAAGACCTAAAGCTAAAGTCTACTAGAAAGTAACTGACTATAAAATTATTTAGAAAACATGATATCCATATCAAAAGAGATGATTTACTGGACATCATTAGCACAATACCAGAAATTAGACCATCCATTTTACAGTTCTCTCCATTGTTTTCGGGTTAGCTGCGTCAAGTTTTATTCAGCCGGTTCCATCTGTCGGCACTCCGACCTGATCTGAAGATATGGCCAGCATAGGCCACGAAACGTCATCTGAATAAAACTTGACGCAGCTAACCCGAAAACAATGGAGAGTACTGCAATCCAGCGCTGCGAAAGCCGCAAACAGAAAATCATCCATTTTACAATTTGAAAGCAAACTTCACTCTCTGTCTTTGGATGCTTACGCCGAACTATAGGAGAAAATTAGCAAATATTGAACATCCGGAAATATGAATACAAAGGAAAATAATGGGATCATTCGTCCATGATCGCGCCAGCGAATATTAACGTTATTTTAAGAAACGGTTTCGGACGTAACTTCGTGGAAGTCCTTCATACTAGTAAATATTTACAAAGTTTCGAGAAAAAGTTTTCCGCAAGATGATTATGTTACTCTGTAATGTAACCATGGTGGTAAATAATTAAATATGAGGAAAATGCTGTCGAAACTTCGTCAATATTTCTTAATATTAACGTTATTTATATAACACTCCCTGTAAACAAGGTGCAGGGAAATGGCAAAGGCAGAATACAAATGGATGGAGTAAATATAAACGATAAAATTTCTCGAAGTGCACTCTACGCTCTCGTAAACGGAATTGCAATTCGTTCCGAAAATTCTTCAGACGTTAAGAGCGTCAGTGATGACCACGTTCGATTAAGGACACGCCTCGTCAGAGGCAGTTGCTACGGAGGCTGGAAAAAAAGTTTCCACAGAGATAAAAATGTGTGCGGTCTACTTTCATCATCCTCCGTGAAATCTAAAAATTATAATTATGAGTAGGATGCTTTATTAATTGGTTTAAAAAAACTGGAAATTTAAAGGTACAAATGGTATCATTCTTACGTTCACTACATAGGAGGAATGGCACCACAAAAGAAGAAAGAAGCCTTAAAGAATACTCCTCTTTCACCCAAATAATCTGCAAACAGCTATCAACTGATTTAGAAAGATCTTATATGTCATATTCACCTTCAGAATTCGATTAATTACTTTTAAATATTAAGCAGCAGATTATAATAAAATTTGGTGTACTGGAGAAATATTTAAAAACGATAGTAAACACAAACCATTATCGCACATACTAAAATTCTTGCTGCGGGCTCTGCCAGCAGGATTTAATTTTGAACACACAGTCAAAGTGAACTTGACATTCTTAGGCGTTACTTTGTGAAAATCCATATTGACAGAATAAATACAAACTTTCTAATTTCACAATGGATTTTATTTAATACGACTGGTTTCATCGTATAGGTGGCATCTTCATCCTGAGTTCATTAGTCCTTTTAAGGCTAATATTCAATCTCAAATATCCTACAAATACGAATAGTACAAAAATTTTTATCACACAAAATGATTCAAGCCCTAAGCCGAGAACAATCCCTGAGAACTAACAAAGAACCATCCCCAAGATCCACCAAAGACAAGCTTAGTCTTTTTTAACCGATTCACAATATCATCAAACACCTATTATTTAAAAAAGGGGATAACATCGAGTATTGAAGTAAAGTGATATATAATGTACATTTTACATTACCAAATACGCCTAATTCTGATAAAACAGTTGAAAAGAGGACATGAAGATCGAGAAACAAACTGGACTCACCTGAAATACAAAAAATGGGGAGAATCAATAAAGCATAAAATGAAGGTACATAATAAAAACAGTAGGTACATAATATATGAGAAAAAGTATTCAATTTGAAACACATGAACAAGTTTTTGTTTTAATATACCGGGCGCATATTGCGTTACACAGAGAAATATTCTCAGAAAATTTAAATACCGGGAACAGGAAGGAAATTTACGTTAACGGAGAACAGACACATTGTAAAACCGAATGATTCAAGTCTCTTTAACGTCAAAGACGTCGTTATCCACCTCACTGATACCTCCACTCGAACTGCTATCAGGTTGTGATGTAGATGTAAGTGAACTTACAACAGCCAGGAGAGAAATAATACCAGCGATACATATAACAGCTCGATTCGAGTCATTCACAGAACGTTCTATCCACGTTCTAAGATAAATTAACTCTAAAATATTTCCCCTCTGTGCCTCAAGGTCAATAAGTTAATCGGAAAATTCGATTTTCTCGATTTCATTAAGTAAACTGTCATAACATGACACTCCATTTAACAGCATCCTGGGAGGGAAAACCTTAAGAATTCAATCTGTTCCGAAGGGAGCGAAATGGGGAGAACAGTAAGAGGGAGAAGGTGTATAAAAAAACGGAATTCAATTGGAAACGCGCGCATAAAAATCATCCACATTTTCTGCAGGCAATTCGCTAAATGATTTTCCACTTGAGTAGCGTCAACATAAAATTTGCAGGATATTCTCATCCCCAAAATTATTCCCTCCTTATAAGAACCGTATCGCATGTATATACATCTACTTCCTACGGTCCCCCCTCATTTGAGTCGAGATTTCCTGGTTCAATATGCTTCACCGTCGTAATGGATACGCACTGTAATGCCACCGTTCCAAAACGACCCCTTCTTCTTTTCAGGCCCAAAAAAAACATCATTTAACTTGTAACTTTCTTACGGGGACTATGGGGTAGGATTTCTTCCGCTCAAGAGTACGAATATTTTCGACTTGGTTACGAATGAACGGAGGCCCTCCTTTCGAGATCTCCAGAAACTGCGTCGGTAGAAATCTCAAGATGCACTCGTGGGGGTGCTCTGACGGAAATTGGGTGGGCTGGGGGAAACTTTTTGCCATTGGATAAAAAATACAATGTAGCAAGAACGAGGGAGTGGCTTTGGAAAATGAAACCGAGATTGAATAAACGGTGAACCGGTGCAACGAACGGATAGGGGAAAAGAAGCAAATTATAAAAGTGGCTGTATTCATCACTCCAAACTAATGCAAGACCCTCACTTTCCAATATGATGTACTTCACCTCAAGTAAACTTAATGTCGGGCCAAAAATATATAATTATGTTTGAATACGTTGCGCTTATGTTTTCAAATTTATATGTTTGTTATTCCGTTAGTACCTTCACTTACTAGATATACCGCATTTACTAATTTTATGGGTTATTACCTAACCACTGACGAAGTAATATTTTAATTAAAAGTTACGAACCATATTCAAACAAGAAGTAGAATTTAGTAAATGCACGCAAATGATTCACGGTAACATGAAAGTACATGTTTTCAAGGCGAGGAAAATCACAAGAGAATGAAAACAGTCGTAAACCTGTTAATAAGGGCGCTGAAAAGGGATATACAAGCTAAGGCTTCTTGCTTGCTAAAGAAGAAAAGTACTGAAGAGACAAAGTCTAGCAAAAAAAAAAGGAAATGGCGGACGAGGAAGTTAAAAGCGAGGCACTTGAATTAGCAAGATCAGATAGGTAGTGACCGTGGTTGTGAAGTATGCATAGATCGGCGCGATCTAACTGAATCCTCCGTGTGCATTTTAATGCATTACATAGGGTAGCGGATAGATTTTGAATGGGGAAAAATCAACTAATTGGCTACCCTCTCTTTCACTCCTACATGCAAAATTAATGGCTATAGAAAAATGGAAAGCCTAGGAAAAGAACAAAAAATAAGAGGGCAGTCAATGAAGTAGGATTAATGAGTGATCATGCTAGCAAGGCAGACCATCAAATCACCGTCACAATATATGCAACTAGTATGATTACCTCATGCAGAAAATAAACTCAAAGACTGGAGGTTTCCAACGTAACCCAAATGTGAACATTTTCAATGAGATAAACTTATTACATAAGCACACCATGTTTTCAATGCATACTTATTATATTTTCCTAGTAATCAAAACATTGTACTCAACCAAGATAGTAGCCGTAGGGACGGAAAGAGGCAAATTACGAGAAAGGGTTTCGTTTACGAGTCTCCTCTCCGTAAAGAAATGAGTAATAAAAGTTTACCCGCGTAACGGTCCGGACAAAGTAAAATTTGTATAAATACTTCGTTTCAAGAAGAAGAAGAAGCTTCGGGTCGAAGAAGCGAGACGCAAAAAAATAACAAGAATCCCGTGAGCCTTTTTTCCCCTGGTTTCATCCCACCCCGCGAAGGTAAAATGGAAGACAGTTAGGGGGTTGGGAAGGTAAGTGGAGAGAAGCGAGGGGCGTAAGATTCCCGACTTTGGGACGAGGGAGAGATTTGGTGGGAGGGACTTGGGAAGGAGGAAACAATCGGTTTTAATCTGTTTCGTCCTTCTTAACGTGAGAAATGAGGCGTAAAGAGATAAGCGCTGGAGACTTGGGGAGATCGGGGCTAGGCAGGCGGAGGGTTAGAAGGGGAGAGTGGGGGAGTGGAAATCTTGGGAGTCTGAAGGGGTGGCGCGAGTTGGATATCTAAGGAAGAGTGCTCGCTGCTATTCGAGGTGGGAGGGAGGAACCCGATAGGGACAAGCAGGATTAAGGAGTTTGGATGTCTTCCTCCATCTTCCTCTATACCCCAAGTCTTCCACCCCCTTTTCTCTGGCGAAAATCTCCTCCTCTTCGCCCCTCCCCCTGAAACCCACGCCACGGTGAAACAAATTAT
This sequence comes from Pyrrhosoma nymphula, assembly GCA_963573305.1. Classification (NCBI taxonomy): domain Eukaryota; kingdom Metazoa; phylum Arthropoda; class Insecta; order Odonata; family Coenagrionidae; genus Pyrrhosoma; species Pyrrhosoma nymphula. The sequence goes on from OY754337.1 coordinate 100,843,145, forward strand.
CCCATCGAATGCGAATGTCCCCGGAATATGCTCAAGGCGTGGTAATTCGATCGTGAAATACGTACAAATTCGTTTCAAGTGTGATTCACCAAACGGTTGAACGATTAAAAAAAAACGTCTACGTTCAAATTATCGACAGTCAACCCACGATTTCTCAACGGACTACGCCGGAAAAAATTTTCATGTCAACGCTTAAAAAACATTTCCTCTCCTTAAGCATTAAGGCATTCATCATAATCGCAGGAAACTTCTGGAATTGAAGTTTAAAAGAAGGATAAATTTCGCCTCAACGAATAAATGCCCGTCTGTGGGATAGCTGCTTGGGAAAAGTTACTCTAATGTACGACTTCAATCTTACTCCATCGTTGTAGCCCAGTCATAGAAAAAATCAGTAGAAAAGACTACGAATATTGAAGTTGCACCAGCGATACTTAAGTAAAAGAGAATCATACAACGCCAGGGGATGGCGAGTGCCTTGAGCCGAAACTACTAAAACTGAAAGGCGACGGATTTAAGTTAAATATGGCACTATCGGCAAAGTACCAAACCATTTTCTCCAAATGTGAATCAGGATGGATGGAGTGTGTTGTAATCATTACGACATCCAATAAACATATCGAACAGGGGAATTTCAATGTCTTCCAGTCCCTCACGCAGAATCGTGATTCTCAATTCGTCTTATATCGATGGCGTATGTGGAGACATTTCCACATTTGCATTTTCCTTCGCATGAAACACTGTATTTAGATTATTTCCGAATATCGCGACACGAATCTACGTATCATGACCACTAATCACTGCGTACTCATTAACATAAATATTATGACAAATAAGGAAACTAATATTACTACAGTCAGGCAAAATCATATCATGTGCTGAATAAGAACAAATTCATCACTTCTATTACAGTATGGGGATGCTTATGTGGAAACAACGATATTCATTTTTTAAAGAAAACATCAATAGGTACAGAGCTTCAATTCAATAAACAAAATCTCCTAAAAGCAATATCAAGTTCTCTGCTATCTATAACTACCGACTACCCACCCATTTGTAAGTTTAAGCATGTGGAATTATACCATCATTTGTTATTCAATTCCTAGCGAATCCTACATTCTATAGTACTTCACATTTGAAACCACTGTGATCAGTGAATGAGTAAAGGGAAAGCACGCTTTAGGAGAATACATGGAAGTAACTAAAGTAGCGACCGATTGACAAATTACCAACATTGCCGTACGATATGACTTGCAGAACATGTTTCCACGAGTAATAATGTATGGATGTAGCAGAAGTAACTACAGGAGTTTCCCACTATTTTCACTCAAAAGATTGCTTTACAAAACGCTTGGGTGGAAAGAATCATGGCGGAAAGATACAGTGGAAGGAAATATGCACGGTTTTACATTGCCTACCTACCTACCATGGGATAAAGCGGGATTGCACGTCCACTGGATTGTAAATCAACCTAGCCACATTTATGCGGAAGTAAATTCGCGCATTAATAGACGGCGCAGTGTTCCGCCGGACTTCTGCGATTGCTGGACGAAAGCGGCGAGACAATTAAGTTTCTCCTAGCGCTGAGATGCTCCTAAAATTTAACTCAGAAAAATGAAATTCTGAGTTTTGGAGACGCTAAAAGCAAGTGACTGCCGTAATAGTAGTAAATTATGCTCTCGCCTTTACGATTGGCGTGGAAACGAATAAACAGGCTGTAAGTAAAAACTACCCTTGGATAAGTCACACCCGATGTGAGGTACGTACATCAGCATGATATTAGAATTATTCCGATGAGTATACACCAAAAATCCAAAATTTAAGAATTGCATATCACGTTCATCAGACCAGACGACAGAAATGCTACATATGAATAATTATGCTTCACATACTGAGTAGCACAAACAACACAATAATATTCAAACAAAAGATACGAGGCAATTCCTAAGTTACATAAAACAATCGGTCGCTACAATATAGTTTTTGTAGGGGTTATTTCACGTTTATTCTTAGTTCTCCTCTTTCGAAGGAGTATTTTGGTTGCACATTAGAAACTTCATCAAGAGCTCGAGTTATCAAGGACGACGACCACATCGCCAACCAGGCCAAGAATAACGCGGAATGGAGTACGTATTCCATTACCTATCCCGGTGGACGTTTAATTACAATTTCATTCCAGCAGACAGAACACTACCTCCGCGGCTGACCTAGCACTCTGAAGTGAAATGCGGCATTTAACATTAAATAAAATAGGATACATTGGTATCTGGGATAGTTACGGAAATACTTCGACTGCAAGCATTCGAGGGTAATTAAGGCATTTGAAAAAAGCACTGATGAGCTCTAATTTAGGGATTCGTGCGACGAGGGCAGTGTAACTTATTAATTAAGTTGATCCTAAACAGTTGATCTGCCATGCAATCTAGAACTACCCAGTACTAGAAATAAATTACGAATTTAATAAAGGGAAAGATGAGAAGAAACTTTTCAAATGTCGGCTAAGGGAAATGAGTTTGCTCAAAGTCCGGCAATTCTTAACTAAGAGTAAAAGGCGGTTCATTTACTTTTAAATATTGTAAAAAAGTTGAAAATTCTTAGTTTTTTATTCCGGATATTCACTGTAAAGCAAGGGTTTTTTCCTCAGAAATTGGAACTTCTGAAAATCTGGCAATATAACCCCTGTCAAATAAACATGTCACGAACGGTTACAGGCACTGAAGCAGATGAAGAATCAATGCCGAATGGATAAATTTTTTATAAATTTGTACCGAAGCTCAAGGCAATGAATCGAAGGCACGCAAAGGCATGCACCGCAAAGTGCATAATTTCAATAATTTAAATACCCACTAACAGCGCGTGAGTTAACCAAGCGGGAGAGTCGATGAAGAACTCAAACCAATCGAATAACAACCTAAACCAGACGTGATGAGTAGAAATCGTACTGCGATGGAAAATCCTACGTCTATCAGAAAATCTAGTAGCAGATAAGATTAGCAACTAGATTATTTACCTAACCTTTATGCTATCTATCCAATTGTGGTCATGACTGACTTCATCTTGCGTTCGCGAAAAGCAAGGGGATCCAATACCAATTTATTTTTTTAGTATCTGCAAACCTGCACAAAATGAAACTCAAGGAATTTTAATCCGTTAAAATGTGTTAAGATACAAGGTGCCTACTAAAATGGAATGGGAATCAAAGGAAAATAACTTGTGGAAACATGAAAACATGGAGGAAAATAAATTTAGACCACCTGGGTAAACACTAAAAGTTAAATCAGTAACCCGTGACATCATTTTCCTATCAGACAGCAAAAAAATGTTAAGCTGTTCCCCTTAAAATAAAGCGCCGCACAGAACTTTACTGATGGATGGTAGGTCTTAATAATTGACGCTAAAAACCACCACTATTAGTGGCATCAGCAATCTGTGGCATCTAACCAAAGAAGCAAACTTCTTTCACACCCGTCGCTCATCATAGCTCAAGAATGATTACAATCCGTGACTCACCCATGACTTAGCCCATCCTACTTAAACCGAATATACATCTTATGCATTCATTGCTCATCACATTTGACCAACATGCATTATTATCACTTCATCTTATATTCTTCAACAACAATTGTAAGTTTATTGCAAGAAAATTATGACACATATAACAGATGCTGAGATTCACTCTTTGTTGCGAGGCTATGGGGAAATTTAAAAGGATCCCCCACTCTCAATCCAATATATTGCCAAACCTTACGCAATCCTCAAAGATTTCTTTCAGACCATTCATCGTCCCCAGCAGACCGTCGGGAAAAATTTTAGGGTCAAAGTGTAGCTTCGCCGGAGACGACGAATTTCTAATCTGTTGACTTAGGACGGAGTGACCGGGTAGACACCGTGAAACCCAAGGGACATGCCGTTAGAATGTTGACGAAAACGGGAACCAGAGGGAGAAAGCTGTAATTGAAGCCTTCACCCTAAATGCTAAGCAAAAATATTGGCGAGGAAAAAATATTAAATTGAAGAAAAAACAGGCCGAATATATCATCGACCTCAGAGAGGGATAGAAACGCTACAAAGAAAAATATTTATGCCCGACGACAATCAGGGAAAGTCTCGCTTCCTACGACTAGTCATCGCCGCTGAGGCAAGGGTGGATCCCCTTTGAGTAATTTCAGCGCTTACTACCGTATTACGTGACTTTTTTTCCTACCGATATCCTTTCTCGCATGCGAATTAACGTGGATACATTACGGCTTCTCCATGAATTACATTTTAATTAGCACAAATGTAAAGTATCTCATTCCCAAAGTTCTGTTATCTTCCGTTGCCCGGTAGGAAGAAAAAAGGACAACCTAACCGGGCATCATTAGTAACAGGCTGGGGGGAGCACCATGCTAGTAGACTGAAATTGGGAGTATTAATAGATCTCAAATTCGCTTCTTATTTCACTAGCTTTGTAAAAATAATGAGAAGCTCACTCCACAAGCATATTATGAAATATCTTGATGAAAAATTAAATCAATTGACTCTAAGCTTCAAAGTCCAGAATGTGATATAGCTATAATTACTTTTGGTTTTAACCGACAAATCCTCATAATACTGGGTCGAACTGAAGCAAATATGCTAATTCTTAAATTAAAATTATCATCACTACAAAAATATTCTTAGTTCCTTTAATTTAAATATTCCTTTTTTCTTAAAGGCTTTAAGATACTTGTTAACTAAAATATCTTAACCATCCAATGTCTGTATTCATGGAATTTCTCAGTGGACCATATTTTAAAAAGAAATCTTTGAGCTAATTTTCGGCCGTCACTTAATCCTCCCACGCTCAAAGATTTTATACTATCCATTGTCACCAAATTGTAAATGTCACCACAGTTATTATTCAGTTGCCCTCATATTGACTGCAATTTTCTTTCAACATACTCCTAAATTTTAAAGGTAGGGATGTACTGGTAACTACGATTTTCAAAATTAAAAGATGTTTTCCAACAAAATATGATTTAAGATTCAATATAAACAGCTACATCACACGACATTCCACAGGCTATCCGCTTGGTTAAACATGCTACTTACGGAGCTCCTTTATAAACGAGTCCCCAGGTTAAGTAAATAGCGTTGTAGGCTTTACGAATTTATCAATATAAACTTCGCCGTGAACAAGCAATTACCTCTAAGAACCGATCTTCTCAGCATAAAACGCATATAATACTTAGGGTCATCACCACTGAAGCTTTTACGACAAGTAAATGTCAGCCATAGGGCGGAAATATTTTCAAATAACAGCTCTTAAAGACAGCTGTTTTACTTTCTGAAAAGGGCATAATCCACAGGGCCATCTCACGACGCATGGCAACTACGTCGCTGAAAGTCCTTTAATTAAAGCATCAACGGTTGATTCCGAGGGGAGCAGTTATCAAACACGGGCCGTTTAGGAGGCATTTCGGTGGCTGAACCAAAACAAAACCTCCCCTAACGGCCACTCCCGGACACCATGGGTCCCTTCCTGCAACAAATACCACCACCGCCTTCCTACAGCAGCCCTTAAAGCCAAAATGCCTTCGAGGATGGAGGATTTTAGGGGATGGGGGTTGAAGGAATAACATTTCCCACGGGATAGCCAGGGTACTGCCAGTCCACATACCCCTTTCTCTTCCCCTCCCTACCCTCAAAATCCAAGGAATAATAGCGCCGCATAGGGACTAACCAACAGCTTCCTTGCGAAAGGGTTTTCGGAGGCTTGTGGAGGGGAGAGGGGGGGACGTCACTAGATTTTGACGTCGACGCAATGGTCGACGATAGAGGCCTTTACCCCGTCGGAATACCAAAATCCTTTATTGAGGCAATGCGTGGTGGGAACTTCGGGGAGTTCCCATTCGCAGTGGGTGACCCCCAGGAGCTGGCTGGCTGCTGGAACTGAGGCTGTTCTGGGAACGACAAAAATGTGGGCTGAGGGAGAGTGAGAGGGGTGAGGAAGAGTGAGGGGGGCGAGGGAGACGCGGGAGATACAGCTGCAGGGCCACAAGTGCCGCGAACGACACCTAACATGTACCAAGGGAGAAGAAGGACCGCTTCTGAAGGAGGGCTAATGGAGACACTCAAGTGGCCATGTCTAGTGACATCCCTTTTCCGAAGGGTAAAAGCGTTCAAGGAAATGCTGGTGGCATGATAAAAGGAAAACGCCGCCACAACAACATTTTCGACCTCTTCCACAACTCGAGAGGGAGTGAAGAAAATACAAATATGAGCAAGAGGCATAATTTGTTCCGGGGCCTTATCGGATAAATAACGTAAATTCTCCCCTTTAGAGGGAAAGTATATTTATGTTCGCACGGTATCCATGGGCGGGAAAATCAACAAAAAATAACTCCATTGAGACGTGAACAAACGTATGGGTGCTAGAAATTTTTGGGATAGAGAAATTTGGTGGTCGAAAAAGTGAGTGGTTGGAAAAGATTTTAAAGGGAAGAGGAATGTTGATGGTGGTCACTAAATAAAGCTAGATACTAGCTTGACCAAGAAAGAGAAAGAGAGTACTAATTTCAATAGGAAGTACAAATTGCTACATGGAAAGGGTTTCAAATAGGACAACAGGAGTTAAAGCGGGAGGGTACATTTAGATTTTAACTTGGCATTTCTATGAGCAATCCATAACTGACTTCCACACACGACTAAACACTAATACTAACTTCGCTACAACGAGGAATAAGGGCTTTTTAAAAATATTTGCTTCTAAAACAGTTGTGGAAATCACCCCGTGATGGAACATTTAAAACGACATTAAAAACTTCCAGTTAACGACATTAAATACTACTAGTATTTTTCAAGCTTTCATAGAATTAAACATGAGTTTTACTTACGCCTCTAATTACTGTGGTTTGGAATTATTGAATAGATCATTTACACCATTACGTACCAAAAACTTACAAAGCACAAGGAATATAGCCCAAGAGAAAAAATTGAAACATTTCTTTTCCTTGCCACGGTGACTTACCAAGAAAAATCGTTACTTCCACGAAAAAAGTTAGCAGGCCTGCTCTAGAAATTTCGGAAACTAGAGCATAAAAGGGAATTTTTCAATTGCCGGAATCAAACGAATGTGAGAGCTGGAGTTCTATTCTCTTGCGGACGGAATGTACACCGAGGAGGCAAAGAGGGGAAGGACCGGGGGGCGCGAGCCGCTATAGGTGACGGGGAGAGGAAGGAAGCACAACGCGCGAAGGCACCGCAAACAAGTTGGCAGGCGAAAATAAAATGAAGAAAGTTCCCCTTTTCATTCAACCGCCAACGGGAGGAGGATGATCCGGAGAGGGAAGGAGAGAGAGAGGCTTTGAATGGAGTGAGAGGACGAGAGAGAACGCGGGCGGTGAAAGAAAGGGACCCTGAGGTACATCTCCCTATTCCCACACTCCTCATCTTTCGCCCTCTTGTCTCCCCACTCTCACTGCCTTGCCTCCATTCGACTCCCCTTACTCATACCCCCTCCTACACCTCGCCCCACACTCAAGACGCCGCATCTCAGCCCTCAAGACCTCCCCTCACCTTACCACAGTCACGACGCAGCCGCCACTAAAACCCCTTAACCTCTTCCTCAGCCGCCTTCACCCCCATTCCCTCTTCCTCCCGGCACCAAATTCTTCATTAACCCCAGGGAGATGCAATTAGAAAGAGTTACCTTGCGGGGAGCGCGGAACAATGAATCTCCACCGAGCCGTTTTAAGTGGGAGAGGGGAGACGGTGAGAGAGGGAGGGGGAGGGTTAGAGTATCCCGGGCGACCAAGGAGGTGCTGGCGGCACCCCAGTGATGACCTTCTTTCTCGAGAATCTGTATCTTATTTAATCTCCCAAGTCGACTTCACTCATGCCTACAAGATCTCTATCTGAAAAACTTCATTGTTAGTCAAAACGAAAACTAAATAAACCGAATAATTTTATTGCATTACCTCATCAGGAGAAACCTACCGCATTTGTTAAATTTCTACGAAGCGGCAAAACAGTTTCAGGGCCTCGAAGCATTTTTCCTTCATTGCATCCGTTCACTACTTAATCTCCTAAGTCTTTATAACTTTCCATATCCAACAAGACGTTCAAATAGCTTTCCATATCCCTTTTCTTTCCTTCATCCCTTCAGCTTACATTTCTTCAGCTTCCATTAACCAATTTATGCGTTAATCCACATGTCTGCCGTCTATGTATTTTCACTTCCATTGTTACCTCCTCGACTATCATACTTATCAATTCCTCATTGGTTCAAAGAGCTGTACAGCTGTGCAGCTTGAAGTCAGAGTTCCTAAAAATAGTTTTCTCCAGTCGGTCAACCATAGCGGTGTTGCACTATCAACAAAACTCAATGCAGGGCTCAGAGATCCCTCCCTCTTTTCTAAGTGGCGCAAGGGCGCTAACTGAGGCCTTTAAGCAAAGTAAGAACAACTTTCATTGGATAATATTAATTTGATAGTGTCAGAGAGCAACATTGTACTAATAATACGCAATGAAAGGTTGTAAATTTCAAGTTCAATGCATTAATTTGTAAATTAAAAAGCATTAAAATCTTTCCCCAGAAATTAGAAGTTTGAACACTACATATTGAATGTTAGCTAAACATAAAACATTAAATTTATAAGCGTTCGATAGTTCTTGATGAACCCTCCCGCCGCCATGCCATACCAAGAGTAAGGATATTTTCCCAACCTTCTAGCAATACTTTGAAAGGATATGCGCATTATGAAACGAACACGGGATGGGTAATGCGGCCGTGAAAATGGAAAAAACTTGATGAACTCCAAAGGCTGTACTCCATGCTATCCGTGTCCATGAAGGTATGCTTTGACAGATTTTTAGCTGTTTCTGGAAGCCACAATCACATTCCCGTAAGGTGGGCAGCAACCAAGTTGCAAGGTAATAACAGTAAGGGAGAATGTAATTCTTCTGATAGGCAATACATGCTACTCAAATGAAAAGCGCGCTTTGATACGTAGCTTTTGTTCAAGTTTATTTTCAAAATTACACCACTCACACCAACGTTCACTCCTTAAGTTCATACATATCTCAAAAGATTTTACATAAAAACGTACTCAGCTTCAATATGACGCTTTTGAGAAAGAAAATCTTTGATTTTTTAAAACAATTTAAAAAAAATAGGATTTAAGTCGACAATCTTTCATTCACATTGCAAAAAGATAAATAGGAAGAGATGAAATAGGAGATATCAGGCCATATTAATGAAGAAAATGTGTTAGTAAATTTAAGTAAGGAAGTATTTTACCACTACAATAAATGGGAGGAAAGTATCATGAGGAATAAATCCCACAATTCATTAAGAGTCCTTAGGGAAAATTAAATGTGAAAATGCAGCACTGATAATATTGAAATTCAAAGAAGAGAGAGGTCCCTCCGAAAATTGAAATAAGTGTTTATGAATTTCATTTCACCATGATAATAAATATCTTTCACAGTCCCAAATATCATCGAAGAATAAATGTCCACCTACTGAAAGATGAAGACGGAAGAAAACATACGAAGTATCTCTTTCCAAACATCGTGATCAATTTTTACCGCCGAAGTAATTTAATAGAGAGGAAATATATAATTCAATTAATACGCATGCATTTATAGAACGTCTTTTCTTTTAAATACCCTTTACATTTTAAACCAGTGTCTAAAATAAGTGGTTCAATTCCATTAAGAAATTCTATTGGATTTATGAGGAAATTTCTTCCCACACCCCGTTTCAACAAAGAACGGATAGGTTTTATAGATGGACGGAAATAAAAACTCTTGGACAGAAAATAAACAAGCGACGACGAAAACTCCTTGCTATTCCAACAAACAAAACGGTGGAACTTTAAACGCGCGAATTGCCCTACCCCCCTGAGTGGAGGGGCACTGACGCATTAAACAACTCGAGCTTAGGGTAAATACTTCCGTAGATTTTACACGGATGAATTTAAGAGTCAGTGAGTTCACCCTTGACTGGTCGCGGCCGCCAGCGATTTACCATCTCCTTCATCCTCCACCCCTCCCGTCACTCCCCACTAACTCCATCGTTATCCGTCTCGATTTACCCCACGAGACGCATTCTGCTGCTTCTCCACCTCTTTCTACCTCTCTAACCTCGCCTCCCCCTACGTCATTACTACTAGCCTCATCCCCCCAAACCAGGCTCCCACAAATTCTCTCTCTTACGGAAGCCCTTCAGAACATTTAGGGGTTGATGGTAGGAGAAGGGAGGCGGGGGAGTGGTTGAAGACCTCATCTCTTTAACTCGCCAAAAACCTTGCACTCCTCCAAAACAGTTCTCTCTCCTCTTTTCAAACTCCTCAGCCATCACATCCCGAGGCCACTTCTTCGCCCGCTTGAGCGGCAGAGGCTTGTGAAATGGAGGTAGGGGAGAAGGCGTTCGCGGTTTTCTCGACTGGAGGGCAGAGGCGTGGTTTCAAAGAGAAGCGAGCGAAAACCGACCTAAGATGCCACTCATTATTATTAATTTTCTGGCAAATCAAAAAGGAAAAATAAGATAGTAAAATAAAAAGGAGCGAGGCGGCAAATATGAAAAAGATGAGTTAATAAGAGAAGAAAATGCGGCGAGGCAATAATAAACAGCCGTGAATTAAAATTTACTCAAAGATAATTAACGCAAAAGGCACAAGAGCGAGAGTCGAGAAGCTGCAAGCACAAAACATATTTCTTCAAAGGTTGCTGAGAGTGGTAAAATAATTATTACGCAAAATGTATGTATTGTTTTCAACTTAAAATAGAGATGAAGTGAAAAATATAATAGAAACACAAGGAATCTTTTTGTATAAGTTCAGTAAATGAATTTTATAATTTAGCGGCGTATATTTCATTCCAAATAAGGCTCCTTTTCCTTCCTTTCAAATAAATTCCAAATTTAACATATATTTTCCTCAATTGCTTAATTTATGGCTTCGGACCAATGATGAGAGCTCTAACTTCTTCGGTAAGCATAACCCTTCCTGCCATAAATACCTACATGAAATCCAGGCGTATATTGAGAGAAATTAACTTAATACTCCAATGACTACCATCGTGTGCGACGCTTTAGGGGTATTAGGATAAACCCAGAAGATTACTGAAAATCTGGATGCTCATAACAAATCAATCAATAAACGCTTATACAATTAACATACATATTTAAATTGCAATTATGAATGCCGTCGGTAAGCTTAAGAGTGACAAGGTATTGATACCACTGGATCAAGGCGGGATTAGTTGACTGCTCCGTTCAACGATGTCAGCTCTCCGCGGACTATTAATTTAAAATGCGAATATTTCTCACTCGGCAGCTTAAAACCATGATACAGAATGAACCTATGAAAGTTAGCCAGTCATGTGGCGATTTATAAACACAGCCATGAAGTTTCAAGCCATGCATTTTTAATGCTTAATAATTTCAATGGCTTAAATCAATTCGACGTAAATGTTGGTTTTGAATAATTTGGATCCTTTTTCTTCAACATAGTTCGTAGCAGTCGTGAAGTTCATGCAAAATCTGTTAAGATTCACACATGGATCTCCATGGAAAATCCTATATCATCCGTTCACTCCCGAAGATAGAGCCATTTTAAATGGGCAATACCAAGGGTGGGCTACTCAATAAGTCCATTAAATTTCCACAGAACCGTTTATAATGCTCGAGAAATAACACAAACGATGATTTTGTGCATGCATACCTACATCAATAACTTGATTACCAAGCGAGTCTAAACCACAGGCAAATGAAGAAGGCCTTGGTACCCCTGAAAATAATAAGTACACAGATCCGAAGGACTGATTCGCCAGTCATCACGAAACCAAATTAATAACGTTATCACTAATGATTCAGGAATTCGAGGAAGATTATTTCCAAAATTAACCTCGAATTCCCGTTAAGTTATGTAAATCTCCGCCTGGACATCTCGTAAATGCGTAGGAACGCGTGGAATGAGGAGTTGTGCCCCCGTGTGTCACATACGAGAGGATAGAAAGAAAATGTGAATTTATCCTACGCTTACGGAGTAAGGGAAACAGGTACGCACGTGGTGCGAGGGGAAACAAAAAAACACTGAAAATGATTGAGCCCTGATAAGAGTGGTGCTGCGGCAAGGATGAAAGAGTTAAGCCTGCACACACAGACACATTTTAAAAAAAACTTAAATTTGCCGGTTTTAAGCGTCGAACTGCCGTGAGATCTCTCTCCCTATACATTTCTCTTCATCCCTACTAGTCCACCTTCTCTCTCTCTCCCTCACCCTCAGAATACACAACCATTTCCAGTAAATCCTACATCGACCTCGCTCAAAAGCCCTTCCAAACTAACCCTCCTCCTGTCCCTCTCTCCCCTTCCACATCCTAATTCCCTCAACCTCCACGACCCCTTCCCTCCCTCCCCCACCCACATACCCTTTAAAACCCCTCTCCAACATACCCCCGCCACCCTTCCCCCAATCCTCTCCCACTCCTCTTGCACAGCCAAGTAATAATCTCCAAGAGTCAGGCTGGGGAGGTTCACTAATTACGGATTTATCATTCTCGGTTAGGTACCCCAAGGTTGGGTGAGAAGGAGGGTGGAGTGGAGGGCAGGAATGGAGAAAGAGGTTGCGTCTGAGATGAGGGGTGGGTGAAATGGAAAAGAGGAAGAAAGAGGGGAAAGCAGCAGGAGAAGGGAGTCCTGAGGGACAGACATGGGGTTAGCGGAGAAAAGGAAGGAGTAGATGAGACTACTAGAGGGAGGAGAGATAGGCATCTACGTATGAAAGGAGGTTAACATGTGAACTGCGAAAAAAGGATAATACGCAGGAAAGAGATTTACGGCAGGCACTTTGAAGGATTTTATTTTTTAGCTGACGGGTTCGGGAAGAAGTTATCTTTTTCCGTCATATAGCTCCAGTCAATGTTATTCATGGCAACGGTTGAAGGAGACTACCTAGCACTATTCTTCATTACTCGCGTCTCAAGAGTATTGGTGATGAGGTTGGCTCGGTTGAGGAACTAAATGACCCGAAAAAATTGAGATTCATAATGTTTCATTATTAAAGACGTTGAAAAGGCATCGATGAAATGGAGGAAATAAAAGATATCGTGGCTTGTTGAATTTAAAGTAAAATTTGGATTATTTTGAGGCTTAAATGTTACTGAACTCAGAAAAAGTAAGTATACTAATAAAAGCCGATGTCCGAGGTGGAGGCGATGCTAATGGTGGAGATAAAGGCTGAAACAATTTTGCTGGTTTCGGTGCCAGCCTTGCGTATTTCATATCACATAACAATTGGAAAAGATCCCCGAATTCCCATTTCTAACTCAGATAAATCGTAAATTGAAAGAATACACAGGCCTTTACCCAAACTAATAAACTTCAAGTTAAATTTGCGTAGGAAACAACATAGCTACAACAACGTTGCACTAAAGCGCGTATGTTTATGTTTTGTAAACATTAGTAACGGCCTCCATATAAAAGACTATTAACAATGAAATAACGTACACAAAACATGCATAAATAAAGTACATAAGTATAGTATATACTAATAAGATTTGCAAAACTGGGTATTTTACCCGTCATTTTTGACGGATTATCAGCTAGTTACAGGATATTTTCGACTCCCAAATTTGTTTAGCTGCAGAAAAGTTGACATTTTAAGCAATATAACTACATACGACCAGAAAAATCAAACCGGAGGAAGATATTATTCCAGTCAGAATTAGCCGACATCGTTGAATACTAATTTCGACTGATTACGCGCTCAACGGTAGATCAGCAGTGAAAGAGACTCGGAAGCAATATTTCAACAGGACTGCAACCAAACTACTAGCCTAGCCCTTAAAAAAAGAGACGAAAATCCACGAAATTGCTTCCAGGATCTTAACAATAAAAGTAACAGCTCGTCGTTCTCGTGCATAAGAAAAACGTGCTGCGCACGATTGATGAGCACAAAAGGCGGTTTCTTTGCGAGGGAGGCGAGCAAACTCTTAAATGGCGCTTTCTGCTGCTCGAAAAAAGAGATGAGAAACCCCTCCCCCAGCATCCTTGAGGAGTAGCAAGCGAGAAGAAGAGCGGGTTTGAAATATGGAAGCGAGTTAGTCAAAATGTAGTGTGGTGGGAAGCCGCGCGCCCGGGAACGATAAAAGCGGAGACACGGAATAAAGAGAATGCGTTACGGACCGAGAAAAGGCACTAAGGCATTCAGTCAGGAAAGAGAGGAGTGGGGAAGGTTACAAAGGAAAGCAATAGCCACGGAACATGTAGAAACGAACAGAGGAAAATAAGGCGGGGATAACGGGATACGCGACCTGAGTTCACTTTTGGCAATATCTGAGGAAAGGAGATAAAAGAGCATACCTACAACGGAGACGGGTTAGTTGAGAAGTCAGGGAAAAGTGGAATTTCCTAACGCATGCATCATCCCTAACCAAGCTTTCTAATATGTAACTCGACGAATATTTCCGCAATGTTCTCACTAGTTAGAAGCCACTGCGACGGGAAGTATCATTGCGTGCTACGTTGACAGGCGTGTTTATCACTGGGGAAATTGACGGGAATCCATGTAAAACCCATTTGGAATTCTTTCCCGAAAGAATGGCAGTTTCTACTCCGTTGAAAGCTCTCGTAGGCGAGAGTAAATTTACGAGATATAACAAATTTCCCAATGCTGGTCACAAAATAACTACCTCACCTTGATAAACCAACGAAATAATAGCATGAATTTAATTTTAGGACATCCATTTAAGTGGCAAAATATCTTTGGGCCATATAAACGATATCTTATCCTGCCAATGAATAGCTATAGTTCACTATTTTAGGATATTCATATATTTGCAGGTCGAGAAACTAACGACGCCGTCTCTTTCCAAGCATATGTTTTTTAGCTTAGCGCAAAATTAAGTAACTGCAAGTGTCAATGGTATGCATCCTAAATAATTTCAAGTAAATCATTAAGTCGCATTTTAATATAAAAAATAATCAATCGAGTTGTATGTATGTGGAATACAAATAACTAAACCCAATGGCTGCTAGTAAAACAATTATTTTCACACTTCCTTATGCAAAGTCGCATTAACACTACATAGGAATCTTCAACATTTTACAGTTTTATAAAAATGAATTGAAATATTTTCCGAGGGAAGGCCGCAAACAAAAATGACAGGTTTAATAAGAGAAAAGTGTCGCAAATAGCAAGATGCTATGTAGGTATGTATAATAAAACTAGTTACGAAAATGAGTACAGGATTACTGCCATTCTAAAAAAATTCAGCCAATGAAGTAAATAGAGCAGAAGCACAAAGAATATTCAAGTATTAAGAAGAATATTCACGGAAATGTAAAAAAGACAAGGGGGAATGAGCAAGGGCCGTGAAACATTACCGAGTGGGGAAAGGGAACAGAAGGAATTTCAAATTCAAAATACGAATAGTTCCAAAAAAATAATAGATGGCGACCGAAAAGTTCCATTTTTTAATATCTTGGCTCCCAAATATCCTCTCCCACTCCCTCTCTCTTGGAACAACTCAGATCTCGAGACTCATACGACTTTATTTTTTTTAACACCGAAATGCACCCGATTAGCATCGAAACGGGCTCGGAATGGGTAGCCGGAGTTATTCAACGAAGAGCAATTTAGACCGCGAAAACGCCACGGACGGAGTCGGTAGGAGGGAGTAGCAGTCGCTGACGCGGGGATGAGATGAGCTCGGAGCTGGGAGAGGAAGTGGATGAGGGAGAAAAAGCCGGGGGAGGAATATGTGAGGGTGATAGATGGGAAGGAAAGCAGTGAGGACCACTAGTAGAAAGGATAAAGGGAATACAAGAATAGAATAGACTATTTATTTATTCTGATCAACACCAGAGAAAATATAAGTACAATTAATTACTTTTTAACGAAATAATAAACTTTAATCGCAAAGAGAAAAAATGATATCAAATACTAACAGAAACATGACGTTTAGCAGTATCGTGGTAGCGCTCATGCAGTATAGAATTGCCACAATTCCTTATTAACTAGAGGAATATAAGATTTATTTTCAAATCTAGAGAAGAAACCCGTGCTTTTTGGGATCAGGGGCAACGTGTAACATAGTTACGAGGTGGTGACTAAGCGATGTAAGGCCTAACCTTTAATAAATTCGGAAAGGTAATTAGAAATTCCCTCATACAATTAAGTAAAAACGAAAAAGCTCATAAGAAATATTTCCTTCTGTCACAGAGTTTTAGTCAGAGTAGACTAATTAATGCTGCGACACATTGAGCATCCATTCTGAGATCGAGTAAAATCTTACGCAAGAATTAGTAATCTTATCTACATGTGAGGCAGCTACTAGATAGGAAAAATGGAGAGGGAATTAATGGAGGGAGGGGGTTGGGAGTAAAATATGGGCGCATCGTGGAGAGTCTCGAGCGTGCAAAACTCTTAACGCCTCTTCAGTACCCACCCACGGAGCCCTTGCGAGCCCTCACCCACCATCATCCAATCCCCTGAGGGCTTGGCCTATGTCTGTGCTATGCCCGGAATGCCTCTTCCTACCAGCGCCTTCACAACAACACATTCAACCCCCCTCCCGACCCAGCATACCACAATACCCCTTTCTACAGCACCATCCCCCTAACCCGACAGCAACAGCCGAGCGACCCTGCACCTCGTCCCCCTAAAACTTCGGGGCGTTATTGGCTGGTAGCGGTGTATGAGGGCGGCGCACTTGATGATGAGGGGTGCGTTGGCATGAGGGGGTGAATGGTAGGGGGGCAGGAAAGCGTGAGGCGTTTCCAGGGATCATGATCGGATAGAAGGGGGTGCCTGGACTGGAAGCTGTAATTACCCTCGTCCGTAAAACTTACAAATTGGCAACATTCATGTTATTCCCTGCGTTCTTCAGGCAATAGCAGCCGTGTTAAGGTAGTGAAACTGATTTGCATACATGAGATTGATGTTTTTTTGGGGGTTTCACTCGGTTCACTTCCCAAAATATCCCATGGCACATTGCCATAAATATACTGAAATGAATTTAAAAACACATTGTTTAGCCACACAGGGGCGTAATTTGTTATACATTATTATATATTAATTTATTATATAGGCGCAACTTATATTTCCACTCTTGCAGAATTATACGATGTATGTATCAGCAGATTACAAACCTTGTACGATTAACAAGAGCTAGATAACAGTGACATTGTCGAGACACCCAAAATGTTGCATTGTAGTATAGTACATACATGACTTAGGAAGGAAACGCAAGCTATTTAAGCACATCAATTTCCTCGCATCATTCCTCAAACTATACTTATCGGACTGGTATAGTTTAGCTACTTGTGTACCGAGACAGGTAGGTGCTCCTCTATTCTCACATAAGGCTTTGAATTTTAACACATGCTCTTTCATAAGAATTTGAAAAGCATGAAAATTACCACTTTATAAGTAGTCCTTTCAGGCTTAACTTTGTGGAAGTTGGTAACAACCATGATAGAAAACAACTTAGTTTCAATCCACACAATTTATTGCATACTACTTATGCATACTTCATTGCATACTTCTTATGCATACTTCATAGCATACTTCTTCATATTATGTCTTCAGGTCCATCCATGACCTGAAGATGGCACGAAGTGTAAGTTGCTGAAACCCGTGTCGTATGCAATAAATTGTGTGGATTAAAACTAAGTTGTTTTCTATCATGGAACTTTATGATTGATTATAATGTATATAACAACGTAAATTGTGGTATTTAACTATCTAACAGTTTTTCATCAATAAATTGTTCCCTCTGCAACTGAATGAAATTTTATACTGGGTGGCATTGGGTTGGTCGGTCTCATTAGTCAAAGAGCTCAACGTGGACTCTGATCCCTATGGCACTGGAAGACTACGCTACAACGGATCGAGAGGATTAGGGGGGGGGGGGGGGGAGGCATCCCCGAGACCTTTACTCTATCGTTCCCTGGGGGAGGATGACCGCTGTGCCGCTTCCCTTAATACTCCACTCTTTCCTCGAGGTCTTACTCCCCCTAAAGTTCCCCTGGCAGAAGACCACAGTATTCATAACGTGAGCCTAGGAGCCTTAAAATAATTAAAAAAATAAACATATGAGCATCATTGCCACTAAACAACGGACCGCGACACCACCTACCCTGCCATCAAGCCCCACCGGGCGGAAATCCTATGTACGCACAACCAACGCCGCTTATGCCTTTGTCAGCACTAAGTTCCCCATCCATCACAAAAACACTACGCCAACTCGACCCCCCAACGTCCGTCTAAAAGCCCTCCGAAATTCCACACTTTTGCCTCCCCGACCACTAGAAAAACAAAGCGCCTTTTATCGAAGAACAGTAGGGGAAAGAGAAGGGACCAAATAGGGAAGTCGAGAGACAAGTATTGAGACGGGAAGGGGGGGGGGTCCTGCACCTCCCACCTTTAATATGACTTGAGGTCGTACGGGGCTAGGCCGGACGAGACGAATGCGAGTTTCGGGTGGTGGTTTAACCCGACTATGTACTCGGTGGAGGCTTATTATTCTCCTTCCCCTCCTTCAAGAAGGGCAGAGGGGAGTCGAGCCTCTTTCGGGAGTCCACACGGAATATGCAAAGGCGGCGGGCGTTTTTATGCTTTCTCTCATTTTTACGACTCAGAGAGCGGTTGTTTTCCAGGAGATGCATGGAGACGGGAGAGAGAAGACGAGCATAGAAGAGGTGGGCACCGCTTGTAAAGGTTAGCCAACTTTTTAAGGGCATGCAGTGGTGCAGGAAGGGGCAACGACTGGGTAGAGAGAGGAAACGATGACCCCAAGGGTGGAGGGGGAGAAGGACAGAGAAACAAGAAAACCGGGAAGGTTGATACGACATTTGAAGGCATTAAAATGTTATTCACGCGTGGGCGACTTCCAGTAGAGGGAGTGCAGGGGGGAGTAAAATAAGCAACGTTCCCGCATCCCTAGGTCGCCTGCGTTACGACAGGCTAAGAAGAAGGGCACACAGGAGGACCGGTCTGAAACGCACGGCTTTGGAGGAAATGATGGCATTTTTTCATCGAGAAGGAGTGGTGGCTCTTGCTATAACGCTCAATTTTTTCCCACTCACTACCATCTATTTCATTCATGGAATACATTAAACTTAATTACATCACTAAGCAAATATGACGCGCAGTAAAAACTTCATAATGGAAAATACTACAGAAGAGCAACGATCACTACAATTTTTAACAATCAACTTTTATTTTTTTTCTTACAGAGAAAACATATAACCAGAGATCATTAAACCAGGCCTTGAAATATTTATGTAGTCAGAAAACTGTGATAAATAATCGAGAAACTAAAATATGACTCAATTTGGGGTCTGAGTATTTTAAAGCCTGAGCTTAGCTTAAAGCTTTAAAATACTCAGACCCCAAATTGAGTCATATTTTAGTTTCTCGATTATTTATCACAGTTTTCTGACTACATAAATATTTCAAGGCCTGGTTTAATGATCTCTGGTTATATGTTTTCTCTGTAAGAAAACCGATGTTAATAGAGTTTTCCATTCGCCACGCACTCGTTAATAAGCCAAATTTTAATGTAATTTTTAATCGGAAACTCAATACATTTTGCAATAACGTACATCATACAGAGGTTAAATTTAAAAAGGACATAATAAAACTGAGCCTAATTTTTTTTCCGACAGGAGGAAGTAATGCATCGTCACCCTCTTTATTTGTAGGTTCTCAACAGGATATCGTGAACCCACTTATCCAATATCTTCACTCTCCGAATAGTTTGTGAATACCATGCACTTAGCTCCTTCAAAACCCAAGCAGATGTTCGATGATGAAACTACGAATACGTTCAGTAAGAGAGAGAATTACCTGATCAAGGTAAATCGTCACCCTCGAAGCTCCTGTCCTTTCTCCATTCCATAATGCCATTTCAGACTAGTTGAATTACTAATTTAGACACTTCGTTTCCAATTTAGCGAAATCATTTAGGCCTCATTGCTTTGCTTAGCCTATTACCCTGTTTATCTTTGATTAACTTGCTGTCCTAAATAGCAATATTGAAACGTGCATACGTTGCAATGCTTGTGAGTCGATAGGGTTTATAGCAAACAGCGTTTGGGTCATGTATCTCTGATGAAGATAGCTCTCGATTGTGGAAAAACAAGGTGTACAACCAATTACCAAACGAGAAATTTGGAGGAGCGTCTTATGCTCGGTAGGATGCAGGGGTGAAGATCAATCAAAATTAATTTATTTTTAAGCAATCATTGTCGCTACTGATCGTTATCCATAACCTGGTGACGTTACATCACAATGAAATCGTCTTATATAAGAATAACGGCATTTTCAGCGGAAAATACGAGAAATTTGCCTGCTCTCATATTACCTCAGTTTCCTCGACCTAACACCTATCAGCTCTTTTGACAATGTCTGTTCTGAAAGATAACTACGTGATGGATATGTATGTATGGATGTACGTACGCTTGCTCAAGCAAGCCCATTTACTCAAATTTATGACTTGTCTTTGATTACCGGAAGGAGAAAAAATTATCGCAATTTGATATCTACTGGCGTAAATGAGTTTTTCTTTAGCACTGTTAGTTCCACAGTCCTAATTGGTAAAAATTGGCCGAGGGACTCTCTCTCTTATAATGTTTGTGACGAGAAACGAATCAATCCTGATGGATGATTCACAATATTCCCCCAGTAAGCAAGCAATGCAACTATCACAAGATATCTCAAATTTAGAGAAATATTTGCTTGACTTTGAAGATCTAGGCGATAAGGCGGAGAGGGTCTGCGCAATCACTACCACTTCGTGTACGTTATGGGGCGTCGTGAAATCCATACACAGATAACCAACAATTGCATACCGCAGATATAAATAAAGAATATTATAGCCTTTAATGCACAATTAAAGAGGATTTGCAGTTTGGAAAAGTGAGATGATCAAAGGTCAAAAGGCTGTGAGATGCTATAAAGGGAGGTATAAAGACACTGCTAAAACACATATATTTACCAAAACGTTAGAAAAAATAGTTTTCACACCGCTAAAAATTTACAAACCTCTTGGTATTTTATCATCATTAGAGACGTTTTAAAGGCAAATCTAACCGTCCCATCGAACGATTCAAGATTAATGGATACCACCGAAAGAAAACTTTAAACGAATTAAAGAGCTGAGTTTTTAACTGAGGTCATTCATCACCAACCTCGGGGAGAAGAGCAGCTATTTGCGGATTAGGTGGGAAAGTTTCCAAGAATGCACATCAATTTTCATTCCGTTTAAAACCGAACTGAGGGGAAAACATCAAATTCCTCCGTTTGAGTGGCAAGCCATTTCATATGAAGGTTAAGAAAAAGTTGAGGGATTATAGAACAAGGCCATCGGATGACGTGGAAAAAATGGGAGAATGAGGAAAAAATGTTGAGGGTAAAAAAAGCATCTCTTTAATGCATCATAAAAAAACTCATGTTCTCCCTTCGCGTAATAAAAACAGAAACTTTGACGTACCTTTTGCGAGCTTGGAAAAAAATTGAAAAAAGAACCTCCAGAACTTATTTCCTCGGGAGTTCTCGCGAAACACAGCTGAGAAAGGCGGAGCTCGCAGAGAAGAGGAAAGGGATCAAGACAGCGAGAAATAATGCTGACAGTCAGTGAAAAAATGACGTGAATGTTAGCGCGGTGTCCGGGCAGGTGGCTACTGATACTGACTAAGTCCACTGATACAGGATGTGCAACTTTTATCACCCCATCCTTCAAATTTTCACCGCTGCGGTCAAAGCGCTTGGGGTGATAATCTGGTGGGATGAACTGGGGAGTGGGAGGAGATAAAAATGACGCTCGAGAGGGTAACAAAAGGGAACAGGTTGACCACAAAAAATATACATATAAATATTACCTCTTATCAACCCTATACTCCCCCATATCGCACACTATATGTCCCTCTGAAAGTAAACTTTATCACCCCTGGAGGTGATACGAAAAATGACAGGGAAGAGGGAGATAAAGTAACATTAAATGATGAGGTGGAAGATAACAGAAAAAATAGAACAATAGCTACTCAAGCAAGTACTCCTCATCTTATCTCCGCCGCGGCACTATCATCTCTCATTATCCACTTTTTCAACCCTCGAACACTTACCATCAGATAAGTGAGACGGATGCTTTGGAGCGTCACAGTGAAACAGTAAAAGCAGCACAGCAACAGCATCTAAAAGCAGAGTGAATACTACGCATTGCCATCAGATGTAAAACAGTGTAAGAGGCAAGCGGGGAAAAGGCACCACCATATTTACCCTAAACTCAAAAAGTATCAAGGAATATTTCGACACTAAAGAGCGTTCCACATTTAGTTGACAGTACTCTCTGGGCTCTTACTTGGTCCCCTCTAATACAGGCCGGAACATGGAAATGTGAAAACGCTGTGCAGGGGTTTTTTTTGCCGATCGTTTTGTTTTGAAAGCATGGCGACTTGTGTGCGAAGTCAGTCCGTGCGATTAGGTGGCTGGTCGGGTAATCGTTAGTCATTGAGAAATTTAGTTACTTAAATTTTAATGCTCGTTTAAAATTTATATAATAGGTCGTAGTTATACTATATTCAGTAGGAATGACTTATGTCTTAGGTACATTCTGAAATATTGTCCTTGAAATTTACACATTGCCATAAAAATTTGCTTAAATGCAGACTTGATTCATTTCGTAAGTCATTCTTGCGAAATTAATTTTCCGAAAACAGTTCACACCCGTCGCCATAGAATTCAAAATAAGTATTTTATTGAAGATGTATTGTCACTCGAACGCGAACTAGTATTAAAATATGTTTCTATAAATTATTTAATCTTTCGTTTTGAATCCGGCAACAGCGTCCATTCTACCCAAGTTAGATCTGTACGTCATGTCTACGTGACCGTTAGCATGTCCCGTACTTTCGTGTGCCACGTTGCCAACTTTACACCACATAGCCGCGCGCGACATTAGAAATTCTCGCATACATATTTTTTAATCGTATTTACGAAACATTTCAGTCGATAGTATTAAATGATTTTTTCAGAATAGATTTTAATTTATTAGAGCTACATTATATCAGTTTGTAGTTAAAATCTGTTCAGTAGGAATGGAGAAAGTGCGTAATTTATCCTATTGGAGTGGAGAGGCCATAAGACTCCATGTTAAACGAATCTAAAATATCGCAAAAAGTATGTCAATGATTCCCCATTTTTTCTTCGATATTAAAAAGGCATAATTTCACTGGTTTGAAAGTCAGAACTCGGCTTAATTTTAGGATCTTGAGTGGCATAAGGTAAGTACAATAACTTTAAGATACTAATAAGTATGCTGGAGGTGGAATTTCAAGATTATCTCTGTCTTCTAAAGCATTGCAACTATTAGCCGGCCGGCCATTGGCGGAGAGAAATTCATAGTAAAAAAATTTAATGAATACTATTTCTTAGGAATTTTATACGCAATTCTATTTCATTTCTATCAGTCAATAGTTTTCGAAATAATCATTGTGTCATCGTACATTTCACTGTGACTAGCAAAACGACTTTTTATTACAACAACTTCTATTTTTTTAAATTAAAGATGCCCGAGCGTTGTTGTGTGCCAGGTTGCAAAAGCAAACCACCTTACCACCAAGGATGGGAGATACGTCTCTGTGTTCCATTTTCCCTGAAATGAACTGAGTATACAACAGTGGCTGAAGAATATTCTTAGGAAGGACTGGAATCTTTCTTCAAGCGCAGCAGTTTGCTTTAAGAATTTTGCTGATCGGGATTACCTCCGAAGTACCACTTACACCGATAAGAGCGGTGAACTACAAACCTATCAGTTAGATCGCCCAAAGTTGTCCCCAGGTACTGCTCTGAATGTGTTCATTGTTACTACTCCGTGTTCACCTCCCACAGTACACGGCCCCATATCCCATGTTGGTGAAAATGAAGTGAAATATAATTAAGTGATGTGCTATTCTTTGTTTTGTGAAGTGTCTTACAAATAGTGCTTATTCAATGCAAGCAGTGAGTAGCTTCTAAGGCAGTGATAGTGAATGACAATAAATGGGTACAATATTATATATAGTTCCATTGTGTGTTTTTAATTGTCCACCCTCACAGACATTACAAACAACACGGATACATTAGTCTTACAGCTAACAATCCTCTTCAGCTTACAGCATTTTCACGGCTGAATATCCATGCGATTACTACTATATACCCCAAATGCACACTATCAACGTGAAAGATTCGCATTTTTAGTTGTTTATCATTTTCCAAAAAAATCACCTTTTTTCAACTCTCCCACCCACAGCGAATTTTAACCGTTAATAGCCCACAAACGCGTGGCACCGCATCGCCCACTAGTCTGAGAAATATTATTGGCCTGCATGTAATATCCTTGTAGTTATTTGCAATAATACCTCTTGAAAATCACTAAAATTCCACCTTCTCGTTTTCTTGTGTTACTTACATACATTATTTGGTGCCATAAACAGGGCAGTCTTAGGATGTGCCGGGGCCCTTGGGAACACAAAAATTTGGGGCCCCGTTGGAAAGTAAAAAGAAGGGAATGACAAGAAAAAATATTTTCTGTTATGATTTATATTTATTATGCTTATGGCGCAGTTAATTAGTTTCACCAAATAGCATATAATACGTGTTTATTGTTGTTAAAATCTTCACTGTTCACTCTCTGGAAAAAATTGATATTCTGACGGTAATTTTAGTAGGTATCTCCTTGAAAACCGAAATAAAATGAGATTTTTTTTGTTTAAGCAAATATTTCGGCATTTCGGGGCCCCCGTGAGGACGGGGGCCCTGGGATCGGGCCCCGTGTGCCCTTTTGGTAAAGACGGTATTGGCCATAAAACGTCTGCATGAGAAGCGACCTGTCGGTGTAAGGGACCGTGGAAAGAATGGGCGAAGGCGTTTAGTTTCTCATCAGATTTCTATGCGTGAATAAGTGATGTGTGGTGTGCAGAATAGTTCAACAGCACTGTGGAGTATCTTCCAGATCAATTTATTTCCAACAGTGTGCTATCGCCATGCCCGAAACTAAGAGGAGGAGGAAAGGGGAGAAGTTGGGAAGCCGTGAAAGGGAAATGATGTTTAATGTGTTCAAATATTTCAACTAATCGCTCAATGTCGCTAAAGCCTGCAAAGATACTTCGGAAGACACTGGGTGCTCATAGTCTACTACCTACAGGGTTAGAAAGGAGGCACCCCGCGGTACATTGGTTACTTCTTCGAAAACGAAAAAAATTAAACAACAGTATTCGAATGGGAGATCAGTGATGTATGATGATTTCGTAAGATAGGGACTTCGCAGGAAAGTTCATGAATCATTCATGAAAAATTTTCCTCCAACTCTAAAAACCATTCTAAACTCCGTAGATATACATAAGGATCTTCCTAATTTCAAGAGGACCGCGTAATACCGTCTTCGTGTTGACATAGGCTCGTATACAAACGTATGGGCAGACGAAGCATGCATATTGAAAGAGACGATATTATTCGTTGGCTTCATAATTATTTGACTGTTGAAAAACTATATGTGAGTATACCGTAAGTGAAGAGAGATTTTGTACACAGACGAGACGTGGATCAATGTTGGACAGACGATAAAAATGGCTTGGCACGATAAAGAAATAAAAACACCTAATAAATAAGTCTGTTGCTTAATCACTGAATCAAAATAATAAATACGTTTGTTGGTAAAAAACTGAATCGAAAGACAATTAGAATTGGTAATACAAAATTGAGCAAACCCGAAAATGTTTCATGCTGGAATCATTTTCAAGAATGGAATTTCGGAGGTCGGTAGTGGGATATTTTGGCATTTCCTTGTTCGTTTGGATCGTTTGGCGTCTTATCCTACTTCCCAGAATAATGGCACCCTCAAATGTTTGGGAGGGAGGTTGGGTCTAGGGTAGCCTACGTTGATTTAAGTTGCTGGTCCAGGTCACCCGCAGCGTCTATTCCCCCGTAGTTAAATTAAACTGTAGTAGATGTACTGCCCACTGTACTACAACACGTGTTTAAACGCTTAGGGCGTCATCATCAGGTATGATGACATACCTGATGATGACGCCCCAAGCGTTGAAACACGCGTCGTGTATTATTTTAATTAAATATTAGTGACCAGTACAACTACTGCAGTTTAATTTAATAACTGAAATCCTGTTCCACCACGTAACGCCATATACGGTCGAATCCATTCCTCCGATTCCCGTCTCAGGCTCTGAAAGATGGGAGGGTTTAGCCTAAGGCAAGGTAAGAAAAAGGACCTTGGCAATTGGCGTCAGGTCCGGATACTCGTGGGATAATGAACGGGGATGAAGACAGAGCTCAGGATGCTTATGGCGGGCGCAAGCAATAGGGGAACCTCGAAAGGAGGAGGGAGAGACGGCGTCCAGTGATCTAGTCTTGATCAACCATGAAGGGTGATTCGGACATAGCGGTCGTGGCAAGGGAACGGGAAGTTTACGGGGTGTGGTATATTTTATCATCACATTAAAATTTATGATAATAAGAAAACAGGAAAAAAGATTTGCTCAAATGAGAAGTTCGAAATATCTATACAAAATATGATGAACAAGCCGCAATAAGGGATAATTATTTTTTATTTCCTTTACTCAAAGGCCCCAGAAGCGCTGACCCTTAAAGTCCCCCACCGTGACCCATTCCCAACATTCAGTGCCTCAAGCAAAAAGGGGAGAATCGACACCACTGGCGACCATTGACATAAGTTTTTCTCACCCACAAATCTCTCGTGGCATTATCGGAAAGTTTTTCCTTATTCAAGCATGGCAATGCCCTACATTTCCGCAGCATTCTCGAAAAAATCGATCCCTAACCTCCATATTTACGTAAACATCTTTACTTTCGTAACCCATGGCATTAATAATGCTGTAAATTATCAACACGCGAGGTGAATGAAACTTATAATGAAGCGTTCAGAATAAAAAAAATTCCATTTCATAATTCAGCTTATATACGTAAATTACATAGAAAAAAATACGGGATTTTGAAAACAAAATGTTTACTTTATACTCCGATAATTCATGTAACCTTTACATAGCAAAATTTCATCTCCATGAGTCTTATTATGTGCAAAATGAAACACTTCTTTGAAACTAAATAATTTTGGCGAGGAGTTATAAGTGGTTGCCTATGTTGTCAGGATGCCGCCCACGGAGCGGAAGCTTAGCAACATCGTTCTCCATAAGCCCCATACTGTCAACTAAATGTGGAACGCGCTATAGATGCTTTCGGTAAGGCACATTGCACAAGGTAATAGCTACTGGTATAGATACTTAATTTCCCGGCGGTAGCGTTGAGAGGCATTAAGGAACTCACTTAACCAATAGGCGTCACCAAAAATAACGGTTACACCGTCACCAGCGGAGCATAAGTAATTACGAAACAGTAGCATAGGTACGAAATTTTCGTGAGGGGGGATCGATATTTAATGCATTGTTGTTGCCTATTTCACAGGGGCATTATATAACTGCGCCAAAAGCTGCTGTGAGATATAGATGTAACCACGTTGATTCTAAAAATACAGCGGACGCAATTTATGTCTTTGGGATTCAAGTACTTGGGCCAATGGGCCAATTGGGTTATAAAAGTTGGGCCAATAAGTTTAATTCCTAAACAAGTAGCCGGAAAAAATTATTTTCAGTCACCTATGGCATGCGGGCAAAAAAGGACTGGCCAAAAGGAGCGGGATCCACTTGATCCCCCCCCGCACTTACTATTAGGGAACGCATTATTAGCACCCCCCGCACACATTAGTAGGGAACAGTGCTATAATCATTAAACCTATGTTGGATTTAATTGGAAGATTTCATGACATGAGTAAAAGGCCCATCCCCACCACTATGTATGGAAACAAGAACAAACAAATGGGGAACAATCAAATGAGAAACTGCCCCACACTGTCAATTAGAAAATCTTTATCTTTCAATCATTGACAGCGTGCAAGGAAGCCAAAATTATCGTTCCATTTTTATAGATCACAATACAAACTCTCCTGAAATCCGATGTTGGGGAATTACAAATGATCTTCTCCTATGTTACTTATCATCATAACTAATATAATTTCAGTCAAACTTTATGATCGCCTAAAAGGATTCAAGGGATAAAAAAATTACTCAAACTTAGATGAGGTGCTATTCAACAACCAAATGCATAAAGCAAGTGCAGTTTACTTCTACAGATATTATCCAGGGTTAATCAAGGGCCTCGGCGGTAATATCGGCTTCCACAATAAATCTCAATTTCTATGAAACGTAAGGAATAACTAAATGATCAGAAATGTTCTTACTTGTATTTACTCAATTGTTAAAGAGGGAGATCTATATTCAACTATCCAGCGGCTGTTCCTCTAGTACTCGAGGAAAAACATTGAACTCATTAATGACGCTGATAAAGCAAAAAGCATAAAATGTGGGCGTAAATTTACGAAATTCAAAGTATATGATTGTAATTCCACGGAAAGACAAAAATAACACTTGACCGATGAATCCAACACGTATAACTTGGATTATAGGGAAAATAAAAGGGTGAAAAAACAGATAAAAGCGTCATTTTTTGAGCACGGAAATTAGCACTCATAATTTAAATGGATTCACATAAACTATCCTGATATATTTTTTAAGATTACAATTTGAATATAAGTTAGATGAAATATAAGTTTGATTATTAGTAGTAGAATAATATTCCACGATAAATATCGATCACCATGTTCACCCGCGAGGGATTAAATATTTTTTACTATTCCCCGTCCCCAATTTTAAGGTATTTCCGGTCTCATTTCATTTGAATGCCTTGGGACCTCCTCCAAAAGGTATCGGCTACAAAGGAAATTGACCATTTTCTGCTTATTGCCGACGAATCTTCCAGAAAAGAACTAAACGGCAAAGAGAATGGAAGGGATTGAGGGTGAGACCAAATGCAACTTGTCTGAGTTATATTACGGGAAGGAGGATACAAAGAGGACAGCAGGACATTCGTTGGGCCATAGCTTGGTTAATTGATTTTTACGACTGTAAACACGAGGGTGTTTGGGAGAGGGGGGAATTAAAACGAGCCAGGGGTAAAATGAGCGAAGGGAGTTGAAGAGGTACCGATAGGCGAAAGATATACGAGGACGCGATTTGTCGAAGAGCCTAGCTATTGGAACGTCACAAAACCCGCCTCACTTGGCATTCAAAAAAGGCCACGTGTTATGGCGCCATTACGCGAGGGGGTGCGTCGACAAAATGGCCATACCAGTCCGGGTTTACGATAAAAAAGGGGTGCGTATAAAGTATCACGGGAAACGAGGAACGAGGGGGAAGGGGGAAGGAAAGGATGAGAGAGAATCCACATATACATAGCAGATGAGGCTGGGGCGGCGCGGGAATAGATCCGCCGCTTCAAGTACGCGTAAAAAAACGCAAGATAGGTATGCAAAGGAGGCAAGTTTTTTTTTAACTGAGGGAAGGTGTAGGTGGAGAGGATAATATCTAGAAGCTCGAATTTCGGAACGGGAGCAGGAAGAAGGAGGGGGGATAATCGGGAAGAACGGTTTTTGAGAGCGACGTGAATTGTGTTGTACGGCACTCGTAGTTCTAAGGAGGGAGAGAAAAAAATATGGGCATGTTTGTGGGGCGGTAAAAATATAAGGTTGCACACAAACGTTTCGCCGCGGTTCGATGAATGATGTAAGCTGCAAGATGGGCGTGGAAGTGGAAGATAGGGTGAGTAAGACGTGGAATAAACCAGGGACGCACTTGAATATCAAGCGGCGGAATCGGCGGGCAAAGCTGTCCCGAGGATCCTCAGCCAATAAAGAGCGAGATGGAGACAATCCATATTTTTCACCCCATCTGTCGTAACCCGGGACGAAGGCTAAAATCGGTTCAAGCAATAGTAACGATGAGAGTAGGGAAGAGGAAGCCGAAGATAAGCCGATTTCAAACTCCTTTCCCATTATTTCCGCGAATTTATTTCTATCCCAAACATTTTCGACTGCTTCAGAAGGCAAATGGGGTTTATGTCTCATTGGTGAAAATTTATTTGACTCATATTCAGCGACAAAGAAACCACTTAAGACGGCATCAAAACGCCAAATAAATGTACATCAGACATCAAGCAAAAGTCTCATGCCAAGTGCCGAACCACAATAATGGAACTGTATTCTCTCTCTGAAGCAGAAACTTTAATCAGGCGTTGCAATACGACGATATCGGTGAGAAGCGACTGAGTCAATTATAAAGGGATGCACGTGCGATTAAGTGAAAATTTATCGATCCATCATGAGACCAATATCAGCATATGATTCGATATTTTCTCATATGTTCGGTAGTGAAATTTAAGTAACCAAATTCAGCATAGGCTTTAAGAAATGACAAGAGGATTTTTACAACTGTGATAATTTATGGATCTGAAAAGTGAACACTTCAAAGCACTCTTTCCAATAGAAGTCGGTTGCGGTATAATTATTTTTTGATACAATGGAAATGTCACCACATTATGTTCTAAGGCTGAAGGCCAAAAGGCGACTTGGTAAAAGATATACATGTAGGGACTAGGGAATACCTTTCCTACTAATGTTAGCCGCCATCATTATTCTCGGAGCTCGAGAATTGAAATTTTCTTAATTGAGGTCTGCCCAATAAGCAAACGAATTGGAACATATAAACAAGGAAAAGGAGAGTTTTCGATAGAATTAATTAGTTCAAGGGAGATGTGGAATAAAAATATCCTCAAAAATCCAAAATGAGATTTCAATTCATGATGGACCACAAAAATTGTAATAAAAATGTAATGGAAAGACAATATTTCTCGACCCTTTCAAGTCTGAGGGAAAGCGAGAAGGGATTAAGGGGAATGGTGTATTTAGCACTCCCATGGCTTTCCAAAATGGGATATTCCTTTTCCATCAAATGTTTTTAGTTAGGAACACTTTGGCGAAAGGAAAATAGAAACTTGCGTCTAACTACCATAGCACCTCTACAAGGCGGTACAAGAAGGCACTTTAGTCTCAATA
Source organism: Pyrrhosoma nymphula (assembly GCA_963573305.1). Lineage (NCBI taxonomy): Eukaryota > Metazoa > Arthropoda > Insecta > Odonata > Coenagrionidae > Pyrrhosoma > Pyrrhosoma nymphula. Next base: position 100,874,132 of record OY754337.1, read on the forward strand.
TGTGAGACTAACCATCGCTATATGTAAGTGTAACCAATAAACGCAACAAATTAACATTTTCCATCATAACACAGGCGCAATTAAGGCGAAAATACCATTTTAACACAGAACTATATCTCTTAGGCTGATAGAAGTGACAAAAGTAAAGAGAGATACTGTGGAACTAATAGACACAAAAATTCCTTCATTCCAAGAGCCATTAGAGACTATCACAATAACATAGGGACATATTTCCTTTTTCCAATTCCTTTTTTTTATTCCCTTCTTTTTCCATGGCTGATATCCAAACATCCCAGTGCCACACTTCCCTACTGCGGCTCGCACAGTATTATCATTTATGTTAAGGTAATCTACCGGTTAAGGTAGGTTTAAAAAAAGTGATTAAAATTCTTATAGATTTTTACATGTGCAAGTCCCTATCTATTTTTAACATTTCTTTATTCATCTTAGTATACAAGCTGCCGTCCGTCCGTCATATTCATTCCGTCCATAAAACTTATTTTATTTCTCCACCTTCCCCGCTTGCCAACCAACCTTCCCTCTATCGCGTCCTTTAGCAACCCTTCGCCCCTCATTACCTCATCCAATAACCAACTCTGCCTCCTAACCTCATTCAGAAGGTTAATTTCCTCAACAACCGTACCTAGCACGTCCTCGCTTGTCTTACTTACGGTCCACCGCACTTTCTCCATGCCCCTCCATATGCGCGTCTCGAACGCCGACAGCCTTCTTCAGCCTTCTCGACTTCTTTTCTCAGAGTACCCTCACGTTGCGACCCCATGCTATGCTAGCACGGTAAAATATACAAAACAGAAAAGCGCATCACAACTGGTATGTATTTCTTTAAATAATTCTCATGACCATGAAGTACGTTTAATATTCCTCGCAAATCCACGTTTTCCACACTTGATATTCTCAAGATAAAGTGAAGAAAGCGTTGCGTGTTAGACTCTTTATCAACTTCCTCCTCCCAATTCTTCTACCCCCTCTGGCATTTAGCCCCTCTCACGCACCCGCTCCTACGGCTCACGTCCCACGCAATGTCTCAACCCCCTGGGGGTACACTGCCAGCACCCCATGTCCAAGCCGCCCCCGCCTTCGTTCACACAAGCCAGTGACGTAGCGTGAAGCTGGGGGCGTGGGGGGAAGGGTGGGGGCGGGGGGGGAGGGGGGTGACACTGGACGAGGGTCTCCTTCTCTCCCCATGTCACGAGGTGGGCATTCTCCTACTAAGAGGAACGTCATCTCCCTGATCAGTTAATCAGCTGCTTCTTTTTACGACGAAACCGCGAGAATACTAATGGGAAAAAAATATGCTCCTTCCCCGTTCTACCTCCAGGGGAGGAGGATGGGGAGGATTCTCCTCGCGTCACTTGGGCATGATGGCCTGGAAATGGGAGAGGGGATACGGATGAGAAGCCCTGAATGTTGACGGAGGCAAGAAAGAAGGAACACAAGAGGAATTCTTTTTTTATCACCCTACCAATTTCAGAATGCGAAAGGAGAACGAAAGAATGAGTAGCATGAGAAAAAATGAGGGGATCATTCCATTAGTCTCAAGGAGTCTCGCATGGCAAGATATAAAAACAATGATGCAATTCTGACGGGGAGAAAAGAGCAACCAAAAAACCATTCACTCGCAACACGACAGAAAATACGTTTTATGATTTTAATATGAGATATTAAAAACAAATTTGTAATTGGGAAACTTAGAGAAACATTTTCTCTCCGGAACAGGCTTCAGAGAACATAAAAAACGCTACCTTGATGAGGAGTTTTAAAGATGTTATTTAATGCATCCGAGTCGAGCAAGAGCATTAGTAAGTGGCACCCTCTCAAGAACGCCAAGGACTCGATGCCTATTTAGGGGTGAACGCTGTGCAGTGTGCAGCTCCGAGAATATTGCGAGCTTCAACGCAATTGAGTCACGTGAGGCACCGCTGATACCATCCCATTCCCTGCTAAGGGTTCCAAAGGACGCTGATTAAAGAATATGGAGGAGCCGAAAGATCAGAAATTACGCGTAAATGAACACCTACTCGGATAACCGCAGCATCTTTAGAGTGATCAAATAATAACTAATAACTTGGGCGTAGTAGGCGGCTTACTGAAGAGCATTAGGGACCGGGGGAGCATAGGATAAAAAATTAATATCGAATTAACTAAAGGGGGAGAGAGCAAAATACACGCCGGAAAGAAAAAAAAATTGAAAATCAACAATGTAGCATGGGAGCATTGTTGGAATGAAGACAATCTGCAAAAGAAACGATAAAAGATTAGCAGGATAAATGGGAAGGGAAAAGGATTTTGTACCCCACCCCCGGCACTGCAACGACAATTTTTATTTAAAAGCAAATAGAGGAAAGATGGGAGCGGAGGCAAAAATAAGACAGCGTTGGTGTGGGAGAAAGGATTCGGAGAGGATACGGGAGTTGGCGGCAGAAGGGAGAGAGGGGACGAAAAAACACAACGAAAAGAGGTAGAAAGTGAAGATATCTGCGAAGAATGAAGTGCTTCCGAGAAAAGAATGGGCTTAGGGCAATACGGCGTGGTCGTAAACGCAGTGGGCAGGGGAGGGGGGTTGAGGCTAGAATGGAAGGGGATGAAGCGAGAAGGATAGGGGGAAGAGGGTTGCGGGGGGAGGAAGGGGTTGAGTTTCTTCGAGATTACCGGATAGACAACAAAAGACGAGGGAGTTTAGGGAGTGAGTGAGATGGAGTCTCCCAAGCGGCTGGCTGCGAGAGGATGAAGAAGAGACACGGAGATGGGTTCCCCCCCCCTCCCGGCCGGTGTCGGCACCCGCGCTCATGGGTGGGTGTTGGGAAAATGTTTCCGGGAACTAGGTATTTTGCCTTTCGCTCCATCGGTGCGGCGAGGCGAGAAATAAAGCTTTGGCTATGGGAGAAAAGTAAAAGGGGGAGAGAAAGTGAATGGAAGCAGAGCCGAGGGGTAGAGGCAACCGTAGTAGTGGTGGGGTGTACCCAGAAAGTTCTGGTTTAGCGAGAAAGGCAAAGGGGTTACGAGAGAAACAGTCAATAACTGTGGATAATGAAACGTAAGCCACGGGCGTCGACGAAAGATAAAAAGTGAAAAGTTAAATGATCGGAGAGGAGAGAGAAAAGAAGGAAGAGCAGAAATGAAATACCGAAACGTAAAACTTGGAAGCACAGATTCAGGACTCCAAGATAACGAATTTTCATGAAAATTCAAAGCCTCAAGTCCCCACTACGTAGTCCGCTTCGCGGCCACAATGAGCTATATTATCCTCCTAAGTTATTGAAATAAATTATTACACGACACAAAATTCACCATAATATACGACCTGGTGTACTATTAACGTAATCAGTCACGTATAGATATCACACAAAAACTCATTTCACAACTTTATATATTTGAAAATATTTGTAATGGTGTAGTCCGCAGCGTAATGGTTTTCCAGTACTCAAAGATCATCGTCAAATGAATTTTGTTCTTTAACTCAAATACTTTAAGAAGTTCACAATTTATAGCTTCTTCTACATTCACGAAAAGAGACCGTGTATTATTTACGGTAAAGCGAGTGTCACAGAAAAATGAATTCTCGGACCAACTTATGGTATATACCATAGTTAAAGTTAAACGGTAGCAGCTAATGTTCTCATCAGAAAATGGACGTTTCATTGGCAGATTGATCCTTGAAATTCATTCTTCTACCTTCAAGAGAAATTGAATGATCTTTCATTTAACGATGGCATTACAAGTTAAACTGGTAGGAATTGAGGATAACCAATGGAGTATCACCAAGTTCTTTAGTCAATTTCATCTAAAAAAAAGGGCGAAGATATTTTCCACGAAATTGCAAGGGCATGAGGACATGACAGAGGAAGACAGGGAGAGAAAACAACTTCTTGGAATCCGCTGGTGGGACGGGATAAGACTAAGGATTGGTTTAGGGACGACTAACTAATGATATGATACGAGGACGAGGGTGGAAAAACGCTCAGCTCCTTCAGAGAGACAAGTAGGGGAGTGGATCCCACAGAATAGAATCAAGGCGAGGAGATCAGAAGGAGGTACAAGGAAAGTTTGAAGAGATGGCAAAGGCTGAGAGAGATGCGAGTTCTGGTAGAGGTAAAAAAATAAAGAGAGAATATGATAAGGGCATAGCCAATGAGGTGAAAGGAAACTGAGAATAGGTAAAGAGGGAAGATAACAAACACTAATCGGCAAGAATACGAAAAGGCAATGGCAGTGAAAGCACAGAAGTGGAATCGTCTCTGAACATTGGAATGTATTGTTTAAGCCCTCCTCTAGCCACCGTAAAATCTGGATAACTGAATAAGTTACCGCTGAATGAATTGTTTACCCAGGTATTTTATCAAATTAAGGCGCTGGTGTAACGAGGAAAAAATGAGAAAATATGAGATACATCACCGTTTTCCTCACAACATTTCCTCGATGCCGAGAGCTGGATATTTTGAAAATCATGGAAATTGCAGTATGGAAAGTAAATGTTTGAGGAAAAACTCAATATCTTTTAAGTATACAAACAATAATTAATGAGCCAATACAGATAAGTGGAAGGCAAACAACTAATTTATAAATCACCCTACCATTCCTTGCTCGTACTTGAGGTAAAATTTCTGTTTTGATCAATAATGATGCGATACCTTAACTACATAAAATAATACCCTAATTAGCAATAGTATAATTTTAAATGTGATTGCCGTACTATCGGACTTATCCGACAAGCTATATCAAGCATGATATCATTCGCGGACATGAATTCTGAACTTTTCAATTAAAATTGCGTACCTGATCCAAATCCATGGGAGTCCAACGCCGGCATGCCTAACGGTTCACGCACCGTATCAACAAGTCCATCAGAAAGGAAACAACCATTCCCGCAAGGGCCAAAAACTTGTATCACCTTATTTAGCAGATGTAAAGGTGGTAACTACACATCGCTTTAAAGATTTGAACGTATCCTTCTTCGTCAATAGTCATGCAGATTACAAACCACGGCAAACAACAGCTAAGCAGGAGAAAAACGTGAGAGCATGCGCGGCGTTTTTTTGTCGGATGTTACTAAAGAATCTAAGCCACCTTGCAAGAATTCTCACGGCCTCTGGTGGACAAAAATCTAGAATGCAAACCATTCTCAACCCAAACAGCCAAGCGCTAGAGCGGATCCAAAGAAGGACGAACGCGAGAGAGGGAGGATAGACAGTGGTTTTTGGAGTTTTCAAGGGTGGAAGGATAAGATAATGGATTTGGGGCGCCAGATCAAACCCCGAAAAAAGAAAAGACAAAATGAAAAGGAAAAGGGTTTGCCGGCCGGGACTCAAGAGTCGAGGGAGAGAGCAAGTGAAGAATATAAGCATGCCGAAGTGAGGATTTTTTTATATTTTAGGGGCACGGTCGCAAAGTGTTGTAGTTGTGGTTTGTCAAGAGCAGAGATGGAATAAAAGGATTCCATTGGCGGTCGCTGAGGCGACGACGTGGGTGGGCATGTATGAGCGGGAAGAAACAGGGATGGAGTGAAAAAATTCGTCGGAGAGTTTTAGCGAGATGATGGTTTGAGTAAAAGGGGATGAAACGAAAGACCAGACAAAGAGAGAAAGATGGGGTGAAGTCCGAAAAGGGAGTTAAAAAAAGGAGAAAAGAAATCATCCTCCCTACTTTTCCGGCAGAACAGATTGGAACAAAAGGCACTAATTTTCAAAAGGTTCACATGCCAACGCGATTGTTAAGTTCGGCTTTTGGAACCTTGTGTGGTAGGTATAATTGTGAGAGGGCGTTGTACGAGGATAAGGTAAGGTGAGGAGAGAGGCACAGCAGAGGGAGGGGGATAAAAAAAGCAGAAAAGGGGGGTACCAAAGGGGAGGGTAGTGGGGAAAGGGGAGGTTGAGCCGTTGCCACGGGGGTGCAGCCTCGCCGTCTCATTATTCCCCAGATTTCTACCCCCTTCCCACGTTTCCGCAAATCTCCCCCCAACCCTTAACTGACAACCCTCTCTCCAACACACACATATACCCTTCGTTACCTCTCCTTTTTATACCAAAAATTCTCCGATTTCGTGACGGACTCTGGATAAGAAGACCCATTTTTTCCCTTCCACCACCACCGCCACCCCCTCATTTTCTGGGGCGGCTTTCCTCGGAATTGGCATTAAATGGCACGGGCGGCAAAGAGAGAGAAAATAGGTTCTGGATTTATTTTTTCCCCCCTTGAGCCATCAACAGCCCGATGCCGGGGAACATTCTTGCGCGCTGAGCGGTGGATGAAAGCCCACGAAACTTGAAACCACATGCCGATGAGGGATGTCTTTTCACTCCGCGCTGGCCTGTGGTTGATTAATTCCAAAATAAATCCTTGGAGAAAAAAAGGAGGAAGACTGGCGAATTGAGGAAGGCCCTGTGGACTCTCCCATCCTTCCCCCATTGTCAATGATTCCAATGAAAAAAACCATAGCCCTCCCCTACCTCCCTGGATTTTGACCCGCTTCAAAATTCCCAAAAGAAGAGACGCCGGGCAGAACAGAAAGGAGGACTTGAGGAGGTGCTGGAGTAATTAATTTGATTAAATTTCGCACGGGGATTACGAGCCGGTGTACCTCGGGCACGGTAGAGAAAAAAAAGGAAATGAGACAAAATTTTAAACTTCGAAGAACGGATCGCGGTAATTAACGCGGGACAATGTGAGGGAAATAAGTTATGATTGCGGTATTATTGAAAATGGCGGCTCCGAATGAATACATGAATGAAATTTTTACATTTTCCGGGTAAGTGATCAAATTCATCGCGCATCCGCAGTGGAATAAGAAAGGAATAAATTCTGCGGAGTTTTCACGAAGATCCAAAATTTCAAAAGGAACATCTACAACAGAAAAGATACTTTTAGCAATGAAGAAAAGAGTAAAAAGATGTTAATCAAGAGTAATTTCGTCTCTTTGTCAATTGGCACGTTTTCAAATAACGGGAGAATACATAAAATCATGAAATGTGAAAGATGGAATCGTTGTATGTACCTAACAGCCTTAACAGCTTACCACACATTTAATATGAATACCATCTCTCCGGGTTGAAAGACTGCTCTCTGGAATGCTTGCATTTACAATTCTACTTTTGAGTATCATTCAATCCTAGCCTTGAAATATTGTCCTACTCCAATTTAAGCAAAAATTTAGCAGCAAAATATTATTAATTAATAAAATATAGAACCGATTACTTCATGACTTAAAAAAGTATTAAGACTTATGTCAGACCTGTTAGACATGAGCACAGATACGAATAGCACGCATTAAATTTGCAATATTAAATGAGGAAACTAGGTAGGGATTCCAAAACGTTAGAAGGAATAAAAAGGGAAGGCTTGATAAAAATCACAACACCATTGTGATCACTGGGCCACGATATTTATTTCAAGTGTCAGATGACTAAGAACAAACACATTCCAATACATCATAGTACTCCTCCAGCGGAATATAGCAAAAAAGGTAGACTGTACACAAGTATACTCTAACCAAGAAAGGGAGACCTAATAAAGTGACAAGCAATTTTTATAAACCCAGCTGACCGTACTCACAGAAAACCACCAAAGCCCCTTTGCCAAGATTCCGAGGAGGGGACACGGGGGCTGAAATAGCAAACAAACTTCGCGGACCGAGTTAAAGGACGATAGGACGAAATGTGAGCGGGGAGAGGAGGTAAGGGAGGGTTCGGAGGGGGGGGGTAGGGAGGAGGGAGGGGAAGAAAGGAGCTGGGACAGGGGAGAGGGGATGGAAGGGAAGGGGGTGGCGGTAAGGTGGGGTGGGCCAATACGTCAAGGAGAATTCCAGTAGGTAGTCACGAACAAGTGGATATTGGGTCTTCTCCATCCGGCCCCACCTCACCCCAACACCCATGCCTTCCACTCTCCACAGACACACATACACAAATACTACTCTCAGCACTCCCATCTTAGTGCACCTCCGAAACCCACCCTCCTCTCCTCCTCCATCGAGAGGTTTCCCTCCTCCGACCCTCTCTCCCCCGAAAACTCTACACCGCTTCCAATTTTCTCACTTCAAGACCACATCGACGATCCTTCGCCTTCTCCCCACTCCTCACGCCATTCCCCATCCCCACACCCAAAAAGATTCCTCCACCACTCTCCCTACTAGACGCTTGCACACTTCCCACCCCCGCCAATAACACATCCCCCTCCGTGCTTCCACCCCGGCAGCCAGGGAGGGCCCTCCACACGCTTCCATCTCTGCCAATACCCTGGGCTGGCTGCTGCCTTCCGCACCCGTTCCTCTTTCCCTTCCTGAGATTCCCCCCCCCCATACCTTCTTCCCTCCACCGCCGCCAACACCCAGGGAGAGAGCGCCGTGTGCTCCTCCGATATCCCTCCCAGGGTTCCCCCGTCCACAGGATACTCTTCCCTCCTCCCACCATCTCTTCTCCCGCACACCCTCTTCTCCGGGTTCGAAAGCTCGGAATGTTCGCTGACAGGGAGAGAGGAAAGTGAGAAAGGATGCGAGCGAAGGAGGAGAACATGGGATGAGAAGAAGAGGAGGCACATATGGGGAAGGAAGGGGAGGCGTGGGAGTCCAATAGTGAGAAAGGGAGTGGGAGGGGAGAGGAAGGTGTCGAGGATGAAGTTTGGGCGGAGAGTAGGAGGTGTGGAGAGAGAGAGAGAAGGCCGAAGACATGACAGTGTTGGTGGCGTGGAGGTAGGAATAAGAAGGGAGTGGAACGCTAAGGAAAGTTGAGGGAAGATAAGAGGGAGAAAGCGGAGATAGATAGTGGGAAATAAAAGATTGGAATAAAATGAGAAGAATAACAAGACATAAGTTTGGTGGAAGGAAAGATGAGAAGGAAGCAGAGGAACGAAGGCAAATTGTTACCAGTAAAGGACATATTGTTTTATCAATTTCCTTCCTTCCTTTTTTTTTCAGGTTTACTTACCAAATTTTCAGTCTCACAGGACTAAAAAACCCTTTTGAAGAGTTATAAGTTAACAAAGCATGAATTTCGTATTAAGATACCCTCTGCAGTTAATTGCAACCTTGAGCACAATATTCGTGGAATGACTTAAGACAGGACTAAAAAGCAAATTAGGTGACTTAATCATGGGATGAGAAAGGTCCTCCTGCAGAGATATTATGATTTATGACATCAATATTTATTTTTTGCTTGATAGGCCAATATCAAAGAATTTACAACGATTTATGGAGTTTTTATAGGTGAAACTAAAACGTTAACTAGAAGCAAAAGCGGTTAGCTATAATACCTTTAAGAGTTATACCCTGTTAAGAATTCTCTTAAATATAACAAGACGATTCAGCTTTCCTAGGAATAAATATTTACCTTGTAAGTTGCCACAAAAATATGTAGGTTAAAGTAGAAAGTGAGAACATAAAACAACGCCTCACATCCATTAAGGAAAAAATATGGGATCCCCATCCAAGGGGAAAATCCATGAAATAATAACTTTGTGGTGAAAATAATGAGTGGGAGACTCCCATTGTTCAGTCTTGAAAGAGGAGAAAGTAGTGGAAGTTGTAAAGGATAGAGTCGACATTATAATGGATATAGAATGGGGCCACGATAAGTAAAAGTGCGTATAAGGAGGAAGAATATGTTTTCAAGGCACGAATGTAGACCACCCTGCATCGAGCAAAAACGCATGACACAGTACGTAAAATATAAGTTAATAAATTCAAAACGATGCATTGACGATCCGAAACTAGACACGCATTGTATAAACAACCACGGTGACTAAAATTAAATAACGATCAAAAATAAAATAATGAAAATAGAAAGAAATTGTTGGTTTGATTGAGGGCTATGATATTAGTGAAATGGTATAATTATTTCCTCATCGTACATTAAAAATCACGGCCTTACGATGAAAAACTGGGAATTCAGAAAAGCTGGAATTTAGAAAAAAAGGGATTATAGTTACGGCAAGCACGATAGTAATCTAGTCATCGAAAACATCAAAGAGAGTGGGAGCTATTGTCCAGAGATTACTAACGATTACACGGATAGAAGGAGAAAAGGGAAATATATATATATATATGCAAAATTAAATGTACGTTGAAAAAACGACCTAACTTAAGAGATCAAAATAAAAATATGTGACGTAAAGGTTGGGGCCATAACATTTAAGGAGGTAGGAAGAAATACATGGAAGTGAAGAAGTTTCAGAGAGCCGACAAATAAGTTGAAGAAAGAATGAGATACACCAAATGAAAAAAGGATATTAAAAATATGATGAGGTTCTTGAGAGAATATGGAAATCGCGGCAAATCAGAATAAAATATATCAGAAAAAGGGTGAAAAAAGGAAATCGGAAAGATGTTGAAAGCAGTAAAGTTAAGGAAGGAACAAGAATAAGCGGAACAAGAGAGAGAAACGGCAGGAACCGTCGAAGAAAGGGGTCAATAGCGGGAGGAGAAAAATCATCGCCAGTGGCGGCACAGCATCCCTTCGAAGAGCCAAGTAGGGGGTAGGGGAGGTTGGGAGATAGAAATGAGCGAAGACGAACAGACTGGTGAGGTCACTCGACGAAGAAGTTCACGGAGGGTGAATTGGGTGTGAAAAACAGGGTCGAAAAGGGGGAGAGAATTGGGCGGGAGTGCTCGGGGTAAAAGGGCTGCCGGGGAACCTACACGGGAAGAGAGGAGTTGAGGGAGAGTTCAGAGGGAGGAGGGAGAGACGTGAGAGAATTGAGGGGGGGGGTAAGAGAGGAGGGTAAGATAGGAGCTTTAGCGAGGGGGAGGAATGAGGTTTATTCCTCCTTTCTACGCGGATTGATGAAGAAAGAAATGACGGGGGAAATGAGAGGTTTTCCCGTCCCGCGGTTCTCCAACCCTCTCCCGGCCTCGAGGATTGCGGCTGAAGGGGAAAAGTAATCTAAACTTCCATTGCCGAATGGGACAGACACTATTCCTTCTTTCCTCTTTCCTTCCCTCCCCGTAACCTTAATCGAGACCGCCAACATTTTGAACGAAACCCGTGAAGGAGGGAAAGCACGAGAAATATTCAGCAAACCGCTTCCCGGGGGTAGAGTTAGAGAGAGATTCCGGCAAGGTTAATCGCAGACGAGACGAGTGGCAGACGAAGAGTTTTAAAGACATTGCCTAACGATGAACTAAAAACTGCGGCGGGTTTAATGCAGCCTTTCGGGTGTGAGCTGTGTTTTTATCCCAATCTCAAATTCTGGATTGAGCATAAGGGAAAAAGACAGGAATATCCTATTTACACAGCAGAGAGTCGAAGTCCTTTCTCCCAGTAACTAATCTAATGAGCATTCCTCATGGAAGAGCATTACTTTTGGCAGTTGTACAGCGTAAAACAGGCTCTACACACAAATTTTCTTCAGATGAAATGGATGCATGCAATAAATTCCAGTTGACAACATTTATTTCACATCTTACAATCTCATTTTGACACACATTACTTTAAAAAAATTATCTTCCACTATTATGCTATGGTAATGGTGAGCCGTATTATTAAAGTTAATAATCCAAAAAAAATGCAGTAACATTCATTTACAGAAAGCGAAAACATTGTAGAAACAGGGTCACATATTCAGCCTTGAACAGAAACTACTACCCAATTTCTTCGAATAACTCTTGTTTTATTAAATACAACAGACAACGGCGCATCCACTAGTAAACCGCTGAGTTACAAAAAACTAAAATTCCATTAAATTTGGGTGGAAACAAAAATGGGACTGAAACAATTCAACATCCCCGTCCACTGAATATTACCTGACAAAGAAAGAACTGACTATAAACATAAGGAAGCATTAGATCAAAATCAAAATAAATATAAGAGAACGTTAAAAGCGTATGTTATCTTCAATAAAAACGAACCCAACGATAAAATGAACGACAAGAAAATATAATTCCTAAAACGAAAGGAAAAACTAAAACACGTAACTAAAAGCGACCCAGGTTGGCAGCTAAAAAGTGAAATAGCTGAGCGAGAATATCTACAATCTATAAAAAACATTTTGTGATTATCCCCAAGGAATGCCTCCCGCAGCAACGGAACTTTCATGGGAGACAAGATAACGTAAAGCAAAAAAGCCTGGCAGAAATATCTTCACCGAAGAAAAAGCAAAGGATCGTGATTTCCGATAATAAGGTTTTCTCGGATCGTATCTGGTCACCGACCCCAAATTCATATTGTAATCCGCCAAAGATACTACAATGCACTATTCGTCGAGTTGGCACCATACATGGAATGAAAGACACCTATGAAAGGCATTCTGAATGCATTCTTTTACGTTTCATTTCCGCATTCAGCCCTAATGAAGAAAAAATATTTCAATAATAACACTGATTTAACCTCAAAGCCAATGGTTTTACTTCCTAAGAGACATTCGTTTCATTCAGTCAAATAACTTGTAAAATTGAAACTGAGTAAAAGTTAGGGAGACTAAATGCTGTAAGCCACATCTAAGATCAAGACTGGATTCTCGGAAGCGACGATGACTTTACAGTTCCAACTCGAGTTCAAAGAGATTCATCTCGTCATATATTCGACGCAGACAGTAGGTAATTATCATGGATTCCTGGAGATAATGCTTGCGATGCGGAAAAATAAGAAGATATTTTTCCATTGGAATTACGCTATTTACTCACAATAATTGCCTCTATTCGAAAGGCTAAAATATTTTCCTCAGTATTTACACATGCACCATATTATGCAAAACATTCACTATCGCATTTCCTGCTAGCTCATTGGTGGTCCATCGTATTGACGTAATTCAAGATGAGTTTGCGACAATTGTTTACAAAACATTTGAAAAATATTAAACCCCGGTTGGCGATTCAACGTCAGGCTTGTGAACTAGCGGAGAATTTGCGGGACCAATATGAACTGAATATTGGAACGCACCATAGTTGAGGAAACAAAATGTTAAAAATTGACGCGTAAACATTTATGATAGCAGCGGCCTTACGAATTCGTAAACATCGTCAATCTATTGGAACTTTTGCATGAACATGGGGGGAGAGGGGGCAACACAAAGATAACACAATCATTAGCCAGTTATTTGTCGCCATCGACGTGACTGTGGGGGAAGGTGGAAATAAATTGTGATCGGATAAGCGGGATGGGAGGATCCATTGAACGCCGAGGACCCGGTTGATACAGAGGCCCGGGGAGGCTTCGAAATAGCGCGAAGGGGAACTTGGGAGAACGCGGTCGGGCACGTTAGGCTGTCGGTCACGTTCGGCAGCCACTCAAGAGTAAAGCACTTCGAACTTCTTGCGCGTCTTGATTGAAAATTGAGCGGAGTAAAAGGAGACAGGTTGAGGAGCGAACGAGGAAGACGCGATCACGCAAGCGGAGAGGGGGCAATCCGAAAGGGGGTGGTTGGGGAGGAAGGGCGATTTTGCAAACGTCAGTGAATACCAATCGCGTAAGGATTCCTGGCAAAGGTAGGTACCTACCTACTTCTCAACAAATTCAAGTGCTCCATAAATATTATACGGGGGAGGATGTGGCAATGAATATTTGACAAAGGCCTAGGTACAGGTCTTCTGGAGGTAATTCAAACCTTGGCACGTTTTTAGTGAGCAAAATAAATATTAATGCGAGAGGAAGGAGAGAAATCTTACTCTTTCCATCACTTCCAATGGAGAAGAAGAAAAACAGTTAGACAAAAAACATCAAAAACAGTTAAATGCAGGATTTTCCCTCACTGTGATTATTCCACGCATTAAACAGTGCCTACAACTAGTACTCTAGCAAGCAGCGCACTAAACATCTTGCGCAAACTGCGATATTCTAACGTAGAAGTAATTTAATAACGTTCCCCAATCAAAGTAAATTATCCACAATTTTCACGGTACATATTAGCGATCAATGGAATTAATATCTAGTCTAATGCATACTCGTAGGCCGAATCCACCTCAATCTGAAAAAGCATCAAAGGTTAAGCAGTAAAACTGCTATTCTACTATAAACAATCGATTGTATTTAAACAAGAAGAACTTGGCTAAATCCGATACCGCTTAAATCCCTTTTCAGGTACTGGAGCATTAGTTAGATATACATTGGAGGCCCTTGACCCCACATTAGATATACATTGGAGGAATTAGTTATGAAGGCAATATTAAAAATGTGTTCTTTGAAATAATAAAAAATAAATTAAAATATAATCCAGGCGTAATAAAAGGATTCTCTCCTGACGGGAATATGAGATCCAATATTATATAAGCACACACAACGCCAAATTTGAATACTTAGGATAGTGAAATAAATATCTAAGTCGATTAACTTAAAGACAAGCGAACATTCGATAAGGGAAAGTGAGTTAATTTCCATGGTGGGTTGTGAAAACAAGAGAATTGTTGAAGCAAACGTACAGAAGTAACTTAAGACAATGGCAGAGCGCAAATAGAGAAAATCGATTTTTCTTCACAAGAACAAGCAAAAACGAGGAGAAGATATCCGATGACAAGTGGTTGAGCAGGGGCGTGACAGAAGCGGGAATGGGAAAAGGCTGAATGTGCAAAAACCGAAAAGCACTGAGGGAGCTTGAGGTTGAAAGGCTGGGTGGGTAGACGGAAGAAAGATGGAAAACTGATACATAGCTTTTGTGGAAACCCTGACGATTCTGGGAGCAAAGACATTAAAACAGAAACTAAAGATAAAATGGGAAAGAAAAACTAATTCGAAAAAATCTAACACCATTACCTAATTCTGTACCTACTTTTAAGGTGCTACGTATTCACACGTATTTACACTAGACGAATATATACTAATAAACTAAAAATTTCTTATTGGCTAATATAAAAAAATAATTTTCCGCCATCATGAAGACAACCTGAAAATAGGTCATCCTGAAATAATTCATCAAAATAATTCACCGTGAAATCTTTATCACCATCCATAGGTTAGCCTGGACATAATTCATCAGAATAGTTCACCGTGAAATCCTCATCTCTTCCAAATCTAAAAATAAAATTATTTTGAACTTCTTCCTATAAAATACTTGACGCAATATGTATGCTAAATTTACCAAAACGGAGTGTCAGCAAACTCATCAGTGGACTCTTCATACACAAACTCTTTGCTATGGATTATTTTCAACATGCTTCAAATCTAATACCATGTTTTAATTAATAGCATATCACTGCGATGGAATCGGCTACAATCATTTCCACACAAGGAGTAGCTATTTTCACAAGAAAAAGAGACTCAAACCATACCCGATTATCAAGGGATGCATCGTTTCTTGAAGCAACGTTTTTTCGGCACATTATCTAATACCAGGGAAATTCTACACGTATTCCTTTACAGTTAATACGTTCCCCAGGAGTCCAGCTGAATCGCCATCCCGTGGTGGTCAAAGAGAAATCTCTCCTCTCTTATACACGTGATGATATTAGGAAGAGATAAAGAGGAGGAGAAAACGATGTTTGCTAGCTAAGAAAGGAAGAAATACCAGACGAGTATGAGGGTGGGCGGGTGGGGGTCGGAGAAGACTTTAACGGGCTTCCCAGTCGCATCAGAATGCTCATTAAGGAAGGGATGGAGGGGAACGCACGATGAGAAGACGTGGATGAAGAAGAGGAGAGAACGCAGGTGTATCTTCCGCAGGTGTAAGCGTACAAGAAAGGCAAGAGGGGGAGGAGGAGGAGGAGGGACGCGGGGAATGAAAGGAAGACAAATGTTAAGGGAAAGGGAAGAGGAAGGGAAGGAGGTAAACACTACAGACGAAGGAAGGACGAGAGAAAGCAAGGGAGGAGGAAGTGGGGCGGGCATGAGAAACGATGTGGACCCAATGAAATGAGTGTGATTAGCAGGATTACGCCCAAGTTCCCCGTCGGATAAGGCAATTAAGGGGAGTAAGGATCGCGTTTGGAACGCGCGGAATTAATGAAAATTAATAGTAAATACATACACACAATGCAGGTAGTTTAAAATTATCGCGAACCTCGTTGGGAGCAACCCCGTGAAGGATTAAGTGTAGAGAAAAAACAAGTAAAGACAAAACGGCATTTCGTGGGCAAAAAACGACATATTAGTGTAAATAAGCCCAACGAAACGCCACCTCTGTAATTAGGGCTCACTTCTTTTCAGTAATGCTTGTGAGTAAATTTAAAATTATAGTAATTTTCCTAATGAAACGCACCGAAAATTACTTCCGGAATATATTTTACGCTACGAGGGATAATGAAAGTAGTAATTTCATTAATTTGTAGTTTCACATACAATATTAGAGCTACTACTCGCTAATTTCTCGCACGCCGTTATTCTTTAACCAAGAAGTTTTTACTAAACTGACCTTAGGGGTGATCATTTCCTTAAATGAGTTCTGAATATATACTAAAGGTGTCCCTAAAACTTCACGCCGACAAAAATCAAATTATTAGCATGTTCGATGAGACAGGTATCACCGAACAACACAGCTAAAGAAAATTGGACAAAAGATTTATGATCATGAAGGATTTTCTATAGTCACTATTCCGTGCGCAAGCGATGTTTTCACCATGGCGTCGCCAGCAAGGCACTCCAACTTATACGAAAGAGAAGCTAATAGAGCCGAACAATGCACAACCCAATCAATGCCAACGACCAAGAGAGTGGGAGAGAGAACATATTTTCGATTTGGAAAGTAACGCAACGCGTGGACCGAGGGTGAAGGAGGAGTTGCGTGGGTTGAGAAAATTACCCCTGCCCTGGAGAAGGAAAACATTTCAAAGAGAAAAGAAGGAGGTGGCAACAGGAGGACACCACGGGGGCCGTCGTCCTCTACAAAAAGGACACATGAGCACGGTTGAAAGGAAGATATCAGGAAAAGAAGGGACAGAGAAAGAGATAGGGGTAACGCACACACGAAGGACGGCAATTAAACGTAGAAGAAAGGATGGCGAGATTGCGAGAAGGATGAGGAAGCTGCGATTTCGGGGAAGCGAAGAGAGAGAGAGAGAGAGATTCCCTGGGGGTAACCGTGAGGAAAAGACAGAAAAGGGGGAGAGGGCCACCAAAGGGCAGGCTATTCACGACGGGTGTACCTTGGTCGAGAGTGCGATGGAGTAGAGAGGAATAGCATGGAAGGAGTCGATTTTAAGGGCGTGGCGAATGGTCCAAAGGTAAAGAAAAGAGGAGGTTAAGGAGGAGAGAAAAGCGGGTTACACTGTCTAAGCTAACGGGTGGAGGAGGGGGCGTCCACTCACCCTGTTACACGGACGTGTTAACTGCTCCCGATTCAAGGGATAGGATGGCTTCTGCTACAAGGTGTCCGCCACGCCTCAAAGATACTCTCGCAACACCCCCAACCCAAGATCCCATTCTGAGGAGCAGAGACCGTGAGGAGAGCTGAGAGGAAGGTAGCGAGTGAGATAAGAAATGGGGCAAGATTCCGTCCCGCGGAATCCAAGGACGAATGGGTGAGCTCTCTCAGTAAGAAGTTTCCATCTCCCCGCAGCAGCGATTGCTCCACGTGGAAAATGCTTCGACTACCGAGGGGGGCTAAGGGCGGGAGAGGGCACTGTGAGGGTCGAAAAAAAGACAGCATCCCTGTCATTGCGTCGTCCGGCAGATAAGATGAAAACTGCGATGGTGGTGGTAGTGGCCCGGAAGATTTACCGCTTGGCTGCATCCGGGACGGCGGCATCTAGAAATCTAGTCCAGCTCTCATTCGGCTCGTTACGCTTAATCCTCAGATAAACGACGCATTAAAAATTCGGATCTGCAGAAGAGCCTCCGGGATTATAAAATGTCCTGATCGGCCATGCAATAAGTTAAAATGGAGAGAAATTCGATGCCAATTGCATTATTTTGAAAAGTTTCGCATGCCTTTTTCTAACAAAGTAATTTGTCCCAAGCTAAGTCGGACGATGCATATGTTTAAGATTTTCACATAAACTAATGGCTCCATAATTACCGTCATATAGCAATTTTTTCAGTAACAAGCAAACATATAGTAGGTTATATCGAGATTGGTTGGTTCATTGCTAATGGGAAACATTAATAAACACAGTGCCCGTATATCATGCAAGAATGACTATTATGACTATTTTAAAATGATACTTGTATTGAAATCATAACCGAAGTATTATTTCCTTCACTTATGAGTTAAAATAAGAAATGCAACATTAACCATCGCAATAGAATTATTCAAACAAAAAGAAAGAAAGTCACCTTCGTTCGAGATATGAAACACATTTATATTCAATAAATTCCGTTGGCTCAGGCGTAACTTTATGGAATTTGCTTAGCATATTGAATGAGAAGCAGTAACTTTGTAATTCCACATGTATTTATTGGAAACGACCTAGGTTTCGACGTAGCACGTCATCATCAGGAACAAATATCACAGATCACTCAGAATATATAGTCATAAACATTAGGGGGGAGGACGAGAGGGAGGGTGACGTAAATTGGGGAGGATGAGTTGTGGAGAGTTAGGTGTGGGAGAGGTAATGTCCTTCCTGGGGTGGTGGGGTTCAGGTGGAATTGGAAAGTTTGGGTTACTCAGTGCACTCGTCACTCACTGACCTGGGGTTGGGGGCGGGAAACCTAGGTCGTTTCCAATAAATACATGTGGAATTACGAAGTTACTGCTTCTCATTTATATTCAAGTTTGAGATTCCTCTACAAGCAGTAATGAAATGATCGTGACATGGATCATCACCACTCAGAAATAATACTTTATTCAAGTTTTATCACAAAGAATAACAGCAAACGCGTGGCAATCGATCTGGAACCACAGTGATGGTAAAACTTTCTTAATATTCAGATTACAATTCTGCTCCAGTTTGATACCTCGGTGGTTAATCAGGGACACATCAAACACCGTCCCTCAGATATCCCCGGCGACAGATGCCGCGATTCTAGTAACTGGGAATGCAAACCGCGAGTCTCCTCCCTCGGAATGGAGGGAAATACCAGACAGGAAAGAAAGCAATAACCAGGCGCTTTGGTTCAATAAGTGGGGGGATGAAAGCCGTGTGGTACTGAGGAACACGGTAGGAGGTTAAAAATCCGGGGGGAAGGGGATTAGGGAGGTCAGATGAAGGAAGCCCGGGAGATGGTGGATTCCTGCAGCGCGGAGGGACCGGAAGGGGTTTGGGCGAGACGGAACGAGGTTACAATCAAGGGCGGTGGGGAGGATAAAAGGGGAGGAAGGGTCATTACCTCACCAACGCAACCACCACTAGCATCACCCGAGTTACTTCCTGACCTCCAAAGGCACACAGGAACACCCGTCTCTATACCATGCACCATTCGAAAAAAACACTATCCTCCTTCCCCCGCCATTCCATCGTCCATTCTCGCACCGGGAGATACCACCAGCCGCCATTCTGGTGGGGGCCCCTTCCTCTTTCCAGGCAAGGATTCCGCCCAACTGCCGGACCGCAACGCCAGGGTTTCTTTCCGGCAGGGTTATTTCCGCTTCCACCTGAGGAGGAAGACCCCTTCCCTCTCCCTCCCCGACGACGCCCTCGCCTTAATGTTTCACCTCAACTTCCCCTCCCCGTTTTCATTCCACACCCCCTAACATTTATTTTTTTCCTCCAGCAAGGCGGGCATCCTCCGGCCTTAACCGCCCAACTCGCCGCAACGCAACGCCCTACTAGTCGGCGGGGCGGCTTCTAATTCGGCGTCCGAGGGCACCTTCAACGGAGAAGAGAGAGGGAGAGGTAAGGGATGGCTCCTTCTCTCATGGCCGGGTGAGCAGGACGTGCTTGCGGAAAGGGGACGGTGGAGGGATGTGCAGAAAGGGATTACCGAGCCTTGGAAGTGGGTGAGGAGAGGGAGGTTCCAAAAGGTCTCCCAGAGAACAAGAAGAGGTGACTCGGATAATGCCCGAAGAGCACCGCTCAACTGCGTCCAAAAGCGTACATACAACAGTGTTAGTTATTTCCCCCCCCCAACGGGCAAGCCCGCGCCGTCCGCGGATCCCGTCGTCATGTAATTCATCACAGGCAGTTGAGTGATTAGTAGTAGATTCAAGAGGCCCCATGGAAACTATTACAAGCCGTCCGCGACAGCACCTTTCGTAAAACATCTCATTCCTCAGAACATAGTTTTTTATCCTCCTATATTCTGTCCGAAATGGTCTTTCTATACTCTTTTCCCCACTCGAGTAACAACCTTACATTGAAAATGCCAGAAACTGCACCACTTTATATCTCATGCATCCACTTTTTCTGACTCCAACAAATTTTCTCCCAAAATATCATTGCTACTACAGTACTCTCCAGCAATATTAACTTTTCCTTCCATCTGTCTCTCCCATTTTTTCCCTCCACCTTTAACCACAGCGTCTCCCATAAGCCTCATGGCTTTCTTACACCCATCCGCTTTATCCAAGCACTAATCTTTTCGAAACATGCAAAGCTGCCATGCTCATATAAGCATAACCAAGCCTTTGCGTGTTTACTTGAGCCTCGGATTTAGATTAAATTGTCTTCGCAAATTCTTAATCCACTGTCCTGTTATCATAAAATGTCACATATATCCTTTTTTTCATCATAAAAATCGGGCAAGATTATAATGGCAAGAAATTTACAGACTAAGTAACCTAGGAGAAAAGCATTCACCTCTAAGGACAATGTCAAGAGAAATTATTCAGAAAGAAGACGCTTACATGAAGCAAAAGCATTGACTAGTGTGATCCAATTTCATCACCAATGCCACGACCTAATCCATTCCTTTACATACTTCCGACGGAAGCAGATCCCTCCCACTTAAGAAAATTGCGTCACACACCTCTTACCCCAACCAACCCCGTCCTTGCGTGAGCAGACGAAACTACGACACAAAAACAGGCTCTCCTGGAGAAAGAACGACGGTAAGGCAAGGCACTTCAATTCATTGGTTTCAAAAGGTCGGTTTTTGGCCTCGGCAGTTATGGTAAACCTCAAATGCGGAACTCATTACGTCCCCGCCGCGACGCGTTCGCGCGTGAGCCTTGTGTCTGGAATACTCCTAAGAGCAAGCAAAAAGGGGGGGAATCAACCATCTATTCCGCCCCTGAACACACGCCAGCAAAACCGCCGTTCTCGCCCACACAAACGGCCGGAGAAACTGTTGCAAAACAATCCTCCGCTCACAGATTCGGGGGAGGAATAGAGAGTGGGAGAAATGGAAGTGAGATGAGGATGAGAGAGGTCGCCCGCTGAGCACTCTAGGGAGATCGCGTCGGGAGATTGCCGAGCTCGCTGGAGCGAATCGATATCAGAGGTGTAATCGAGTGATGTGCACTTGGGAGCATGGTTAAGGGGGGAGGGGTGGGCGTAGGGTCGGAGTTCTTAGCGCGAGAGGGAACCGTCGGCGTCACACTCAAAGGCACGCGGGGATTATTGCCGCGCCCCGAAAGGTCCCACTCGAGGAGCAGAGCTTGATGGAAAACTGCGGCAGTCGGCAAAAGTACACTGATGAGAAAATTAAACCTTGGGAATCAACGGAATTAAGCGGAGGCGATTTGTGTGTGTGTGTGTTAATCCACCCACCATATACACTTATGCAGCACGTCATTCATTCGTTGTATTGAAGAGGAAATTGGCACCTTATAAACATTCTCTGCATTACGTCAAATACCATTATCAAAGGAGTCACTCCAAATATCAGTTTTGATGCAGCTTTCCACTTAAATTATTTTACAGCTAATCTAATTTCCTATGTCATTCTTGGATTCAACAACATTTATAATTTGCTGTATGGAGTGAATACTTAGCTCTCTCGCTATTTACTCCCACTCATTACTCCCGCTATTTTTTCCATCACGCAGTCATGTCTCAGAATCTTTTATAACAAGAAGCTTCGAAAAAATTAAATACTTTCAACATATTATTACAACTTTCTTTGCATTCTACTCGATCGTTCCCTTATTGAACATTGTTGACAAACGGGTAAATGGCGTAGCCTCCCAAATTATGCTGCGTTCAGCACTAAGCGAAGGGGAAAATTTAAAACTTCATTCCCCCAGAGGATGAAGACATTCGATCACTGTCAAGCTGGCAAAATCCATGGCCGGGAACCGGTCGTTCTGTACTAAATAAACTGTGCTAGTCACAAAGTACATATATTCATAGCTAATACGGAGGTTCATTCAGGAATAGGTTTGCCATTGAGGGTAAATTACCTGTTACGAACACTACTCTTATTCGAACCTGTATGAGTCTAAGTTCTTTCCCTAAAAAATTCATTGACTTCTTCAAGCGCATCTATGGAGAACCTTTACTTCTTTGCTCTACTGGGGAACATGCCGACATTCATAGGCCTGGTATGTCGAAAACTTCCCACTGTTGAAACCAGGAACCTCAACGAGAAGGTCCAGAGATATCATCTCTGAAACAGCGACTGAGGATGCCGCCGGAGGCTCAGCTGGACCGATATCGATAGGAAAGCCTATACTCACCATAGCTTGAGGCAGATCTATGTTATCATGATATATTTCCAATGGATAAACTTGCTGAATCTGAGATTAACTAGCGCTAAACCTGGGGTATTAATTTACCCTCAAAGCCTAACTTTAGGTGGAACTCACAACATCATTCGCTGTTGTCTTCTCCATTTCAAGCGAGAATTTCCACATAGAGTCCGATGCTGCGATAATTAATAATTCACTCATTCTTTCTTCGGAATGTGATCTGCACTGAGGACGACTCCGAGATTATTTAGCATTATGACTAGATGACTACTTTTAAAAAGTCAAAGAACGGTCACGTCAGGTCACGCATGGTCAAACATCACGTCGAATCGGGAATGTTCACGTCTTCATATATTTATGTAAATTCAAATGAAATTGGAATTTACATAAATATATGAAGACGCTTTCAGCAAAAAAACTATACCAGTGAGCGTGTCCGCCGGTCAAAATTTGTAACCAAAATTTATGTTTATTGTACACTAAAAATAATACTGATAGCGAGTGGGAATATTCAGAATTGAAAACCAAGGAACAGTTTATATTTTATTAATGATTCGAAGTTAGTTAAAAATATAATAACATGATCCTCAATTACCCATGAAAGTACTAGAAAGATACTTGTAATTATGTAAAAATATGATATTTTCCTTTCCTAATGCTTTTAAATCCGTTATTATCAACTCTGGTATTAAATTCCCTCAGTATGAAACCGATCAATTGAAAACCGATTTATCAGTATGAAACGTTCACCTATCAATCGATAAAGCTCACTTCAACTTGCCGACAGTCCGATGTAGTATAAAAACCCGATATCTCAATTACCATCAATTTGACGAAAATGCTGCGTCATATTGCGGTCAGCGTTAACCAGACATTATAAAACCGGGCCTAACTCAGGTGGTTAAATACATATTAAATATTTTGTTTGAGTACACTCGAAAATTGTATTCGAACAACAACTTCCTAAGCCGATTAACACGTTTAAACGCAGAATTTAAATGCCTAACTTTTTAAATTAAACTAAACAGAAGCACCCGCTCACTCTTCAATCACTGAATTCTAAGAAAACATGAGTAAATGCTATTCCGGTAAAACCGTAGTTACAGTTGGTGATTACGAGAGAAAAGCCTGATGGGTTTACACAAACCCTTCACGCAATCAAAATCAGTTTCCAGGGCGGCGACTCCGAATGGGTTTTGGGGTAAAACGAGGCAGAGAGAAAAAAAATCTGCGAGGGGGAAAGGGTTCAGCGACGCATAAATTGGCATTTGGGGAGTAATGGTCCACCCATACCTTATTTGGGAGTCTGGTCTGGTCTCGGTGGTTTTTCTCCTCCCTCAAAGACACACTAGCGCATATATGCCATAAGGAAGATGTGATTGAGTCAAGAATTCATTCCACGGAGGGACTTAGGGGGCGAGGAAGACGCTTAAATCTCCCCGGCGCCGCCATTACTCCTGAGGAAAATGGTTATGGAAGATTTAAGACATTAGGGTAATGGGGCAGCGATGTGCAGGATATGGAGAATGCAGAATATAGTGAACTCGGGGGGGAGTGGGGAAAAAGTAAGAAATCTCGAAGTGCCGGGAATATTCAAGAGCAGCATCAGCGAGCACTAGATTTAGTTTTCTTCAGCCTAAAGATATGAAAATTAAAATATCAAGCGAGGAGGTGGCCATAATGTACACGATTAACACGGTACAGACAGTAAGTTTCTACATAAGTTAGTCGCACATGATTGGTTGACGTAACTCCCTGCCAAAGCTTAGAAAAGGCACCCTAACAGAGAAAATGCCACACTTTTTTTTCCAATCTTGACTGCTGCTTCACATCAGAAGTCACATTTAACATTCAAACCACATTTTTTTTAATTATTTAACTCTGGAATTGCCGACGTATTTTGGGACGCTATAAACTCCACACCTTGAAAAATGTCCTAAAGCTACCAAACCCAATGAGAATATCTCTTATCCTTCCTAAAAACACATACCTAAGTTATACACACTCCCAGACAGAGTGAAGTTAGTGACAAGTTACAGGTGAAATAAACTACAGATTTCCACCCTTGGTAGAATGAGAAATGATAACTAATTATAATGCTTCATATTTTGAAAACACTAAATTGTTTCGAAACCATAATGGAAAAGAAAACGGATAAAATGAGAGCCCTATACACAGAAAAATACAATAGTTCATTAGTTTATTGGGTGCATAAATTTATGCAACGACGAAAGAGATCAAGGAAACAAGACCCGATTTAAATAGATCGTCATTTTTGTTGATTTAACCTTAGATACCAACTTACGTACTTCAATTTGACAGATAAAGATGATTTCCTGCAACTGATGTGCCCGAAAAGAACAGGCGTCAGAATAGATGATTTAGATATAAATGAACTTTCTTACCTGACATCAATCAAGTCGGAGAAATCTTTGGTGATCGTTCTTCGTGAATGTTCTTATCGTTAGATATATTGATAACTTAATCTTCTTTACAGAGCACAACATGTATAAGACAAACCTCACTACTTCTATATCACTGGTAGGTTACTAATCTTACTCAAACAAAAAACAAAGGTAGCATTTCGCTCACCACGTTTCTTTAATCACAAAGTTGATCGTAGTTAACGCTGTGATCATGTTTAGTAAATTCAAAGTGACTCCGCCACTAGAATAGCAGCCTTTGCACAGATTTTATTGTTTTTTTTTCATTGTGTGGTCGATGTGTAGCACCAACCTTGGATTTGGCGAAATCTAACTAGTTGCAATGAAAATTCTTAAGAACCATAGATAATGAAATAAAATGGTAACGAAAACAATCAAATAGACCAAAAGCGATAGGAAAAAATAAATTTTGGTGAAAACTGAAATCCCAAATAAAATTCCGTTATTTCTCGATTCTCACGATGGCCATAGTGAACACTGTTGAGAGAAAGAATCAAACGGATTACCGAGGGAATGTGGAAACGGAAATAGCTATTGGAGAGGAAAAATGGAATGATTTAATGTAACCAGCTAAGGCCGCGGAATAAGAGGTCGGAAACTTTATTGGGAAAAAGCCATCTCAAAGCTTTTAATCTGGTTCCAATATGCCATATGAGAATCTCGGTGATGTAGGCTCCAGGAAGGTCAAAGGCGAGAGGTCGACTTAGGGAGGGACAATGTTGGGATAAAGTGGGTACGGGTGAATCGAACATGGACCCTGATTTTTTTGTTAGTCTTCCTCCGACCAAGAACGACGGTGAGAGGGGGGGAGGGAGGTAGGGTGAAAGGAAGGGATAAACCCAAGTTGAAAGGGCTTCAGGGTCAAAATCAGGATATTAAGGACTTGGAGGTTCCACTTAGTCCCACTGAGAAGGACGCAGGCAAGATGAGCGGGATTGGTTTAGGGGTCGGCTAGAGAATAGGCATAAGGAAGGGGCCTGAGAAGAACCAGAACACCTCATTTATAGTAAACTCTCATCTCTTTATGCTCACTACACTAGAGAGAGAAGAGAGAGAATTCCCCGTGAGAAACACATGCTAACTGCATTACCTTTACGTTGTACAATGATGCGAGGGTAAGTGATATATACACTCACCTTCAATGATTTTTAAGTGGCCTTTATGAAAGTATTCACACTTAAAATGCGCAGTGCTACAATGAATACTTTAGTATTTTGAAATAAATACATTCAAAGTTTGAAGCAATAATACAAGGTAAAATACTGATAAATATATTATGAGAGACTAAAATAGTAGGCCAAATTTTAGAAACTACAACGTCACGCATTCCCTTTTTAAAGCGTTTAAGAGTTTTATCCGGCGTGAATGAAAATTTAGAAAAGTCGCAGATGTAAGACGCAGTTCTACACTGTCTCATAATTTTGAAATAAATATGAAGAATTAATTTTTTTAAGCGACTAACTGAGATAATAATGTAAGTTATATATACTAAGAGAAATTAAGATTTACGACTAGTAAATTAAGATTCGAAAAACAATTCAAGTAAGATATTTTTTAACTATCATGATGGCGAGGAACAGGGGTTTTTGCAGTAATGTAAAAATGAATCTAATGGAGCGGAACATTTCCACGCAGGAATTGCCGGGAAAATGTATAGTAGACGCGTGGACTGAAGTTCATGATTTAAATAAGTCCATTTAACAAGTCAGTAATCTATTCTACAGCGAACGTAGCAGCTGAGCACAGGCCGCAGTGGCTGTGGATCAAATCTAGGTCAGACTCCTGAGATTGAAACATAATAAATGTTGTGAGAGCTAATTTATTCAACACACATTTCTACTACAGCGCCAAAGGAGCCCAGAAAATAAACAAAAGAATTGGGTATATTTTCAGCGGATAGCTCAACCTGAATACACTGGGATATAAAACATAACACATTTACACTTTTGAAAAAGAAAAATACGGTGATCCGAGTTAATATTTTCATAGGGCCAAGATAGTTCTTACTTAAAACAAGGAAAATATCGTTGAATTACGATATGCTTGGCGGAATACATCTCCAACTATTAATTAAGATACATTTTCTACACCGACATTCTACAAAATGTAAAATAAGACGCCATGTATTTTATACACGTCCATGCATAACCAATTATGCCCCTCTTCTCTTTTAGCCTTTATGCTAGATGATATTACTTATACATGCTTTTTGGTATTTATTTTTTAAACTTTTCCTCCCATGTTTAAGTTCATCTACACTATTCCTTTGGGGAAATTAATCCTTGGCATTCTTGGCGAGAAAAATATAACGTCACTACTCTAGGATTTTGTTTGGAGCTGACGAATGCAATCCATCTATATGCAAATATCGTGAGAAGTGTGATCTGACGCAAAACATGAATCCACGAGGGAAGCGAAAAAGATGGGGAGGACTGGTGAGATAAAGTTCTCCCTCACACGGCCCGTAATGTAACATGGAAACGTCAGAGAAATGAGGCAGTAAACAACAATGAGAAAACAAACGAAGCGAGGGAGCGAAACGGTCTCACCAACCCTTGCAAAAACGAAGATGAGATACGGAATCATTCGTAGACGAAACGGGTGACGCGAAAATAGTTCGTCGTAACTTTTTAGGCCCCACGAAAACCATAGGCGGCTTTTATCAGGAACCGAAGGGTATAAATTTTTTAACTGTGGAGAGGAAAATGCAAACAAAATCTCCGTCGCCAGCCGCATTCCGTCCCACATATGAAGCATCTATCACATTAAAGGCTGCGACATCAGGCGACGATGAGCACTTGTGATGCTGACCTGGGATGGAGGAGAAATGCGTTCATCATGGCACGGGCTGATATGACAGACATTTTCTCTGGTCGGGAATACGGAACGGTATGGCGAGTAATTTTCTTCAGATTAAGAGAATCTGGCGATTGAAAATTGGAGATGAGCAGCGTCGTAATAAAGAATACGTCCGCGGAACGACTACACCGAAGAAAAAGACGGCACACTATGTCCATTTACCACTAGCTCCATACATGCAAAACTAAATGGGCAGAGATTATGGTGAGATATCGTCTAAAACAGCCCCGGGCTAAACTTTTTGTTATTTGCGGCACAATATCCAAGTTATTAACACACATTTCACCACAGCAACAAGATATGAAATAAGACAAATAAAAATTGCTAGGAAATTACACGTGGAGTTCATTACCTGCTCGCAAATGCAATTTGGAGGTGCTATTATCTAGAGCACATTGTTTGCGAGCCATCATACGTCCAAAATTATGTCACACATTAAAAAAACACAGAATACAGCACTTAACTCAATCGTAACTACTCGGCTGGAATCCCAAATTTTAGCGAACAGAAATTCAGTTTGACGCATTGATAATTTAAATGGCAATTCACAAAAATGAGCGCCTGCTATCTATATTATCATATACTTCCAATATGTGCCATGCATACCATAGCTTTGACTATATATCTCCGTAAAATGATATACTATACCCCGCATCACAGGAAAGTAACAAAATACGTCCAACAAAATCGCGACTGAACTCCAATAATGATTGCTAATTATTTCAGCTCTTCAGATTTTAGGCACCTTCCTACTGAATTGCTCTTCATATAGATGCGGTAGCCATAATTTAGTGAGTTGACATCAAACAGAAAAAAAGAAGGAAAATTACATCCACTCGCAGTGATGTAGTTTAAGTTAGATTTTAACAATCCGAATGCCTGGGGAATCTCCTGGAAGACAAATGTGAGAAAATAAACGAAACTCTCTTCAGGGTGCACCCTCGCGTGAATGGAGGCTTCTTTTTCACAGGAAATATCATAATTGATACGATATAAAGGCGCTATTTGTATTCAGAGAAAGTAGAATAGCGATCCGAATTTAATACCATTCCAAGCTAACTCAAGGGTGAATTTGTAGTCAAGGAGGGTGAGCATACGGGGAACAAAAATTAAATCATAAATACGCAATAGTGGAACCAAAAATTGTATTGGAGGCGTATATATTTCACGAATATTCGCTTTTCGCTCATAAAAATATAATGAATGGACATATAACATTCCTCCCCTCTTTATTGTAGCCTCAATATTCGTGACTTCATTGATAATTCCTATTCGAGTGAATTCGGGTAAACACATACCGAGGATTGTTTTAAACCCACTCACTTCTGAGACCATATCTTTTCTTCTTGCTGAATACGAAACCGGATTAAGCTAGAATCGCAACAGAGATTATTCCTTTATTCATAAAATATTTAGAAATATATCTTTAGAATTAAAAAGCAAGGTTAGTAAGGAAGAAAGTTTACGTAATGTACATGGGTTAACAGCGGAACACGTGAGAAAGCTTACCGGAAAGTTGGGCAAGCACGTAAATCTCAAAACCAAGCTGAATAGAAGGTCTCTTGCGAGAGAATACCTCACAAAAAGCGCATCTAACCTTATAAGAATAACAGCAAAATTCTTGGAACGTTTACGAATTGAAATATTTGTATTTCATCAGAGGATAAAAATAGAATTAAATAAGGATATTTACTTTTTGTTAGAAGGCACTCTTAATTTTCTATCGAATACTTCGACCACCTCAGCGATGTTACATTTAGTTTCGTGGAGACAATTATTTTTATTTTGACCTCTTAACAAAACCTGGTAAGCTCATGTGCCTGAGCCTGTCCTATTAGCTATTCAATGGCCGACCAATAACAGTTGGAGCTCGCACGGTTTGTGGCTAAACTCTGATAGCTGACTCTATTTTCTAAAACACGAGAAAATAAGAGAGCCCACGAGCTCTTAAAAATGACCTGCACACCTTACCTATCAAAGAAACTTGTTTTACCGCACCCACCGTATTTTCCACCTTGCACTTTACTACTAAGGGTTAGAGCAGCACTCATTTCCAAGAATGTCAACCATGTTGAATACGCATTAGATTTCAGGGATCATGCGATACCCAATTCTAGTCGTTGATATTTAAAAGGAATGACGTATTCCATTACACGGGGTGTATTAACATAAATAAACCTATGGAAGGATCCATTTCGCGGGAAGAGGAACCACTGAGAATCAGTCTACTTTTATTTTCTACTAATATTTTACATCTTACGTGGTTTCGTAGAGCTATGTAAATTTCGTAAAAGAGGCGTTGCATAAACATGCCGGCGCATATGCATAATTAACCAAGTGAAAAAGGTCATCGCAAGGCCTGACAGCAAAACTTCGCTAAGGGAATATTGTAAAGACTAGGAAGTAAAATTTTAATTAGGTAACTGAACAAACCTTTTCTGGTTCATTGCTGCTTTTAAAGATCAAAAGAAACACTGACTGAAACAAGACATGTTTTCCAAGCGTGACAATGTGGATTTCTTCGATCATAAAGCAAAATAATGTGCAAACCGTGAGATCAATAACGGTACAGTTCTCAATACCTCCCTTTCAACCTATATTGTGGCATAAGAAAATGACTAAACAAAGCAGAAGGAATCATTCCGAGAACATCCACTTCTTGAAAACCAAAGGTGCTCGTGACAAGAGAAAAAAGGAGAAAATCTTTTGAGCAAAAACAGATATCCATCCTAAGATAAACTAAAAGAAGAAACTCAATGCATGCCAAATCGAACTCATTCAAGATTTAAAAGCACTGACGCGAAAGAAATCACGTAGGTTCTGTATGCGCAGCCGCTTCCTTTCAAGCGCCCCCGACGGATTGGACTAGCGTATTTTTTTCGTCTCCCATTCATTAGCTTTAGTCTCCCATTCCCAAGTTCGAGTCCTTTGATGCAATTGAAACAGTCATTTAAGCCAGGATTGAGCACATCGCATAAAGGGGACCGTTTTATGACAAGAAAAATACTTCCATTACAGGAAAATGACGTAAGGAAAAGCGATTTCATTGTTTCGCCTTAAAGCATTCCGCCAAGAGAAAGATATATCCACTAAATTCGACGCTCCTGGGTAGATACATACTTGGATGCTCCCAAGTGTAGATACACTTGGGAGTATGAGTCAAGCTCACAGCTGAAGGAATACGTAATATTACAGCAGTACCAGGATCAAGTGCAAAATAAGTCATGATACGACACACGGGAATGCAATTTAAGGTTTAAAGTATTTCAAAATGACAAAAATATTTTGCGATGTGAATATACGACCCCCAGTAAATATATGACAGGACAAAAATATTTAGGCAAGATAAAAACTACATTAATCACATAAAAACGTTTTTGAGGGCAAGAGAAAATCACTGCAAAGGCTTAAGGGGCAAGAAAATCTGATTTAAAAGAAAACCTTTGAAGTACATATATTTATAAGGAACGTATGAATATTTACCATACTTCGAAATATTAAGAACCTAGGCTTTAGTAATTAAATATTGAGAATTGGAATAAAAAATCGGAGACCAACCAAAGCGCAGAAAGCTCCTTATCAGGATTCCTTTTGACGCTTACCGTTAAATCCCAGTCAGACAAACAGAAACTATTATAATAGAGTACTAAATCATGAGGCCATGCACGAGCACCGCTAACATTGACCGATTATTCTCCTAATATTTCTATTATCAAGAGAGACTTTCATCAGTGGGTATCCAAGGATATCTAAGGAAAACACATGAGTAACCTTACAGCCACCTTGCGAAAGAAGACTGAAGGGAATAGGAGACAAATTTTCCCGATCGCAATTTATCGAAGGACCTCATACGGACGCATTCCCACTCGCAGGCAGACATCTCGCAATCAGTCATTCGTCTGGAGACGACAATATATCCTCGAGGGACGGAGGATAAGATCCTCGCCGAGTTAAAACATGAGAGAAAGAGAGATTCACATCCTCCACCCTCTCTCTCATGACTCCATGACGTCAGCAAGAGATTCCACATCAGACGGGGTCATTTCCTCCGCACATTCCTCGAGGGGGGAAGGAATACAGACAGTCCTCCATCACGCACAAACACAAGCAAACACAAAAGCTACGCCAGCAAGGAAGTTTTCATCCCCCCTTCCCCCAAACATCACGTTACCCACTGGCGACGACGAGAGAAGGATTCAGGCTGGTTAAGAGAGAGGGGAGAGAGATAGCAAGGGAAAGCGAGAGATTCTCCAAAAAACTTTATTCCCCAACGCGGATGACATCCCTTCGTCCTCCGGGGGATGGCTCCCGGAAATACTCCAATCACCCGTAGTCACCCCCCGAAGCCATCCTCCTCCCCTTTCCAGCCTCGGGAGCCTTTTGCCCTTTTACTCCCTCCAGGGTTTCCCTTTCCAGAAACCTCCCCCTCCCAATTCTCCTTTCTCCTCCAATCTAAGGATCCCACTAAGATGGCCATTCGTCAGATTTTTATTTCTGCGATTTCTCGAACGTCTCCCTCTCTCTATCTCCTCCCCTGCCCCCCAGGCGAACATACTTTTATCACGTTTTCATGCGATTTCCTCCGTTATAGCGACTATCACTGGCGCGGAAGAGAGAAATACTGACGACGGGGCATCCTTCAAAAGATGCGTGTTTGCTGCAAGGGCGACTTTGCGGGGTAATTACGGGGAGACGTTTGTGAAAACTAAACAACGAATAAAACTCAAGGAGCACTGAGGCCAGAAAACTTTACTCAGGGTAAGGAGGTATATATTGCTTTAAGAGAGGACTTTTATATTAAAAGAGCATAGAAGATGAATGCATATAGGTAGATGTTCACTGAACATTATAAGCTCATTTGGCATAATTTCAAACGTGAATATATGATTACTGAAGAAGTAAATATGACCAGATACGCTACGATAAAAGACAACCATCAGCAGTGGAAAAAGTTAACTGAGTACCTATTTTTTAATAGAATATAGAAAGGTTTTTAGTTTCGAACAATCACAGCCTTGTATGATGATGAGCATTGAGGAAGTTGAATACATGTACGTCATAACGAAATACATTTAAGTCATCCCGATTAAGTAAAAACCTTTGCTATCATGATATTCGTAAAACTTAAATGAACTACACTTCCAGCATTTTCTTATATGCAAACAATGGAAATGAAATACGGTATCTTTGTAAAATAAATTGGTTAACACAAGACTAATTGGAAGGATTAAGAGTTTTTCGCATTTTGTTCAGTCAAAGACTAACAATCATGATATATTTTATTTTAGGCAATCATCCTTCTACGATAACTCCTATCTCTCATCTAACAAATACCTACGTAGTCTACCAAAGCAGCTACACTAGCAATTAAACAAAACATGGTAAATGAATAAGCCGGTCTATGAAGTCCTACGAGAGCATGGAAAATTACAGAGAATGGGAGTACGAAAAAATAAAAATACCAAACTTTTCCCTGAATATTGTGAACCGAGTACAAGCAGAATGAATGGCAAAAAGTTTGATGACCTTCAGAACAAAACGGATACACATTATTATGGAAGCAGACTCATATTTAGGTCATGAAAAATAAAAAACGAGGCCACAGGGTTCGGAAAAAATGAGCACAAGATAATAACCGTTTACCGAATTAGGCACAAAAAATGACGACCTCCGACTTTACACCAGCTTTGACGGATTGTACAATTCAATGCGACCCAACCGACGAATTTAAATGCAGCGAAGAACATTTCACTCACGATAATTTTAGCCCCTTCTTTCATAATAATTTAACAACATTGAGACACCCAAGTTATTTTGAGTAAGACTAAATAATAAATTTCACGAATAACCCAGGAATGAAACTGGCATTTACATTCCTCGTGTATTGCTTAAAATTATAAAAAATATGTATCTGAAATTTAACCGTATTCGGTGAAAAGGTTCACTGTAAACATTACGACAAAATGCTTCCATTTAAGAATCCTCTCCGTGGAGCCATGTACCTCCTTCAGGAGTTTCCAACTCCTTAGTTTGCCGCTCAACAGAATAGCACGATCATTTTAAAACAATTGCCCAACATTATCGCTTTTCTTTTTTAACTGAGGGAGTAATCTCAAACCAAATCTAATTTTTGGATAAAAATATAGTAATCGGTATATCTCACGCAATAAATTTACATATAAATATAAGTAATATTAGAAAAAAAATCTAACAGCTCATATGAATTACACTTAGCCTTTATGAAGCTCTAGTAACACTTGCAGATGATTATAACGATAGTTTTTAATAGTCACTGAAACAGCAATTATAATTTTTTTTT
Source organism: Pyrrhosoma nymphula (assembly GCA_963573305.1). NCBI lineage: Eukaryota > Metazoa > Arthropoda > Insecta > Odonata > Coenagrionidae > Pyrrhosoma > Pyrrhosoma nymphula. The sequence continues at coordinate 100,908,131 of OY754337.1, forward strand.
GGATTAGATTGCATTTTCTTATCATACGACGAAGTCATTCCCTAAATTAACTTAGAAACAATAGGGCATTATTATATAATAAAGTCATTCTTCTTGGGATGATAAATACCGATATTTGATGAGGATATAATACAAAAATTATGCGTACAGGGTACCCACACGCATTCCATTCCGTTCATAATTCGTTAAAGGAGACAATCACTACGTAGCTTTAAAGGAACTGGGACGAAAAACAAAAATAAAAGAAAGGGCGAGAGGAAACTGAAGCACTACCCCTTTTTCCTATTCGCAACATCAGTTCCGAGAAGAGGAAACAATCCTCCCAGACTTCATTAAAAATCGATGGTGCGCAGTGACCGTTCCATTATATCACTGTCCCTCTAATCACCCGGGCAACGGCGATTAAAACGAGGGGAAAAAAACTTGAAACGAACGTAAAAAAATGCGAAAAAAAGTCAATGGTGGGATAAGAATCACCTTCGATTGGAAACCCGCAGAGGGCTGGAAGGCAGGGATAAAAAACGGGTAAAAAGTGATGGAGACACGAGTACTGCACCTGGACTTTAAAGCAACTTCTACCGTGTATCCCATATTGATTCAAAATAGCGGACCACTCGCCGGCCCTTCACTCGGAATTGTAAAAAAATCAGACCGTCCAGACCTTCCGTCTGGCATGACAGCAACATATTCCAATGCGTGGAACACATAATCTTCTCCATTAGGTACTCGTATGAAAACGCATTGCGGTGCAAAAATACTTTCAACTAAAAATATCAATGAATCTATGCATCAAGTGATGCCTATCATAAAAAGAACAATATTGTTCCGATAAAATAAACAATAAAACGTCATTTCAACAATTATAACAATGAATACAAAACGCCAGACGTTGATTTTAAAGTAAAAGCTGTAATCATTGGAGCTGCATTGCATGATATGTATCGTAGGAGGAACACTATTTTTTATGATTAACTTTACAAACAAAATAAGCTATGTAAATTATGGCAATGAATACAAAACGCCGGACACTGATTGGAATGAGAAAGCTGTATCACTGGTTCATCACTGAAAATTCCGACAATGCTCCACGCGGCATGCAAGCTTTTATCCCTGCATTCTTTCTTTGCCCATTTTATGCATCTGAAAACAAAATCTTCCCTGCACAATGAGTTCTCCATTTCAAAGGGTAACAGGGAGCTAGTTTGTACATGTAGGGACATAATCAGCATTGAGGTGAATTCTCATCGTTGGCAATCCTTTGTTCCCTCAAGATGCTGGGTGGACAGGAATTGTAGGTAAGGTCGTCATTGCCAATGGTACCTGCTTTCAAGAAACATTACATGACACAGACTCGCTCATACAAAATTTCCAGCCACGGCTGTATACAGAATGAAAAATACTCTGCAGAAAAGCATTCACGTAAGGACACTCCGTCTGAATACATTTCAGGGATAAGAGAGTAAACAAATACCGCTGCGTTAGTTTTACTATAAAATGAGTTGGATGACACAAAGAGTTACAGAGATAGGATAAGTAAGTCCACGAGGAAACATTAAGCAACAATGAAACGAATACTCCTCGTTGGTGTATCTTTGTTCATTTTAGATGAAGGATAGGCAGGATTCGTGATAATGGTTTTAAATTTCAGTTCAACTTTTAAAATGTGAAATATGATTAAGCCACCACTAGAAAAGTGTTCCCAACCTCTGTCGTAAATCCTATGAAAAGCTAGCGACAGCATTATATACCCTCTCAAGCGTAGTCCGAATGTACACCTCAAAGATAAATATAACCCCTCTAAATTAAATTTAAAATTTAAATTATGGCATCATTTCCAACAATAAGAGCAAATTTAACCACCCGGAAATTAGTTCCTGCGCAACAAAAAAGAACAACGAGGACTACTAGTAAAAAAAACAAGCAAATTAAAAGATTAAAATCACTATTATGACTGTTTGCTGGATGTAAAGAAAAGGGATTACCGTAAAAATATCACACAAATGACTTTTAGCGCGCAATCTTTGCCATCACTCGATCAACCAACAGCATGAGGCAAGGGCGTTAGGGTAGAATCGTGCATAACGTAAAACTATGCGCGCTAGGCATACACATTTCACAGATTCGAGAATTTAAAAAAGGATCACAACAAGCATCTCCTGGTTAAAACAAAAATAACTGGTGTGCTTCTGGTCTTCAAAGGACGCACTTTTACACTCTGACGCGAAAGTCTGTTGCGACGCGAGAAACCCCCCCAGAGCGCTGCTACCCTTGGGAAAGGGAGTGAGGTGGGGGGAGGGGAGGAAGAAGGGATAGCGGGCGAGGTCGGCAGATGAGTCCTTCCAACTCACCCCCCTTCTCGCTGCGTAATCTGTAATTAATCGCGCCATAATTCCTCAGGTATTTGCAGCGTATGCGATGCTTGATGTATTCGGGTGGGGGATAAATCACGGGGCCGGGGGAAACGGGGGGGGGGGAGAAGCAACGCCATGGGCCGACTGTAGGGGCACATGGGGGGGGGGGAAAGGGATGGAGAAAGGGGGGAAGAACCAGGGTACAGAGAAGGGGGCGTGGTGAGGGCAGACGGTTGAAGTGGGACGGAAGGCGGGGAGGTGGTAAGGCCTGGCCGCGAGGCGGGTTTGAAGGCAGGAATTCGATTAATGGGCCGAGGAATTGGACCGCTTCGTGGGTGAACGGCTTCAACTCCTCCTCCCAACACCCAACCACCACCCACCCAATCCCACCTCCCACCTCATGGCGCGTCTGGCAACCGTCGCTAGGTGAGAATGCAGGAAGTTCCGGAGGCGCGCACACGGCATAAACGTGAGATTTGATAACCATGCATGTAATCCCAGAGTCCGAACACCATTTACTCTCCTCCGCATGATCGGGCACAACTATTTCAACAGAGCGAGGAAGAGAGGATCAAGGTTGAGTATGGCTTTCACGGGCAAATTAATAATCCGAGCTAACTGGTGAAGAATATCCGCCGGATCGAGCGAGCACAACGTGATGTCGGCTATACTTAATCAGCTTAACCTACTTTCCCAAAAATACGACAAAATATAAGCTAGTGACGTCGATAAAAATTAATCCTATTGTATAAAGCCTAAAATATGGCAAATACATTATGGATGGAGTAATTACCATAGATTTAAGAGCATAGTGAGAAGGAGAATAAAGGCGCTGATTTGAGGCGTAGATACAAATATTGAGGAAGCAGCCGATAAAAATTGAAAATTTACAATACTAAAAAGAATTTTAAAGCAGAGTAAAGGATGGTTTTTATGCAGCATGACAGCAGAATTTTAATTCAGGGGAAGTAAAGAGAAACATTTTCATAATACTTAAGGAGTAAACTTTTTATATGCAAAGAAACGAAAATAATGGCAGCGAAAAAGCAATCTGTGTAGACTTTGCGACAGAAATTGAGGAATTCATTTTTAACTAATGAGTTACGAGTTCACGATTGAGTTACTCAGAAAAATTATTTTACCTTTTAACTGAAGAAACTAATGAAATTCATTTGACTTATTCTTTACAGAGCCGCAAACTCCAATGCAATACAACATAATACCAATATCGAGATTTTTAAAAACAATAAAGGCGTTTTTCTCATGCGTAAATACCACTGCAAGTCTGGTTAAACTACTACGAATGTTTTAAGGTGAAAAATCCAGGCGGACACAATAATGAGGAAATTATGGAAATATCTCATGGAGAAGGAACTGAAGAATTCCTGGAGATCTTACGAAAATTAGGTGAACATTAATCGTGCAATCATCAAAAGTCGAAAGACCAATAAGCCTTAAGAGAAATAGAAGGTAAGCATTATTTACTCACCCAATGTCGGAACAGAGGAGTCGAAAACACTTACAAGTAGACTTATTACTAGGGATAATCTGGATGGATACCAAAATTAAATGAGGGAATCGTTGATGATGAATGTCATTTCCTACGGGCCGGATTCATGTTTGCAAACCTACTCCGGATAATCTAGATGAGCATTAGCCCTCAAGTCCTGCGAAATCATTTACGTTCGCAATAGAAGGGAGGGTGGCAAGGAAGAATCGTCAAGGAAATCGATTGACAGGAGCTGGAAAAAACGTAAAACAATAAAGTTGATGAAAAGGACGAAGCTGTATGAAAAGATAATATGCAGACACCCAGAGGGGATTTGGCGGAGCACTAGATCATGCAGAAACTGTAAAAAATATACGCATATATCCAGGAAAACCTCAACTTGACGATAAGTGGGACCCACGGATTCAACGGCACATTTTATAAAGAGAAAAAGAGCGGTGGCGGAATACACGTTTGGCGACGAAAATTGAAGGAACCCACACTGGGACCGAGTGATCGCGAGAGAAGCGTTCGCAGGGGGAGGGGGGCGCAAATAAGATTTGCTCTCGGGGAATGAAAAAAATTGAAGCACGACGACCGACCTCCACGGTAACACGCAACGCGTTCGTTCGTTCGATACACCCCACGCGTGAGGATGCACTTATTCCATCAGTCGATTTTCCTGGGAGAAGGGGTGAAAGAGGAAAAAAAATGCAAATAAATAAAAGAAAGGCAGTAGGGATGCAGGTGTCGCGGGAGAAATGGAGGAGAGGGTGGTGGGGGCACCATGTAGGGTAATCCACTCGATGGAATAACACGAAAAGAGTTCGGTGGGGGATTGTGGAAACGGCTGGAGAGTAAGACCGAACGAAAAGGCGGGGTGGGTAGCGGTGGTCCAGGGATGATGTGGGTGGGACATCACTATGGAGGTCTGAGGGGGGGGGGGGTAAGAAAAATTGCGCGGGAGAGCCGACAACAAGGATACCGCGAGTGCGTCAGAATGATGGAGGAAGAGGTAAAGGGTGAGGGGGTGAGAAGCACCCACGGTTGGGAGGGAGGCGTTCACGGATTCCGCTGTAGGAGGATAGTACAGGGAGGAGAAGAGGTGTGAGCGGAGAACTGGGGATCCCTGCCGCCACCTGGGTATCGGCACGGAGAACTAAGCGCGCGGTGCGAGTCGGGAAGGGAGGGCAGTTTGGTGATGGGATTGGTGGGAGCAGATAGAGAAAGGGAGAAGAGAGAGAGAGGAAAAGAGAGAAAGAGCGAGACAAGAACTTTGACAGATAGGTTTAGCGGGGGCAGTGGGCTTGCCTGCACGAAAACAAGGGCTTGTGTTGCGCAATTAAAAATTAAAAAATGCGGGGAAGCCAAAGGAATAAATCCCGAAGCGGCCGATCGAGGGAAGGAGTGGGACGAGATGAAGGGAAGGAGGAGAGTGAAAAAACTCAAAGAATAAAACAAAAAAATTCTGGGCGGAGAAAAATTGGCAAAGGGGGAGGGAGAGGGAAAAAAACGAGTTATGGAACATTTCGAGGAACGGTAGCGAATGAATAAAAAATAGCACCGAAATCTCGGAGCATCGAAAGATAAATTGAATTAAAAAAAAGGAAACTTGGCCCCCATTCGATCACCGTGAGGAGAAGGGGCTTAACAAAAAGACTTATCAAATGAAAAATAAACATATGCGTTGGGAGCGCTCGGAAAAAAATCCATTTTAAGGAGTTCTGGTGTCATATTTTTCACCGTAGGGGCATGAGGCTAAAGGGAGTTATCAATAAATGACGCTGCATAAAATCTGCGCTTAGCTCAGGAAAATATTTGAGATTTTCATGCAGCAATTATCTTCCGTTTATTATTAACGATAGCCACCCAAGCATTAATCGCTAAAATAAAATTTTACACAGCGATAAATATGAAGTCACCATCGCATTGTCGTTAAATGCCTACAATTCACTTCCACTATAATGTTTCATTTTGTAACTAAAAACGGCATTTCCAAAGCTAATATTGAAGTCATTCCTCTGACTCACCTTCAAAAAACTGCAGAAACACTAATTTACAAAATGGTTGTCAAATATTTAAATAAATGTAGAGAATGGAATGGTCATAAAAACTAAATATTATCTTATATATGAGCTACAAGCTTAATGCCCGAATATGATACTATAAATGCACAGTGTAGGAATACAACTCAGAATTTAGTTACAATATAGATAAACTTACATTATATAAGTCACAAGTGTCCATTGGACTTTCTTTTGAACTTTATAAGTAATATCTCGAATATATTTAGTAATGAATTTTGTATGAAGTTGATCCTAATAAAACAACACACTGGAAATAAGTTTTAATAAACTTGACCGTGGCAGGCTTCACTTCGTAGGAGTTACTAATATCAGTACTCATGAATGGAGACAACTTATTGTAAGTTGTCTTTAATCATTAGTACTGACGGAAATAAGTTACTCAGACTTTTGGTTAAGGAAATTAAATACTTTAACAATAATTCCCATTTGCAACCAATTCCTTTTTGAATTTCTTCGCTTAGAACTTGTAGCGCAACTTATACAATTAAGATGGTGATTACCATTTAAAAAATGATTGGAAGATATGTCATCAAAAATGAAATAACCAATGACTTCCTATGCTCGGCGCCTGCACTATTTATATATATGAAATATTCCCATCAGTCCTTTGAATTCCATAATGATTTTTTCCATAATGTGATTGAAAGCTTTTCTTTTGTTGCTTCAAGTCCGCAATATTGTAGGTGTTTACTAAGGACATATAAGGATTATACAATTCCTTGAGATGCCAACAATTTTAAGTGGATTTTCCTTGAAGGAAATAAGAAATCAGTTCTTACCCTTTATATCACACAACCTATTATAGTTTCCATATATTTAAGATAATATGTCAATTGAGTTGATCAAAATGGATTAGGTGCGTCAAAAACGAATTATCAGTAATTTTCTACGAACCTGGTTGCTACATAAAGAAGAATATCAACTATCATCAGACATTTATCCCCAACGCGTAGCAAATATTTGAATTAAAAAGATCTACTAGACGAGTATCACGAGCAAATGTGTCCAGAGAAGAGCATAGGAACCTGAAATAACAAGAGGTACGAAATGGAAGAAACAAACGAGATGGAAATGGCACACCGTGGAGTATTGTTCATTCAGTGATGAGAAAAGTCACGGGCATATATAAACGTAGGGAAAAATTCCCGACCATTAAAAAAAACCCACCAAACATAGAGGCGAGGGGGAAAGAGGAGACCTATGGAAGAGCGAAGGAATTAACAATGAATAGGAAAGGAATGAAGGAACTTGGAATCAACCAATCGCCAGATTGGAGCTCAAACGAATGAACATTAAAACGGAGATAAATTCGGAGAAGACCACCCACTCTTCACTAAATTGGAGCTAATTTATGACGCCTAACAACCAGATCCGGGAAAAAACATTTAATCCTTAAGAGTGAGACTCATGAGTAAGGGCTGCTAAATACCTGGGCCTTTCGAATTTCCCGAGAGCATTCCGGGAGGTAGAAGCGATAAAAGGAAAATATGGAAAGGAGAGGTATAAGCCCATATTCGAGACTTCTTAACTCAAAAGCAGTAAGAGAGGACACCCCAGGAAATAATAAAAAAATGAACTTCGATTTTGGGGCGTGAAGAGGACTAAGTTGGGGATTGTATAGTGAGACAGAGAGGGAGCGAGAGAGAGAGTGTGTAGACACCGAGACAGCGAGAATCTGGAGGGAGTCCGCGAGGGAGGAGAAGAGTATGAGAGAGAGAGCAAAGGAGAAAAAATACGTAAAAAAGAGGACACACGACACTCGCTTTTCGGATAGTTTCCCGGATTTATCAGCGAGGGACACCGAATGGGAATGGGGGACGTCGTTTAGTTTTAAAACGTCCCGGGAGGAGAGTAGTAAGGGGAATAAAAAGAAATAACTTAAAAAAGAACTCATGGGAGAGGAGAAAACTAACCCTCTAGTCCAAAACTCCGCCTCTCTAACACCCCCTGCCCGTCCCCTCCAAAAAAAACCCTATCCATCCCACCATCATCTCTTGAGGGAGGAGGACGACAAGGGGGGAGTTCTCCGGGCTAAGGAACACCCAAGACTACAGAAGCGGGCGGGAAACCCTTCCCAAAGCTAGTGCCACCCCAATCCTCGCCTTCCCCCGGCCACTCTTATCTTGAACTCCCCCCCACCCTCTCCCTGAAAAGACTCACTTCACCGTCTTTCAAGTAAAGTTGCGCGGAAAGAAAAAGGGATCACTGGAGGATTGGACGAAGCGGAGGGGAGTGGATAGTCCGAGAAGAGTGCCGGGGCGAGAGGATGAGGGTGGTGGGATGGATGGATAAGGGACTGGAAGGGGTTTGAGAGTTAGGAGGAGGGGGTGAGGGCGGGGAGAGGAACGGAGGTTAGAGAAAGAGAGGTGGGGGTCAAGGCGAGTGGTTATAGCCGGGTTGAAGGAGCAAGGGGAGGAGTATACGGAGGTGGGGACTCAGAGAGAGACACAAGATGGGGTAAGAGTCGGGGATTGAGTCCGGAGCGTGCAGTTTCAAGAGTTGGTCACATCCTGCGAGAGGGAGAGAAGAGATCCTAAACCCCGTGGAAGTGGAGGAGAGGAGAGAGGAAGTTGGAAGTTCCCAAGTAGTAGGGAAGGAGAGCAGATTAGGGGGGGGGGGTGAGAGGTAAGGATCTGGACAGGGGTGAGGAGTGGGTGCAGGAGGTGGACTTCGTATCCCATCGCAACACCCTCAACCCGACCAACTCCCCCTTATACCTAACCCCCCTCCCCGACCCACCACTTCTTTAACGCCGAACGAAGTGAGGTCCAATAAAGATCCCTTTCCGCACACAGGCGAACACAAGACAGACAGACAGGGGCCGAGGGGGGAAGGGAGGAGGATCCTGGTGGGAGTGAAAAAGCGGACACGTGAGGTAGGGGGGGCTGGCGACGATGAGCTTGGAGGAGACAGTAGAAGAGGGTACACACGGGAAGCCAATAATAATGGGGGGAGTGTGACAAGAAATTCTAAGTTGTTTGGGACAAAGGGACGTGGTAATAAGAAGCTCTTGCTGTCGGAAGATGGAGCCATAAAATAAACAGCAGAGGATGTGCGTCTGGAGGTGTAGGTAACAACGTTGAAGCTTAATTAATTACGTCATGATATTTTAAGAGTGGACCGGAGATTCGAGAGGAAAATAATTTCGACCTTGGACATGTAAGCCGAGTAACCAACCTCAGCTATGGATTACCAATTTTCCGTGGGAGATTGGATTTTAAGATTAGGGAATTGAAATGACGGAATGAAATCCCGTGACTTATTGAAAGATTACGACCTGTGAGAATAAATGTATTAAAAACTTGTCACTTTGACAGCGACAGAGCAGATGAACAAACCATTAATGAAACAAAACATATTTCAATGAAAGAAACGAAACAAATTATAAAACGCCCGTGACATCGCATGGAGACCAGCATGCTGATATTACAATACAAGCGTCGCCGTACTGCAACGGAGTTTAATCCCATTAACAAAGAAGAATCATGAAAAATAAGCTACCTTTCCATCGGTTGAGGTAATTCTGCTTCAATTCCGAGACCAATCCGGGGTAACTGTAAAAGATTGCCACCACCAATCTCACGTGATGCTTGAGTTGGAAAAAATATGCAAAAAGAGGTTCACGAAGTCACTTCCCCAGAAAGGGACACACAAGGATTTTCTCAAAACAAGGCAGAGAGATATTCCGGATAAATTGTGACCCTCCCTTCTACGTACCTCCTCGTGGTTGCTGAGGGGAACGGTATCCCACGGTAACGGGAGCTAACGAGAGAGCAGAAGAATACTGACGAGAGGATTAAAGAAGGGGGAAGAAGGCAGTGAGGAGATAGAGATGGGTGTAAGAGGGAAAGTTTGAAAAAGTCACGAGAGGCAAGAAAGGAGAGAGGAAACGAGATATCTTTGGCAAGTCAAGGGGAGGACGCCGAATAGATATTGAGATTCAAACCGGGGACTTTCGAACGTGGAGGAGATCTCTCCACGCACGGAGGATTCGTCCCCTACCTTACGCACGAGCTGAAGGGATAGGACTTATATATAGAGTGTATAAAAAAAGAAAGACAAGAGAGAAAAGGTAGAGGGCGTTGCGGTGTGTATAGAACACAGTCGTGACGAAAGGAAAGAGGATATGAAAACGCAAGATAGTGGGGGGGTGTGGAAGAGGTAGGGAAACGGGAGAAGAGAGACGGAGGGAAAATAAAAAAAGAAGGGAGCAAACACTAATAATACTCTACCCAATCGAAACTACGGCGAAGAAGGAAAGGGAAGAAAGGAGGGGAATGAAGGGGGAGGAAAGCGACAGAGCGAGAAGGGAGTTAGATGAGGCGGAAGGGGATGTCGCGGGTAAAGAGAGGGGTGGATCTGGGTGGGACAGAGGGAACGGGGACGAGTTAGGAATTGATATGGGCGCGGAGGGACTGTGGGCAAAGTATCCTTGGGGCTGGGATGAGGTAGAGAGGAGCGGTTACAGAGTGAGGCGCCGCCGTGGGGATGAGACACGACCGAGGAGAGGAGGGGATTCGGAAATGAAGTGACGTGAAGACGGAGGCCTGCGAGGGAGTAAACATTTTTTTCCTACCATGGGCCCACCCTCACACTTAAAAATGATATGCGCCATGTTTACTACTATTTCTCACGGCAATCCATGGTAAGGTCGCGTTTCCTCTAATTTTGCACTAAAACGTTTTCAATCAACAAACTCAGCATTCACAACGGCACCAATCTTTCTGATTATATTTTTTCGAGTTAATAACTCTGCTTGCGAGTATTTCTTTCTCTTAGAATATTTCAAATAGATTCAAATATTCTAAATACCGTGACAATTCGGTCGTAAAGTACAGAGAAGTGAAGTACATCTTGGAGATCTAGCCATGAAATCTGACGATGCGCAATTTTTAACCGGAGTCGTCTAACACTAACTTCTCAATCCCAAGAGGACATTGCAATATTTTACAAAATTGGAATATTTTCCGGAGGTTTCTAAGGTTATTACAACTAACTGCGAGAAAGTAAACCAAGATCAGGTCATGGAAGGCCAGGAATTAATCAAGGATTATTCTTAAGTTTTATTTAATTCAGCAAAGAAGGTGGTATTTGTAAAAATAATAAGAACCACTAGCAAGGAAGCAGTGAGACCTTTCTTAACACAGGGATAAAAACCCGAAAATTATAAAGCATTTAGCATGGAAATGCATACTTTCATTATCCTATTTTCTGGAAGATTAGAGCTAAAGCGCCAGGTTAAAAGGTGTATAGAGTCAAATATTTCTCGACTTCATGACAGCACTCAATCACTATAGTCATAAAACATTCATTGTTTCTTTTGTCAACAGTATGGTGAGATCTACAATGCTGGAAGCAGGAAAAATTGGAATACTTTCGGAAAAAATATCCGAGTAAATTTATAAATAAAAAGAAACTTTTTGAAAGTTCCCACTTAGGCCATTTCTCCAAAGCGAATGAAAAATAAGACATCTGAGATTTTTCCACAGTTAAACGTAAACTAAAACTCAGCTGATAGTTAAACACAAGCCGTTTTTCGATAAGTAACTTCCATCTTTATCCAGAAAATAATTGTTATAAAATCAAAACAGGTTTAGCGTCTTCCATATACCATATTATTTCATGTCAAATACTTAACCTACTTGAAAACATAGCGCCACTTTCCATTGACAGCGATCGTCCAGGTCCATAGGCCATTATTCTCACGAATTTAGAAGAAACTCATTTAGACTATCAATGCCTTTTGCTTTCGTTCGGTTATTTCCTAGGAAAAATTATTTTACATAGCAGAAAGTTGTACTCGGCAGAGAATTCATAAATGTTCATCGTAAGTTTTGATTACTCCGAGGAATAGTCAGCGCATAAAGCCAGAGATTAATTTGAAAGGAACAAAACCCATAAACATTCAAACATTCGGCTATCTGTTCCGCACGGCATCCATCAACTGTAAAGTCACTGCTAGAATTGGTCAAAATACAAAACAAATACGCTTTTTACGGCTGGAAACATCATTTTGGTAAACAATACGAGAGTGAAATAAAATCACTATAACAAAAGCTTAATAAATAGATACGCATACATTTACCGACTCAGAACTTACTGAGGTATTTTTGTATCGTTTATAAGTATTGTGATAATCTAATTTTTAAGCATCTATTCATCCTGGACACAAAAACTCGTGAATAGGTTTATATAATACAAATATTTGAAACTTGTGATGTGTCACGCTCAAAATTAAGGATAATAGAAAAAGTTTATGTCATTCGGGACGGCCAAAGGGAAAAGACATTTTAAGGGGTTCTGTAAAAAAGGCACGGCAAAAGCAAACCAAGAATGGTGAGGCGATGGAGAAGACAAAGAGGAAGAGGGAATGGGAAGAGGGACACCGAAGAAATAATCCGGGTGGAATGAAAGACGAGGAGCAAGCGCTAGCGGAGTCGGCTGGATAGAAACCAATCTCCAAACTTTTTTAAGCTTCCCGTGTTAGTCGCACACAAAAAAAATAAATGTAAGAGAAAGAGAGGGAGAGAGCGCGAAGGCCCGTGGCAGGGTGCGGAGAAGGGGGAAGTGATGTGCTGCGCTGCAATCCGTGATGCAGAGGGACAGAGGCGCGACGGGATAAGGGAAGAGAGAGGGATAAGGGAAGAGAGAGGGATAGGGTTAGAAGGGGGATCTCTCCAGGGGTAGGAAAAGTAGGGCTCTAGCCGAGAAGTAAGGGGGAATGAAACGCCGTTGGAATGCGGCAGCGGCGATGGCGGAATCAGCCTTCTTCTCTCTCGGAGTAAGACGCAGGAGAGAAGGATTTCTTGAGAGGGATGCGAGATTGATATGGACATAGAAATAGAGGAGAGGAAAAGAAAAGGAATGGATAAATGTTTGAAGAGTTGTGATTGCGGCCGATGGTTCGAAGACCAAGAGGGAGGGAAATCCCATTCTCATACCCCCCCTCACCGCCGAAAAAGTGTGAAAGTCCCAAAGGGAAAGTTGTGCGTCGCCAAGTCGAGAAAACGGACCATGGTTTTCCGTAATACGCTTGCGCTATGGGGTGTCATTCTGAGTCCGTCGTGGTGCTTTCTGTGTGGCCCGTGTCGCGTCAACTTCTTGACGTTCCCGAAGCCGTCTCACCATGAAATTATTAGTACTGATCGATGGCTACTTAAAGTCCTTTCCGATTTAAAAAAATAGGTTATCTTACATTAAATTTTGGCTTTTCAGTAGTTATGGGTAATGGAAATATTACTGAAAACGCTATCTCTAAATTTTTAGTCAATCTTTTAAGAAAAGTCAATATTTAGGATATAATAGATAGATATAGATGAGATATTTCGTTAGACATCAAAATATTGCGGAAACAAAACCGAGTCACGAGTCTGGAGCGCGGATATTTTCACCAGTAGCCGTGGGGCCCCACCTGCGGTTCGCGGTTGCGCGGCACCAACTCCAGATCAAATTCGCATCTTGTTGTACACTCAAACAAAAGAACCAAGATTTACCTCAATCGCGTAATTAGTCGCGAAGTTAAATTGTCGAAATGGATCACCCTGCTAATGTTTCACTACTCTTTCCGTCCAAGTTTTCCATTGCCATTCTGATTTTAAAGAAGTTATTTTATGAACGAAATCCTCCGTTTAAGATAGGTTTAATGGAAGTGAGTAAAAATCCTATAGATTTTTACAAGTGTAGGGCCCTATCCACCTATAATATTTTTATTAATTTCAGCATACGTCCTACCTCTCTTCACCCAGTCCATAAAACCTATTCTCTTTCTTCTCCTTCCACGCTAGCCATACATCCTTCCCTCTATCACGGCCTTAAGCAATTTTTTGCCCCTTATTACCTCTTTCAACCAGCTGATTTGCCTCCTCCTAATACATAGACACGTGAAAAAGGGAGAAGAAGGGGTATCCACGATGTGGAAAGGAAAGGTCGTACGGGGAGGACCGACAGGTTTACATGTGCATGGACTGGGAGCATGTGCCTCTGGGAGGCGTATACATAAGGAGACATGCGCAAGGGAGTGTATAACCGCCGAGGAGGACACGGATACACAGGAGAACAGTTAATTTCGGGAAGGCGCGAAGGGATATGGTCGGGGGGCGAGATGAGGGTGATTTAGAGTGACTCTCTGACGAGGGACGGCCAGATGTCGGAAGGTAGGAGAGGCGCGTATAAGGGGAGAAGGGGAGGGTTAGAGGGGAGGGGCTGCGGGAAGGTTCCCGGAACGCGGGGAGAAGGGACAAGGTGGTAAACAACGAGCGACGGCGAGGAGAGAATGACAAGAAGCGGCTGGTCGAGGGAAAAGTTAAAAGAGGTAGGGAGGAAATCGGAGGAGCTGTAGAAGAGGTGAAGAGATTCCGTGGAGCAAAAGGTGACGGGCGGACGAGGGAAGATTCCCGAATAAGGGAAGTAATGAATAGCAAGTTTTTTTTTGGCTAGATGGTGAGAACACAAAGCAAAGAAAATATCGGGACCAAATTCACTTTCGTACACATCTACATCTCCATATCCACTCTACCCAATTTATCCATCAGAGGAGCGTGAGACAGGGAGTGCACCAGCCAAGGAGATGGAGACAACGACAAAGGAATCGGAAAAAGGACAGAAAGTAAGCAGTTCCAACGAACAGAATTCAAATAAAAATTCTACGTAGAAGTTGAGAAAGTGAGAATAAATTAGCTAAATCACTGCAAAGGAAAGGAGAAACTTGTTTTATGTATTCGAATTTAAGTTCACAACATTATTATTCTAATTGAAGCTTATTAAAGAGCATGTTCAAAGTATCGAGGGTTTACAGATAATATTCGAATTAGGGAGGAAGAAAGAATAATAATATTAATAACGGTGTCTTGCTTCGAGAGATATGAGGACTATCTAGTCCTATCTTACATATAGCTCTTTCAACGGACACACACAGCCATGCCCTGGGAGTTGAAAATCCTACCCAGGTGGGATTCGAACCTACGACCATTGGGTTGACAGGCAAGGGCTTAACTCCGCCGCCACCACGACCGGCGATTGGGTGAAATGCGGATAAATGCCAGGATATGTGTCAAGATAGAATGAAGTGAGAAGTTCAAATGTAAGAAGCTATTTAAAAATAATGAGACGAACAGAAAAGAAGACAAAGTAGGTGGTACTTTGAAGAAAGCCAGTATTAAAACTTCCAATGATGAAGCCATCTAACAGCAGTGTGAAGTTACCTTTTCTTTCCAGCGAAAGGGTATCTCTGAACTTTATGCGGTATTTTTAGAAATTAAATACAAAAATTATCGGTTACATAAAAAACGTAAGCCAAATTTTACCTTGGGATGTTAGGAGAGACATTTTCACGAATTCTGCAGTTTTTATTATTTATGACATATTTAAACTATAATGAAACATATTTCCAATGCTGTCTTTCAAAGCATATGTCATAAAAAATGGAGAGGAAATCTATTTCTGCGTGTGAATACAACCATATTTCGATATTTAAGGTGGTTCCACCGTAAAAGGACATATGTGTCACTGTATTCATATTCTGGGTACTTGTCCTCTTTATGATTACAAAAACAGAATCTTACTTTTCCACGCTATTTTTCTCGCAAATTGATCTTGAAATAACATGGTGTTAAATGCGAGACTGAGAAAAACACGGGGGAATTTTTTTTTATCTAATACAAATGTCATTTTCAAGGAGAACTGTATAGAAGAAACAAAAATACAAGGGAATTGATTAAAAATAAAATATATGGATCTCACCGCCTTATTTTTTGTTATTAGCTAATTACTGCGAAATTGAAGTCAAAGTGTGGTAACTCCATAGAAACGTCGCTGCAGTTGGCGTCTACGGCAACATAAAGTCATAATTAAAAAATCCTTCGCGGAAAAACCTGCATATTTCCTACTTTTATTTTGGTTTTCAATAGCTAACGCATGTCATCAGTGAAAACAGGATTTTTTAAACGAATTAAACAAAGGGTTGGAATTATGTCTCACACTTTTGTCTCACACAGTGGCGGTGGAACCTCCTTAAATCATTAAGGGCATCAATGTGACAAAAAATAAAAATAACGGCTCATAGAAAACCTAGCAACCTAGATTAAAAAAATGACTGGATTGCAAAAATAAACGATCACAACCTCCGGCGATCTAAAATCAAAGCGACTTATTGTGCATAGTTTTCATACCTTCGCACGACAGACCTCATCAGTGAAGTAATTATCAGAGACAAAGATTGCTTCACTTCAGGTGGATCTGGTTAAGCTGTAATCTAATAACAACAACAATAACATAAAAGGTGATTTGATACTTTCTGACACCGACATTCGATTCGGCGACCCATAAGATCCCACGTACTATACGCAGCCCGAATTACAAACTTCCTCGCTCAGTTGGCGACGTGCTCGGGGCTCTCGCGATGCAAAATTCTTTTTAGTGCTTACCATAAAATCTTTGATTGCTATCGTAACGACGGAAAACTTCCCAGAACTTCCGAGGAACGGGGAGAAATGGTCTAAGACTTCTGCAAGAGGAAACTAATAGATGAGAATTACGCTTCATTTCGGCATGTCGGTTAGTAACTTCTCCTTCACTCCGAGCAATCACCCAATGCCTGACGGACATTCATATGTACGACACCAGGTGTTGCTTTAGAGTTCTCAGTCTAGATGATTGCAGAACCAGACAAACAGTATTTTGGGTAATTACTTGCCGACGGCTTCCCAAGCGCGAGGGTACATTACCAACCAGAAGCGGGTGAGGTGGAAATTTTGCGACGCATATTAACAATTGAAGAGTAAACGTTCCGAAAAGGAGTTACAGCGCGCAAATGGAACTGGCATGTAGACATCAACAAACCAAAGAATGACAAGGAAATATAGACTGAGGGTAAAATGAATAATAACTGCTAAGAATATAAATAACTTTTTCTAAAAATCTATCCAAGCATTAGGATAGGCATATAAACAGAAGTTGGTATGTAAATCACTAAAGTTGTTTGGGCGACACAGAATCTTGATTAAAATGACACGAGAACCCTTATTGAGATGTATCCGTTCGGAGCCGATACATTTTTTCATAATAATTTCATTTTTTTCTATTTATCAATCAGAACTTACGAAAAAGATAGAAATTTTAACATAAATTGGTGTGTAAATCACAAAGGTTGTATCAACCATAAAGAATCTTTATTTAAATAAGAGGTATGCGTATATTTCCAATATTATTATGCCCTATGTTTCCCGTCCCTAAGAAGAGGAACGGCCTAAGTGCTAGCAAAAAGCTATTTCATTTCTTTATCATTCGTTTTCAACAGCTTGGCTTAGAAATCTAATTACTAAAAAGCTAAGAAATGTTTGCATCTCATTACCTATGAGGCGCTTACAGCAAACATAGGCCAGTGCTTTACCATCAATTTCGAGGGCATTCTTAGTCAGGGAGGGAATACTTCGCCAAGGAAATCCACACTTAATATAAATATCCACTAATACTCTAAGGTTTCCTTGAGATTTACAATTATTTAAATTTTACTCACCTAGAGCGAAACCGTCCTTGGTCCACTGCACCCTTCCCGCCAGTTTCTCGACTTCGCATTCCAGCACCGCTTCGCCCCCTTCTTGGACCCTCACATCCTTTGGCACCACACGGAACTGCTGCTGCACTACTGGAAAAGGAGAAAGGACGTTCGGGATAAGCAAAAAGAATCCGATAGAAAAAATTTCATGTCATATAATATGAACGCATAAATATATCAAGAATATCATTAAATATAGGACACTGTCTCCGGCGTTACTCGGTGGTACTCCTACATTTTAATTAAAAAAACAGGCACTTGGTTATTATTCCACACTTTATTTTAAACAAAACGACCCGGGTTTCAGCATCTTATGACATCATCACTTGCTGAAATCTGGTAAAATATCAGAGAGCCAATATCCATTAACTATCAACGGCGGAGACGGACCTCAGCTACATTAAATATCAGTAATTACCTAGTGCCAAGGAAGATCTAATGCTTCCCCAGCATATACTGTCAGTGAAGTCCAGTAGGGTTCTACACCAAGTCAAACTGCGCATTTCAGCCGATGTTTCGATGTGATGGACGACTCGTACATCGAAATTTCAGCAAGAATGCCGAAGAATGCCAATTCGGTTTGCCTCGGTGGAGAATACGAACAGACTGCCAATTTACCACCGGACTCACGCGAGAACAGTGATAACAATTAAGTAGAATGGATACACGGATCATACCTAACGGGATGAATATTGTCAACTAATCAGAGCAGAGAATGTGTGAACCAATACAGGAGTTTGAAAGAACAATTGTTCACTCACAATGAATTGAAAACCAATTAGAAGTATAACCTTGAAAACTGGCAACCGTGAACTAAAATATGATACAGGTAAAACCTTGGTAATCACCCAAGTCACCAATTACATTAAAGTAACCTCATCTATTCGACAGGATAACTCCATCCGTCACATTTCGATAGTATATTTCTCAGTACACAACAGGATAGAAAAGCAAGAACGATTCCTCCAACCTCCTCCTCCTCCCCGACGGTCGTACGTTTTCCAGGATTCGAGCTTTTTTTAGAAAAAAATGAAGGGCGAGAAATGGGGAAGAGATTGTCGTAGGCGAGGAAAGGAGCCCGTATAAGGGGCACTGCGACGACGACGCAGCAGGGCTGGAGGGGGAGGGGGAATCAGAGGAGGGGGTAAGCATAAGGGCAGAAATGTTGGTAGAAGAAGAGGTGGGGGAGGAGGAGAAAACATCATTTTTTCCCGCGGAACGGATAGGACCGGAGAAATTCACGCTGACTAAGACCGAAAAAGAGAGGTTTGAGGTGTGCGGGAGGGGAGGGGGGTCGGTTCTGTTTGAGGAAAGAGGACGTATAAGGGGAGGCGAGGAGTGTAGAGAGGGAAGATGGAGCGGAGAGTTAGCTCGGCAAAGGAAAACGCCTCTTCAATCATTTCCCTTCAGCGGCACCTCTAGGCGCCCTCCTCCCCCCCCCACGCCCTTGCTCCCACCCCCTTCCTTGAGCTCACCATTCCCCTCATCTCAACAGAACGCATGGAAGGCACACAGAACCCTAACCCCTCCCTCCACGTCTCCCACACACTCAACAGAACCCCAATTTCGCAGAACCACCCCCTTTTCATCCATGCCCTTACCTCCCTCCCTCCCACACACACATACCCGTCCTAGCATTCCTATGGATGTGTGCGGTCGTCAGACGATCAAAACCAATCCTCCCTTTTCCGCCCTCATCCCCCTACTCCCACCAACGACACAAGACTCTACTCCCCTTCTCCCTTTTACCGCACGACCATTTTGCCCCGGAAAAGCTTCTAACCCTAAACTCACTCCCCCCCTCTCCGTGGCCCAAGCCCCTCCGCCCCAATCTCACCTTCCCCACTTCTCAGAGAGCCCACATATTTGAGAGTAAGCGAAAGAGATATATATTGAGGGGCTTGAGTGGAGGAGCAATGCCCCGCTTCGACTGACATCATACGTATCAACGTAACCAATTAACACACGCTACCACAGATTCCTGCTTTACCGTCGTATCCAAAAGTTGCCAATCTCGTGGTGACGAACAAGTTAAAGGCATGAAGATAATCTCCACACATAAGAGTATGCAATTTACTTTTGCACTTGCATAAATGTTAAAAAGTTTTCTTCTTACAATGAATCATAAACTTTGAATCCATTTGGGTCAATGAGGAAGCATTAACTACAGCTTATTACCCTACCGTCGCAACTAAACGTAAACATAATAATAGGTTAAATATGAATTTTTCACGATTGCACATTTGCCAATGATATTCAACAAAATATAACGTTGAAAATGACTCAGAGGGGTTAAATCCGATGGGTTCAATAAGGGACCTTCCTCCATAGCGTCTTCCTCTACCGTCGCGGTTGTAACCCAATACTGCCCTTCGTATAACTTTGGCGATGAATACGTGACACACAAGCTCGCACTTGAACAGAATTGAGGTATGCCATTTGCGCGTTTGCACTTTTTCAGCGTTCTTTAACTGCCATTTCCCTTTGAGATGGCTCAGAAACATGCAAAGAAGTCAGCTCAATAAGGTTATGACGTCATTAATTTATGCATAGAAGAAGTGAAAACCTACGTCACGATAACTCAGGGAAAAACAAAAATTCTAAGTCAATTTCAATTGCTTCTTGCCTTCCATTTATCTTGCTTGCTTTGTCTGCTCTCACACGCGCTACGAGACCTTATCATGATTAACTGAAACTTAGTGAAGTGAAGAGCTAACATCTTTTCAGTGTTTTTTCACCCGCGATGGCTCCAAGGAAGTTGATATCGACAACAAAGCATCACCCTAAAACCCCGGGTCCACGCCTGCTTGCCACTCCTACATTCCCACCTAGCAAGCCTCCTCCTTCCTCGAGAGGAGCCCACATCTTAGAGAGAGAAAGAGAGAGAACTGGAGGGCAAGATAGGGAGATGTAGAGGAGGGTGTTAGCGGTAGAGAGGGAGGAATCCCTTTCACTCTAAGTGCGCGGGTTTGGTCATGGGAAGGGGAGTAAGAGGGTCGTCTCGAAGGGGTGAGGGCGGAAGCACGCGGGGGTGGATGGATTTAAGCAACTTGTAAGTGAGACGGAAAGGTAAAGAAAGGGGTGGTGGCTCCGGGAGGAATTTATGTGGGCGGCTGGGGTGAGAAGAGGGGAGGCAGGGAAGAGGGAAAGAGAGTTGTCAAGGTAGGGGATTCCAGGACGGGAATGGCGAAAATCGAAAATGAGACGCAAGCAACTATTCGAGAATCTTACTCAGCCTTTACATAAACCAATAAAATGCGCACGAGAGGCGGGGAGTGTGTAAAATTTCCTCAGGCTTAAAATACTGATCATTGACGCCATGTCATTGAACTTACAATTTATTTGTGAGAGGTAACTTGAGGTACCACAAGTGAAAATTTCTAGCGTTCATGTTGAACAATTATAACTTTGCACTATTTTCTCATATTTATTGATCGACCAAGGTTTCAACACGTTAGTGTCATTACTAGGTCCTTGATAATGAATATAATGCATTGAAATCTTAGTCGGAAGTAAAACTAAATTGAAAATAGCCAGAAGTAAATTTCTCATCGTGAAAGTTATAATTTATTCACTTAAAAATTTCCCGCCAGAAATGCGTAAAATAAAACTTACGCTTCAATGAAAATAAACAAATCAAGAAAAGGTTCCTGTTTGCATCAAAATAACTGTAGCTAATAAGAAAAAGAAAGTTATCAATACGCGATTACACTTGCAACTACATTAATGTAGAAGATAACATAAGTTTATACTCGCCTGGACCTGCTTTCCACGGAAAACAATACCTTGACACTTCAGCAACACCATAGTGACTTTTGCAACTATCGGCTAAGCTAGAATAAATGTTTTCCATGGCTATCATCAGATTCAAAAGCGATGGTGGGGACAAAAATCCTCTTTAATAAGTATATTTTGAAAGTGCACGACAATCAAGAATCTGACTAATCAACCAGGAAAAGTGCGGAGAACGCGAACGCATTGAAAGTGAGATAATTTATTTTTTAAAGCACGTAAGTGGTTCATTAAAAAGGCTTTCTGAAAATGGGACTTGTTAATTGGTACAGTTCTATCTCAGGTACTATATCTCAGAAAAATGAAGCATGATAAAAGAATTAACGAAAAAGAGAAGAATTTTGAATGAACATCAAAGGGATTCCCACTCGAAAAACGCCAGTGCTAATGAGACAACCTAATGATGCTCCCTAAGCATGAGGCCATCATAGCACCCAGAGCTGGGAATGCCAGAAATATTCAACAATTCACAAGCGTTTTTCCAATCAGGACCCTGATCCCGTTGCCAAGCAAAATAACCGACAGGTTAGGCTCAAGTTAGTATACATCAGCCAGGCCTTGATTATGCTAAGAATCAACTCGTGACTTGCGTCACAAAATCATAAGCCTTCCATAATTGAAGTACAATTTCTTCATATAATTTTAAGCTAAAATGGCAAGTGAAAACATGAATTTATTCATCCATTAGGTACTTAATGCAATGCTCTCTTCGGCGTGGAAAGAGACAGTACTGAGGCCATCGGGGTACTCCGAACTTCGGCGAAGGAAATTAAACAGAGGAGAGACAATAAATTATATTGTGAGCGCTGATTAAATGCTAAAATAATTCATAATTCTGCTGAAACCGGGTTAAAACAAGGACATTTTTCCCTTTAATAAATGCATAGCGAAGCATCTCCACCTATGATTTCCAATGCGGAGAATGTAAATAAAATTATGGAAATTGTATTCTATTTTAAGCCACACCATCGAATTCTTATCCGTTAAACCGTAACGTAGTCTAAAGCAAGGGAGAAACTGAATGATGCCCATTTACCATCTACATCGACTAGGTACCTACTCCAAGGAAAAATCCTAATCACGATGACATACTGAGAACAAGCTCAACCATTATGTGAGCCACTGCAAAAAACTCGTTTTCTCTGTATACTCAGCCCTCACACGAGGAGGCATCCCCACGTGAATGGGAAAGATTAGGGAAATCGGAGCCACTCTGGGGGACCCTGATGACGCCAACGCACCTAGCCTATCGGAGAACGTTTCCCCATTCCTCCCCTGAAACATACAAAAGTGGGCCTTTGAATAACAGACATCGTGCCGCGGCAAAAACACTCGAGTAACCACAGGGAAGGGAGGGGAAGGTACTAGCCGTTAGCAAATAAGGACGGTTTCGGAAAATGGGTGGACAAAAGTGAAGGGATAGGTGGTGGACCAATGCACGGGATTCCATTGGGAGAGCAAGAGAGAAGTGGGGAAGCAGAAAAGAAGGGGCAGACCGTACGCGACGAAGGAGAATGAAGGACATGGTAACTGCGATAGAAACGCTTTGTTCTTACTGAACGTTTCGGACCGGTTGGTCCTTCCTTAGCAATATAAATTTGAGTTTTTGATTATCCAAGGTGGAGTTGGTGGGAGATGATCAAGCCCATGCTCCACCTTTCCACAACTTTCAAGGATAGTAGAGCTATTTGCATGAAATATTCTGATTTTATATCAACTCACGCAGAGTTAGATCCGGGTGTTGAGGAGAGATAAGACGTATCGTTAGAAGAAAATCAAATCGTGGGTAAGGAGGTCAGTAGCTGTAAAAGATCAGTTGAGAGGGTTTTTATCTCCATCTAAACATACGCTACTTT
The DNA here is from genome assembly GCA_963573305.1 of Pyrrhosoma nymphula. Taxonomy (NCBI): domain Eukaryota; kingdom Metazoa; phylum Arthropoda; class Insecta; order Odonata; family Coenagrionidae; genus Pyrrhosoma; species Pyrrhosoma nymphula. Next base: position 100,931,257 of record OY754337.1, read on the forward strand.
ATAGACCACCTTCATAGTTAATACGGGCAACTGCAAGTTCCTCGAGAGATTGCCCTAAAATAAGTAAGGGACAAAATACCTAATCGATTATTCATCATAATCGATTATTTGCTTCCCATTCCTTAGATTATTAAGGTGGGTTTACACGAAGCAGTCGACTGCCATAACAGTCGACTGTTAAGCCCGACTCGTACGTGTGAACGCGAACTGCGATGCGAGTAAGAGTCGATAGAAGACTAGGCCGAACGTGATCGACCCTGGATTCGAGCTATTACCAAAGTAGACGGACTTCTACTTTCCATCATATTGAAGTGCAATTTATCGCAACACTCGCTAGCAGTTGAGGACACGCTATGGAAAGCGACCGGGAATTTGAAGAAGTTGGCAAGGATTTCTCTGCCAGGAGGTCATCTCTTCAGATTAATCGAAGGATATAGGGAACATGAATGCTTATGGAATGCATGAAAGGGTGATTATAAAAATAATGATGCCAAAAATGCAACTTAAAGACCGATAGGAATCCCCAGTGGCCAAAAAACTTAGACATATGGCCAGTCGCACCTTTGAAGATATTTTATCGTTCCATTGCTGATTCTTTCCAGTTTTGGACCAGTCTGTGAATTAGGGTACCTATACATATTTATGTCAATACATGACATTTTTAACCGGTTCTCATTATTGCTACTGTACCTAATATCCATTAGAAAACTTAAAAAACCAACCATAGTATGTAATAGAAGGAATATGTCTTGGTCAACACATAAGAATTCCAACAATCCTCGCCGTCACAAAGGAGTACCTAGATCTTTGAGGAGAGTGTATTCTAAACTTAGGTCAAACCTCTACTATTTTCCTTTCCTGCTTCTGCCGCTCTCTAACAAGCAGGATTGTGAGAAGAGTTAGTCGCCTTTTTGGCAAAATAGAAGCCATTTTTAAGTGCCTACTGATGGCGATACGCTGCGATAGTTGGCGATACGAAGAAGTTGGTGTGGAAACTTCGCGTCGGTAGCAGTAGCGATGTATCGCGTATCGAACGACTGCTATAGCAGTCGACTGCTACGTGTAAACCCAGCTTTAGATCAATTATCGACGGCCGATTTAATCGTTGAATCGATTATGACTGTCAGAAAAAAAGGCGGGATTGGTCTAATTTGAAAATTTACCGAGGGAAAAAGAATAAGCTCTGGAATTTTTTCACAACAATTTGTGAATTTCTCGAAACTCAAAAGATTCTAATAGCCCATGCGAAAAGCTACTTATTGAATTTTATGTTTGAACTGCGATTACAAGACTGCAAAATCTGCAAGACGCGTTGAAATGCCCCATATAAAAAATGACTCAAATGCATGGTGGTTTTACAAGAGACGAGGTAAAGTTTACGACTTATAATAACAGACAGCTTCATTGCAAGGATAACGCTAATAAAATGTGACATAATAATAGTTATATAATGAACTTAAAACCATATTTAAGGCAATTAGGTTAACCATAATTTAAATATGAAAACTGTAGAAGCTTAAACTGTTGAAGTCTTTTTTACCGCAGTGTTTCAAAAGGAAGCTCTAATCCTTGTTAAGGGTAAAACTACTCATATTGCAGACACACGAGTTTGAAACCTACCTCTCTGTGGAAAAACTGAAAAACTGTTGTCTAACCATGAATACAGAGAGAACACTACAAGTGGAAATTAACAGATATTGCTGTAGCGTACAAATATGAAAAACTTCTGGAAAAAACACTTTAGTAAACTTATTTTCCGGAAAAATACAAGAACAAAGAACATTAATGATTGACTCTAGTTACTATTATTGTCGAAATACTAAATATATTTACAACTAAAACATCATCAACACTGAGCGATGTAAATTACGATCATTTTAGCTTCTGCAGCAAGCCGAGTCTGAATTAGAACTAAACCAAGTATTGCTTCCGGAGACATATTTTTCACTGAATTCAAGGCACTTACATTTGTATTGTCTCTATATCTCTTCTCTACAAAACATTTTCAACAACGACTAATAGTCACCGATTATTCTTATCCTTCCAATCAGGTTATTTAACACATATGCACTATAATCGACTATAACTCCCTCTCCCCGGATCACTGCACAGTATCGTTCGCTTCAGTCAGATAACATAATTATATATCATTGAATCTAAGTATTTCACCACTATCATATGACACCATGAAATATTTTCACCAGAGCATTCCTTTCAACGTGACAAATCGGGGCGCATTGCTTACCGTAGCGCATTCTAAACGACCCTCCACATGAATCATACGATTATTCCGCTGTTCACCGATCTTTCAACGAAAAAATAGCATAATTATTTACCGAGACTTCAAATGATCGATTACGCTACCCATCAATCATACGCAAAGCGATGCTCATCCTTTACGATCCTTCACACGCTTCACATGAATCGTACGAATCTTCCGCTCGTCACAGAAGCTACAGACCTTCACAGCAAAACCATATGATCATTTACTGATTCTTCAAATAATCGATCATTCCTCCCAAATTTTTGTACTGATTCGATTCTCCCGACACGATTATCATACGATACGATTAATCGATTACTGCGACATTTTTCCCATATCTACCCTGAATTTTCGGTTCTGATACCATCCCGATGAGAATTTGGGAGAATCATGGAAAGGAGGCAGATCACGGCAGGCTACAGGAAAGGTGGATTTTTTGTAGGCGAAGGGAGTGGATCAGTAAAAAGAGGAGAGGGTAGGGAGAAGGAGAACGTGAGGCCGATTGGCACGGTCAAAGGAAATACTCCTCAAGCGACCGTGCTCTTTGGGCGAGAGCTGAACTATGTAGAGAGAGTGGGAGTGGCTCGAGAAAGGAATTGGCTGAGCTTACCGGGACCAAACTAGGAGGAGACCGACAGGCCACGTGGAGATATGAAGAGGGTTGCGAAAAGAGAGAGAAACAGGCGAAGGAGTGCAAGGAGATTCCAACGGATTGGTCGAGAAGAGGAAATCCGAAGGATGGAGCGCAAGAATGACGTAATTGGAGAGGGAGAGAGAGAGAGAGAGGATCGATAAGATGGTGAAGGAACGGCGAAGACGGGTATGAAGAAGATGAACGCTTGGGGATGATTTTCGGAAAGGAGAGTAAGTGTGGGTAATTTGGGTTTCTCCCCGAGAATTGAGAGGTGAAGGGAGAGAGACCGAAAGGTAAAGGAGATGAAAGCTTAAGACGTCTCAGTTGGCAGGGTCGGAGACGGTCTCGGGATTGAAAAGAAGAGGAACGTTTTATGTACGGAAGAGGGTGAAGAGAAGGAGGATTGGTGGATGGGGTGATGGAGGCAGCGTGCTTCGGGGGTGAACGAAAGGAAATGCCGAAGAGGAAGGGGTATCAGAGTCGTACTCAGCGAGTAACCAGGCAAGCCGTATGCATATCTGACACACATCGCACTCCTGAGCATGCAACATAATGGACCGGGTGGGGTGTACTCGCTTATGTCGTTAACAATTTATTCATCCTTTTCAGTTTAACGGTTGCGGATAGTACACAATAAATCATAAAAAATAAACTTCAGTTAAGTCAGAAACGGCTTTCTTTTACCAGAGAATTTACTACCTTCGCCGGCGAGTTTGAGGTAATCTGAGCCCTACTGAACCTCCGAATCTAGTTTTTTTTACCACCCAGGGCATGGTTTGGAATGTTTGGCTAAATTAGTCACAGATTAATTTACCAATTTTAACTTCATAAATAACGTTTTCACAGCAGGTTCTCTCTTCAAATGAATGGCAGTGAATCTAGAGATTGTAATTCAAAGTTTCCCATATGTATTTTGACAACTACTGTCGCCTCGTAAAACATACTATTCACGACTCGTTCAAATTCTTCGTATCCATTAGTTTTGTTTTCTATAATTATGACACTGGAATTTATGTTCACTCACTATAAATAGTTTGCATTACTTATTTTGTAAAGGTAATTCTCACCTCCGAGGGTTAAAATTCCTAAATGGAAAGACAGTCATCCGGCAATTTTACGATTTATGTCCTCATTATTACTTGTAGTACCTTCCCACTGCCGGAACGCGCAGGCGATTTACACGCCTTAACTTGTCTATGAGTTCCTATGATGCAGAAACGAAAGAGTGCACACCACACAAACGTATGGAGTGGATTTATTTAAAAGGTCATTAGAGGGAGTATAAAATTAAGGGGAAATGACAAAATGTAAATTCTATAGGTGGAAATACAGAAGGGGGTAAAGGTCAACTGAGGGTGGGGGCACGTACATCATATTCAGGAACAGGGACTGAACGCCACCTAGGGGAAGCAAAAGAAGGTACGAGTGGTGTACAAGGGGGGGGGGGGTCAGGCCCTGGGATGGTGAAGAGGGATGATGGCAAGTGGAATAATATAATGGCAGAGGGGATGGAGAACCAGGGAGGACAGAGAGAGAGAGAGAGCAGGGAATTAACATTCCGCAGGTTATAAGCTCTCGCAGAGCTTAAAGATAAGAGCATGTATGAAGAGCCACGTGAACACGGAAAGCGGGACAAATTACGGTTAAGCTTCGATGGACATGGACGAGGTATATAAAAAGATTTACACTGAGGAAGAGAAAATTAACAGAGATTCGGTTCAATTCTGCAGATAATCCTCAAAAGCCCTCTCGCACTCCTTTGGTAATAATATTGATTGTTGAAGAAAGCTCCTTATTTCACTAAAATTAGAGAATATTCGAGATTTCCCGTGTACATCATGAGGTGTTCAAGATTAAATTTGCTGGTGGATCTATTAAGAATTGAGTTTTATCACTGACGGGTATTAGGGGCTTATAAACGAAAAGTGAAATAACAGTCTGAGGATGCTCCACCGACTCACGGTCGAAATAGCAGGAGAAGAGAACACGTAACAAAGACCATTATTCAATGCAAAAATCTATTTTTGATTTTATCAATCTTTAATGGCCAGGCGTAATTCCCGCTGAATTAATCTTCAACGGCGCCGTCAACTCATTTAATTAGTTTTGGACCGAATAACATCGAACTCAGCCGACGCACCGTACATATTTCTCCCCTACTATTCACATTGTAAAAATAGTAGCAGTTTTAAAGGAAATGGATGGTGCTGCGCAAGTCATAGACTTCACCACACATAACCTTCCGAAATATAAGAACCATGGACGAGAAGTGAAAATGAATCTGGAAAGGGATTCTAAGCCATGGTAATTGCAAACCGGAAGTGCAGTTTCACGAGAACAATTAAGGTCAGAAAAAAGGACAAGGTAAAATGAATGAATCGGTAACAAGCACCAAACGAACGTTTTTCATCCAATTCTGGTTCTGATCTGGCTCTACAGGAGATATGTCCCAGGGTTACGTTACTCAATTGCATATGGAATGCATAGTAGAGGGAATGCGTTGGATTTTGCTACCAGGAAATGCAGATGTCAGGAAAGTTACCACGGAATTTGAGCAAAATTCGTAGGTATTAGATTGCTGAATGATGGATATAACAACGAAAGTTAAAAGATATGATCGATGCAAATTTAAGAGAAATGATTACACATACAATTGCGAGGAAATAATATAATGTTATAATTAATAGAGACATTAAAAGTGTTTCCCACCGCCTAATATCAAAGAATAAAAAAGAATATTAAGCTGAAATGAATTAGACCCCGCGATAAACGAAAAAAATCCAATTCGTTACCTTATGGCCAATTTGTCTTTAATGTTGGTAGGTATAACTTCAAATACATACATCTTCTTTTTATATATATAAAAGTCAATGTATGTATGTATGTATGTATGTTCCACATCTCCTTCTAAACCACAGGACTGATTTTGATGAAATTTGGAACTCATATTTATTACTGGTAGACAACAAACACTGCAGGGTTCAATTAGCCGAAACCCTTTTTTTTCAGGGTTAAGGGTGTGATCTTTACTAATATGTAGAAAAATGTAAATATGTCTGTATGTCTGTTGCTCCATCACGCAAAAACTACTGAACCGATTGAGCTGAAATTTGGCACGTAGATAGAAAACATGTCTGGTTGTAATATATGCTATATTAAAAAGCCCTCAGGGCCCCCAAAAGCCCCCGAGGGTCACCCCTGGTGGTCCATGCTAAGCATTGGGTTCAGTGCAGTGGTTTCATTTTTTGCTTTTTAAAAGTACTTTCACTCAAGATATAGGCCTGGGATTTTTTTTATCGGATGGCTGAATAAAATAAGTTTCTAATTTTATCAATCGATTTTCTTCTAACCTCCGAAGTTGTCTGAAATTCATCTTTTCAGCTGAAAAATCTCACATTTTTGTCTGAAATCAACAATAACATATTTCCTTGACAACCATAGATTTGATTTTCAAAAGATATACCCATTACTCGCCTCTAGCATTGAAATATCACGTTTTCCTGCAGGCCCATGATAGTACGTAGAAAGAAAATCCGTATAAGAAGGGCCCAGAGTCCCAAGGGCCCCATGATAGATTGCTTCAGGGTTTAATCGATAAATTCAATGCATATTTACAACAAGTATACTCTTCAACGTCTTTCTCAAAGTAGCTCTCAAAGGGGCATCGCATGTATATGAGAGAACACATACGTAGTAAACAATACACATAAAGGAAATTAATTGATTACACACACAATTATATGTGCAAGAATATTTACGTGCAGCGAATATCAATGGTAATAATGCGTCTGTTGCTACAACAAACACGGCGTTGTTTATTATCGTTTAATACTCAGATGTATTACACGTAGTGAAACCGTCTGCCTCTAATTACGATTGCGAACTGTTTTTGGACCAATTCCAACATCATTAAGGTCACGAGTTATTTATATGTTTAAAAGTGTTAAAGTGCAGTTAACTTAGGTACATTCACTCAATCATTGAGTTACCCATTCAAGACTCTCGCACGCCGCTGTGTTTCCGCACAAATTTCATCCTTACCCGACATACGGACGGGTAACCAGCTATAAATCTGGTTCAAATACAGAACCATCTGTTTCGAACCTTCAATCTGTTTTAAGATGGCGGAAATTATAATGACGTCACTACATTCTTCTTACCCGAAAGAAGAACGGAAATTCTGCGCAATGAACGACATCCGTGCATGAAAATCGACAAGTGCACTAAGAATCACCATATATTTTTTATTTAGCAACCGATACCAATGATTATGGCTATGCCGAAGGCGCAGTCCGGGTGATGGAGAATTCATTGGTCAAATAAACATGGTTTCTGCTGCCATTACACCTCTTGACGTTGTCAACCGCTGGATTGTACCCTTCTGTCCAATCCTGATTAAAATACTCAAAGCACATATCAACGTTGAATAGTGCAACTGAATTAAGTCATGTAATGCAAATATATGTATGCACACAAGGGAAGCGATCAAGCTGTTAATCACTCAGAAGACGGCTCAAGAGAACCGTAGGGACGAGGTGACCATCTATCAACCTTTGCTACGTAAGTAGTAATGAGTCTGTATGGCCGATTTTTCGGTTTCCCGTGCATGAAAGTGGACCAATAGTCACTCATCTCTCCGTGCACCTGGAAAACGGTCAGCGTGTCTACTACAACGAACACAACATACAAGATAGGTTACGAACTCCTCGAATGACCACGCATACAGTTTTTCTTCAGGATTTGCGGTTTTCTTATAAAATAAGTTTAACGTTTTTCACACCCGTTGAATTTCAACGGGTACCTTCCGCTCGTAGGAAAATAAAGAAGCAACGCGCACTAGAAAACGAAATACGGACTTCATTATCGGTATTCTATTGATAACATGGATGTTTTCAGTATGTTAATAAATTTTTTACCAAAAATTTTAAAATTTATCATTTTTCCATCCTCATGACTCTTTTTCACAAAATATTTTCTTCAGCTATCCATGGTTTGAATAACTCTTTATTCTTCATCTCATGACTCATATTTTCTACGTCTGTTAACCCCACCACAAGTTCTTTTCATAACAGTTTGCCACATACGACAGCCATTTAGTTAACCAGTCATACAGTTTTTCTTTCTCCTTCGATTGTAATATGAATAATTTAAAAAAATCATGTTTGTAGCTATTATTTGCTCAAAGCACCATTCCGGATCAAACCGTTATAAAACGTTCTGCCTTCATACCACAATGGACATTGCTTAGATGTCCGTTACGCGCCATAAATATCTAAATGATTGGTGTCCCAACATTCCTTGCAAATTCTTTGGGAACGAATCGGGAGGCGGTGTAAGTTTTCCCACCCCTTCCAAATCATGTGTACGAAAAGTCTCAATTATATACAGACATGTACGAAAAGTCTCAATTATATACAGACATATAAAAAAGACACTTCTCGGCTGGAGTTTGGATGGGTGATCGTCTAGATTCCCTAGTACTGTTGACCATTCAAAACTGAGGACTGCAAGTGCCAAATGCCATTCTAAGCATTCGAAGCAGCACGTAAAAGTAAATTATTACAACAGTGCGTTCCGCTTTCAGTTGACAGTATGGGCGTATGGACTCTCATGGAGAAGTATCTCCATAAGTCGGGAGAAGCAGTAGTATAGTAGAATATTTTTTTAACGTGCTTCGACGGCTAAGGTCATTTCGCACATACTGTCTGCCACTTTCAGACTGGAGCAACATCGCTCAGGACGAATCGGAGGATTTCCGGAGAAGCGACGTAGTCAATAACAGCAGGAAATTTAACACCGTAATATGTATCATGTTAACTGCACAGCTAGAAGTCTTCTAATATTAATCCCAAAAGCAACTTACTTAAGCATGGTATTAAAAATGGCTGCGTAGCCTAGACATGAGCAAACAAAACGTAAGTTTGGCAACAGCGTTCTCCATAAAGCACAAGCCGTCAACTCATCGTGAAACGCTCTTATACGACTGCAATATCGGTGAAGGTAGAGACTAGGAAGAATTTATCTACGAAGGGATGAGCGAAGGGGATTGAAACCTCAAATCGGGGAGCGGTACTGAAAACCGTGGGAAGAAAGAGAGGAAACGGATAGGATAGAACGGAAGTAGATGCATCCGGAGGAGGAGAAGGAAAAGGACGGATGGAAGGAGAGAAAGTGTGACGAAAAGGAGACCGGCGATGAAGGAAGAAGATGGAGGAGACACACTGCGGTATGGGAAAATCCTGTCGTGGAAGAGAGAGAGAGAGAAGATAGGAGGTTGGAAGGGTGGCGAAAGGGATGGTTGGTGTTCGACGGAGTGAAAGCGGTGGGAGGAGGGGTCTAGTGCATGAAGGGAGGGAGCTTTGGCTCTGGTGGAGACCGCCCTTTCCCTCCGGAGATATTTCAACCGCCCCCCAACACCATCCCAACTCCTATTGGGCAACCCTGACACCTCCTCACTTCGCCATCCTCCCCTCACCCAAACTGCCTCTCGCAAAGATGAAAGACAATTTAATTAAGGATTGAAGCGACGAATAAACTCCCATCGTGACATATTACCGCACCCTTTATTGTCGTGTTCAGGTTTGAACAATTAGCAACGGCAACTTTCCAAACTAATGCGAGTGGGAGAAAATGAAATTTCACACATTCAAGATCCTTCTTTGCAGAGGTGACTGCGGAAATGTAATGGCTATGTAGGCCTCGGCATGAAGAAACTCAATGAAGTGGGTTACAGTGCTGACGCAATAATTCACGGACAGGTTTTTAAAGTCGCAAAACACATTTTAAGTCTTTAACTTAAAGAAACAAAGTTAATAAGTATCATAAAACTAACAAACTGAAATACCGCGGGATGTAGACGTGTAAACAAAAGTGACAACTATTACTAATTGAAGGCAACAAATTACATGGAATTGAGGAACGTTCACGGGTATCAACTTCGATTATAAGTGTTATCTACCCATTAGATCACTTACACAGTAATGTATGCACCACATACGAGCACGATCTGCTATACATATGGTCTGTGACTTAAACTAATCTTACAAGACACCAAGCTACTTGCTTTAGCATTCTTAGAAATAATGCCGAAAAGAGCACAAAAAGATTGAAGCTCGAGGCATTAAGTCACCACGTAAGTTACTAAGGAGATGGGCATGAAATTTGCTTCTACAGCTCGTTTCTCAATTAACAGGTCTGATCAGGTAGCAGCCGTACTGAACCAAAATCACTTTAAAGATCAAGATAAAAATATATAACAATATAATAAAAGAGGAAGGTTTGTACAGATAAAATAAGAGGAATACCATCCAATGATATTACTACAACCTCATAGCCACGAGTTTCAGCCATTTAATTCAAAAGTAGTAAATAGCCATTTCATCAAATTTAATCAATATAGCGAAAGAGAGGAAATGAAGCGGAATGTTTCATTATACATATTGTTTCCTTTTTTTTCAGATCAACCATTTCTCCATCAGGCAAACCCCTGATTTTTTAAAAGAAAGCACTCATTGAACTGCTACAAAAATTATTCTAAATTGCTATAAAATGGCAAATGCTTAGCACCATCTTTGAGGTGAGTTATTAACTCGTAGTCCAAACACATTTTTTGAGTAAATGTAGGTCAACGACTAATCACTTGCAACCGAGCATAAAAATACTATCGGTATATAGAACATTTCCGAGCCTATTATGCTAGAATATCCTTTAGTAAAGCGAATATTTAAATGCGCGAAAAAAATTCAGGATGAACGCAAAGTACTGACTTCGAATCCTTTAGTAACTGCTTCCATTTAAGCTCAAAAGAATTTCGATAATTTAATATATATATATGCATGAAAAAATCAAGATAAACGCAATGCACGCAATCTTCTGGTCATTAAAGTCATTGCTAGAATGGGCTACGAATCTGTTTCAAGGAGCAAGCAGTGTTAAGCCTCTCCATTGAGCGTTAAAGATGTAAGAGTGTAAACGTCAGTGGTGTTGGTGTACCTGAGAGCTCTCCCTAAGCGAGACGAGAGAAGACACAGCGCAAAAAAGAGGAATCTGGGAGCCAGGCGTCTAACCCTACCGTCCAGGCCGTTAACTTTAACGATGTTTGTCCCCCCAAAGATCCCTAACCCTCACCTGATCCTTACTCTGTTCCCTTAGTCGGCGCGGTGGGATCATCAGGGTTCACCAACACGAGGACATCCCACGATGGTGTAAAGAATCACGGGACAACCTAGAGAGAATTGGGCCAAGTGGCTAAGTTGTAGAATTACGGTCGTTTTGCCAATGCTGGGGAACTGGAAATGTCGCGACAATGGATAAAACAAAGGAAACTTAAAAATTCACAATAATCACATTTGCGGAGAACCGATGACACTCGTCCGGGGTGCCTCGATAACAAGTAAAACAAAAATTAACTTAAAATAAATTCGGCCAGTTTCCAACGTTAAAGAAAAATTCCAGATTGAACTTAAATGGGAATAAGATTTTCCGGTTACCGACGACCGGTTAATTACACCCCACTCCTCCCGTATTTGAAAGATTCCGTTAGATAAAAAAGAACTTATCAGCGTGAACACGTATGAGATTAACAGATCTCTAAACTACAATGAAATTATCATGCCATAAACTTTTCCGCCAGAGATAACCCAAATTTAAATTATGACACAAAGAAAAAATAAAATGAAACTGTTAGTAGCATGGCATTACGATTAAGCAATATATACTTATGTCTATGGTGTGACCAAGATGTATTTCAAAGAGAATGAGTGCGAAACAAACAATGTGCTCCAAGACATTTAATATACAAAAAATGACCACATCCTAAAGATTTTATGATGATATGGTTAATGAAAATAATTTACGATATTTCACTGGAAAAATTAGTATATAACTAAGCGGTTGACGCTTGAAAATTCAACTTCGCGGATTTCTTGCCTATCATCAATAGATACCCCCATGGTCTCCCGCAAGCAATTTTATGGAAAAAAAGAGAAGCGAATTACAGCAAAATTCCAGTTTAATCTATCTAATAAATATTTCTAAAAAAATTTAAAAAATATCACTGATATTCATTTTACTTAGTTAACTTTTATGCCGATTTAATTTTGCCTTGACCAAGGTACGTTGTGACACGATGAAGGTCCTACTCCAATCAATTTGCGAAAAATCGGAAGGCGCATGCGCCTATCCCACACACACACACCCACACAGCTGCAAACTCTACCCACCCACTCACCCCACGTCGCGACGCATCCGACAAACGCCGTCGCGGGTCGAGAACGCAAGGACCTACTCGAGCTACAAAGTCACCACATTTTCTATTTCCGAATGGAATCGAATGAAATAAGTAGGTAAAAAAAACCCTCCAAATTTTCTCACTCCACCCTCACCCCAATGTCCCACCTTGCGCTATAAAACCGAAACCGACATCGTGGTGGTGGGCGGGTGGAGAGACAGGATGAGGGAGATGTCAGAGAGAGAGAGAGAGAGACCAAGAAGGAGGGGGGGAGAGAATCGGGGGAGTGGGTCACGCGAAGAAATCAGGAAAAAAAAGAGGTTGAGCCTCTCACACGATACGGATCCGACTATTCCTCCATACTCCACAGAGGGCCCCGAGTGGGGGCAAAAAGGAGAGAGAAAGAGGGCAAGGGAGGGCCAAGGGAGATAGAAAATAAGGAAGAAGAATTTGTGGGCACCTCCCGAGGAGGATGAGGAAGAAGAAGAAGAAGAAAAAAAACATAAAACCCACTTCCTTATTCCATCGTCCACCCCTGCACCCTATTCGATTACCAGAAAGCACTCTTGAATCAGGTCCCAGTAAAAGGACTGGGAGAAGAAGAAGAGAGATGGTGTGCGTGTGGCATTGGCGGGGTGGTGGGACCTCTCTGAATTGGGAACCGAGAGAGTAGGACGGGCGGTGAGTGTGGAAAGGAATCGTCCCTCTCTCAAAAAAAACCCCTCTAGTCTCGACACGGGAAATCCACCAGCAGATTCGCCGGTTCCATCTCCTCCCCTCCCAGCAAACCCCAGTGCCTCTCCTACCACTCCTTGAGGCTCTCCTCTCTGAGAGGAAGGAAAGGAGGGAGTCGCCCCTACCACACCGCCACCCCCGGGAAATACCTCACTCTTCACGCCTCCACCCCGGCATAACCTCTCTCCGCTCTTTCAATCCACCAACACGCAAACCCACCCCTCAGTGAACTTCCCCGCTCTTTATATATATCACCTCTACCACCCACCCAATACGGGTGCGAGGGGTGTTGAGGATACTGAAGTCCATATCCTCTTTTTTCCAACCTTTTTTCATTTAATTTCTCTCCCCCATCCTCCTCCCCTTCAATTCCCGTAGAACGGCTTCCCTTCCTTTTATTCCTTTTCTCTCACTCTCTCTCCGGTAAAAAAAAAACGCTCCCGTCCATTCCTCACACGCTTTCTTCGTCTTTCCCCACGCCCCCACCTAATACACGATATCCCCCCTGCTTGTGCTCTCCTCCCTTTCTTCCCTCCAACCCCGTATCCGACGTCTTTCGCTTTTGCCGTTGACGGCGGTGTGAGAAGCGGTAATCGTGGGTCGTCAAGTGTTGTTGTTGACTTTACGGACTTTTTTCTTTTTCATTTCAACCAGGAAAAATGTAATGGCCTCATTTCATCCCAGCTCCTTAAAGCGGAGCAGAGTAAATAAATAAGCTTGTAATTTTTTTTCGAACTCGGGGACCATCAAAATGCTGTTTTGATTACTTTGAATCCACTGACATTTAATAACTTGAAACATTAATTGCTTAGCATTAATCAATACAAAATTAACGCCAATTTTACTCTTAGATATGAAATCACCTCTGATTTTTTCTGCGAGATGAAGCATTTAAGATCAATTTACGAGAAAGATTAAGGGGGTTAAGCATCACTCAACAGTTGTGCACTCGAGTTATGCATCTCGACCTCGGATATTCTACAAGACCTACCCTCGATAAACTAGTAACTACCATTAAATATTTAGAAGTAAATACCTGAAATGAAAGATTTTATAATAACGTGCTTCGTGTTGACCAAACTGATTAAAATCAACCGTCAGTCACGGAAAAACATATCCGGCATGGCGAATTTTCTACGCAATACGTTTCCAAATTATTTTGTCACGTACATAGAGGATTAGGGAAACACCATCGAGATTTAAGAAAAAATTAACGCTACGTAAACATAGACGTATGAAACCGCCACACCTATTCCAGTCACCATCCTTATCAGCTGAACTGAGGGTAACTCTCCTAAATGCCTCCCTAATCCTAAATGCTGTTATTCTATTTTCTTATAGAGATATGAAAGGCAGCTAATGAAGCAACTCATTTACTTATTCCTTTGGACAAAAAACAATCTCTAAAAAAAAGAGCTAATAATTTCGATGACTCTCACAGTCTCGCGCAACAAAACTAACGGAATATTCTCCGGGCAAAAAATAGCAGCTTCTCAGGATCAGGCATTTTAACATTGAACTTTTTACATAGTTATGTTGATAAAGAATTTGTAGGGGTACATTAACCATTCAAGAAAGAATATACGCACAAGATGTACATACTTTGTATTTCGAATTGAAAACTACAGGCTTATGAAATTCTGTATGATCAGCACAACTCTGAAAAACAAGGAATTATCAAAATGTGCCATAAATATTTTATAGCGCATTAAAAAGCTCCAAATTATCAATTAGCTTTTAGTATATCCTAATTAATAAAAAATACATTTGACTATCAATGCCAGTTCCGAATGACATTTACAAATAAGACCACAAGCACGTCACTTACGCATATCAATCTTAAAATGCACAAATTTAACGCCATCTTAGTAGAGACATAGTTAACAACTTTTTAAATTTCTCTTTTCAAGTCCATCTAAAAAAACTCAAATTCCTTTTTTTTATTTTGCAGCCCCCTTAGTGAAGAGATGCTGAATAAATCATTCAGTCCATGATTCATAAATAACGGAATTCATAAAAACCAATTCAATAATGTCTGATAAACCACTTCTTTTTCGATAAAAGCCTTATGTTCAAGGAATAGAGCCAGATATTTCATTGCATTTGAAATTCTACGAAAAACTGACGATATCAGTATGCTTAGAATATTTAGCAAAAAGTTCGACAGCTCTACGATTTTTAATATGGAGATATGTCAAGATACGTCTTAAATATTTTTATTTACATTTTATTAAAGGAATGATAATCTCAAGCGATTTCCAGTGTTTTATTAAGCTTTGAGAATAGCAAAAAGTTACTTAGTATTCCGAGAGGAAAGGGATGCTGGAACGCGAAATAATAAAATTGTAAGTTTGGTACACCGAAAGATGAAAAAAACTTGGCAAAGGAAAATCTTCAGATAATTATTGCATTCCTTAAGAAGTCTAGCTTCCACTTTGAGGGCAAGAGAGAAATTCTTTTAACAAATCCACTTGGCCACTCCCCACTTGAATATAACCGGGTGACTCTATCACATTCAGGGCACGGTGAGGAAATGCCAACATCACAAATCTAAAGACCCTTCGTAAAGGAGAGAGGTGTGGTTACATTAAGCTCGAGAAATTGGATATCCAAGAGCAAGCATAGCTCACAAGTTTCTGTAAACTATCTCGCCCCGGAGTGAGAGCAAACGCGAAAAGGAAAGACTTGGGATGCATAAATGAAAAAAATATATAAAGCCGCGGAGCAATATTGCCCTAATTTATATCAACTGAGCAAACACTTTGCTTTACTTCCCGCAGTTCCGCAAAGAGGAAAAAATGATGTAGACCACGATGAAAAAAATTCTGCCCTAAAAATTAATCTCCGCGGACGGAACGTAAAATATAATGCAATCACGTTTTAATCGATTGGACCGAACCAGGAAATATTTTATATACATGAAAAGTAAATAACACAAAATAGATAAGATTAAAAACGTCAAATATTATCGCAAAGTGATAAAAAATAGCGTAAGCTCGATCCTTTTCATTTTTAAAACCATAGGTATAAGGTGCAAAAATTGCAACGAAAAAAACTTTAGGAAATCCAATGATAATGGCTTTACAAAAAATTCCATTAAACTTATTAATACCGTTATTCATACATTCCAATTAGGCCTATTACTTTCACTTAATTTTACGTGGAAACGAAGAATAAATATTAGCTCCAGATATAATATCCTTCAGTGTAGTGATTGTATTCCATCGACTTCCAAACTGAAGACTAATATGGTGGCAACATATAAAAGCAGCCGAATAATAAGAGGGAATTTACGAGACACCAGCTCACCACACTAAAAGGAAATTAAACTCGGAGTCATAGCTTGACTAGAAAAAAAGGGCTTAAAACGCACACAAAAAAAAAGGTTCGTGTTCAATCAACCCCCGGAATTTAAAAATATCTCACGCAACACTTTCTTCCCCGGTCAGGTCTCGCTGCTGTATATCATGACGGGTTGCATCACCGACTTAAGAAAACATTCCCTTAGTCCTTTTCTGTATCCTTTCATCATACTAAACTAAAGGCTGTTATAGAGACAACATATACAAGCAGCAGAATAATATGAGGCACATGTCACTTCTCCAAACTGCTATAACCCGCCATTATTCAAGTATTTTTTGGTACCCTTGGAGTACACGTACCACAGGTACTGGGTCCCATGACATGATTCCACTGAGGTGTACATTGACACCAAAGGAATAGTCGGAAAGGTCTATGAAAAGCAAAATTAAGAGAGTAGATAAAGAGGCAATACCAAAGAAAAGAAAGGAAATATGACCGTACAAAAATGTAGGGAGTAAAATGAAAAAATAATCAAATCCAGGCAAAAAAGCGGGAAATATATCCTTCCTAACGCCCAGAAAATCGGTAGGAAGGGCACAAACAACGTGTGGGAAGGCTCTTAAAGTGTAGTAAAGATGCGATGGGGGTGTGAGAATAAGAAAACCCTGCTCCCAAAAAAGGAGAAAAAGAGGACAGCCTCGTCTAAAGGTAGCAAAGAGCGGACGGTAAATCGGAAAGGAGAATACAAACGGAGGAAGGAGTTAATGTGAAAGAAATTTGAGGAATATGGAGAAAGAAAGAGAGGTCCACCGCGGGGAATGTCGGGGCTGGATGGAGAAAAAAAGAACGAAGGCCGCGTCGGGAGGAATGAACTTAAGTCAGATGTTGTAAGAGGCGTGGGAGTCAAGAGGGAGAGAAGAATTTTCTTGAAGATGGAGATTTTCGATGGCGTGCGGTATTTTCGGAATCACCAGTGAGACGGCCCTCGTAGGAAGGGGAGGAGGAGGAACGAGGAGTATGATTGGGGTTGGGGTACAAGTAGGGTAGGAGGGTTAGAGGGGAAGGGGGGTCGACAAAAGGGGTTTTAGAAGGAGAGGTTGGAAGGGATTCGTGCATTCCGGAACGCCCTTCAAAAGCTCATCGCAATGGGGGAAGCATAACGTTCGCGAATGGCACAGACGTCTACAGCCCTCCCTCCCAAACCTTGCCGCAAAAGACCGGAGTATGGGCGGAGGGAGGGGGGCGCGTTCCCCTACCTCTTCTCTCTTCCGGTATCAGGGGAAGGAAGGCAAGGCCTCTCCCACTCCTATATTCACTCCTTTTCACGGCCTGCCTCTCCATTTCTGCGAGGGAGAAAAGGAGAAGCAGGAGAACCAGTCACATGGCGCGGACTAGGTTTGTGGAAAAGGAAGCCGCTTTCGAGGAATCCCAGCAGATAAGGAAAGTCAGAGAACGAACGGAAAACGAAAGATTGAAACGTACACAATGTTATGCTTTCCCTTACGAGTTGCCTTAGTATCTGTCTCTCCACTTCTGAGCTCAAACTTGGTTCCTTCCATTTCTTCTTCTTCTGTCCCTGGACCAGTTTATTTTCGCAATAAGGAGAATTAAAGAGCAAGGATAAACCCAGTATCTTGAACTTCAATGCAAACAGATCATGCAGGCACTACTTAGGCTGATAACTATTTCCCATTGGGAATTGGTCAATTCGTTCGTAAACAAATTAATCGAGAAGGTGAAGTTTTGCTCGATGCGTGTTCTATATTATAGAAAACGAGTGCCCTAAGCTTCATTTATGCGTAAGACGTGCCTGCTACCTAAAAGTGCACTTTACTGAACTTGGGAAACTATCAAAGTTAAGGCAGTGTTCCACGTTACACTCTTTAATTTTATTGATTTGAAAGTCGATCATCATCACTGAAAAATGACTCATCCACCTAAAACAGAAGTAACCATTGCAGAGATAATTTATGAAAATAGCCAACGCCACCCGACATGCCTAAAATTAAACTTATCTTTTTTTAAATGCTAATGAAAAAATATGAAGTCTTTTGGCCCTCTTATTATCAAAGATAACAGTTTACATATGACGATGCACTAGGGTCGTCGATACGACATTTCGTCTCCATTTGCAGAGAATGGATAAAAAAATACGTAACATTAATAAAGTGATTTATACTTAGCTCTTCAGACCAAACTTAAACGCGGTAGCACAACCAGTAAGCTTTATCGAGTGACTGAATAAAATTAACGCATGTATCACCTAGCGATTTACAACGGGAGAAATGGGACATAGAAGAAGAGGAAAAAAATGATTGTGCCGTAGCGACTGAACGATGAGTAAGTGCGCTATTACCTATAGGTACCCACATGGAAAACGCCGAACATTTACATGAATTCCGTGCATAAATAAAATCCATGTTCCGTCCTTTTCCTGAAAACATCTACTCCTCAATGGAACCCGAAAAAGAAACAAGTCCCAGCATCCCACACAAGCGGCTTAATGCATTCCGGGCGGCTCCAGTTTCGTCCACACAGAGCATTTCAAAGGCAATCACCACCCATTTCCATCAATAACATTCTCCTACTGCAACCAAACCCACACCCCTCTTACCCTGCCGCCACGCCGCCGCACCACACCGCGATGGACAAGCAGATAATAGCGGAAGGGAAAATTGTTATTGACAGCACCACTTGTCTCTTTTCCCCACTTCGTTTTCTCCGCATTGACAAAAAAATTGTGCGTGAAAACTTACGGGGGAATTCGCAGTAAAAACCACATCCATAAGTTCATCATGCGATTGAAAAATTGTCAGAGCATCAGTACACCGCGTAGATCATTCTACTTCATGCCTTTAATAAAGCTCAAATGCACAGTTTTGTGGCCACGAATCGCCGGCTACGGATTTCCGATAATGACATCTACGTCTGACGACATGAGTCCTAACAGAGTCAAAATGTTTTTCAAAGAGCAGTAGCATAAATATTCAATATTCCAAGCTCAATAACCATTTGCACGGCATATAAAACAGAATTATTAACGAGAAGAATAC
This sequence comes from Pyrrhosoma nymphula, assembly GCA_963573305.1. NCBI lineage: Eukaryota > Metazoa > Arthropoda > Insecta > Odonata > Coenagrionidae > Pyrrhosoma > Pyrrhosoma nymphula. Next base: position 100,950,474 of record OY754337.1, read on the forward strand.
CGCACGCTAAGGGTAAATTTCTTTGACGGCACACATCACGTCCACTTCCACTCTTGGGCAGGTCTCACTTGCCTATAGCTTGGTTCACTGATATTGAGACTAGCACTATTTGTCAAATGAAAAACAAGGGAAATACTAATCACGTGGAGGAAATCGCCTTGCGAGCTGTTTACATAATCCTTATCAACTTAAATGAGGTAAATTATGAATAAATACAATTTTTTAACACAATGCAAAGCTCAGGTATCGATCCTCCTATGAAACCGCTGTATATTTCAATAGGAGATTCCTCCTATTACGAAGTCAGTTCTCTACTAATGCGAATATTTTCAACAAATTTCATCCAAGTAAAAGAACAAGAAAGAATGCCAAAGACATGAATCAAAATTCAATGTTCAGTATGGTCGTTGATGACTGTTACAGGTACCACACCAATGGTGGAGTGTAGGGACAGGAGCTTAGTCACCTCAATACAATTAGACTTGAATAATTCACATACTCATGGCGCCATGCCAGCTTTCCGAGCACCCTCATGATACTATTGCTGGACTGAGAGCTAAAGCGTTAACGTCCACTAAGCTGAGTTCAATTAATTTCCAGTGGTTAGCACGTTCTTCTCTAGTGTCAAATTCTATCGTGGAATCCAAACATCATAATATATACGGGAAGAACTTGAGAAAAGTTAATATTCAAAATAAAAAATTCAAATAATTTATGATTTTATTAAGCTTGGAGGCATAATTCCATATCTTTATTTTGGTGAATTGGGCTTATGTCACAGTTCTCTACACAAAAGTAACAACTAACAAACAGCACTTACAAGATCCTCCCTCCCAATAGCTTGAACATTCGAGTACTTAGGGTGAAATAGCCACAGCAAGTAATGAAGGTTGTAAGGCATGAAAAACCCCAATGGGAAAAAGCATGCAGCGATCGGTAATATCAGAAGGGCGGAAGAAATACACATAATTTCGAACATCATTCTATGCTCATTTTATTTTCAGTTAACGAGTGATATATTGGCATCAAATATTTAGGAACTCAAGGCGCCCAATGGGATTTCAACGTGCAACAATAAGTGTCTAGAAACGAATTGTTAATTATATCATTTCATTTCACGTAATTGACCAATTTTAGACATACGACTAGAGCTTATTATCAAGCATCTTCGCGGACTTCCGACCAATTCAAAAACAGCATATATTCTGCTCATAAACATTTCCTTTTTATGTTCCACATGCTTCGTACTCGCCTGGCACGCTCTCTAAAAAGCCTATTCGTTTACCCTCACTTTCCAAACTTGCAATATTCCCCCCTTCACATCTCTTATCACTGCCTTCGACATCCTACCCCAAGACTATCATTTCCAAAACGTTTTTATGCCATCTTTGAATTTCCTTCCATAACTTCCTCTCTTCCCCTATCGTACCTACCACTTCTTCGTTTGGCTTCCTCTATATTCAGGATATGGTTTCCCTCCCGATATCTACACTTCGAAAACCTTCCACCAGCTTTTATTCTCTTCCAATCTTCTTCAATGACGCAATTTCAAACAAAATAACGCTTCTTTCCTTATCCAACAATAAGTCGATATCGCTTTTTCTTCCAACAAACGTCCGTAGTACTTCAACGTCATGTTGGCTGTTTAGAGGAATAGTTACAAAATAAAAGTACAAATACGAAGGTAAGGCGGTGTCAGAGAGAAAGTTGAAAGGATACAAGGAATAGGATGGATGGAAAACAGATGTTGGAGCAATAATATGTTAAGTAAGAAAAAAAATATATAAAAACAAATACTACGTTACACATCAAAATTGATAACGATGAGGCCGATGGATGATCAGTTGCTCCGAGCAAAACATTATCTTCAGTAGGTTTTGAAACTGAATGCCAGGGAGATATAACGGGATTAGAAAAACTGAAACCAAGTTAAATACCGGCAAGGGGGATGGGCTTAACAGTTAAATTTCAAAAACAACTCTTGAAAAGCTTTCGGTGTATGGACACAAAGGCAAAAAAAACTATAATTTTATTATAAAATTAAAATAAATGATCTAGCTCATGAAAAAATAAAATTTATTAAAAAGGAAAACTCTGAGAATAAATATGCATTTTACGATCTCTTTCTCTTGCACTTCACTGTAATTTCAAATCAAAGCAAAACACAAAATGAGCGTAAATAATTACGTAGAAAAACACAACGCCGAACAATGACATTGTTTATTTCCAACATTCATTACCCATACGAGGGTATATTGAGAGACTCAATAAGCAGTATTTTCAGCAGTAAATTTTTTGTCCGACAACAAAACAGGAAATATTGAAGTCAACTCCAGAATGAGTGGAATGAAAGCACCATCCCACGACTGACTTCATTTCGGCGTCTTACGTGCGGCATTGGATTCCCGAAAATCCTTCCGCTGACTACTTCCGAGTTTATTTGATCACACACCATTACAAACTTAGCAATTTTCGCAGGGGGTCCCGCACAACTTCACGAGGTCGTTTTTCGCCATTGCAAAAGCCGAGAGCTCAACGTCAAGCGAGGCCATTGGGGCGACGAAACGTAATATCCTGGGCAACGCCCGGTTGAGGTGGATTGGGGGAGAGGAAGGGTAATAGCCAAGCGACCCTGAAACAATGAAAGGCAAACTCAAGAAATTTTTTCTATCCCGACCACAGCAAATGGGAGAAGAAAGTTCATTTCCTCCGAAGACGATCGACCAAAGGGGGTGAAGGAAGACGGGGGGGAGAAAGGGTAAGGGGAGAACCCCCCCCCCACCCAAAGAACACGGTCGGGCGGATAGAAAGGGAACAGGTGCACGAGGCGAAGCAATTATTGGAGAGACTAGCGAAGAAGGCTTTTCTAATCATTTCTGCTGGGAGATGGAAAGGAAGGAAGCCTACTTGGGGACGGACCCGTTTCCTTTTCTTCCTCTCCTCCTCCTAACCCTTAAAAGACATTCCTCCTTCGTCGTCGTCGGACGACCAATAAGATTTTGCGGAATCTCCGGAATCGGTACATTCAGCCATACGCTTAACACTTCCAATGACATCACTTTTTGTGCGGAGGGAATAAAAGCCAGGCAATTGAGGGGGATGTTAAAAAGAGTTGGTGACTCATGGCTGCCAAAAAGACAGGCTAGCGCTTTATCGATGATTGCGGCAATAAAATGTGCCACATATCATCCATTTCAAACAATGTCTCTCTTAGCTTTCATGAGTACTTTATGAATAGATTACTTTCACGACGTCAGCGACAGTCCAGAAAATACCATAAATTCTAATAGAACATTAGTGCAAAATACATGAACAGGAAGTGAGAAACTAGAGGAGCTGATCGGTTTGCCAGCTTCATTCTAGGTAACTAGGAATGGGCGGATTGGATTTCATCAACCATAGAAATCGTCAGGATAAATAATGTGCCCGGACTGGGAATCTTATCGCAGTCCTTAGGATTGCCTCATAACACAGCTGTTATTATACGCGGAAGTGACGACTTAATCAGTCATTCATAGTTTGAAATGGCCGGAGAATCCCATCAAAAACTCGTGAACTCTCGTTCCGCTGGAAAAATAAGCATTCCTGGTCCCCGGAAGAGAATTGGGCAGGAGTCACAATTTCAAACTCCTCGAAAAATTTCTGTGGACCTGCAAAAATTAATCTTAAGAGTGAGCGCGGGCCATCCGTACGGGCACGTAAGGGGAATAGTGACGCAATCACCGGTTCCGAAGCATGAGAACGCTCCCTTGAGGGATTTACGAGGACCAGAAAATAATTCATCCCCCAAACGGATTCAATAATTTTTATCGCCAAAAACGGCGCTCGGGACCGGGACGGTAGGCATGGATTCTCGCCTGCTCCGCGTCACTCTTTTCCCTCGAAATCTCTCTCACATATCAGAGGCGTGGGCCATTTCGAATGATGGACGGGGCAGAAGGTTTTCCCATAGCCTCCTCCGAAGCAAATCCGTGCCTAATCTGCTCATCTCGACTCACTAACAGGATGGCTAATACGGAGCGCATGAGAGACGATCGGTAAACCACGGCCCGTGTTAACGGCACCTGCCTCTCTCTTATTTCCCTTTCCTCCCTCTATCCGAACCTCTATCTCTATCTCTTTCCTCACCCATTTCCCTCGTAGAATGCAGAGACACCGGCTTCCTCTCCCACCCCCCCCCCCCCACGACTCTGTTGACTTTGCGTTGAAGAGGGGTTCTTTTTTCGGGGAGGCACGTATAATGACGCGGCAAGTGTAATTCAGGGGTGATGGAGAAAGAGGGGTGAGCTTGAAGAAAAAAAATTGGAGATCACCGGCAGCGGAAAAAGCCAGATTAATACTCGCTCATATTTCTTTGAAAATTCGTGCCCCATGCGTGATAAGCAAGATTGCTCGGGGAAAGGTTTTTTTTTTCTTTTTATGAAATAACATTAATTTATTTCAACAGCAGCATATGGTGCAATATTTCGCTTATGGTGGTATTTTTCTACGGGGCAAAAAACGGGTGGGTAAGCATAATCATTTAAAATAGATTCCTGAAATAATTCTTCTTTAGGGTGAGGTTTACAATAATAAACTACTTAAAGCAATAAAATTACATCGATAGGCGAAGCTGCATATACACTTCACATTGGGCTTCTTGGCAGTCTGAATGTGGGTTTGAGTTGCTCTCTCCTAATTGTAAGAGTGAATTAAGTTTTAATTCTTGAAAAAAAATGTGCAGGTAATTTCGGTAACAATTTTTAAACGATTATGAGATATTTAATGCGATAAAAACTTAAATAGATTTTATCATGGCAAATATTAAATTAAACCGTACAGGTGACTAATTAGTTACATGAGCGATCACTCTATGAATATAGAACATGTATTAAAACTGGCAGTAGGCAAAAGAATAGAGCTAGAGGAAAGTTCACAAAAATTCGCCATTAACAAAGCAATCACTCTCATAGTGGAAGAAGATAGCAGCTAGATCTAAGGAAATTACGACCGCGGTTAACGAGGCAGATAGGGCTGACTTCCTTAGAAACAGCAACTGCCAGCTTATTATCTCAACCGAAAAATCTTGCCTTATCATTACAGAAAATGAAGACTACTGTCAGTAAAATAAGTCTAGACACCCGAGTTTGAGAAATAACATCTCCTGATAAAGGATACGGATTTTAATGAAACAAAATGTGCCTAATACCTTGTTTAGTTCTACGATAAATGATATCAGTTGACAAAATGTTTAGCCCTCACTGCACTTTTACTGATTTTGTTTGCAAAAAGTCACGGTTTTTGGCACGTAAAAACGGATTACTGATGTTTGAGCACTTGGTATTCCGTTAGTTTAAAATTGATTGACTTGCAATTCTAAAAAAGAAAGGCAAATGACTTACCAATAGTTTGATGAAAACCATTTGTTTATAACACTTAAATTACAGAAATTGTTGTAAAAAAATGTAAAACTCCGCTAACTTCGAAATGAACGGTTCGATTGAAATTAAGTGAAATCGCTGCGTGCGCTGAAATTGCAGTTTAACGGAAATTTTAAAGAAAATAATAAAAAATTACCAGTGTTGTCAATAGTGATTTTTATTTACATTCATTTTGCGCGGACCTTACATCCAGCCTTAGCATGGTGGAGGTGGAAGTAGAGGCCCGCGCTGTTGTCATATATTCTGCAACTGTCATCACAATATCCCATTTATTTCAAGCGCAATAGCTTGCCTAATCATTACAATAAATGAAGACTACATTAACTTACTAAGGGAGGCAAACAATACGCCACATAGGTATGCATATTACTACCACCATTATTTTCCAAGTAAGACAAACACAGTCAGTAATCACGGTACGCTTCCAAAATATAATCTGAATCAAATATTTGAAGTTATCAACGCCGAGATCCGGACTCATTGTATTTGTTCTGGTCTGGAACTGATACACAATAAAACAAAAATATTTCAGTTATCCTCTCCAAGCAATATGCTCTATTGTGGGAATCACATATTTTATTAAGAGGAAATATGAAACTTTTTTGGCACCTTAGCGCAAAAGGATGAACCTCGAAAATTCATCCGAAATATCCTTCCCAGGTTTAAAGATTTACAAAATGAACTTCGACAGAATCTAGTTTTAACGATATATAACACGGCAAAACATCTATCCAACTCCTCTACCTCAAGAGCGACGCAAAAGCCAATGGAACCGACCCCAACGCCATCCTCAATATCCAACTAACCGCCCATTCCGACCACGAGAGGACATTTCCTCCTCCCCCCTCTCTCTCCCATCCTCACAAATCCTTATAAATCAGACCCGAAGGCAGAGTGCGCGATAAATACCGCCTACATAAACGCACTCTCAGCCCTTTATTCGACCACCCGCCTTCTCTTTTTCCCTCAACCCTTCTTCCCGCGACGTCAAAAAACGTTATTCGAATTTATTTGAGGGGTGAGCGCGTGGGTGGTTTTCGCGAGGGTTGGGAAGAAGGGTGAACGGAGGCGATATAGGAAGGGAGAGAGAACGGAAAACCCTCGATGTGGTTGCGCGTGTGTTCCAGATGTGTTCAAACGAGTGTCCGTGGGCAGAAACACAAAACCAACCCACCACAACAGTGCTATGCTCGCGATCCACAATGGCAGAAACACGAGGATAAAAGTAAGTTCAAGGGCATCAATGCATTTGAAGAATCAAGACGAATTGATTAAAAAAAAGAAGAATGAAAACAGCACGTATTAGTTATAAGCATGGAAGTGGAATTGAGCATTCGAAAACACCTTTTCAGGCGCGATGGATCAATCGATAAGGACATCTATAGCGACGTATACAAGAGACATAAGATGAGCTCGTATTCGAGCAACATTTCGGATCTCCTTGTCATTATATTGAAAGTAAAAACGTGAGTCATTTAATAATCCGTATTAAGCAGAACGCCATTTTCGAGGTCAGTCACTGCTCTTGTATGGGCGTGGAAAACAGTGCAAAAACCATTTAGTCCCTTAACGCAGGGAAAATGTGTCCGCGAAATTGGTGCGAGTCATTTCATTGGGAACATGCCAGATATTCCCTGTCGATAACATGAATTTTTTCTTCCTCCAAAATGATGTGGATTAATAGTAAACCGTATTTTTCACACGCTGAATTTAGAAAAAATTCAAGTTTCCTTACGACAGCTAAACTGGAGTTTTGAAACGAATCGCCATCAGATGATTTGCAGAGTAAAAGTTTGGAAACCACTATCCTAGGGATAATGAGCTAGAAAGTAGTTGCTAATGAGGAGCCAGGGCGCAGCATTCGAGAATACGGACGGCTAAGGGTTTAGAAAAGGAGGGAAAAGATTGAGGATAAAATGTAAAAGATGAAAACGATCCAAAAATGTCGCAAATAATATACGATCGAACTTCCCAGATGCTAATGAAACCCCCTTCGGTTCGAAAGATTTATTTTGACAATGAGCCGAAGCCGCTCGCTGGAGAAATTCTATTCACATTTAACACGGGAAAGGAAAAAAATTGAATGGAGAGTGTGGTAAAGTTCGAGGCCATAAAAATAGTTTCTCATACGACGCTCACCAAAATCCATAAGGATATAATTTATTAGAAAAATATTCTATATCAATAAAATCCATCACATTGTAAAATATGATTTTAAATTAACTCTGATTTGAAAAGTATGTTTCGGTCAGAGAGGGCTTCCAATAATGCGCTTAGATACAATGAAGGATCCATCATTAAGGAATGTACAAATGCTGAAAACAAAGAAGCGCAATATTGGAATTAAAATATGGATCCATACCACACCACAGGAAAATGGTGAGAAGTGAGTGATTTCCTCAATCAAATTATGTAGGGCAATTAAGTTCAGCTATTTCAGTTTTTATTTCCCCTATCTCTACTGAATCATTTAAATATGCATATATATTTCGACATTTACTTCCATAATTAATCATATATTCATGAGTTTAATTTTTATACGTTGACAATTATAAAATTTTCGATGTTTACAGCTTAAAACAGAGTGATATGTCAATCAACTGGATTCCGTGGACTAAACATGGAAGCTCTTCTATGTCAGCTATGAATACGTTTTCGCTTCAAATATTTATCGCACACGAATAGTCATGAAAATTGTGGCTAGGCTAAAAATAAATACCACCCGCTTCGTGAACAATTCGCACTAATATCCAATTATCGGCTGTTTTTTGTTGCACAATCATGGAGTTATGAGGACTTGTAATTCTTGAAATGGCTTCGCAAACAGATCAAAATTGAATGTTCTATCATTTACAACAAACAAAAAAAAGTAAAGGATAATGTCCATTACACATGTGCAACAACTATATACTAGACTCTTAAAGGTAGCCTGAGGGGATATAATAGACACTATAGAATATCAACGTGATTAAAATAAATTCCTATAACAGAAAAAAGGATAGCAGCAACATGGGATTGATATCCAACAGATGCGACCTAGTCTTGGGCGCCAGAAAAATCATTACCGCACCTTACCTTTCCACATCCGGGCAGGTAAGAGGGGGTGGGTACATGCAAGCGCCCTGTGAGAATCGGCACCTGTCTCCAGCCTTTCTTCGCCATCCGCGACCATTCTTTTGCCACCCCTTTCCCGCTTTAGCGTCCACATAGGCACTTTCCAGAGGCATCTTTTCTGCCCAGGAAAAAAGCAGGTAGGGGAGGAGGGAGTTGGTTGGGGCAAGGCGGGGGAAAAGCCCCCATCCCCCCCTCCCCCGCTTTCAGAACTGGGGATAGAGGGATGAGCGTGGAGAAAGCGCTGCGGGACTGATTCCCTCAATCCTTCCACATCGGACGCTTACATGACAAATCGAAACCCTTCCCTTTTGCCCCACTCCCCACCCTTTTCCCGCGCAGAAATCCTAAAAACCGTACCCTACCCGAGGCGTACTCCTTCCATCCCATCCTACATATCCTTTCTCACCCCCACCTTTGCCTTCGATTCCGGTTGCAAAACCCCTTTCCTCCACATCTATCTGAGAAAAATAAAAAGCAATCCGCTTCCTCAAAAACCCGGCCAAAATCATCTTTCTTCCGATCCGATTTTCAAGGATTTCTCGGAAAATGTATCATTTATAACTTTTTCCGTATCTCCGGCTGGCCTTGGGTAAGCTCCTATCGACGATATACGGTAATAAAAATACGTATACACACAGTATTACGCATACGACTTTTTCAGCGCAATTACTATCAATAACTGATGGCTATAGTTTTACGACAGGAATCTACGCATTCTGTTTTTCGATTGGATTTTGAGAGACAAGATTTTATCCCAGCTACTAAAAATAAAATGTTTAGCCTGCAGTGATTAATATAAATAAAAGCCACATTATGTGTGCACATGAATTCGATATAGAATTTCAAGAGAGCATCTACATCGTGAAAATAACAGGAATTCATAAAAATGTTAATTAACTTTCAAAAGCGTATGATTCGGTGGCAATAATTCAGATAGTGCAAATTGCTTGGTCATTACACATAATAGGGTACTGATTACTTCGACTTTTTACCTTTCATTTTTTTAACGTGGTCCTCCCAACCACATGTAATAGCTTTTCATTTGCTGTAATTTATGACATGGAGGACATAATCAAAACCTAAGCCGTGAAATACCAGTCAAAACGCTTGTGAAACGGATAAAGAAATTACTTCCATTATTAAAACCGAAGGAGGAGCCCCAAGTGTTCACAACTCCTTATCTAATTTGCCAAACGAAAATCATGATAACCGAATAATCAGAAATTATTTCATTAAATTTCTTTATTTTCACTGGATGGAATGATACATCAATGCCCCCTCCCCCTCAGTTGACGGACATAAGATGCCATGCCCTGGGAGGTGAAAATTCCACCCAGGCGGGATTCGAGTCCACAACCTCAGAGTTGGAAGGTTGGGTCTCTTCCCCACCACCACCGAGGCCGGCAAATTTAAGAACAAATCCAAACAAGAGGACTGAAAAATGGCGATTCCGACGCAAATAGTGCCAGCTAATCCTTCAACACGCGACTCCATGAACATGTCGTGGACAAGCTATTTAGTTCTTTGTTTTAATAGATTGTTATTTGCAAACTCCTTGCAAAGAACAGGCATATGCACCAACGGACTCCTGGTGACTGTGGTTGAGAGGGTAACATTTTTAAAACCGAGCACAGGTTACGAGAGAACCGTCGACGAAACCAATTTCACGCCGACTAATTCCTACCTCCCAGAGCGTATGAGAGCCAGAACAAAGCGAAACTGAATACGGTAAGAAGGTTAAAAAAAGAAGCAGGCAGGAGATGTAAAGAGAACGAGTGAGGCTGGTGGATGTGAAGACCAAAGGACAAGAAAGGATAAAGGGAAGGGCAAAGATAACCGTGTGTCAGTGATTCTACGCGTTCACTATCTCCAATCTCTCTCTGTGTATGTGTGGAGGTGCCCTCAAGAACGTTTCCCTCAAAAACCCTCGCTTCAAATCACACCATCTGGGATATCTTCATCCAGCTCTTCACGTTCAAATAATTGAGACCATAGGGGCTCCTACAAGGAACAATAGGTTTAGACCTGCAGGAGTTAAGGGGGAAATAACAGGAGAGAGAAGATGTGGGGGGAGGTGTGGAAGGGACGAAAGAGGGAAAGGAAAAGGGTACGGGAAGAAGGGGGCCTGAGGGAGGATTATTTGGAAGGAACCTATGACAAAGCTTGCATCCCATTCCGCATTCAAAACTGTACCTCAACGCACCAGAGGAGTCTCGGGTGTCGAAGCCTAGGCCTTGCCGCCGTTCCCAACCCCACTTCTCCTCCTTCCACCCGGTCGATTAGCATGCAAACAAAACATGGGGAGGCAAATAGACCGACAGACAAGTTCATTATCAGAACGCTCAAATGCAGCGTTGGCGTTATCATCTGCCATAAATAGATGGAACGTCGACGCACAGGCAAGCATTTGCGTCTCCATCACACAAGTGCTGATGAGCCGAGTAGGAAATTCTCGTGGAGTGGAGAGGGAGAACGCAGCGTCAAGGGCGTATGAAAAGGGTTTACGATGCAAAAACAGATTCGTTACTTGCAAAAAGGACATTCTCGGTGGCTAAAGAAGAAAAAAGGTTCTGCTCGGAAAATTAGTGATGATAACCCGCAATTCAAACCGTGAACTACAGCTTGAATGGCATTAGAGCATAATTGAACGGATTTAGGGTTATTTCCTTTGTGGTTAGATACTGACATCAAATTTCACATAAAAATTCTATCACATCGGTCATGTAACTTGAGCCCTATGAATGTGTGGACCGCAATGCATGGGTATTGTTAGGGCAGCTATATATGCGGCCAAATTATCTTTAAGTAAAACATTCATCTAAAAAAAGACATGAAATTGCTAAAATTAGACAATATCTTAGTCACTACATCTAATCGACTATGTTTCTCCTGTTGTGAAACAAGCGAGAATTTTAAGGCTGTGAAGTTAGAACTTCGATTCCAAAACATGCAAGTTGAAATAAAGAGAAACCATGGACAGGTAAAGAACAAATAATTAATCAAATACGGGAATTCTGTGACAAGAGTAATTAGGTAATAACTTGGTTGGTTTGGAAAAAAGTAGGCATGAAAATCGTGAAATCGTTACCATTGGATTAAGCATACTTGAATCGCATCTAAATTTAGACACCGAATGATAAAAGACGGAATACCTGAGAATAAAAGGGCCGGAAAAAATTGAGCCTAGTAAAACTAAATCGTTTTCAACGACTCTGGAAATTTCCTGTTCCGATATCACAATTAATCCATATCATATATCGATAAAACAGGACCCTACGCAATAGAAATGATAGATAAAGTTATTTACTCCATATAGATGCATGGGTCAAAACAATTTCACATCATCGCCTTCGACTATCGAGGACAAACTGAGGCGAAGAGCGTCATGCCTTACTTTTCCGTAGGTACACAAACACATAGGCAGAAAGGAAAGGCGCATCGCGGCGCGTTACGCACGATTCTGATACCGAGCACTCATCACGAGGAAGAGAACACACTCATACGACCCATATACCATACATATTATTTTATACGCATTAGGTAGATAGGTTTGATGTGTGTGTATACACACACATACGCATTAAACCCCATTTACCTAATACGTTGGGCATGATTTGATGAAGGAGAAGGTCCCCATTCCGCAGTTGAGCAAAAACTTCAATGAACGTGCGACGGGGAGGAGGGTAGCAGGCGCTGTGGTCGTTGAGGAGAGTGCGCCGGTCGCATGGAGGAAAGAAAAAAATTATAGGGGAAGGTCTGAGAGGACGAGGGAGGGAAGGGACTGCTTGGGAGCAAGAGGTGGGGGACGAAAGGAAGTTTTTCCTGAGATGGGTCCCGACACCCCCCCTCCCTCCCCACTCCTCCTCTTTGGTCTACCTACCTACCACACCACCTTCATTCCGTATGCGCAAAATATATCCCAGCTTCACAAAACCTCAATCTTAGTCCTGTGAAAACCCTTGGACCCCTAAATTCCCATCCCGAACCAAAAGAAAACCTTCTCCTTCCCTTATCCAATCTCTTCCTCCGCCCCAGCTTCCAATCTTTTGGCTCCCCGTGCATGCACCCCTCTCTCCCTCTTTCTTTCAGCTGCTCTGTCCCTTCCGGAACCCCCTCCTCTTCCCATATTCCTTCTCACTATCCCTTTCGCTACATTGCAGGCCCAGATATTCATTGGGATTTTCTTACTGCCGAAACAAATTTTTTTTATGTATGTATATACAGAAATATATATATATATTGCCCTCTCTCACTCCCCGTCCCCTTTACACGGCGAGGATTCCAGCGACCGGGATTACGTGGGAGGCGGGTCAGGAAGGGCGAAGGGGCGGAAGGTGGCGAAACTGCGGGACGTAAAAATCATGGATGGAGGAATATAATTCCCCGGAATTCTCTACGCACCCGGAAATACAATTCGATTCGTAAGAAATCCAATATAAATAAAAAGGGAGACGGATCGTGTCTTTTTATTATTCTAAACTCCTACTATGGATCTGATTTCGAGTGAAGTGCTGCTTAAATTATATAAAACGCCCCTGCGGGTGGGATTGTAAAAAGAGATGCAGAACTGAGATCTCCAAAAAGCCCTTAAAGATTCTTACTCTTTTTCATGACAAATTCCCAATTCACGTACATCAGGAAAATATAAAGTTCTATAGGTGCTAATACTGGCAACACATACACATGAAATACATAATTAATTTCCTTATTATGAATTTTCTTTTAGAATTTGAGATAATAAAAATAGTAAAATATCAAACCCCGGGTCCTGAGAGCTAAAGAGTCCCTCTGAAGAATGGATTACGGAAAATAATTTCTTTTTGTTATAACGACCTTCAATTTTCAGCATTTGAAAGAAACTTGTGTGATGTGGAATAGATCATGGAATTTTACACATTTTTTTCATTTTACTGTACTGGCAGTCCACTAGAAAATCCTCGACAAATCCTTAACTTCGAGGAAAAGAAGATTTAAAATTTGTTTTTTCCAGAAGGAAAGGATTTTTAAAAATAAACTACTTCGCATATTGTTTCTAAAAACACTTTAACACAACACTTCCGTTTTCAATACAATAACTTGAATATGTTAACGCTTAAAGAGACTGTAGGCATGTTTCTATATGAGTTAATTTTATAGTGATTAAGCCACTTCAATGAATGAAGGGGGAAATGATATGGCAAGGGATCGTATTGGAACCACAGCAAACACCATGGATTTATGCACATGGTAGGTAAAAATTCAATCCTCAATTACGCAAAAACGATGGTAATGGCTATGACACTAATCTAAGATTATTAAGAACTATGAAGAAGATAAGTCAGTAGATTAAAAAAAAATGCAGGAGGACTGAAAATAAAACAAAGAATGCACAATAGATAACCACATAAATAACTGTACTTCTTCCTTGTTTTTAAATACATACGCATTTTCCTGCCGTATCCTTGAACAAGGAGAAAGAAAGAGTTTGGATTTTCCATAAATCTAGAAGTCCTGGTAAGTTTTCCAAAGCAAGGGCACCTCCAAACCGATAAAGGTTTGCGTCAGGAAATGTGAACAATAGTAGTTCATATTTTAGAGGTTTTACAAAGTACTGAAAGGAAAAATGGCGCATCAATATCAAAAATCGTCATATAAACTAATATCTAATATAAACAAAGTGAAGTGAAGCAGGAGAACTCCAAATAAATTATCACTTCCCCCGATGATTCCCAATATTGTTAAGTTGCCATCGCAAGTTGCCTCAGCCTCAAGAGAACCTGTACTGATTTGGATTTGAGGGTAGACTACGTTCGCCGAACTAAAACCCCGCACGCATATGACGTGGGCGACACAAAACCAAGACCACGCGCGAGCCTCTACAAAGCTGTTGCTCACGCGTATATACGAACGCATCCAAAAGCATATCCCTCGGACCCTTTCCTTCCAATTCCATGAGAAAGAGAGAAGTTTGAGCTACTTACTACCACTACTCCAAACTACAATTCGCCTTCCACCCGCACGTTCTCTGTGCATGCCGTTCCTCTTTATTACTTGCCCTTCATCGGCCGAGGAAAAGGGAGGAGAGAGAGAGAGAGATATATATATATAGAGAGAGAGAGAACAGCCATTCCTCACTTGCCTTACCCCAGCCCTGCCACGTCCTTTTATCTTTCTCGTCTTTCCTCATCTCCCTACGCACGACCCAGGAACACACGCCCGTTCGTTTCTCGGGGCGACCGCGAAATTCCTGAAGGGCTTCATATTCCGTGAGGGAATTCCAACAGTCTCTCTCTCTATATATATATATCCCTTGCCCTGCAACCGCCACCACCCGGAGAGTTGTGGGGGAAGAGAGTGGGGTAGGTGGAAGAGCAGAAAGGGGGTGGGATGGAAGTGTAACAACGGATACCCCCACCCCGTTCACCAGCTTCCTTTATCCCTTATCATCCTCACAAAAGAAAAAATCGAGACCTCGGAATTCGTCTCTTTCGGTAACGGCGAGAGGAGATCGGACGGGCGGTATATGCGGATATTGCGTTGACACTACAAGTTAGAAACGGCTCCTGGAGAGGATACATACCCAAGACGTACCAACTCCCGGGAGTCTGTGCGGCAGCCGAGCGCAATCTTACATATTTTTCCCAGCGGATGCCGAGGCCTATTTGTAAAGGTGAGTTCCACGCAACCGAGGCACTCCGGCAAGGGCAGGGAAAATGTACGTTCAAGAAGAGCCGATTCCAGATAAGGCCACATATGTTGCACACGGCGAATAATGAACTTAGGTCACATACCAAGGTTTGAGAAACGTAAGGCTTTCCGGGAAATCATTTGAAACCCAAGACAAAAACTCAGTCGTATCAAATACATAAAAAACTTTGCCACAAGAACAGAATGCATACCAAACTAAAACGTAAGATTTTTACCACATTTAAATTTTGCACAATCCGTATCATCACTTAAAAAATATTATTCCCGAAACTGGCCAAATGAAACATACCTTTATAAATTACCACGATTTATGAAGAAATAATGTTGAAAGTTTACTGTATCACTTCCTAAGTGACCTTGGAATACATGTACCCTTATGCGATACTGTCAAAAGCTGCACGTAGTTACGTCAAACGATTACTCTCGGTTGAACAAAGAATTGGGGAATTAAATGAAAGGGGTTCAAAATTATTTGAAGGATAAAAATTGTAAATTGCAGCTTAGTTTTTCAAACATTAGGGTTAATACTTCACTGTGCCATACTGTAGTGACTCACAGCTCACAAACACCTTCATTCTACCTGATTATGATTCTCGTGTACTTTTGATGGCGTCCTTTAATATACAAGCAACTCTTAGAGCTTCAACCGTGTTCATTAAAAGTAAAACACTCTTTAGTTTTATGCATTTCATCGAGCTCCTTTGACCGCCTCAAATGGGAACCGCGCTGTGGAAAACCGCAAACAGTGAAGCTACTCCCTAGCACGCCCTCTCACGGAGGTCCTCTGTTGATCACGTGACCAATTCCTCCTCTGCGGCCACCTGCCAGCAATCAAAGCAGTAACCACGTGAGAGGTTCAGCTAAAAACCGCAGAGAAGGACGGCGAGTTTAAATTCAGCCCCGCAGAGAGAGAGAGGGAGAGAATAGCAGTAGAGAACAAAAACAATAACCTAAAACCCGACCAAAAACTTCCTCTTGGAATAAATAAATAAAAAAACACATGCCAGAGAGAGTAAGAGACCACCTTTTGTTTTTAGACTGTGGCGAGTAATACAATACGGCACGCCGGAGTTTATTTTCCTTCTGGATTTTTTATTTAAATTTTGTTTCTAAAAAAATTGAGGCGGCCATTCTAAAAAAAACAGCATCCTTATTCTATCCTGCCTTCATATCCACTCATTTCCTCCCCTTTCCCCTACACCCCTTTACACAAACCCTTTCTAACACGAGCACCACGAGGCTTGAGGGGGGGAAAGTGGGAGACGGTAGAGGGAATGAGAAGGGAGCCCTTTCTCTGAAGTAAAGTAAACATCATCCCAGGGCAAGGAGAAACAATTACTTAGGCCTTTAGCGAGATTTTCCTCTTTATTTCCACCACTGCGAACGGAGAGAACCCCCCCCCCCCCTCATATCCACCCCACAACGGCCTAGGATCGGCAAACTGGTTCTCCCACCCCCACAAACGATCTCATTCCACATTCCCCGAACGCGTATGCACGCTAAACTGTAAGCTGTTTATGTCCACTGACGCACACCGACTTAGCGACCTGCTGACTTAGCGTCGCCGGCGGCATCCCGTGGAACAAACACGGCAAACCCATCCCCTCATATATCTACCCCCCACACTACTTTCCCAGGAGTACATGCTCGCAAACCCGGGGCACTCTCGGCTCCGCCAAGGGTCAGCCTGGGCGGTTCTTCCAGAGCTTTTGTTCCGGCGTCCCCTGAGCGAGCATTTAGACCGTACCATCGTCCTGTTGCTGATAGAAATTATTATCCATCTGTTTACTGATAGAAATTATTTTCGGGAGAGCCCTCCTTGAGGTCCAGCGTTTATTTCCAACAGTGGGGTGATCCTCAAGAAGGAGGGTCACGAAGGGGGGAGGAACGAGAGTTTAGAAGACAAGGATGGAACACGATCGCGTTGGGAGGGTCGGCATTGCGCTTCCGAAACCCCCTCTGGTGCTAAGGACGATAATTAACAGCAGCAAACAAATGACAGTGATCGGCTGGGAGATATGGAAGGATGGAAGCAGGGAGGTAGGGGGCGGAAAAGGTGATAAGGGTTCCTTTCAGATTCACCCGCCTCCCCAAACCTTCCCCCTCCCTAAATATTCTCGTCCCTTTTCCTCGTTCTCCGCTCCCGGGATACAGTTTTGGGAAAAGGCTCATTAAGACTTCTATCTCGTAGAAGTTGAGCTTTCCTCACCTTCTCCATTATAGAAAAGCAGAATAATTGAGGTTATAGGAATAGATACACAACTTGATAACGGAGAAATGAAAGCAATAATCAAGTTCAGATGGGCAACGGTTGCATAAAAAATTGAACGATATAATTGTGAAGGAGACGACAGAAAAGAGACACACCATCGTATAGCTAGATCGTGGATAGAAAATGAATACTTGAACTAAAAATTAATTAAATTGCAAATTATTACGTCGAAATAGCGCTAAAGGCCTTGAATAACTCACAATTCTATAATTATTACATAAAACTGAACAACATAGATTGGGTATGTACATTAAAATATTCTCATTCTGAAAAGTAAGTAATTAAGAAATATAAAATAAATCCACCGGATACGTCCACACGTTAAAATTGAATTTTCAGGAAATCTATAAAATATTTATTCGTACGCCGCTGATTGAGAAATATTAAAAAGCAAACTGATTTGGAAATGCATTGACGATACTATTTCTGATAAGCAATACAATGGAAAGTAAATATAGCGTAAAATTAAAGGAAAGAGACATGGAACGATTAACTGGTTCACGAGAGAAAGAATGATTTGATATAAATAAAGTTTCAGAATGGAACACAAGGAAACCATCCCTATATGAGAAGAGCAAACAAATGTTTATAATAAATTCAAGACTTTTTCATAACTTTTAAAGAAAAAAAATTAACATTCCAGACCAATTAGGCTATTTTTAATGCGTTATTGTGAAGGTCAATAGTTCGATTCGCAGTTATCTAATTTTTCACTTGGAATTGGCCATCATCATTTTATCTCCACACCACCGTTGCGATCGTCCAGTACTATGCGATATTTTTGAGAGAGGTTTAAAAGAACACCTCCTTAATACTGACAGATAAATAAAAGGGGAAACAGAAGATATCATTTCGTAATTTTATGTCTACCAATCTAATTGTTATCATGCCGATTTGCAAGCAACCATCGGTTATCCTTTTCCCTAATTTTGGTTATTTTTATGCGAATTCCCGACTTTTTCCAGAAATTTTCCCGAAATTACTAAATTCCCGACTTTTTCCCAGATTCCCGACTTTTCCCGACTGGTAGACACCATGTGACAATGACAGTTTTTTTTCATTTAATATCTATCTCAACCTAATTATGCTCTTTCATTTAACGCCGAATAAGAGCGTATGTCCAAAAAAATGACAAATACCATACCTACATAAGAAAACAGCAAAAAAACTAAAATGGATTCCAAAGTGCGTTAGAAAGAAAGGGAATACATGTTCAAGCACTGTCATAAGAACACGCTTACAGCATTTTAAATAATTCCTTGTGGACTCCTCCATCCAGCAATTTGAAATTTTAAAAAAAATTAAAATTGATACTTGAGAAATGCATTGACTAGAGACTTAAAATCGACAGAGACTTGAAAAGCTAAGAAAATGCTTTGAATCTGGAAAAACTAAGGTTGTTATTAAAATTGATCTTCAGCATCCCGAAGTTTAAGGAAAATGATAATGAATGAGCTCAAAAAGAATTGAAGGAAGAATCAAAACCCAGATTTACTTATCTTGCCGTATCTATAGACATCATAGAAAACTTAGTTTGGAGGAACGCCCACATCATTACGAAAGGCATTACATTTGTGAGTTGCAGGTCGCATACTCAATAGGATAGACGCTCTCTTCCATTATGAACCTAGAAGTGAAAAATGTTAGAGAAAATAATTTTGCGTCCCTTTTGCGCAGTTCCCTTATGAGTTAGCTAAAGTAAAATAGCCCAGTTATTGGATCTAGGCTTATAATTCCGGCTTCCATTCACAATAGCTAATTCTGGCATACTCCTTCCCTCGCTCTGCAAGAGGAGCGGAATATGGGGGTCATTCATGAACCTTAAAAAATTTAGAACCTCTACCACTTAAAGAGCTTGAATGACACTACCATACATTTGCCCGCAAACAACTACTATGAAATATATGCAGCGCAGTGATACATAGAGCCCTAAAAATATGGAGCTCTCAAAGCATAAAATTATTTAGGATTTTAATGCCTTTCGCATTTTAACAACATATTTTGATCTTTAATAATCATATAAACAAACATTTAACCCTTTAGACTCCCAGTTGTTAACATGGTGTTTTTTTCTGCGCCCCAACGATTGATTACAGCGATAAAAAATAATATTCTCCGTAAAATTGTATCCATATTGGATTTTAGAAAAGAGCCAGAAAAAAGTGTTCTCCTTGGGCACTATTCTTACCTATTACAGATCAATGCCTTTTATTTCCGGCACATAGAAACTCGAGAGTTTGGGGGATGTTTTGACGCCTGATGGTAACAGTCACACAAAAAATAGCGCTGAAATGAGGAAAAACTATCTTTAAAATTATTATATCATGACACAGACGGGAAATTTTGTGGCACAACTGTTAGTGAGTCTGCTCTTATTTATTGTCGCAAGCCACAATAAAATTAAGTATTTTGATCCATTTGGCCGTTACGGCAGAGTAAATAATGACAAAACTTCTGGTATAGCTAACCATGACTATGAGGAAAGTGTTTCCGTAGAGCAGTTTGGATTGGAGGTGATAACGTTAAAAAATGAGATTGCGGGTTACGTAAGCCTCATATTCCTAGAGCGCGGTTCCGGTAGATGAAATGATTTTTTCCCGGAATCCATAAGGGTAGGTAAACGGATCATTATTCTTTGATTTGAACGAATGGAACCAAGTTTAATATTAGTAGATGTACGCTACGACCGTGACGCCAGGAGAAAATGAAGAGAAAGTCCTAGGTGCGGGGATGGGTATGAAGCTCGAAAGAAAATTGTATAGGGTTTCGAGAAGAAAGTGATGAGAGGTAATGCATGAGCGAAATACGAAAGGGGAATATTTACAAGAAATATTTTTAAGTGAACGGAAGATGACAGAATACTGAAAATAATTCAGGGCTTTTCCAAGTATAAACGTTTTACGTTAAGAACTAACCTTCAGAAATGGATATAATTATTTTAAAAATCCTGTGGGCATGAGCAATGGAAAGATGTAACAGAAGAATAAGCAAGCTCAACCGAGGAACTTCATAGTAAAAAATAACAAAAATCACAGACCACAACAAAGAGGCATTATGAAGAATTAACGCGCCAGTAGATAACTGATTTAGAAAACATTAATACGCTCAATAACTTAATAAAAATTGGTTGCTTCCCGGGAGGCAAATAAATATAAGGAGAATGAACCTACAAATTAGCCATGAAGCATACGAAGGAAAGAAATGACGGAACCTAGGGAATATTATTAATAATATTAATTATTAGGCATTAATAGGCATTATCGTAATTAATAGAAAATGCATGTGACTTACAAGAACTAACAAACTCAAGAACATGACGTCAAATTTTACAGAAAGAATGGAAAGAGAGATTTTGTCAGGAGTAATGTACGTAGGATACAAATCTAGACAACAAAGTTTCGTAAAATTGAATGACTAAATATTGCTAAAATTATTAGTAAGATTGACTTATTCTTCACTTGCGGACAATTTTCTGATAATCTGCAGGAACTACAATTTACTATCTGAACTATAATGGCATTTATTTTGGCATGATACGTAGTTATGGTAGCAGGTAGTATCGCTAAAAACCAATGAAGAACCTAATCTCTCTAATGACACTTTTTTAATTATATTCTTGCATTAACATTTTGATGATACACTTAATAAGATGTAGTTTACAAATCTTTAAAAATCAATATCTCTTTAATCAATGACACAATCCATTGAGAAGGGCTCAAGGATACAGCATATAAAAAACTTAATGAAAAACTCTCCGCATGAACCAAGACATGGAGTGAGCAAAAATACGGTGAATACGTATCAGGGATACGTGACTAGACATGACACATGAACAGTGAACAAATACCCAAGCAAGGGAATATTTAATTTCGGGGTGAGGGATGCCAGGACACTTACAGGCCATCCGCTATCTTGTAACATGGCATTATCGTCGCGCAAAGCACAAATACTGGCAGATTACATGCAAAGGGGAAAACATCGAGAGAAGTGCTAGCAGAAAGGCAGAGATTAGCTAAGCCGCAGTCCAGTGAGGGAGAAACGAGACTACCGAGCGGGATGTGATAAGAGTCCGATGGGGTCATGTTGAGCGAGACCGGAGGCCCGCCAGATCACAGGGGAGAAGTGGGTACACATGAAATAAAAGGGAACGTAGTGGAAAGACTGCAGGCAAAGGCTTGAGTTGCATTTCGGGTGGACATGAGGAGAAAGGGGAGAGGGATGAGATAGTCAGAGGACAATGAATCGACCAAAATTATCCCGTTTAAAACTTCCGATTCCACATCACCGTTCACCCACGTGCATCAAAAATATATAACTGTCCCAGCCACGGATCCCATCAATTCTTGCTAAATAGCAAGAATTTCGTGGGAATATATAATAAATTAACGCGAGTTGCCAGTAACACTTTTGCAGCTCTTTTTCACTAAGCTGGGGTGCGTTGGTGAGGTGGAAATACAAACAGAATTTAAAAAATATTCCACCAAATTATCTCCCATTGATTTTTTTCCCTGAATTATCCCTACGATTTCGAAAGTTCTACGATAGAAAATAAAGCATTTTTTTAAATACTTTAACCATTAATAAATTATTTTCTGCCAACCGACAACGCAATTATCTAAATAACAAACCAAGAGTATGTAATTGAGAAAAGAAAGCCAAGGGCTAGCATCAACTGTTAATGATAAGGCCTGCACTCCCAAGTAGTAAGCGGTAGGAAATAAGGAGCAGAATTCCCCGACGAAAGGTAAATTTTAACGGATTTCCTCGAAATTGTTCGCAGAATTCCTTTATTCCCGTGATCTGACGCCAAACTGTGAATTTAATATACTTCCTCCTCCTCCCAACGCAATGAGGAGTTAATTTCTTCGCAAAATCTACTCCTAATCCACATGGATCGGATTTCCGACAGGTGGATTAACACGGGGAGAAGATAAAATCCCCATCACTAGCTGCTAGGTCCGATGCCCCTCTCCTTTCGTTTTCGTTTCGATCGGCCACTAGAGAAATAAATACGAAGTTCACCTCTACGGTGTATGTCTGTCCGCCCGGGATCGCGCATCCTTCACCTTGGCAGGGATGGCCTCGACTGCGTCCCAGTTCCTGAACTCCCTCGCCAATAAACGTCTACCTCTCTTATATCCAGAACAGATCCTCCCTTCCGGGTGAGAGGGGGATGGAAAGGGGGAGGAAAAAAACTACTGCCCCCGTTGAAATCAGCCCTTTACAAGGTCACCCATCCCTGATAGGACCTAGATATACCCTTCCAGCTTCTCCGTCCACATAATCTCACATCCCACATGCTCACACACAAACACAACTCGCAGCAGAGACCTTCCACCCCTTGAAAGAGAGGGATACCTCGTGGCCATATCCAAAAACTCTTCGCTCTCCTAACCTGCCCCAGTCCTTTTGCGACCAGAAACTAAATTTCAATTACGTCGACCCCTTTACGGAAGAAGGGAGGAAAGGATACCCCCCAGGGGGGGAAGTGAGGGAGATACGGATTTCGGTAGAGTTCTCCTCCCCTTTAAAAACGGGGAAAGAAGGGGATGTCCCACCACCTCCTGACGCCGATTCCTTTTTCCTTTCCCCCTTTATCTCCTTGCCCGCACACACTCACTGCGTCCTACGCTACCCGGCTTTCCCTTACTTTTTTTTAACCTCTTATTTTATCTCCTCCTCCTCCGCTGGTGGTGGCCTTCATTTTAGGAATTATTTCTCGGGTCGGCGAGTTCGAGAGATCGGGACCAGAAGGCTAGGGTGGGCCCCCCCAAAGCAAGGATCCGGGGATGAATATAGGAAGCTTGGGGAAAAAGCTTTGGGAAGGTGGTGGTGGTCTTTTTTTACCTGGGTGTCGGAAAACTTCCTAGCATCCGTTACGCGGGATGGATTCAGCCTACGGTAGGGGAGGTCACCCTCGCAGAGAACTCTTGAAGGATTTCCGTCCGATCGGTGAACGCATAGTGAATTGAGTTCTCAAAGGAAAAAGTCATGTCAAACGGGTTTCATGGATTTCCATTTCACAAAAATATAAAAATTCTTTATACCAGGATAAATAGTATGTTCACAGGGCATTCGAAACGCTTCTTTGGGGATTTGAATTTTTTTTTCTTGCAGCATTAACTGCTTGCATCTCCTGCTTGTGCTCAGCGATTGAATATATCCTCACACGTAAGTGAAACGAATGAAACACAATCCATGCAAGCCAGTAAATGCATACCGCTCTGTGTATCCATAAATCATGAAGCGATGGGCGTAAATCATTAAACTTCCCAAAAGAAAGACAATTCAAGCGCTGAACAAGGACTCAAAATTAATAAATTTTGGAGAATTTCAGATAAAACTACAGCTGCGTGCATTATTCTTTTACAATATGTTAAATTTCTGGTTCGATGATCATGGACTAAACTATGACTCTAACTTTCACCTGATTAGTTCAAGAAACCTTCGCTGAAGCAAACATTATTATAGACAATTTCGTTTGTAGTTTAAGGGAGAATCCGGGACGATTTTTTCCTAGGCAATACGGTATCTGTTTAAATTTTTTTTCCGATTCGGATAATGATTCATATGAAAACATGCGAGACTAACATATCACAAAATAACAGGAAAACACATTAAATGTTTTTTTTTCATAGAAGTATTCCTTTGCTCCATCGTAGGTTTCCGAGGTGTTCAGATGAGTAATTCAACGGGCGTCTTCAGGTTGAAGACGCCCGTTGGAATACGGGCGAAACTGTTGACAGAAAAAATTCACCACTGAAAGCGAAGGGTGAGAGAATGGTCTATGGCAACGCAGTCCAATACAGTACCGACACACTTTAATTTCTGATCCTAGTGAGCTGCCTCGAAAATCAATGAGGACAGTTTCCGAACGATCCGCGACATCAAACACCACTCGAAAGTACAAACAAGTACCCAAGACCTCGAACATTGCCTCGAAACGAAGCACCACGGTCGTTGGGGTTGAAATTCCATTCGCCACGCGCGGATTAGCACTCACAAACCACGTTCTCGCGCATATTCCAACTGAGACGAGATGAGGGGGTTTCAGGAGTGAGCAAATACCAGCGACGAAAGTTCATTTTTTCTCTCCCATGGCACAGTGCGAGTGGGAAGTTTTCTTTTTCGAATTCCACCCTTCCGCGCGAATGTGGCCTTCGGCGCGTAGCGATGCCGCGTGGATTAGTATTTGTGAAGGAGGGAGAAGAGGGATCTGATCCCCAGCTGGGACGTTAAGAGATACGGGTCTGAGGACGCGGGTTCGAGCGGAAGGCGACGCTAAAGATGTGCGCTTTAAAGGGGTTGAAACGGGATACGGGCAGAAGAAAGGAGGAGATAAGAGGAATTGAAATCATCCTTCCAGGATTGAACAACTCCTTGGGAGTAGTTGGAAAAAACTGGCGCTCCTGAAGCAAAGGGATAGAAAGAAAAAAGTCCTCATGGATTGAAATCTGCAAGAAAAAGGAAAAACGGATAGGCCTCTTATTTATCATGCAGAGGCGACAGAATAAGGATGGAAGCCTAAAGGTAATATTTCAACGCAGCAATTGTTAAGCTACGAGAACAAGGAAATAACCACTTGTTGTTTTCAGATTTATAATCAGAAATAAATTGAAAACAAGGACCTACTTCCAATGTAAATAATTTCAAAAAAGTGTTATACGAATAGGTCTTCGTATTCCAGTGATTACTATCTCCTTCGCATAAATCATTCCGTAGTTTCCAGCTGGCACCTGAATGACTGTAACAATGGGAACAAATAACAGACCTATTATTTTTCATCTTTAACAACTCAGGCACGAAATAAAAACTCAGAATATGAGACTCAAGGTCATAGTCATCGTATCCATGGATTCCGGAAAAGCTTCGGTTAAAAATGAAAAGGGAAAATATTCTATTTATTTAGAGAACAGGTTTCCTTCGTCTCAAGTACAGTTTGTAAGGTTTTAAGAAACGGAAAAGTAAAATTCACGCCTCATAATATTGAGGAAAGAAAATCGTCACGTATTCAGTGACAATTTGGGAAAAAAGCACAATCAAGGTAAGGTTAGTAATGCCATCCATTTAGAAATAAAAACTAAGTTATTAAGAACACCGTCATACTAGGAGAGAACAACAAAATTAACAAGGTGAGGTGCATTCCGAATTCTGAGCACGCATCTCTTTAGCACCACGATTTTGCAGATCGTGATATCCCTCAAGGTGGATACAGCAAAACGAAGGATTTTTTCGCGGTTCCAGGCTATCACACACCCCAATTAAATGTATGTTCGTGCTCAGGTAGGTGAACATAAATCCATTAACTTCTACCTCAGTCATCCCTAATCACAAGAGGTTAACGGCCGTGAGTCGACCGCCATCCTTCCTCTTACATGTAGTAATGTACGACCGCACTGTCCTCAGGTCAAAACGGTGACCATTCGTCTCAGTTTTTGCGCAAGGCTGCGATACTAGAGTCGGGCGGTTCTCTTAAGCCGCCCCTTCTCCTGCATACTTCATCCATCCCACCCGTCTCCAATCCTGGGACTCCACTGTCTCCGAACTCTCTTCCACACACTACATAGCGGCCTGGAATCGTCCGTCACGGGAGGACCGGGTTGGAAATGTGGAAGGAGAATGGGACGAAGAAACGCAGCATCTCAATGCCCACGGTACCTACAAAACGACAATTGAGAAACGACGAGTAGCATGAATGAACGGACCAGGAACCGACAAAGGGAACACAAAAACCCAATGCGAGCGCACGAATCACAGTTGAAGCAGGTGACTATTGAACTACACGGATGCAATGAGGCAGATTCAAGCGCTCGGCCGTCCGGAGCCAAGATAATTCCTACGTACCTGGGCACCCAAGATAATTCTACGTACCACAGATATATATTTTTTCTCCATTCAGGCTCACAAGAACGGTGACTTCTATAGCAATTCCTCTGTAGATATCTCTTTTGGATATGGATGCCCGAGAGCCGAGGAAAAAAGGGCACTTATTCCACTCAACATTGCGCATTTGAATGATTTCCATATCTCCACAAAAACGCGAACTGCTGAAGAATGGAGATTGTGATGTCAAAAATATATCAATCTGCATGGTCGCTGCTGAATATGATTATGATGATATGATGATCATAGACCGCTGAATATGGTTCTGTTATTCGGAAATGCGTTAAAATACTTAGAAAAATAATGAACATGAAACTTGATACACAAGTATATAGAATCTAGCTTTTGAACAAATACAAATATTTTAATTCCTTTGGGAAGCGAAGCAAGATCGCTGATGTAAGCGTAAAAAATTACATTCTGATTTGTAAACAATCGAGGTATAATATAAGATAACGAATTAATAAAATTCCATTTTCTTCCTCACAAGAGAAGCAATCCTATCCTTCCTCACAAGTGAGGAATGATAGTAAGTTGGCGGAAAAATTCCTGGGCATAAAAGATACTAATCGGTCGACTCTTCTATTTCACAATTGGCTCATCGGGAAACTGTAACAAGAGTTTTAAACAGAGTCATTATTTGCACACCTTTTCTGGATGGATTTCTTTGACTCATCAGTTCTATAAATTAAACAATTTGTGTTTGCGCTTATCACACTGCGATTCAACTGGAGGAAAAGCTATTTTTGGAAAAATTTCAGCGAATAAAAGGTAATCAACAATATAATTGTTTAAGTACGTAATATGTTAGCCATTATTAAAAGCAATTATTTAGCTACATGCTTCTAAAAGGACTTTTGAACAGAGGACAGTATTATAGTGCTGAATAAGCTGAAAAAACAAAAATTAGTTTGACGGTAAATATACAAAATGCAATTTCGGCTACACCAAGATTGACATGTTGACGGTAATAATTAAATTTTCCCACTTTCCTTTAGGTGATCAGCTAATCCCCCATCATTTAGCCACCTCGATTATATCAGTATTATGAGGAGACTCACCTGGAAAAAGATAAGAGTATGACTAGATAAAAGACAAGTTTAATAACAGTTGAGGATCATTAAGACAAATATTACTCATATTTCTATAATAATGCTAAGTTTTGCCGATATTAAGCATTCATGACAAAATATTTATATGATTCATAAAAGTAACACAGAGACGAAAACATAAATACATAGTAGCTTTGAAAATCTCTCACAATATCTTTCCTTGGTCACATATTAACGAGCATCTGCAGGATGCATGACGGGATTGCACGTATAATTTGCTATGCAAGTCTAATTGTCGAGCGCATGCCCCAGCTTTGGCACTTTTCATCCAATTTGAAACTAAACCAATGCAGTCTACTTAATTAATTGATTTCATTGGATGGTGGGTATAAGATAAAAACAAAACGAAAATTCCAGCTAAAACAACCGAAAAACTTTAAGACAGTATATAGCGTTGAAGTACTTCATAGCGGCGGCATCGCCCACTCTGGCTCAGTATTCTCCAACGCTGCACAGACTTCCGCAGTTGTTAACTAAGGACACTGTCCACATGCCGGGGCATCAACGAAGAGAGAGCTAGAAGCATGGAAAGGGAGAGGGGGAGGGGGCGGCGAGAGGTCAGACGACAAAAAGCCGTCCCGGGGTCTCTGCGGACCGCCTCCGCCGGTGCTCCACAAAGACATCCAAGGGTATCCCTTTGAGGCTAGCCTCCCACCCTCCCTCACCCACTCCAACCCGAGCGGCGCGCGCGACAAGAAACCGCCCTCGGTGTTCCGCAAAGAGGCAAGAGAGTTTTTGGGAGGGCTGGAAGAGAGTTTAGGGGGAGGACTTGAGGTAACGTCAGGGGGGAGGGGATATGAGGATGCTGAAGCATGGGGGAAAGGGGAAGCAGACACGCGGCTTTTAGTCCTAGACGACGACGTGAAGTCGAGAAGGTTAGGGGGAAGGGAAGAGGCGAGGGTGAAAGGGGGAAGGAAGAGGCGAATGATGACGTCGGGAAGTGAAGGGCTAGTATAGGCGGTAGTGATAGGGAAGGAGGTGGAAGAGACTAGGGAGCCAGGTAGGAGAGCTGTGGGAGGAAGAAGACGTGGTAGTAGGGGTACAGGGAAGGAGATAGAGAGAAGAGGACCAGGGAAACCACCGTTGAGAGGGCCCCTTCCCTTTCACCGTGGGGGCCGACGCACACGGGTGTAATTGAAACTTCCAAGCGACCGCTGCCGGTGGATTGGCGGCGGTAATCTTTCTCAGGCGACCGACCGACGTGCGGCCGGGGCCGGACTTTCGGACGTTCGTTAAGGGGGGACGTCGGTTTAAGGGAACACCGGGCGCGGAGCACGTCTCTGTGGGTGCACGCGAGCATGTGAGCCCCCCAAGCTCCGTGGTCTTCTTCGCCTTCTGCCTTCTTTTAATCGTTTTTTTTCTTGAGGCGAAAATACCTCCCGAAGCCTAAGAGCGAAAAAAGAAGGGCCAACCGACGTTTTGAGTGCATTCCTGGAATGCCTTAGGGAGTCACAAAATTGTGAAACCGAACGAATTTTCAGAGGATTTTCAAAGCTTATTTACCAAAGCTCCCGCTGATGAGACGTACCTACACTGTTGGATACGGAGAAACTATAATTCCTGAAAGCAAACGGTGAGGCTGTACGGACTGAACATTTCGAGGTAATATGCAAACTGAGGTTTATGTTGTTAACGTCTTTTGGATCTTAATATCACACCAATCGAGATTATCAAATTAGGACGCATACCTGGAAGAATAAGGAAGGGTTAGGAGAGCGCGTACTGTATGTACGATCGAAGTACGGCGACAATATCTTATAAGAATTAATAATACTTCCACTATCATTTTCTGCCATTGAGCTATAATTGACTACCTATAAGTGCGCAGAAAAATAAAGTATGTCGAATAAATGAGAAATAAAACAAATTAACACGTCATTGTAGGGTTATCGAGCTGAGGAATATCATTGTACTTACGTTGAATGTAAAACAAACAGACCCATGGGCATCCTGATACAGAATGTCATAAGTATTAGGTGTTAAAAAATAAAACATGAATTTATTGATACAGCATTCTGTGTACCACTTATCGCACTAATTCCAATCAATATAATAAGGCCTAATCAATTTAAAAAAATGAAGTATCCAACAAAAATTATCAATCAATAGTTAAACGCAACATTTTTTTAACACTTTTAAAATATTTTAATTCAAACTTCGCTCAACATAAAAGAAAATACAACATTCAAAGCGGCGAAAGAAATGTGAGGGAATGATAATTCATCCAAAAACATAAGGTTAAACCGATTCAGTTTTGATAACATACCTAACTTATTCCAAGTGAATATGAGAGTCAATTAAAGTGATGCTAAATGAACAAACATTTTATCCAAGCCTTCTGGTGAAAACTACTCAAAACCGTAACCGTATCGATCAATTCTTAATTTCCCTGCTCCAAGTCGCTTCAAAGAAATATTAGTTACAAAATTGAATAGCTTGAACAATATTGCGGCATGTAAAAAAACAAGCAAAGCAAATTAATTTTCAATGAGATAAGGAGCAAGCATAAGCGCTGTTTGAAGACTTGAGTATGAGGTGAAAGGAGGTAAAGAGATCTACACAGAAGGGGAGACGCAGCTGGACGATGGCGCAAAGTCTTTCCTGATAAGTCTAACAGAATTACTCACGGCGGGAGGGCCCGCCCCAGAAGTCACGCGTTTAGGGAAGTAGGGAAGATCACCGCCACAGGGAAGGCACCCCCCTGCCCGATGTTCTCTTTCCACCTTTAAAACTCCCTTGTTCGAGGGCTGCGACGTGAAAGGAAGGCAGCTCCGGCAGACGATTCCCGGAGTCATAAACGAAGCTTGTGGATCCTCCTCAGGGAGTATGATGGCGCCGGGGCTATGGCCGTTAATGACTGTGGGCTTAGGGGGCCCGGCAGGAGGCCACGGAAGACCATAACGCCTCTTCGCGTAAGGTAAATGGGGTTACCTGCTGCTTCCATTGCCGACTTGAATGATGGGAAACTGCTACCAAGGATTTAGCTCTCCCGCGGCTGAGCCGTGAAGGATAAACGGGCAAAAGCGAAAACGGTGGGCGGTAATAAAGACATCCCCCAAGTACTGCTCCGCGATGCACTGTAGATCGGGGGCATGTGCGAAGTGAAGTGGGCGTTTATCGGGCGAGAAATACTTCAGGTGTATCTGATGACGGCTATAAATGGAGATCAGCTCTTCGACATCGTCCGTCCCGTGTGACGATACTGGATTGAAAAGGTAAAATCAAAATCTGCAACCAGAAGAAAATAACTAAGCAAAGCATTAAGGTTCAACCGGTTCCCAGCGTGAGAACGCTCGTGACATTTTCTATTCTGCCAAAAAATCCACTTTACACCATGAGTGACTTAATATGACTGAAAATATAGCAAATTTTAGCTATAAAAAATATGAAATAAAAGGGTCATTTTGGAAAGAACCATTGATGTTTAGAGGGATACAGTATCTTTCGGAAAGTCACAGCCATTATAGGCTGCAAGAACTATCAGCGAATCAGATCGGCAGCATGTAAGTGATCTGAGCCATTAATCTCAAGCATATTTTAGCATCCCCTCAAAGGGGCTTGCTTGCGATCATACTGACATGGACTACCCAAACTATGTACAAAATATCCACAGGAAGGACAAATCATATTTTTTTATAATCAAGTATTTCACCATCACAGGCAAAAAATGGGATGGCATTCACGAAAGTCGAAGCAAATGATAACAGAATTCGTAACTGATAGGCATATACAAGAGTTGGAAATTAGGTATCGGAAGTTGCGTTAATTGACTCAGGAACTGGTCTATGCTCAACAAGGTAAAAATGCCTTAAATTGGCGAGTACAAAAAAGCAAACCGGGTGGAAATGGGGTACACTATGAAGGAGTGATGTATAGGAGAGAAAAAAGAGAAACATCGATTGACAGGCATTCATGCGGAGTAGCTATTACAAGATGGCTATTTGTCTAAGAATGAGCTTAAAAGATTACTGAAAAACAAAAATGAGAGAGGAGATTATAATACCAGTGAAAATAGCGAATTTACTATTTAATTGACTACCTCACTCCATAGGGACGTGTTAGAAAAAAGTTTAGAGGGAACGTTTAACGCCCATCTTAGCACGAGACATCCTTCAATAATAGTTACACGAATGCATCTTAAAAAGATCAATTTAGCGAAATCAAGCTGTTTACAAAACGAGAAAAGAGTGATAACATATAATTTTTAGTAAAAATGCCACTGAATTTGAAAAGATTTTACCGCTACATCAACCAAATATTTTAACACCATATTCAAGAGATATCTCAGGCCAAGTCCGTCCCGAAACTTTCCAAGTTGCATCCGAAAAATCCATCGTGTTCCATTTTTCACAAGGCACACCCTTACGTCCTCCTCCCACACACCCTCGACCCGTATTCTGCGGTGTGCCCCAGAATGGGGGCAATAAGACCACTCAAAGTTTTAGCGGCGGGAGAGCAAGAGGGAGGTGTGTGTGTGTTTGCCGGGAGAAGAGGGGATACACCGTATTTGCCTCAGGAGAGCAACTCCCACATTAATCCGCAAGAACCCATAAATATATCTTGACTGCCTTAAGTCTGCAAACTACGACCGCCGCTCTCATTTTCCTTATTTCCTTGGCTCTCGTCCTCTTCGCACGCTCTCGTGGAGATACAACGGCTACCACCGAATTGGTTCATCATCTTCTCAGGAGTACAATCGTCAATTAGCGCTAATGCAGCTTTGTGATTACTACGAGTCACGCGCCCCAGATGGGAACGAATTTGCCGATGAACTTTATTTTTATTTACGTTCATGCGCCACAGATCCTTTTTTAAAATTTTTTTCTGCGATTGTAAAAAAAAACTTTATTGGCAAAACAAAACCGATATATCAATATTTCAATGCATTAATATGATTTGCAATCTCCTGGTTGACTAAGTTGTATTGAGACAGCAGCAGAAAAATTTCAGATACGTTAAGGAGAGGGGGTTTTACCGAATTAAGAGATTGAAACAGTTAATCAAATGGCTCTCAAATTACGCGGGTAGCGTAAATAGATTACACTGCGGACGAGTAATAAAAATGACGTCTTGAATTCGCTACCCAAATGTCACGTATAGTTGCCCGTTTCGAGGGTTTTAGTGCAAAAACAGCCATAATTACGAATTATTTAGTCTTTTATCGTTTTTATTACAATTTTTGGGTATTTAATTACCACTGGACCAATTTCTTAGACTTTTAAGCGCATATGCCGCTATTTACCACTGCCTGTGCCTCCTTGGAAATTATTAAATAGGCTATGCATGTAGGAGAGAATAATTATTAGAGTTTTGAGTCGCATATGGGGTGTCAACACTATGCTTATTCACTACAAATTTAGTTAATCAACTAGTTTGCCGCCGGGACAATGATTACCAGTTTTTGCTTTAAATAATTCCTCCCCAGCGTCTAAATTCACCAATAAAATACGTACAAAATAAATATACCCCAGAGCTCATGGTGATAAGGAATAGGTCTATCTACTCGCCACACTCGTATTTTCATTTGATTTCAGCAAATAAATTCAGCAGTTAACTGTCCTGGCGTGCTTTAATAATAATAGAGAAAGAACGACAAAAAGTATCAAGAAAAATAGAGAGAATGTGGACATTGGCAACCATGAACAAAGAGGTTTTAAGGAACTCATTTTCAATTTGACACATGCAAGCTCTTTCCCTTTTGATAACCCAAAGACCGAAGACATTCTTTCCATTAGATTCGCCCCTCTGACTGGCGTCACGTTTTACTCACTACGCCCCTTAGGCACATTAATTAAGATTCGAGACTGAGGACCGCAAAGGAGTTTACGTTGATTTATAAAATGGGACGCAAATGCAAGGATAACAGGTTGTGCTTTCAAAGCACGCAAAGAAGGTCACATTCCTTTAAACGGAGTTTCCGCAGTAAGATAAAAAATAACTTAAATAGAAGTTGGAGATGCACGAAGACTTTCAATGGGCCATCAAAATTGGCAGATAATAAACAGGACCAGAATTATGTAACATGATACAGCGTGAAACAGCTCTATATTTTAAAAGCATAGAATATTCGAACTCAGATTACTTTGAAGTAATTCACCAAGAACTTTTATTTGAATGGTTGGAGAACGTATGTACGCAATCATTAACCACACTACGTAGATGCATCAAAACCAACTAAAGTACAGCAAAAATACACAGTGGTATTTATGCAGTGAAAATTAAATACCACCGAAATAGTATAGCATGGACACCACAAGGTTGCGATTTTATTAAAGAAGAGAAATTCAAACAAGAAGAAAATTTACTCTTAGGGAAAACTTGCAAGCACTTCCCGGGAAAAATATGCCTTTAATACTTGGGAACATTACATTTCAAGCGACAAGAACACGGCGCGACAGCAAAATATCGCCAAGCAAATATCGTCCTGAAGAAAAAGAGGATGGGAGCCTAGTAATAAAAGACGAGGAGCATGGTTTGCGAATGAATTTTCGGTATCTCGACGGAATCAGAAGACAAAAGGGCGAAGAAGAAGGGTTGAAATTTCTTGAGGGTGTAGAGTAAAGGGACGAACGCGAAGAATGATAACAGACGAGAAAAAGAGAAGAGGTGGGTAGGTGGCTTCAAGAGGGAGCGCCGGAAGATGAGGGGGGGGGGTGAGGAAGGAAGAAAGAACATTCATCCCCGTAAGAAAACACTGTAAAAGCAAGGAAATTTCCCCAAGTTTGAATTTCGAGAGAAATTCCTGTCAAACTTTATATATTTTTTTCTTGTTTTTCGGCCGGGAATGAGAGTAGGGCTATAAGAGTGGGGAGTTTGTGCAAGAGAGGGAAGGGAACATTTCACCTCCGACCCTGAACTCCAAACCCCTCTTTTCCTAAATTTTGCGACGATACACAAGGTGAGACGGGGGCGAACACGCACACCTCTCCGAGCGGGCGACAAATAAAGGGATCTCGGGAGAAGACGAGAGGGGCGCGAATATGAAGGTCGGAGTGACAATAACGAAACGGGAGAGCGTTCAAAGAGCAGAAAAGTGAGGAATTGAGGTACCAGCGGGAGTCGGAGAGAGGAAAGATTGGAACCGTACGAGGAGAGGGGGAAAGAGTTATTTTTTTGGGAAGAGGAGCGCGCTGGCGAAGAGTGAGATAAAAGCAGTGTGTTTTGAGAGAATGTGAGTGGATGGCGAGAGGAGCACGGAGCGAAATGAAAGACAGAGGAGGGGAATAGGAAGGGATGCCGTCATTGGGGGAAGGGGAGAAAGAAAGGTAGGTAAGAGAGAGCAGAGGAAGGAGAGGTGTATAAATGAAGGAGGAACTCATCCATCCAGAGTTTGATTATCACTTTGAATAATGATCCATGTCCTATTCTCCACCGTTCCCACTCCATTTATACGGATTCCTCTCATTTTCTCCCTCGCTCAACTTCGGGAGAGGCCCGCTCTTCGAAATCCACTCGACGGAATACTTCCGCGGACCTTTTTGCAAGCGAAGAAAAAAAGCACCGGTTCCTTTCCCCCGTGCTCTCCCTAAAAACCACTGCAAAACTATTACCCGCACCTTCCACCTCCTTCTCCTCCTCCAACGGACCAAAAATCTATCTCGGTCGTAATTTAAACTCTCCCACAACCCGTAGACAGACTCCTCCACTCGACCAATATCTCTCAGAGTTGGAGATATTAATTTAGCGGTGATGTTCTGGCGGATAGCGAGAACGCGTGTAGGGAGGAGATGAGCTTCATAAATGCTCAGCGTGCACGCGAGAGCGGAGACATTTCGTATTATAAACTTTTGAACAACGGAAGAAAGAAGTTTCTGGCAAACCATCATTTACCTACGTAAATCAAATCGACAGGCTTCAAAATTTGCCAATAGATGACTGAAATTTCTTCAGAAAAAAATATGGTCACGGCATTCAGAGTAGGTTAGGTGAAAATCTGAACTAAACTTCAAGTAATATATCTCTAGAGATACATTACTTGCGTATAGTTCTCCTATGATTAAGTCTGCACTTGCCATATCTTATGCCAAGCATATCGTAAACAGCTTTTTAATTTAACTCCCTATCCACAATTATATTCAACAAGATGCCGTGCTTCGAAATAATGAGTATATTCCTTCTTATTCTAAGAATATCCTTTCTTGGAAAGTTCGGACATCCTCTTTTCATGCGATTACTCGTCCGTCATTTATTAACCATAAAGATCCACACAATGTATGAGAACTACATTCCGTTAGTAAGATTTTTCATGACTCCTGATTCTAATTCACCTGTCAACGCGGTAAAAGTTCTCATTAGATTGCCACTCAGTATTCATTCAGCTTCATAAAATGAAATATTTTACAACCAAATTTCAAAGATAATGAAGGCACTTCTTAAAATATGCATCTCTCTACGGCGTAAAGGAAGATTTGGTCTTTAAAATTCCCAAAGCGGATTAGCATTATGTTAAGATAGAAAAAAAATAGTTTAGAAAATCTATAGGCCAAGTTTTAATTCCACTCATTAGGTAAAATTTTAAGTTTTTATCTTACCTGTAATTGTATTACATAAACCATTGATACTAGAATTCATTTATTATTTTTAGACCATCACAAGTTTATTAAGAAATGTTGGAAACATACGTTTCTACCGAGGATTAATATTTCTTATGACGCGGAACGTAAAATAGTAAAGTTGCCTAAAAATAATCTCGGCTCCTTAATTACGTTCAAGAAATTCAACTCAATGACATGAATCCGCAATTTTTTCAATTAAAAATACGATGCCCCACAACGACATATAAAACGAAGCTGCACGAATGAGGATCGGACAAGAGAAACACGGCCCAGAAAAGCTCGCATTTCAGAGAGTTTTATTTCGCGACCTACAGAAGAAAAATATAACCCCTTTACCCGGTAATGAAGTTATACAATGATTCCGCAACTTTGAAAAAATAAATAAAAATAGAAATAAAAATTAACAAGAGAGAGGTAATAAAAGGAGAAAGTGGGACGAGGGAAAAGATGCGTGTGGGCAAAGTATTTCGTGGATTGCGGGTTAACTGCTCGCATAGAACACCAAAAGGCATAAAAAATCCGTGTAATGAGAAAAGGGAGCCCCAGAAGGGAATGAGAAATTGAGAGGGAGATGAGAGAAGAGAGCCGAGAGAGAAAGAGATCTGAATATTTTAATCTAACTAATATTTTAAATTGTATCCCATCTCGACTCTGGAGGGAGGGGGAGAGAGGAGCAGGAGCAAACGTGCATTATAACGTGAGCTGGAATGGGCGGACTGGTTTTTGAGGGGAAAATAAGGTTGGGATGGGAATGAAGTATTTCGACATGAGGGGAGGGAAGCGAGAGAAGAGGAGTATGAGGAGTTGGGTTGCAGCGTGGATAGAGAAGGGAAGAGAATGAAGAGGGGGGAAAGGGCAGATTCGCTTAGAAATTCAAATGAGACGAGTAGATTTCCGCGGAAGTCGTCGGAAGACCCGGGGAGAGAAAAAGGGATTTTGCAATCACTCTCATTGTCCGAGGCCACCGGAATGGCTGCAGATTAAAGTAAGCTTGTTCCCCTCAAACCCAGCACTCGATTCCCCAATCTGGATTTTTTCATTCTTCTTTACTCCCCCCCCTTAACCATAAGCCTTCTGGCAACCGACCTTCTCCATCCTTCCCATCCGCGACGAAGTAAAATCCTTCATCAAATCGCCGTATCGAACGCGATGCGGTTCCTATCCTTGGGCCATTTGAGATATCGACCTCGAAACTTGAATAAAAGGTGGATTAACGCAAGCCGTTGGAGTCAAGTTCATTGCGATGTGCGTCTACAGATAGTCAATGATAAGTGTCCCAAGGGCATTAAAGCGGCTTGGTGCCCCTTGAAGCCGCTTTTCTGAACTGTGTCAAAAGTCTAAAAGAACATGGACAGAACATGGGGAGCAAATAAGACAGCGAATTCACTTATTATGAAACGAGAACGCAGATATAAGTTCATGAATAAAGTTAAATCTCTCCACTGAAAATTAAAAGAACTTCTGCAGCGTTAATATACCTATCGATCTAGGGTCAATTGCGTTTAACCTGTCTCAATCGGTTAATATTCACAGCACAGTCAATGCCTCGATAGTTGTGCCTATCAAGCAATATCTATTTTCAAACAGGCTGCCCTAAATTCCTTATAAGTTTTATGGTTTCGCCTACTCCATCCAATGCTCCGTGATGTAGATCAAAATTTCATATAAATCTACGACTAGCTATGGAAAGGTCCGACTGGGAAAGTTCGGCATGTGTGGGGCAAATTGACTTTAACGATTCATCCACATCTAGATAAAATATCCAGCATGCTGCAAAATGGATTGAAGAAGCTTCATCTTCAATCCAAATTCCCACACTAGGTTGGACCCTGAACATACGCATTGCTCTTGAAACGTCACTGAGGAGCATTTTTTATAGAAATTAAAAAAAAACAAGCTTCTGTTTGTGGAATTAGGGAGCTCGATGGGATAATAATTACTTCCTATACAATAATATTATCTATGTATATCACTACTACCTTCCTCGTTGGTCATTCTTAACGTTATCAAGATTGAGTCACCAGAATCGAACAGATACTGTAAAAAAGGACGTTAATTGCCTTCACAGCAAAGTTAAGGAAGTAGAGCAAAACATTCTACTAGGGGTTTACGTTGTTTTTTTACTGAAGGATTCGGCGAAATTTAGGAATCGTAACACATTTAATGACTGAATGTTTCAAATCTTCATTATGTTTGATCACTCGTAGGTCTATAATAAAACCTAAGAACACTAAAATCATATAGAGAACGTACGTAACTATATAATCTTTGGTACGTAAGATTACATATTTCGTTAAAATAATTATTAAGGTGTAATACATCATCAAATAAAAAATTACCAAAATATTTACAGAGGAAAATTAGCTCTAGGTTTCAAGATATACCTTACATCCTTAGTATCTTCTTCGATTGAAAGATATAATGCCAGGCATTCCCCGTTTTCTCGGTGTAATCTGAAATATATTGATTGCATTACGGTTCCCCCCTTGAAAGAGCTTCCTCCTCTGAAGTGTGAATAATGCTTAGTTAGCGAACGATGGAGAATGAATGGAGTGAGCGCCGTCTCGCGTCGAATCAATGAAGCTCCCGGTTGGTCATTAGATTAACGTCGAATTTTCACGTGAGATTAGTTTATTAAGACCCCTCGGCTGACATTTTACAGGCTCTACAAGAAATCCACCCGATGACTCAATAACCAGGGAATCAAGTCTTGGGATGAAATTTCCCCTTCTTGTCAGCATCGACCGAGGGAGAAGAATCAATTTATGCCTTCAGCCGTAATGGAAACTACTAGTTACAGTTATTAAATCTGTATAGTGTCAGAATGGTTGAACACCACCTAAAGATTTAGCCACTTTAATATTAGCGATTATCGAGCGTTTTAACTGTCCTCAACTATATAACCATGAGGCACTTTAAAGAAGAATGATTAAGATACGAATAATGAATTTTTGATTAGTGACGTAGAAGATGATTTGAGAAGCTAAATGGATAAATAATTGTTTACTGTGACTATTTATTGTCGACTTTGAGTACGTAAGCTAAAAAATATGAAGCTAATAAAGAATTTTAATCCAGAATCCACGAGGAGTAAAAAAAAGGAAAAAGTTTATTGCTCGCATTAATTTATAATGAATTGCGCAAACTAGGATGAGGTTAATGAAATATAATGAATGAGGATAATGAAATAGAAATAACGTGAGACGGACGCTATGACTACACTGACGAAAGACGAGGCCAAAGGGAACAGCGAGGACGAGAGAAAAGAAAAGAGGAAAGCCTTATACGATAAGAACCAGAATAAAGGAAGATATTTCTAGATTTGCTAGAGAATATATGTACACACTCATCCCATACCATCCAACCGAGCATGGGAGGTTTCGCACAAAAAATAAGCTTTTTTTATTCAGACTGTTCCCCTCTTGCACCACACACCGATTACATACAAACGTACACGACGGAGGCACCACCAAAACCATTAAAAAATACCTCCACTCGCGCACCCCACCATCCTAAACCACCCCCCACTGAATCCTTTCGCGCGGGGATGCAAAAAATGGAGAGAGAGAGAGAGGGAAAGAGAGAGAGAGAGGGAAAGAGAGAGAGAGAGGGAAGAGAGAGAGAGAGAGAGAGAGAGAGAGAGGGAAAGCACTCAATCAAAGGGCCATTGTTCCGCCGACAACAATCAAATTGGGTCGGGGGAGGGGTTGAAGGCCAGGAATACGAACCGAAGAAGGGGTAGGAAGGTGAAAAGGGAAAGGTTGAAACTGATGGTAGAGACTTAGGGTGAGGGAAGAAATTTAGGAGAAAAGGAGCAACGGGGGAGAGGGGGGAATTTAAAAAAGGGTGTGGGGTGGAGGATGGAAGAGGGGGGGGGGTTTAGAAACAAAAAGAGAAGCCGGTGGTGGAGGCCTAGGAAGGTTGAAAGAATGAGACAGATACTTATGCCGCTTGGGGAACGAAGCCGCAAAAAGGCAGTTCCCAGGACAAAAGGGGTGGACACGGGAGAGATCGGGACCGCTGCGGAACAAGCAATCATCTCCTCTCCCCTACTCTGGGCAATTCCTTTCCCACCTTTCGCCCTGGTCGGCACTTTTTGCATTCTCTGTCCTGGCCGTGGCATTCGAGGCACGAACTACGGCGAGCACATTGACTTCTCCCCCATCCTCTCTCTTTCCCTCCCTTTAGATATGTATTGTGTGAGAGGGGAGCCGACATTAGGATTAGAAGAAACCGATTTGTATTCCCCGAGAATGTGGGACGAACGCCCGTTGCCAGAATTAGAGCGGAATATATTTCAGAGCGCTCGAGGTCGACGTCGCTAAAGCGAAGAGCGCGATCTTTCCGTCGAGTCAATCTAGTTACGCGAGCAATTAGGCTTACTTTGGGCGTTCTGAGACGCCGATCGAAAATCACGAAGGCTCAATCAAATTTCACGAGTTACCCCGTCCTCTGCGCAGAAAAACATACACGGTACACGGTCGCCGAATGGAACGGTAGCAACTGAAGGGAGACTGAAATCAGCTAACTTTGTACCGACTCAACAAGGAATAAGGAATTAAACGGAAAAATACTTTCCTTTACCGATTGCATTTAAGTCATTAAACTGGTATTTGACATTTTGTTTACATCTATGAGCCTAGAAGGTTTCATATGAAAAGAATAATGAAAACAATAGA
Organism: Pyrrhosoma nymphula; assembly: GCA_963573305.1. NCBI lineage: Eukaryota > Metazoa > Arthropoda > Insecta > Odonata > Coenagrionidae > Pyrrhosoma > Pyrrhosoma nymphula. The sequence continues at coordinate 100,991,196 of OY754337.1, forward strand.
CATTAAATAGTTTGAAGAAAAACATGATGCAGTAAGCAAAGGGAAAGGCTAGCGCATACTATAATCAAGATAATGCCTTCCCGGTATTTTGTTTAAATAGAAAAAAATCCGTTAGGAACTTTAGGTAGTAAAAAATCATAAACGAAGGAAAAAAAGCAGAATATTTACACTCAATTACCTGAGTTGCCGTAACATGCGCCCAAATCAACCACCCATTCTCGGAAATTATCCTCGTCGTCGAAGTTTCTCAGACCCTATTAATTAGGAAATCCCATTACCCGGAATTCTTAAGAAGGAAAAGTCTCATATTAAAGAGAGAGACTAGGACTATGAGTGCAAAATGAAAATATCAGTCTTACAGGTACTACTAGAACGTTTTCTCGTTAAATTTCTATAGCTTTTGTAACTAATGTCTTTCGCAGCGAATGTACAGCAAAAATGTCGGAGTCAGATTTTGGGAATCAGCACAGTTTCCACTGTCTCATAAATGACACACGCCAGGAAAATCTCACTTTTTTCATCTCTAAAGCTTTAGTAGCGGACCAGAATTTATAACTTGATGAAATATTAGCGTCCGCAACATAATAGATATTACCTTAACTACTAAGTAGGTTGAGCCGAAAAATATTATTTCAGCTCCAATAATATGGCTTGAGCCATCCTGATCTAGTAGTTAATAAAAGAAGAAGAAAGCTTTGCGAACTATGAGTAAGAAAATATATCTATATCTATATATATATCAAGGCCAATGAGGAAACCAACATAACGCATCTTTGCATAAGAACTGTTTTGAAACCTCTTCTGTAAATATAATCCAATTCAAATGGGCCGATGAGGACATAGGAGTTGAAAATAGAACTACAAGGACATTTCTTAAATTCACCTGAACATATCTTCACGCCCTCGATCCACTGCCTCGATTTTAAGAACTTCCAACCTTCCTGGGGATGAAGGAGAATTTAGTGGGGGATGGGGAGGGGGCTGAGTACCCGCATAGGGGATTTAGGGGCGGCTGACCACCCCTCCCTCCCCCTGGTCCACGGGGTTGGGGTGGGTGAGCGGGTGCCATGCGGCGGTATGGGGGCGACCAGGTCGAGCGAGATGGCTCGGGCCTAAAATGACCTCAGTAGCTCAGAAATTACTTCCCAGCGGCTTTGCGGTCGCTTTCAAACGGTGGGTTATTAATAGGGAGCAGAGGAGGAAGGAGGGGGCGGGGCAAAGAGGGAAGGAGGCGTTGGGGAAATATCGGACGGAGCTATCCACGCTATTGCAAACGTGCACGGATTGCGGTCGGCAGGAAAGCTACTAAAACACGGTAAACTCCGCCTTCACGACGCGGGTCGAAATTTGCGTTTCGGATGTTGGCCGGGTGAAATGAGAGAATTTAGTTAAATATTGACCAATAGAGAATGAAAAGGAGTCAGGTGTGAATCAGGATCGGTATATTAAACGCCTACATAAAGAGTAGAACAATACTCCAGGACCCGGCCCGCTAACTCATACGCGTTGGTTCTATGAGCTATCGATTCCATGCTATTACTCACAAAGGAAAACCACACAACACGTTTAATCAGGCCAATAAACACGCCTAAGGATGACGATGAGTTAGAGGTGAATGGGAATGAATTTTCCCTTGAATCATTCGAGGGTTTAAAACCAGTTTTCCACAGAGCTACTCACTAATTTTACCATTTTTACAGCACTACATGTTTAAGAAAAAGTATTTGAATAATGATATTGTTTAGTGCGCTTCTTAAAACTGGTACACTTATGATCTCTATGAATAGATATAAACTGTGCCCAAATGAAATTATGGGCACTCTAAAAATTGATATGATCTGATACAAGATTTTTTTTTAATTAGTTAATCTCAATTGTCAAATGTTCATTTATAATGAAAAACATTGAAATAGTAACCTTAAAAAATATACGGATAAAACCAGTGAAACAATTGAGCAGAATGTACTTCAGTTACCAATAACGAGGCTCTAATAATGTAGAGAATTTAAGAGAAAACAGATAGCTAAACTTATACTGCTTGTGTAAACACAAATATTGACTTTACGATCAGAGGCGGATTGATTAATAAAGCCAAGAATATGCAACTCCTATCATGGACGCGGAATGTTCCCAAGTTATAAGGATTGGATAAACCAACAGGCATCCACCGTTTCTCAGATAAATGACGAAACATGAATGTGAATACATTTAAGCAACCGACTCTCAATAGTCATTAAGGGACAATTTCACGCGTCTCATTCTTTATCAAGATATTATAATTTTTTTACTAAAATTCTACGGAAATCCTGATTCCTATTAAACGTTCTCTTAAAGTAGAACTCCTCTACGTTCTGAAAATTGATGAAAAAATGAACACATATACAAACTCGAGCGCAGCATTAATTCACACTGAACTATCAACATAGAGAGTGATATATTACATAACCATGATCATGAAATGACTTATTGACGGGTTATAATTCGGGATGATAGACAAGTCAGGAAGAAGGGATATCACCGAGGAAATAGATGCTCGACAACTCAACGTTACATGAGGCTCTGAGGTGGGGTGGGGGAAGTTAGTTGAAGGAACAAGCAAGCATGCTCAACGCACGGTAACAGCAACCGCATGCCTCGACCAGGCCACGTAGAGCCGAATGTGTCGGAGAGAGGGTGGGGTGGATGTAGCAAAGGAATAGGGTCAAGCAGAGCTGACGCAGTTCAACACCGACAGGGCGTTTGAGGTCTATTCCAGTTGCTATCGTGCATTGTGTGTTTTGACAAGCGCTTTGATAACGTTTCTCTTGAAAATGCTCATCCGATGATTCTAGAAGTTCGTAGGCACATTCAAATGAGTGAGCTTACATGGTGGGGATATCCGTTTATAAGTGACTTCGGTTGAAATCAATTCCGTCGCCAAAAAGTTATCTTGCTCCATTCGCTAACTTCTCAGTACATATTCACTAAATGGTTTACATGAAAGTGAAGGCTTCGAAGCGAAATTTCCAACGGCCAGTCACATTTCACGGTAGACTGACTACGGCAAAGTCTCTCCACTGCTAAAATTCATGCCATTTGGAATGGACACGATTTGAGTTCAGTCGTTTGGAAAATGCGACAATCAATTTGGCTCAATGAATATTCACGTACCACAATAAATTTCCCGTATTTTTAAACACCATGACTAAAAATAAGATAAATTATAATTCGCATCCAAGTACAACACAACTGGTATAAGGAAGATGTAAATTGAGTCCTATCAGAGGTTGACAGCTTTATAACATCAAGTACAGAACTTCACATGGAAACTTTTTCGTGCTCTATAAACTTCTTTAAATGGAACCATAAATTCATGCGCTATAAGCGTTGGTTCCTGTGTATTTTTTCTGCAAACATATTACGGCTGACACTAGCTGTTCCTAAAATTCATATCTACCCTATAAATGAAATCCGTTTACACGCTTGCCAGCTGGACACCAAATATCAATCATTTCAACACTACTAATACTCTATCAAGGTTTCTGAAGGCATTCTGCTTCACGCTCTAAAGAAGGCACATTTATCAAGGCTAACCTATTTCGGAGCGGGCTATAATATGAGCTCAGTAATTCTTAAATCCACTATACGGATACACTTTGTGCTCGACTGGAAATAATTCCTGGCTCGATCGCGGTCCAATGCACCAAATTGTTCGCCGAGAGAAAATATGGCCGACGCATCGATCACACAATTGGCCCCCAAATATTTACGACCATTGAATATGCGCATACTGGGGCCACGGTGGAGGATCATAGGCAGTCTGTGAGGGAAATAATAAATGCTTCGAATGAATTCTCTCGTACTCTCTCGGACCGGAGAATTAATAGCTGCTAATTTATGTCACGCTCCCCTGGGAGGGGGTGGCCTAGTTGGAAGAGTGCTTGGCTACTGGTTGAAGGGTCCCTGGTTCAAATCCGGGTGAAGCCGAACAAAAAAATCCTCGGAGTGCGAGGTGGACAAGGGAAAGGAATATGCCCCCCTACCCTGAATGTGTGAAATTCACACGGCTGTGGCTTACAATTAGTCCAGGGTGAGCTCTACCCTCAACTATCCAAACCAACCAACGGGTTGTACCACTGAGTGAGTATTTATGACACAAGGGACGGTTCTATTAAAACATTGCGACAAAGAGAGAATTTTATGACGCGAAATGTGGCAATGCCAAAGAGGTATGGGGCCTTACTTTTCACCGTAGCATTGCCTTCGGATATCCTCCACACTTTTCTGGTACTAAACACAAGGTCCAGCATTAATTAAGTCACTTTGCGTGCGCTTGGAAGCCTAATGGGGGTTTTTATTTATTTTAAGCGGGGGGAGAGAAGTGAAGGAAGGTGGAGGGCTGCAGAGAGTAGACGGAAGGTTGGCGGTCAGGGGGTGGGGGATAATAGGGGTGAGACGTTCAGTGGAAGAGGGAAAAACGAAATATGAACAAGCAATTCATATAAATGAAACAAGTAGGAATGAGAGGGGAATGTGCCCGCCCGGCCCAAAAGTTGGTATCGCGTCGCCTAGGGGTGGGACGTGGGGAGGAAAGACTGCGGGAGGAAGGGAAACATGGGGAGGAAGTTGGAGAGGGATAGGAAGCGAGGAGATGAAGACGGATAAGGGAAGAAGAACGAAAATTGGAGGCAAGAGCGAGAAGAGGAAAATGGCGAGAGGAAAATTTAACGTGATCGTAACCTCGAAAGAGACGAAGTACAGCGTACGGGGAAGGAATAGAGTATAAAATTCACGCATCAGTCTCACTAGCCACTTCTTCCAACCCCTTCTCGCAGAGAAATAAATATTCCGAAAATGCCCTCTCTCATATAGATTTACCCAACCAAGATCTCCTGCACTAAAGCCAATGACACCTAAAAGATTCAAAACATGGACGAAACTGAGGAAACTTCTGCTCCAACCGACGCGTCTAAACGTCGCGACGTTAGCATTTTTTTAGATATCTGTCGAAGGTGGGAATCAAGTCAATAAACTTTCTCTTCTGGAGGCTCAATGTATTAATTGGAAAAACGTACCTCAAGTAATAAATCGACAAAAATAAGAAAGACATTTTTAGGAAAAAAATAGAATGATAACAATTTCTTGACCTTCTTAACTTTTTTTTTGTTTTTCAATCACAAAATAAATTCGTATTTAAAGATCAGCATCTCTTCAAATGGACGTAAAAATGTAAAAGAAGCCATGGCATCCCATCACTTGAAGATGCCATTTTTATTTAACCTTAATACAAGTTAATTATGACAAAGCATTTTTTTTACTATTACTTTTCAAGCAAAAATTATCTACCTCCAGCAAAGTTAAAATCCCATCGGGTACTGTAAAGGAACTCCATCGCATAAAAATAAACCTATCATCGCAAAATGAAAAGTTACCATTTTAATTAAGGAAATCTTTTTCAACACGTTATATGACTTGGCATCTGACACGAACTACTTTCATCGTGGTTTGATAAAGGAACGTAATTAGAATCAAGTTTCCTTGAAAAACTTCACAATGACTAATTACTTCAGATTCGCGACGTCGGAACAAAGGATGGAGCGGAATCCTTAAGTATGGACCATCACAAAGGAAAAAGGTAGGTTAACTAATGAGCCGAAAGGAGATCTCTTGGATTGAATTTTCTCAACACGATAGCGTGCATTAGTCCCAGCACGAGTATAAAGCATAAAGCATGAAGAAGAACCGAGGACACACCCAACACTCCGCAGTACGTGTTTCTTTTGCAAGCGCGAGGGAAGGGGTGAAAAACAACGAAAGGAGAGCAATAAACTGTCCACCTTAAACAACCCGCCATCTCCCGGTTGTAAGTTCAAACAGCGGCCCGTTTTTTCCTACGTGTGCCCTGAACCTTCAACCGGTTCACCCAAAGCACCAGCGCCCACGCAAAGGAACAACCAAGGGATTCCGAAATCATTTACATGGGTTCCGAGCACCAAGGGTATCCATTCCTTGACCCCTCCTCCCCTACGATGGGACCCTATTAAACCACATCCCCCCCCCGCATCCTTTCGCGAGGCACGTCTTAAATACGCCAACACTCGACCCGACCCTTGCCTTAACAACCAGGGGGGACTCATCTCCCAATCCCACCGCGCGCCCGACACACGCTTATTTCCCCGCGTTTTGCGGTCTTGGCCGAAGGGAGCAAAGGGGTGGGAATTTTTCGCACGTTAAATGATGCGGAATGCAAAGTGCGTCTTGCATAAACTAGCACTCGATCGTGGGAGATACTGAGGGACGGAAGGTCGGCATCCAAAGTAATGAGAAAGCAGTATTATCATAAAGACGTGTGCTGGGTGGAAGCATGGAATTCGAAGCAAAAACGATTTATACATAAAAAAGATTGAATAACATGGCGGAATATCATGCCGATAAGAGAATCAGCTAAAGGGTATACATATATTTTGGTCGTTGAAACTACTACAGTGAGTAGAGCACATTTTCCCGAATATTAAATGAAAAATTTCAAACTTAAACAAGCCTATTTCGAACGCTGTATTGTTCATAATTTTGAAATGAACTCAAATCGGTCTTTAGATTGCATTTGTGGAAGTCATAATGTTCTTTAATTCTAAGGTGATTACCTTATCTGAGAGCAAGAAAAGAAAAAATCCATTAACCGAGTCAGAAATTCTGTTTAAGTCCGGGGTATTGCTTATATCAAATTATAAACACCCCTAATTACTTCCCTATCACATGAATGCATGTCAATGCCTAGGGTGGACCTCTTGCAATAGAAAAGTTTTCATTTGATCTGAGCAGTGAACTTTGACGATAATGATGTAGAGATATGGATGTGTGTTCATCAGGATCTCATCTGCTTCTCGCTCGAGGATAGCTTACACTCATGTGCAACGCAATATCACAATTTACTCTAACTTACACGACATTTCGCTGGACTTTGTCAGCTCTCCTGCAGCGACATTGAGTTACGAGCACCAAAGACAACCACCACTACGATGATATCCAAATGTTTTTCGCTCGAGCTAATTCCCCGGGGATCTATTACAAGCCATCCGCTGTTTCGGGCTCAGCCCCTTAATCCTACGGCTAAGCTAATCTCAGTCGCATCTAAGGGCACTGATCTGTCCTGAAGCAGACAGCCTTCGAGTGCAGGAGATCACGCAGTTCAGAAAGTACTTCTTAATGCAGTAGCAACACCGTATTAGGTATCACACAAAAGGGAACAAAATTTCACAAGCTTGCATACTAAGTTTGGGACTACGGCTATATTTATACTCCATAACCCTGCAAGATAGCATGTTCACGTTATCACGCCTCTAGCAATTAACTACACTACCATTTATTTTTCTCGATCATTGTTATCACACCCAATACATATCCTTTACTCGCTCCCCGATGCTTCCCCCAATAGAGAATGATTCGACAAAAGACGTCAATGATATACACGTTAAATACATTCAACAAAGAGTGCCTGATCCAACACTCTCTGGAGAGTGGTCTCAAAATCCAATAACTTTCGTAGCCTTTTACGAGCCAAACTTAAAAAAAAAAACCAAATTAGTGATCATGAAATGTTTATTTGAGGTGAGAAAGTAGACATTTTTAAGAGATCAGAAGACGTAGAGGAAGAAAACTAAGGAAATTTTACGAAGAATAATATATAAGCTAAAATTCACCGTGTTGGATGATGCAGACGCCCATATATTGACACAAAATCTCAACTAAAATGAAGCCCCTCAAGAAAAAATCCTCTTAAATCATTTGTATCATAGAACTGCTTAACGATAATTATCTAACTCTCACAAAAACATTTGGATTTCACGAACAATAAGAAAATACATGAATTTAATATGGCAAACCGGATGACATTATTACAGGGTTTTGAAGACTACGCTGATGCAAGAAATTCTTATTGTGCCTAACTCTCCGAATAATTAGAGATTTTATGTATCGTAAAAATCTTTTCCCCTGAAACGTCAAGCACGAAGAGGATATTTGGCAAATGAGTAGAGGTCAGGAAGCGATCAAGTGTAATCTAATAAGAAGAGAGCTTGAAGCATGATGAAGAGGTTACTACGCCGACAGGAACACAAGATTTGAAAGAGCCGTAACCGATTCGAAAGTGGGACACACAAGGAGAGGAGCAATCACATGCACACGAGCACAACGGTAGCGAAGAGAGATATATAGAGGAGAGAATAGACAAGAGTCGGCGCAAGGGTTTTGGATTAACGGGATAGAGAGAAGGGAGATGGGTTCGAGAGAGACAGGACTATGTCGGGTGAGCACACAAAACCAAAAGGGGGAGTATTGAAGTTTCCCTGAGATTCAAACTCGCTCAAAGTATACCGGGAAGGGGTTTGAGCCAAAGGGACGCGCGTCATGAGGGTCTACGAACACACACATACACACAAATCTCGCAAACACGCGGGGAGCCAAGGCAAGAAGTCCTTGAGCTGAGCGTGATGGCAAGAGCAGGGGCATAAAGATCCCTTAATTACCAATTCCGGGGGCCAGCAGCGGTGATGCCGGCGCAAGGTCTCAACCCGCGAGAGACAAGAGTGGAGTAGAAGCAGAGAAGACGGGGAGGAAATGTGTTCCCGAAATCCTGGCTCCCTCTCCTTCCCCCCTTGAAGGTCCTTATGGATCCAAAACAGCGACGGAACCACCCTCCTCCCAGAGAACATCTTAGTTCGCAACGCAGAGGATCGGGAGCCAACATACACGTTCGATAAAATCCCCTGCAGGGCGTACAGCTCCCTTCAGAGTCAGGGTGGGAGCCGCGCGATATCTTTCACCCTCTTTAATGACGCAGGAAAGAGAAATCCTGACGAGCAGGGATTCGGGCGGGGAAGGTGGGGAGAAAGGCAAATGAATGGAAAAAATAAATATAAAACCAAATCGCGCCCGCATCCCGAACGGTTTAGGGCATTTCGCATCAGGCCCACCCCCGAGGATGCCGCAAAACCGCATCATACGGCACGCAGAACGGGAACGGGTGAAAGAAAAAGAGGAACCCCGCGGCCAGAGCCGAAAATCCCGAATCCCTCCTTTTCCCTAACGCCCACACTATCGCACACTTCGCCGTCCTTCCGTTACGAGGCGAGAGGGGAAGGGAAAATAGGGAGGAACGGAGCTGGGGTTTAGGGGATTTCCCTCTCTCTCCCTCCTCTCCCCCATGCCGAACCCTACGTCACTTCCGGCAAATTTACACCCTGCGGGCGTACTTCGCCGCAAGTGCTTCTTCCCATGGGGTCGAGTAGAAGCGACGGGGAGTGGGGGGTGTAGCGGGATTCTGAGGGAGAAAGGGGGGAGGTGAAGACCACGGGAGGTGGACTGGCTAAGACGTTCTTCAATCTGTCTTTCCGTTTCCCTTATCCACCTTTCTCTCTCTCGAACTCCCCCATCTATGACCCCTGTAGCTGTAGCCCTTCCCTCTTCTTCGGGGTGGGCCTGAAGCACTCCCTCCTCTTCCCTTTGATGCACGGAGGAGAGAGGTAGGTTGGACGACTCGCGGGGCGTAAATGTCTAACGGGGCCTTAGGGAAGCGAAAATCCACAAAACCGAAGGCATCGATTTTTTTCTCATCCATGGGGGACATGAGATTTGGGAGTGAAATAAAAGTGGCTCAAGGAATAGAGTCGAGAGAGCCTCACGGCAAGGAGTATGGAGAGCGATAAAATTATGTCAGCCACTAACCCTGGGAATTTTGACCGAAAATTCATTTAAGAGTAAAATTAACTCATAAGTTTTATATCTGAAACATATTTATTTTCGAAACGAGTGGTACTAATACCCTTCCAATACAACAATATAAATAAATTGTTATCCATTATATTTTTCTACGGTATAGTAACTTGCTGGGCGAAGATTGTATAACACCTATTCGTCAGCGAGACATTAACAAATTTGCAATTATTTCTAAAGACAAATTGTTTGCGGATACCTTACATAGTTTACTGTACATGAGAGTCATATTCTGCATCATAAATATGCATACATCGAGAGAATGATTCGTTTTTTCAACTAAATTCTTAGACTACCCCCTTGATAAATTTTTGATCTAAGCTTCAATTAGTCCAAGTTATCTTTCAAGCGTAAACCCTAACCCTGACATTAACACAACCGTCTTTTGACAGGAATCCATGTCTAACATTTCGAAAAAGGGAAGTTCGTTCATCATGTTATTTCAGTTCATTACTTTAAAGTGGACTAAATACAATAAATTGAAGACAGATAAGTAAGAATAAAATATAAGCTTTTACCTTGAATGCTCAGACTTGCAAAGTTTCAACAAATGATTATACTCCTACAATAAGAGGTATTAAATTATTTAGAGTTCATAATTTGAATATTAATGGCGGAGATAAACTGACAAGATTCATCAGTGCAGTAGACAAATTAGCTAATTATGTGGTACATAACTAGTGCAGGAAGAAAACGAAGGATTGTCAGAATATTCCAAGTGAGGAGGTTGAGCTACCAAATTCAAGGAAACGGCAACGTGGTTTGCTGGCATGAGTGGCGTGTTGTCTAACAGCGAGGATGTCCACAGAATTTCACGACCGGCCATTAATGTGCATGAAAGTAACGAGACAGGGAGACGCATTGGGACCAAAGTTCCCCAGAAATGTGAGGTATGAAAAAGTCGAAGGGATGAAATGGGATGGCGTGCGAGGGAAACCTCTACCAGGGAAAAAACCTAATTTCCCCAAACTTAATTGGCAAGAAATGCAGGGGAAGAAAAAACACAATAAAAAATGATGAAGACATCGGAGACACGTTAATGGTTCATTTGCTCCACGCTAATTAGCCGCGGACAATGTCAAGGGAATTAATTTATCCGATCCGTTGTTTTTTTTGCATATCACGCCACGATATATACTGTACATGCAAACCGAAAGCTTTGGACGGGCAGAGCAATCCAAAAAGTCTTCACTTAATTCTGAGGGAGGAAAACCAGTGATCCTAAATGTCAACGGTTAAAAAAATTAGTATTGGGGATGGTACTGGTACCACAAGTGCGGTGGAGGAAAAAGAATGAAGTAAAAAAAATAGAAACCTAAAAAATTCCAAAGAAACAAAGAAATATGCAACCTGATGAATTGCATCACGGGAACAACGAGTGGGTTGGACTGAATGAAAAAAAAGATGGCGTATGGCGTCGGGCTGGGAATCGGAATAGGGGAAAATGTACAAGCTTCGTAATTGGTCTCGTTAGGCTAACATGTAGATGCAAATGAAACCAAGTGGCGAAGCGTTTATCGGATTGCGAATTATACTTCAGTTGTTTTGACAAGCGAGCGCGAATTCCTGGCAAAAAGAGAGCGAACACTCGTATTTCGGTTGGGCTCCATTTAGGAAAGCATGATTATTTTCTATCCTCTTCCGAATCGTTTCCAAATACGAAATAAGCGAGAGAGCTGGTTATTTTCGTTTAGGAGGAGGTTAAACGATGCCTCAAAATACAGCTAGTTGATCCCCTGCTCTCACGACGAATAGAGAAACGCAATATCAATGCACATAGAATATTTTGAATACACCGTTAAAATTAATAGGCCTATCACATGAGTTAGGTTATTTTGTGCACTTACAAAACAATCTGAGTGTGCGGTACTTTTTCCCGTCTTCATGCAAAACATCACTATGTTTCCCCATTGAGACTTTCTGAACCCATCCCAAATTCACGGGAATTTAACCTCACTCGGCACTTAATGGCCACAACTCGAAAATACGATTCGAATCCAAGACGAATTTTATTCAAATCCCTCGTTCGCTCTGCCAGATGAAATTCATTTTGTTCAACGCTTTCCATGAAAACTCAAAGTAAAATTTGATAAATAATTGAGAAGGGAAAAAAATGAGGGTCGTTTGTATTCATATTTCGTTGAGAGTCGCGTCCACCTTCCGCACCGATTCTCTGGGGATGAATTCATTGGTAATATACGCGAGCGCACGGCACATCCACAAGAGGGCTTCTTTTGACGAGAGCACAAAATCCCTTTCGAGCTCTTCCCTCTCTTTTCTGAACCGAACAAATGGGCCGGAACAGAATAGACCCAAACAAAATATAAAATGACAGATAAACGAAAAAAAATATGCGCCCTCGCAAAAAACGGCAAGAAAGTATTTATGAGCATATATTCATGCCCGGGGCTTATGTTGCAAATATCTTATATATAGGATACTGGCCAGAGCGAGGAAAGACGGAAAATATACGAGCAGGATTAACAGCTTCTTTTGGCGACGCATCGGCGAGCTTGAAGGAAACAAAAGGAGCCGTACAATGGAGAAGAAAGGCATTTTGGCAATCCGTATCTATATTCAAAGCCTCCATTTCCGCGGAAAAATAACCCTTTCCCTTCTCCTACACTATTCCCACCCCCCCACACCCTACGGCTTCGAAATATATTAGATAGCATACATGGCCAACTCTACCGTCACAGAGTCCTAAATTAAACAACATCCCTTTTTTAGGACTCCTTAGGACGTATAAACGCTATGCGCGCACATTGGCGCTCAGACCACGTCGCCTACGCTAGAAAAAGGGGTTGGTAAAAATATTTCTATGCGCCTGTTTCCTATTTTCCAGGAATATGGGCCCCTTTAAAAAAACCTCCTCGTCCGACCCCTCACCTCCCCACTACAACCGATTCTGAAACAACGGGGAGATATTGAAAATTCTTCGCCACCGATACCCTCTTTATGCCCCGTAGCAGGAAGCGAGTAGGGAGGAGGAGGTTGAGTCGGAGACGAGGACGGTTTAGAGCGCAAGTATGGAGCGCGCGATTGGGAGGGGGGGGGGAGAAGGTTATGGGTTTGAGTTTGAGAGAAGGAGAGAAGATAAGAAAGGCCTGGGAGGCCGGAGCGTAAGCGTGCGGGACCGAATTTCTTGTCTTGTGCTCACGGGTCGCTGCTTCCTTTCTTCCTTGCCTTGCGAGGGCGTGTATTAACTGAATTGGGATTACACGACTGCTACCCTTCAAAGAGCTCTCGCCCCTAAGCGCCATCCTGCTTCAAAACCGCCACTACGCGAAAAAATAACGGCAAGAAAAGCTATACAACTGCGTTCATCAAGTTTTAAGGAATGCCTGTCTTATCTTTGCAACACAAATTATTTGTTAATCAAATGCGTTTAAAACAATCGGCCTTTTCGAACGTCTTAGCAGTGAAATCAAATAGGTCAGTACAATTTTACTACGCTGTTTGCTTAAGAATACGGAAAAATTGAGTGAAGCGAAGACTTAGTTCTGCTCGGGCAGATCACCAAAATCCCTACTTATGTCACTAAAAAAGTAATATATATATAAACGTAGGCTTATGAATTCACATAGATAGGAATAACGGATGTAAATTTACTTGTGGATATTGAGTTAAATGGAGGTTATAGAGAGAAAATGCTTTTCACAACTGAACTTAATTCTTAAAATTTTAAACACGCACTCACTGAAAAATAATTTCCAGCTAACTATCGGTAAAATTTAGGTATTTCCTCCCCTAATGCTTTTTATTGATGATTGCTCCACATCAATAATGAGTATTGCATTACGGATCGAAACCAAATGAATATGGATCACAAGGTTTGAAGTAATTCATCAACATCATCAGCCATCGATTCAAAGATTGGTTTGCCTCAGCTCTCCAGTCTCCTATCAGTAAACCGTTTCACTTCTACGCAAGGGTTCACTTTGACTTCCTCTATAATTTATCCGATGCATCACACCCTTAGTCTCCATGGACAATTCTTCCAATTTCTTTTTCCTTCCATGACTGTAATGAAGAGGATATTGGGCCACAAAATGTGGCCGGTAAATAAAAATTAAATCAAGAATTTAGGTATTATTGTGTTATAATATGCTGATAACTACAATTCCCTACAAAATCCTCCTGGAATATATACATTTGCCTCTTGAATATATATATATATATATATATATATATAGTAGAAACAAGTTTCTCGGCCTTGTTCACCCAAGGTGAATCGTGGTATGATTTTTTACTATTCCTGATTTTGACATCACTAAAGTGCACTAATAAACAAAGTAAAATCTATCAATAGATACCTAGCAACAACGCGCAAATACAGATATTTCTTGAACATGCAAAACCTCGACGCAACTCGTAACGTTTTCTAATTTCAGACCTAATATCAGAGTTAATATTACAAATGTCTAGTCAACGCAGCTAAGAAAAAAAAGTAGGCTCTTCTGGCTATAGTATCATTAGTTAAGTCAGGGCATTCGTATTTAAATATGGAACAAGACATCAGCTCCTGGAGCGAAGCGCTGATTGAATCAAGCAGTGGTGATTTTGTGCATTGACTGAATAAACGCAAGAATAACCATCGTATGCATAACCAATTATTTACGAGATGTAGGGTTGAACTCTCAAAACAGCATCCAAATATCAAAATACTTCACACGCCCCTTTTCCTCCTTCCACTTACCTGCTTCCTTTAAGCATTGACCATTTTAATCCTAAGTACACTAAAAATTTCTTCAGCCATCATGCTCTCTATTGATGTCATTACATTCCAAACGCAAGGTTATTATTCGCCTTTAACAAAACAAATCCCACAAGCATAGGACGTAGGGGAAAATCTGTTTCCTCACGTCCCGGACATAAGCACAAACGAAAAAACGAGTCACGTAAAAACTAAACAAAGCAAGGAATACCAAGAGGAATGACTAGCGGTCGGCCGGAACGAGGGAATATTAAACCGTATGGGAGTAGGTACACACACACAAGGCGGGGCCAAAATCAGGTCTCTGCAACTCGCGCGCACAACTTCCAACCATCCTGGGACCTCGGGGGGTGGTGTGGGGGAGAGGGAGGGGGGTGGCGAAAGGCTTCTCGACCCTGCCCTTTAGGACATAGGGATAAAGGCTGGGAAGGGAGGGGGGCGCGAGGTGAGAGTGAAGCTTAAAGGAAGAGAGAAGGGGGGGGTTTAAAGGCGGACAACAAAGGAGCGCGGACGGCTTGAGACAAAGACCAAGGAAGTAGGAAAGGGAACTAAGGAGAATGTAAGGGTATGGAGGTGGGGTAGAGCGAAGGATAGTGGCTCACTGGGAGGACTGATAGAGGGGGGGGGGGAAATGGATGGCAATAGATCCAGGGCGGGGTAGGGGGTAGAAGAGAGAAAATAGGGAGTGGAGACGGAGGTGGAATATCCCCGCCAGGGGTACTCCCTAGCGCCCAACCTAGTAGAGGGAGGGCACCGTGGAGGAGGGTCAAGAAGGTAGGTGGAGGGATGCGGGAAGGAAAGGAGGGGCACGGTATGAGAGGGGTATCGCATTAATATTCCAGCAAGTGGAGGCTCTGGATAGCGAAGGTGGAAGTGAAAGACGACGGGGGGCGGAGGGGCGAAGTTGGTGGGGAGGGGAAAGGAGGAGGAAACTGAGGGCGGGGCCGACTTGCTGCGCGTGCTGGCAAACATGGGGAACATATTTAGAACAAAAACCGGTCTGAATAGCACACCCTAAAACTCCGTTTAGAGGTCTTTTGTTTGAAACTCAATTTTTTTTTATTCAGCAGCAGAGCACGAGGAGAAAATAAAAATAGAGAAAATACATACAACTAGGAGGCGAGAACATGAAAAATTATATTCCTTTTAGTAAGCGTTCAACTACTAACGTGCAACCGCTCAAGTTTGACAAAAATGAACACACATTTCCTATTCCGGAAGATAATATGAAATTCGGAAAGGAGAAAACTACAACCGGAGAGCAACCATTTCACCAACTGACAAGAACATATATTAAACGGAGATGGGCTGATATATAATTTTCAGGGTATTTTCACGTTTCTATGAAGCGCAGTACCTTTGAAAAGGGTCCTAAACTAAGGCAGAGGCGGGATATGCGGAAAGAATTCGCATGACAAAATACAACACGGGCGCTCATTCAGCCAAATAGTTCACCCGCCGGGTCACTACAGGGAAGTCCGCTTTGGATGGGCAAACTAAAGGATGAGGATGAGAGTCATCTAGGGACAAAAATGGTCGGAAGAGGGTAAACAGGGTAGGATGAATATAGGGGGAGAAGGAAAGGGTGCGGGTAGAAGGGCGAAACGGTTATACGCCGGAGGCTGGAAAGATTAGGCATAAATGGAGGGACGGCAAAGTGGAATGTTGAAGGGGATGGAGATGAGAAGAGTATTTGGTCAGCCTGACGATACAACAGATGTATGCATAGTTCAAGAGAGCAAGAGGGTTGTTAGAGATGGGAGGCGTTGTTACCATACGATGAGAAAATCAGAATGGACAGCCGATGAAAGAGAATGCGAAAACGGGATATAGAACGACAGGTGATGGGTAGAGAGATTAAAAACAATAGGGTGAGGGCAGAGAAACGCTTATGCACCAAACTCGGGGGTTGCAGATAAACTTCCTCATTGAAGCGATGTTGTCTCTGAGTGACATGGTCCCTTTGCAAAAAAAGTTACAGTAACGCTGGTGCACAGGAAAACCTCTTCGCAAGAAACTCTTTTTCTAGATTGTGACTATTTATCAAAACCCACTTCTACAAGGTGGGTACAGGCACTTTCATTAGCAGTAAATATCTAGCCACACTTACCACAAATTTAATTAAGGTGTGAATAAGAAGCGAAATACTTTTTGCGGACTTAAAAAACTTCTTTTACCTTATAGTAACGAGCCAACGGCAACAAAAATTAGAGCGCAGGTCATCTATGGTCGACTCAGTGATCACTAATGCCACTCAATGCAGCTTTAGTACAACGTAATCCATCTTAACAACAGAATATCATGATGCCATTACCGATTAGGCTGAAAATAGCAAGAACCGCGTCAGCAAGTTGTTAAAGCCAAAGCAACCATCGCCACAGAATTCAAAAGTAAGGCAAATTCACAGCCATGTAAAATGTTCAATTCATTTCAAAATACTAACAAAATATAACACAAAGACAATATTTACCGCATTTTGCCCAACACGTTGCTAATTACCAAAAGGTCGCTGTGGGAAAAATGAAAGTTGTACTTGCGCTTGAAGTGGCACGTGCAATTTTGACAGGACAGCCTTAAAGAAACTCGGCGCCCAAGCTCGAAACCGCTTTTGAGGAGAGAAACGCAACACGGCAGAGGATGGAAGGAAACATCAATACGGCGGCGGAAAAAGAGGGAGCTCTTACCGCGTGCGGGGTGATGCTGCGAGGGGGGAGACCAAATATAGAGGGGGAGGGGGTGGAAACGTGATCAAAAGTCCGTTTGGGAGATATGCTACGAGAGGGGGATGTTAGGTGCCGCCAACGCAGGCAAGAGAGTGTGAGAGGAGGACAGACTGAAAAGAAGAAGGGGAGGTTGGAGCAATTGAAAACATATCAATAATCACCCGCGCCGTCCGTAATTGGGAGAGATCACCTCAAGAGTGCCCGGGACGATGAGCCGCAAAAGAGCTAAAACACGGGGACCCCGGGGGAGTGATTGGGCCAGAAAATTAGCCGTGGGAAGGAAGTAGATGATTAAAGGGAAGGGAATGAAGAAGTAGGAGAACATGAATGGGGTAGGAGATAAGGAACGAGCAGGTGAAAGGATGAAGGACGACGAAAGAGAAACGACTACTGAGGCTATTTGCACCCACAGATCTGCAGAGTAGTGAAGTGGCTGGTTAGAAAAAATATAGGAGGAAGAGTAAGTAAAGGAGCGAGTGGGAGGTCAGGACGAGTAAATAATTGAAGATATCGGCGGGAGAGAGGCAAACCGACGGCTAGGATCGAAATGGAAGGTGGGGGCCGGGGAAAAGGACGCAAGGAGTGATAAATTAACACTAAGGTCCGGCGGGGGAGAGAATGTGTGCGAGTGTTTGCGAAAAGGGAAGCATAAAGCGAAGGATTCCAGGGGGTTGGTGAGGGAATGATGAGCAAGCCTACATCAAACCGTCACTCCCCTCTCTCAACCCCCTTCCTCGGCTTCAGAACGGGATTAGACACACGGAATGTGAGTTCGCTGAAATGAGAAATGCGGTTTCCGAGTACATATGGAGCTGCCTTAGAGAAGGAGGGAAATTATTGGCAACGAACTTGGGCGTTCAAAATTATATTAAAGCCTTGAAATAAAAAGCCTGACAATTTTAATGAAGTCATATAAAAAACTATGGAAAGAAAAACAGAGGAAGAGTATATCAGGCAAAGAGTGAGGGATTTTTAAATAAAGACGAACGTGGGAATCAAGATCTTATTTTCTAGGAAAATAGAATTGAGATATGTTGGGCACCATTCTTGGCATTTGTGATTGCTGATTATCATGACCACTACTGAGCATCACGTAGGACCGTGAAAACTATTTAAAAAATCCGAATGTTATATTTCCAACTTAAACCAATCAAAGCCCATTTTCTTCTTTCAACTAGGGATATTGACGATAAGAGAAGCGAGCGAACTTATTGAAAACAAACGTGGAAGTTTGGAAACATTCAAGAATTTACGTTTAAAAGTAAATGCTGAATATTTAAACATAATATGATTTATATAGAGTAATAACGTGAAAACTACAAAGCATTCAGGTACTCATCCGAACAGGCATCCCACACTGTTTATACTAGTTCAAACCAACACTGCTGCCATATTCAGCACGTCACATTTCCAAGCTACACCAATCAGTCTATGTTTTCTCCTTTATATTTCCCACAAAATCTATGCAGGGATAAGAAAGAGAAGGCACATCAAAGGATATAATTGGAGACGGAGTTAATACTTTACACTAACTCAAGTGAAAATAATCCGTTGCATTGTGTGTGAGCTCCAATCGCATTCTTAAATAACAAAATTGATGGCAAAAGAAGTTCTAAATTAGAAGGAGAAATGAGAGGGAAGTATGCCATTACTGTGCCTGGTTACTCTGGACTCCATCCTAAGATTTCAGTTAAACGTTTACGTCATTTTGCATATATAAAACGTTTCAAATGAAAAATGAAAGCAATAAAATTAAGGTCAATATTATAAATGTATCGCCGATTACTCCTAGGGAAAATGGAGGACGAAGATACTACCTAATCGCATAGGAGAACAGCGCTAAATGATTAAAAATAAGTTAATATGGTAAAAACAAGCTATTTTTCATCGTTCAAGAAACCGGAGTAATTCTGGACGATTTGAAAAAAATTCAAATTTTCGTTTCTTTCTGATTCCTTATTTTAAAGAAGCAAGAGTTTCTAAGGTATATTTATTTCCCTTTGTCAGGTGGCGCACTTGGAAGCATTTGGGAGTCATCGATGCAAGTTTGATTTGCACAGAGTCAAATCCTAAATTTCTAAAGGAGCAACATATATACAATATTTGTCACAATATTTGTAATCCGCAAAAGATATTTGCAATGTACTGACTCGCGCGAAAGTACTGAAAAGCAATTATCAACAGAATATTTAGTTTTTTACTTTTAGGGAATTTAAAAAAATATCTGCACATTATAATGACGACCCACGTATTTTTTGTTTGTTGAAAGTTATTTTATTTAGAGTTATTTAGTTTATTTACTGCACTATTAAGTATTTAGTCAAGTTTTAAGCTTTCTCCACATCAATCAAAATGAAACATCAGTCAAAATTAAACCTAATTGGTATACATATAAGTAGGTACCTACATATCCTCAACCAAATGACAGAAGCAGGTTTGGCGGCATAAAAAATTAAATAATGATATTTGTCATAAAGCCATAGTTAAATCCGACCATCTATAACAAACACCCTCCGTTAAAATTAAGGCGAAAATATTTAATTTTGAACGTAAAATAGATATTTAGCTTTTTATCGTACTCCTATTAGATACTTATATTAAAAATATTGATTCGGTGCAAACAAATTTTCACAAAATAAGGCTAGAATATTATAAATAGGACGTAATACGCGCCGAAACATAGGTCAATGTGATTACACCACTTTAAAAATAGGAAATGAATTCTCAAACTACTGATGTAAAAAAGGACCAGAGATGGTTGATCCAGCAGCGCTAATCATTTTTACAATGAGAGAGAATATTGCTTCACAATGAAAGAGGTATTTTGAATAATGTCCGAGAAAATCATTTTGAAAAACACAATGAAGTATTACAACGACGGTATAATTTATAGGGCGCATAATTTGGTACCGATAAGAGACACTTCCCAAAATATTAACGAGAATTAGAGCACGAAATTTCCCATGATTAATGTTTGCTAATTCAGTTTAGAAACTCATTACTGGAAATACCATTAGTAATTGATAGTTAAAATCTCACCAAATGGTATTAACCCAAGAGTGTCTATGGTAAGGGTAAATGGAAATGGATGAGTTCGAATTAAAACTAACATCTATAACGTTTAGACAAAGATATTGCAAACAGAATGAGATAAGTCTTCTAACTTTAGAAGGGAGTTTATTAAAGTACAGTCTGATTAATAATGAAGCTACACAATGCAAAGAAAAATCACACACTTAGGTCTTGAAAAAAAGAACGTTACGGAAAAGCACAGACGCACACGGATTAAAATTCCTTGAGTACTGATGTCAAAGGATTCTAAAAGAAAATGGGAGGCAAGAGAGGACAGGAAAAAATAATAAAGTAGGGCGTGAAAAGGTGCGACCATCCGTGAGTCTCCGACGGTTACTAAGGAGACGGAAGATGCGCTTTCGCACAGACGGAAGCTTGAGGAAGATTCCATCTCCAAGTCGTGATGCTGCGAGGTGACGGGGTAAAGAGGGGGAAAGGGGGCACATGAAAGGAAGGGGAAGCTAACAACGGAATGCAAATGAGTATCTTGTTGGCTTGTAAAGGGAGAATAAAAATTGAAAGGAGACGAGGGAAAAATACAAGTATCACTTTTGTAGGGACATAAAAACGTAGCTATCCTTAAAGCGGAGAGAGCATATGTATGATGGTTAGTAATATAAGGATAGGCCATGCCATTCAGTACTTACATATATTGCAGAAACCTGAGCTCAATATACTAAGTGCTGAATGATGAGAACAGAGCCAGCAATAGCTGACCTTTCAGCAGTATACAATCCCATACAACAGACTAATCACTGGAGTTCTTACCTAAAAAGAGACAAATACAAATATTAAGTATCTTGTTGAGTGAGAGAAAAAGTAATTTAAATCTAAATCACACAACAGCTCTATCTTATATGAACATGGTGTATTCCCTGAGTATTATAACATTTTAATACGCCGTAAACATTATTTGCTAGCACACGTGAAAAAGATATCGAAATTTAGATTGATATAAGCGAACATTTTGATGCTTTCCCTTTGAATTATTTCAATGAAATATAGTTTTCAGGGGAAGAAAAGACATTATCACCCAGTAATTGCGTCAAAATTATGGATACCAAAGAGGATAGAGACATCGTTAAGTTACTAAAATAATAAGATCCTTAGAACAAAGTCCGCGTTATCTGGAGCCAATTATTATTATGATAGACATAATATTCCTAATAGTACATATCATAAGAATGCAAAAATTAAACAGTGCATCGCATATGTGGAAGATTTACTAAAACAAGCCCTTTCATGAATTTAAACTTTTCAAATTGAGAACGGAAACTAAGTTATTGCATAAATGTGATGGTCAAGGGAAAAAAGACACAACGAATAGAAGAGGGAAGTATAACAAGTCAAAAGACCTCACCGCTCTAGTCAACTACTTATTATTCTCGGAAAGGCACCTTAAAATTATCTCCTAGCCTCCATTATCGCCCGCAATATCCTCAGACGCGCTCGAAACGACGAAAGCGGGGTCAGTGCGTACCCGCCTTTGCATGAGAGAGAGAGAGGAAAACATTATTTTCCTTGCCAGGGCAAGAAGAGAGGAAGAGCGGAGATTCACGGAATAAAGGAGGAGTGCGTGGGAGGTTGGGTGGAATGAGCATACGAAGTGAGTCTTTTTTTAAAAAAAGGAGATCAAGGGGGAGGAGGGCATCGGCGGCGCAGGGACCGTAATGGCGAAGTTAAAGAGTTTATGGCGTAGTTAAAGGAAGTTAACGATTTGCAGAGAGCAAGGGGTTTACGCGAAGATGGTAGGGAAAGAGGGGAAAAGGGATAGGTAGGAAAGGGTATGGGCCACGGGAGGAGCGACAGGGGAAGTTTATGACTGGAGATGGGCGGAGATGGGAGGAGGGTGGGGGAATAAAAGTAACGCGGATTAAGGATGGATTAATCTTCCTTACCTCTCTCTATAGCAACACTTATCTCTGAAGGAGAGAACGTTTCCCTTAATGGAGCGTTCCTGACTGATTCCTGTTCTTCATGCCAAGAATCACCGTTGGGTATTAATAGAAAAGAGATATAGGCATAGTAGAACATAGTAGCATTCACTAGAGGAGTTTGATGTAAGTTAGGGTGAATCGTTTTAGAGTGGAAAAATGTAACAATGCACTCCTGTGAGATCATTTGAAGGAACCCTAGCCCCTGTTTTTCTATCTCTCTGGTATGCTCTACTCTCCTAGACGCCATGCTCTTCTCAAGCGAGTACCACTAATTTATGCTACTCCTATACCTATAATGAGCCTCAAAGCATCGAGCAGGGCATAAGAAACGCTCAACGGAGATCAGGGAATTAAAGGACATAAGTAAAATCATGCAGTTGATGGATGAGAGATAAGAATAACAAAATTACTTTCTAAAAAAAACGCCAAGGAATTGGCATTGCCTCAACTTTATTTTTAAAAAATATAATCAAATATTTTGCACCAACACGTGAATAGTTAATGCTCTCTTATGGCTACAATCTTTTATCGGGAAAGCCATCGATATAACACATAATAATGGAATACATAAATAGCACATTAATAAGCAAATTCAAAATTCATTGAGTATCTAACTGATACATATTAAGAAAATGCAACAATTAATATACAAATAACAACTAACGGTATTCCTTATATGGTATTAATCTAAGAGCATGCTATACTTCCTTGTTTTATATATAATGGTAGCCATATGATGAGCGCAACAAAAACAAAAGACAAGTCGTATAGGTCGTGCTTGGTCCATGAACTGGTGACTCTGTCGAGTTTACCTAAGAGTGACCTACCTAAAGAATTTGCACATAGAGCAGCAGTATATAGAACAAACGTCCCCTCAGGGAAAGAGACCGCAAAAAATATAATTACACGGACGGTCAGAAAGGAAGAAGCAGCTAGCATTGTACTATGCAGGTTCTTTGTAATTTTCCTAGGAAAATATATTTTCAAATATTAGACCTTAAACAAATAGATTAAACTGAGCGCAATGAAAAGAGTGTATCGTGTACATCTAGGCGCATAAAAGCTTTTATCAGTTTGAAATGGAGGCATGTATTTTACAATTTTCTCCAAACCTTTTAAATAAAAGAAATATAAATTCATAAGCGAATTAAAAAACACAATATAACGAATTGCCGTCGGATAGAAACACGCCACGTTTAAATAAGGTTAAAAATCACAGAAGGTGGGTATAGTTTCAACTCTCCGCAGCATTAAACACTTTTAGAAGCAAATATTCTCAGGTACTACGATATCGGATAGGGGCACTTAAGCTTTAAGACCGGGGTAAATTTTGTGAGATGGAAAATGATACCATACTCAGGTACATACTTATTTTCTGCCGTAGTAAAAAAACACTATCAGTGTGTTCTGAATAATAAGTCAAGTGTTGTTTAATATTTTACATATTGAAATAGCTCAGACAATCGTTGATGTACGATTCTTTTTACTCAAGTTTATAACAACGTATCAGAATGATAAAGCGTTAATGAAACGCTAATAACTTCTTTACAGACCTCCTCCTACTATTTATATAATGACATTAACACATTCGCTTTCTGATATTACTCAAAGCATTTAAAGAAAAATAATTTTATTTGGAAAAATTACGCATTCATTAAATTCAACGAACAGCACTCATTTAATAATACAATACCTCTTAGCAAAGAAAAAATCCAAAAAAATCATTTTTCACTTTAAGGAGACAAAATAATTTTATAAGTGGCAATTCTGGGAAAACCACGCAAAATATCGTGGTTCAGAAAAGTAATAAACGCTGAAAATGGAAGTAAAACTGGATAAAAAAGAAGTACGAAGGAGATTTCCTTTGATTAAAACTGATCATTAAAACATTGAATGACTGTAAAGTGAATACAATTCTACTATCTCTACAATATGGGAAGTTGAACAAAAAAAAACAAAATTAATCTTATGTTTCATAAGAATATGTGTATACTCACCCCTCGGAATACAACAAATAGACAAATAGAAAAGGGTGTGCTCGACTTTTGTAGCTAAACCTCATGAAAATTTAAAGCCGGCTCCATCATTATCCCATGACTGAAAGGTATGAATACACTTTCAAATTGGGGAAAATATGGAAACGTGGCCGGGAGTTTTAACGAAAAAAAAAGAGAATAATGTCCCTGCGCACTGACTACGTCATTCCCTCGGCTCCCGTTCTACGCCACCCCATCTCAACCCCCGCCGCGGGCAAGATACGCCCTCAACGCCACTTTCCTCCCCTCCCCCCACTCCCAGCCACGGATTCTCCCCTCCGCAAGCTCTTGTGGGAATCTGATCACGTCCCATTTAGTCTCGAAAATGGTCGATCCACATCATACCCACCCGAAAACCCCGCCGAGCCTCCCCAATACCTCGCTCGCTCCCACTCGAAACCAGCCAGCCATTGCTCTTCGCCCGCACCGGAGCCACTGCCACTACCGCCTCCTCACTTTCCTTCGCTCCGCCCCGCAACACCACCACCCCACCACGCGGGATGGGATATTTTTCCTCTCGTAACACCTGCCCTGGGAATAATTTCCCCCGAAGAAAAAAAATGGTTTTCCTTGAAGAAGAATTCTTCAATTCGTCCGAAACTGCTGCCGCGCCCGTCCTAAAACACGGAGGCAACTATGTATTTTTATTTTCAAATTTAAGGAGCACTTTGGTTTTTCAGTAGAAAAACCCCCTTATTCAAGGACGTTGTAATGAAATGGCCAGTTTTGGCTGTTGATACACATAATTTATCAAAGTCGACTGCGAACAGGGCAGAGATATCTTCAAAAACTAGATAAATTATTACAGTTTAAGGGCCCGATTCATAAAAGTGTACGCATTGTACTATTACCCTTGACTTGACAACTTCACATGCTGTTGTGGCATATAGAGCACATATGGAAAACTCAGTGGAGAAATCTCATTTAACAAGCAGCTGGATTGCATGCAAGCATTATAAAAATGAAATCAGAATGTAAAAATGTAGACGTATTTTCCAAGCTATTCTTATCAAGAACAGGCCAGGCCATTAAATGAAGGTGTATGATGTCGTCAAAAATCTCATACTGGAATAAATCAGTAATTTTCTCAGAGTCACCTTCGCATTACTCCATGCCGCGAGGATATGAGAGTAAACCTGAGAAAAATTCTTTCAATTATTTTAAATTTTCTATTTCTAAAAGCACACTGGTTAAGGATTTCGATGAGGATGGCCACTCCAGCAAACCATAAGCCCAGCTATTCCTTTCGCTATCTTCCCAACCAGTTCCAACACCTCACTACTCCATATCACATCGCACCCACCTTCTGTGAAGCCCGTGGACAGACTCAATAGAGACGATATGCCGCAATCCACGCCGAAGTTCCCCCCGCCCCCCCCCCACAATGTATCCAACACGTCCGCACATCCCTACGGAGAAGCGCCCTGAGCCCACGCAAAGCCCCGCGATCCATCCTCAGATGCCGCACGACAACCCAAAGCCCGGTTCAATAATGTCTGGTTAACTTTAACCACAAGATGACGTAGCATTTTCGTTAACTACATGTTAACAGAAAGTTAGGGCTATATGTACGTATTAAACTGCCGGTTATTTGACGGGAACGTTGCCGAGAGAACGCATTTTTTCGGTTTCATACCGAGGAAATATTTAACTACATATCACAACACCGGACCTAAATGGACACGCATCAAAATCAGTTTAAGATAAAACTTGCTCCGGTTCATCTGTTATAAACTACGCTGTAACCTGCGGGCCACCAAAAGGGGATACGGCAAGGGATGTTAGGGCCAAAGTTATTGTTTAAGTCATAAGGAAAAGAAATGACCTACATGGGGCATCCAAAGGCTTGTGGTCTATACAGGTCCCAAATAACGGGAGGTATTAAAACATACCAATCTTACGTGTCCTTACGTACGTATCCGTCTTGTAAGCAGTGGCGTAGCTAGGTTTTGGGTCTAGGGGGGTGCAGAAAATATTTAGGGGGCGCCGACTCATAAATTAACCAGTTAACTTAACTTTAAAAATTTTGGTGATGCAATAGGCGGATGGTTTTGTACAAAATATGACAATTCACAACGTATTATACACATTTAATTACACCTACGTATTTGGGACTTTAGAGTGGAAATATTCACAGACTTAGGGGCGCATGAACGCGGGGCGGGGGGGGGGGGGGGGGTCATTCGCCCCCTGCCCACCCTTGGCTACGCTACTGCTTGTAAGCACTCAAATCTTCAGATCTACTTCATTTTTCATCTTATTGAAGATATACAGGACTACCGCTGACCATGGCGAAGGAATAATGGATAAATTGCCACTGGAAAAAAATCGGGTGGCCAGGCAAGCCAAAGGTCCGTGGTTCGATTCCCGGTCCAGGCCGATATTTTCCTAGGTGGCAATTTATCTATTCATTATATTCATTACTAAACTAGACAAATTGGTTAACTAATTCTTTCCCTGATGGGTCTCAAACAGTATCTGCATATTCTAAGAGCTCCTTTATTAATCTAACATCGCATCTTTTTCCGACTTTCACAGGTACATTTCGCCCACCACCTGCATAACAAGCCCCTGACCGGTATATTTTTTTTAAACGTGATCACCCTTTCTAACAATAGATTTCGCTAATTGTCTCAACGGAGGTCTATCTAGTACAACAATGAAATCATTAATCTTAAATTAGCTCAGACAAAAAACATGCACCTTTCCGTCGTAGTTATTTGAAAGCATCATAACTTAAAAGGCATGGTGTCCAGACACTCAACCAAAAAAATATATTCTTAGTTCAACCGGAATTTTCCTCTTCATTCTTATTCTTTCGCAATTTTTTTCACTCGAAGAGGAAAATCTTAATTGGAGAGGAATTTATAGTCTTTATCCAAGAGTATTTTTTCCTAGAAACAGAATGCGTCCTCACTAATTTAGCATATTATCTCTAGGGGTAAGCGGACAATCCTCCATCATTAAGAATATCCTTTCGAATTCAGAGACGCGTGCGGTTATGCCCTTCGCTATACGAATTATTTGTTCACGTTGAATTGTTGTTTAGTTTTTGGTGTGCATATTAAATTTATATAACCTTTTGCATCCATTACACATTTGTTTGCACACCTCAAGCGATTTAATATTAACCCAAAAAAATCCAGCATTCAGCCGTGCAGTAAGATTTAATTTCAGTATAGCTTTATAATTATTGCACACCATAAGGGCAAAGAAAATTCAACTCACTGTGGTACACATATATCCTAGTACTTCTAATTGGATAAAACGTAGCACTCTGGTAGAATAGATTTATTATCGCTTTGTTGTGACTTTTCAATTTTATGAAGGACCTATATAAAGCTCTGAAAGTAAAGAGGAAAGACGAAACTGAACTTATTTTAAAGATGAAATTAATTTTGTACTTTGATGTGCTAATGAAAAGTATTGAAGTTTGTGTTTCAATTATATTTAGAAATTACGTTGTCCTAATGTAATTATATTTATACAAATAAAAAGGCTGACCTTTACTTACTCTATATTTAAAAGTCCTTTCCAGAGCTACAGAAATTTGAGAGGGAATGATATTAAGTAATTAATCTTTTAGAATAATGTCTTTGCTGGGAAAGTTTGCCCTGTCAAAATAGAAGAAGTTTCTCTAGATTATTTTCTTCTAAACCCAAGAATAAATGCTAACGTTTGCACTCAAGAATTTTTAAGTATAATTTCCTCTCAATCCAAGAATATTACAATCTCTCACAGTAAGAACATCGCTCTTACTATATTTCCCTCTAAGATCAAGAACATGTGCTCGAGGTCATAGAGAAGTAGAAAACCCTCTTTTTGCTAGAGGAGCAATTTTTTTGTTTACATATACTGACGAATTATATATCAAATAATTATATATACCAAGTGCCCCAGAAAAACTCATGCAGTTACGTTAACATGATTAATTGAGATCTGGGTACACGGACACCATTTTCTCAGAAGCTATGAACAAAATTATAAAGAATCTAACTTTTACGGCCAGTATAGTTAACTTAACCGACATAAATCGTGGGTGACCACCATAATTTACTGATTGACTACTGATACATGGGAAGCAAAAATTACCAATAAACAGACATAATTTCAAATTGCAGCTTCTGTCGCATCCTTCACATAACTCGGGAATTAAGGTTATATTTCTATTTCATTTATTAAGTGGAGTAATTTCTGAATGCAAACTTTCGGAAGCGAGATGGAAAAATTTAATATGCAAGCCCTTGGTCCCTAACTCCTGCTCCTAGGGTCTTGGATGAGGTAAAAGGAGAGCAAGCCCCCAGAAGAGCCAAAAGCATTCTGCTACCTGGGTTTAAACTTACAAATTCACAGGGAGGGAATGTTGTGAGCCGGGAGTGCAGGCAGGTGATTCTAACCAATGAACGCCTGCAAACACGCCCGTTTATGTAATCCGCATTGCAGCCATGCACCGCCGGAAAATGGAGAAATGTGTGCTTGGGGGTTGAAAGGAGAACTTAAATGGAAGGGATGGCGCACAAAATGGAAATGGGGATTAGTGCCCAGGATGAGCTATCAAGAGTCAGGATTGAAAAAGAAAGTATGTCATTTATTTTCTGCAACGGAAATAGGTATTAAGGACATGCAAAAATCTCAGCTTAGAAAATAAACGGAACCAGAATTAGAAAGTCAAATATTTTTACAGACTCAAAATATTCGGCTTCGTTAACGATGTTGGCAACGGAGAGGAACGCGTGGGTTAGCTTAGGGAGCAATATGAGCTCCAAAATACGACCACCATGACAAAAATAATCTACAAGAGGCAATCGTTACAAGCTTAACGACATGAAAATTACTTTTATCTTTTGAATTACGCACCAGAATAGTCTGACTCACTTGTGCACTCAAGATTCAATGGATCTCCAAATATTATTCTACTTAAAAAAATCCGTTAATTCCATTCATGCTTTCATGAACTCATAATTATTGTTTCAACTGAACTTAGAGTCATGCAGGGTAATAGCTGTAGCGATTTTCTGCTTCCCTTGGAGGCACAAGAATGGTGGCCCAAGCCCAAACTAGTACGCCCCAGCGCAGTTACGTAATTGCACGGCCGCAGCGAGGCATAATCCCAATACCACAACAGGGGCATGGTATCACGCAAAACGACCCGCTAAACGACAAACCAAAGCATGAAAAACTGTGGTTGATTTCCTTTAACTAGCATAATACCATTTCAGCTACACTAAGGATTCCGGATACGCTTCCCTCTTACAATGGAGAATTTTAATTACTTTATCAATCACGGTCATCAAATTGCTAACGTAAAATACAGTAAAAATCTATCCAATAATTTCTACATGTAATCATGTAGCAAGGTGTAAGAGAAATAATTCGACCAGAAATGACATAGAAGAGGTCATCACACTCTACCTACAACTACATTTGCCCTTTCCCATAGAAAATCCTTCCCAATAAGGCCATTTTGTACGATATTCCTTCAATAACGGCATCTCACCTAAAGCCCTTTCAAATCCAGATATCAGTGACGATGACAAGAAAAATGAGGCACTGTTTCAGATTTTAGGATTTGATTGAGCAACTCGAATGATAAACTGACGCCATAAGTTACATAGTATCTCTCACTAAAGACAATTAACATAAATTACATGGGTGTGCATGATGAATGACGTTCGATCATCAAACACCAATCATCATTCAATTTAACGGTTTCCTTTCTGATCACGTGACATGAATAATTGCCATTCATATTCTGTTAACAAAAATTAAAAAAATAAAATTATAATTTTTATAAGTGTAATGACAGTCACATAAGCTGATTGGTTATCAATACACTGATGCGTTCACAACAAATATAGTACAGGTTATCAACGTTGCACGGTACCATATTAAAGTGGTAGTAGTAGCTTTAGTGGATTCGCTACTAAATGTATGACCAATTTTCATTAATTAAATGGGCAAACATTAATGTATAGCACTTATATAAGGTTGATAAACAGAGGAACACATTATATAAGATTTACAGAATAACTGGATAAATATAATTACGTGATAACTATGGCAACCCCCATGACATTTACACGTTAGGCATATTGTTACTCAATATCATGTACCTTGAGCTAATTTAATGACTATCATGTTAACATAAAATTGAGTCAACACTCAAATATGTGATAGTGGTTTGGAAGCAGGACTAAGTTTCAGTCTCTGTAACTGAGCACAGATTAGAGCTAGTATATACTTATTGGAATGCAAAGCAAATGTAAAAAGAAAAAAATGACGCAAGGCTCCAGTAAGTTATGGTTAAGTTGCAACAAATTTTCATTTCATCGTAGCTAAATGTACTCGATTATTTTTAGTATTTTAAAGAGAATGAGAATAAGAGTTCCATAGAGAAAATAAGTATTACTAAATAAGCATTCCTAAATGAAATCGCTTTCAAATATCAATCTCTCTCGACCTAGTTGCAAGCAGGAAAGGAAAAAATAGACCAAAGCCAAAAAAAACCTACTCCAGATAAGCCTCGTTAAACTGTCATCTGCCACTAAGCTACGCCGGTCAAATATTTAGGGCTCCATAAACGTCTAGACTCAAGCTCAAAATGAGAAAATTGAACATAATTTGCATAGTTTTACTGTCCGAAATTTGCTAAAATATAGGGGTTGAATCTATGAACATTAAAAGTTCAATTTGAAACATATTACCGTAATATTGGCCATACTGATGTATTTTTACTCTGGAGGTAAATTAATCGAACGTTCTATATCAAATATATTTACAGTATCAATTTTAAAATCCATGGAACGAACCATAAAAGTTTATCCCAGCGAAAGAAAATGTTAAAAGAAGGGATTATCATCGGCAGGTACAAAAAGATACCCTAAACTACTTAACGAAAGACTTTCAAGACGTTTAAACTTACTTTTTTAGGCTCCTTCGCTTTGAGTGCTTAGCATTTGAATGATAAATCTGAGGTTAAGCAAACAAGAAAACATGATTCCCTCATCTGCCGGAAGACTTGGTAGGTATATATAATCTTCTTGAAGGAAATACAGAATTACTTCGGAATTTATTCTTTGAGATACTTGCCCTTGAAAAATCTATTTCAACTATTTAAAAATTTTCAATACGAAGTAAATATTATGGATTCATAAACCAACGGAATCTTTCTTTCACTTCCGATATGTCTGGTTCAGAATCTTTACTCCGATTAGCAATTACTTGCGATGGTGAAATCATAAATGGAGGTAGCGGAGGATGTAAATGAAGTGAAAGGCAGGGAAATATTAGACATGAGTTGCCTGACATTCTCCAATTGTCTAGCATGACAACCACGGAAATATCGACAAGCAATGTGGACACGAGAATGAGAGAAAGAGGGATGCTGAAATAGGCTTGACAATACTTAAGCTTGTATTTAAAAAAATAGCGGAGAGATTTCGGTCTAACCTGAGTACTTGGTAATGGGAAATTGCATGAAAATGACTCATTGAGGTAGGACAGAAAAGCGAGACAGATTAGAGCTTAAATACAAAGCACAGTGGTGGATACAATTACTTACTACGTCCACGAGAAAAGATGCTGAGTGAAAAAAGGGTGCTTGTAGCCCAAACGGAAGTCAGAAAATCACAGAAAAACGGCTTTCCTAAAAAAGCGGCCTGAGGATGACTTGTAAGACAGTCAATTATAAAGGTTATTTTAGGATGCGACAGATTTAAGAGTTAACGCGTTTTTTTAATGCCTTCCGCGACGATGACCATGACTATATAACTAAGCCTTTAATCATGGAATCTACCAGTTACTGAAACCTTAAGTCTGTCATACCATCAATATTTGACTAATTAGGCGCAAAGAAATATACGAAAACCAATCAAATGAGTATCCCACGCCGAAATTCTGACTAAAAGGAGACAATCTACAAATATATCATTCCGTGCAAGGAGGCTTGAACAAAAGAAGAGAATGGAAAAGCCATTGCCGTAACTAACTAAATGAAATGGTTGTAGTAGTCACTGGTTGCTTCATTTTTTTGAGACTTGGGCCACATGCATAGAAGTCATTTTCATTATATACCATATAATGCATTCAAGGGGATAAGAAAAAATGTGTCACCACCAAAATTGATTATTTTTCTCTACAATTCATTTAAAACATACAGTAACTTTTCAACAGAGAATAGGAAATAAAATAGTTTTAAACGATCGCCTTCATAAATTCTAAAAATGCATTCAAAAGCGAGCTCGACCAACTTGATTCTGCATCCACAATTTATCACGGCAAAACTTTACTCAAAGTGCTATTTGCTTCAAGGAAATTCACCAAAGACAACAGAATAGAAAATCGAAATCTCCAACTCATAATTCGGCAAATTATGGCTCTTATAAGTGCGCCAAAGGAGGTATAAATTCATAAGAAAAGGAAAAAAAACTCGGAGGACATTAACCGTCGGTTTGGGCGAGATAAAGAGAATTAACTGCATCTCTCTTCCTAGAAAACTCCCAATTTCAAAAAGAGAATAAAAAAATCAAGAAACGCTTCTGCAAAAAAAAAATTAACATGACGGAATAGAGATGATGCAAAACACAAGATCATTTGACTGGTGTCAAAAAAGCAGGCTGAAAACATTGCACATTTGGAAAAAAAGTAAGGCAAAAAATATCGAGACGGAAAAAAATACGTCTAATTAATTAATATTCAAGTGCAAAACTTGAATGGTTTGCATACGCTAGCATTGGGAAAGGTTACCCTGTGAACTAAAACAAAAGTCCAAGTTATTCCACACAGCTCCAACACCTCATTTTTTTCACAAATACGCACGAGCACTTATTCTTCTCTTCATTAGACCACAACCTAAGTAGTTTCTGAAATGAAGTGATTTCACGCTATTCACTTAAGTCCGGTAACTGAGAGAAAATTATCTAAAACTAAATAGCAAATTAGGTAAAAAAATACTGAAGTTTAAATTCAGCAGCACATGCAAATTTAACATTTTACACCACTTATAGAAGAAGTGTATGCAGGTGGTTTTAATAGATGAAAACCATCACAAAAATTGGAAACAAACAAAGCTACCACGCTAAACCCATAAAAAAACTGGACCACACCCCCCCCCCCCTTTCACTCTTCTCCTATACTTGTTCTTATCCTGCATTAGTCTTCTTTATCAAATCCAATAAAGTGGTGTTTCTCTCTATCATGTACACATATTTAAAAATTCTCGTTCAACTTTTTTCATTATAATAATGTCTGGATTCAGATCTTTGCAAATAAAACCGCGAAAAATAACCAAATGCGTGAGATTAAATTCATATTTTATTGAGTTCAAAACGACAGTTCGAAACAAATATGAAATATTTCAAATGCATGGAAAAGCGCAGGTGGTTTTTTCAATTTCACTAACGTCCATTTTGTGATTACTTTTTCATTGGATTTGTGATTTGATTTCATGATTTCATCAACCAAAATGTTGTCTCTGATCATCCGATGAAATAGGAAGTTTACGAGTCTTAGAGTTTGCCAAGTTAGTTACGGTCATGAATTACCACGTAGTACTGAAACGTAATTATGAAAATAACTCGCAGATGTCGATTCAATATGGACTGGAAGAATTAACCAAACATGATGGACCCCATGGGAGGTTCAGAAAATTATGCTACTATTATTAACATAGACACGCTACTACTTATTCAACTATCTTTAACCCACAGGATTGATGACATAATATAATCCCAACTACTCAAAATTCATAACCTTTTTAACCGGGGGCCATACCACCTCTATATCAAAACTCCATAAAAAAATATTTATGAGGAAATTATATACGCGATTGTGTCAATGACCTTGGATGGAAAGATTAAGATGCCACGATGACCGATAAAGAGAGAGAATCGAGAAATATATGCGAGAAGTTACGTCATGAAGCCATAAATTGGTTAATAAGAAAATCCTGAAATATCGAATGACCTGTACGACCGGAGTCTAATCGCCCGCGCCTACTTCTACTTCAACAATTCGTCGTTCTCATAGTGATAAAGGTAAGGCGACCTCTCTACACCAATTGAGGGCCTAAGAGTCAAAGTAATACAAGTAACAAGCATCGTCCAGTGTCGCCTGTATCACTTCACTCCGGTAATAAATGACAAAAAGCAAAGTAGCTTAAGTGTTCGGCGGCTAGATCGCAGCACCATACGTTCTAACACTTGTATGTATTCCTTTTCCTGTAGCTACCTGACGGTACCCGACGGTACCAACTTGAACACATGCACTTATATCGTTTTCCGTGCTTATGTTACTTGAATTACTTTTACTCTCAAGCCCTCAATTGTATCTCCTAGTAGTTTCCAATCCCGACATGTGAATGCCTACCTCCATGAGAATTAACGTTTGTAAAGACATGTGGAAGCTTTTTGATCAATATACTGATATAAATGGTAAGATAGTTAGGTCCCATAGGCTGTTTGAAATATCGACAGCATTTTTCTACGCCGACACGGTACCCTGAAAACCACCTCAAGGGTCTGGGATGTCCCCACACCAGGAATGCACCAACCGTTGAACATACCATCATGGAAGTGGAAGGTACCCAAAATGCAATACGGCTTCCAACCCACATGCGGGATATATACTGTTCCCACACATCAGGGAGACATCCGTCATGAGTTCAATCATGCAAACATCCAAATATTATTACAAAACTACAGAAACATGACACAAACAAAAAAAGCACTCCATAAAGAAACTGAAAAGTGAAAATAATAAAATCGAATTACTTAAAGAAAGCTAGGTACTTAAAACTACTACCACTTACAAATTTCCATTTATATTATAGGCAACATAAATAAACGAAGTTATTTTAAGATTCACACTATGATTGGCACGCAATCGGCGCACAGGGCATTAAAAATATTTGTCCCTGCGAACATTACGCACCATACCTCATGGTAGTCATGGAACATTCTCCTTTAAGTACGTGCAACATCGTCAAGTCACGAATGCAATATCGCTCACCGGCACCCATAAACAAACGAAGCTGCCGCGGCCGGATATAAACGGTGGGATACACATCGCATCGAGGAAATGGTCCACTCAACAATTATTTTAATCCCTTACGGAAGCAGGTAGGGTGAGAAAGAGCTATTGTCACGACCGCGACGTCGCGTCGGGCCCATGTCCTAGAGGATGTTAGGGAGCGAGGGCGGGGAGAGGGAAGGAGGGAAGAATATGGTTGGGCGAGAATCCTCGACGAGCAATATGGCACGAAGGGTAGGTTTTCGAAGGGTAGACGGGGAAGGAAGAGAAGATGAGTGCAAGAGGTGGTGGTGCGGGGCCCATCCCTATCCCTTGAATGAAGGGTGAGGATCCGTCGGGTGCGGGATGGTTTGTAAGGCAAGGGGGAGAGAGGAGTTCTGAGTGGGAGGAGCGACTTGGATACGACGGGAACGATTCGCGTGGAGCAAAAGGGAAGATAGAGAGCTAGGGAGAGGAGAGGAACTTTATCTCCACCAACACTGGAAGGATTCCAAACAGCTTGTACGCTATATTCTCCATACATGCACCGTTTCGTTCCCGCCCTTCGCCTGTACTTAAAGTCTCATGGCGATATCCTCCACCACCACCACTTCCCCTCGAAAAAGGAGTAAAAAGGTTCTTCTCCCGGGATGATTTGCGAGGGCGAAGGGTTGAAAGATAAGGGCTAAGTGGAAAGGGTGTAATTTAAAACCCCACTCCTTCCTCTCCCCCGCCCTTCTTCACTGCCAAGGCTCCATCTACATCTACTAGCTCCGAACTATTTTTCCCGACCCTCTTTCGTTCGACGAAACCAATAACAGAGATATTAAAAGGCCTATCTCGGCGTGTCATCCTTTTCAAAGACAAGTGCTTTATATTTTATGAGTGTTACTGCGCTTAGGAAAACTCAAGACACATCAATTATTTTCCCCTTTCCTGTTTATTTATCATTCGCGTTTCTCGGTGGGTGTGTGTGATTTAGTTGTAAAGCATTGCGGCTTAGTGTCCACGAAAATCTTTGCGAGCGCCGTAAATAAACGCGAGCGAGAACTTTAGCGTGAATTATAGCACTTTATCATTGGAGAAAACTGATGTGATTCCGATCCAACTTCTTTTTCCTTATTTTACGCTAGAATTCCGGGATATCCTAGAAATATTTCATTAAGGGGGTCAAACATTAACCAGCACAAAACTACGGCAGCAACTCGTACTGCTTTCGCCAAAAGAATACGCTGCCGAAAATTCTGATTAGGAGCTGGTACATTCATTGCGATTACGTGTTTACACGCTGTTGAATATTAGTGCCAGAGGAGAAAACGTACCACATACTCGTCCAAAATACGGAATACATTTTGAAATATAAAGTTGTACCTACTTCATCATCACTCCGCTGGGTATTATCCGTAATGAAAACTGTAACTACTCCGAAGATATCCTGGCAAGTTCTTGGAAATAACATATACTTGATTAATGCAACAGCAAAATCACATTAGCTGTTTACTATAACGAAGGAAACTAAACAGTTTCGAATGACGCTGCTTTTCGAACTAACGAATTGATAACGGCAACGAGGAACATCCGACACTATCGCTTCCGCAAAGCAATTAGGAAGCAAGTTTGTCCTCAAAAAGCATTCTTGACAAAATCTTGCGATCTCAAATGCGCAAATCCCGCGAAAATTATGAGGAAAATCAAATGGAAATTATCAACTGGAATCGGTGAGAAACTTCCTTGCGAAGTACTTGTTTAACTCCATAACACACCCTTATCCAGAGGAAAATCTTCCGAAAGGAATGGGGGAACCCTGGGTTGCTATTTAAGCTTTCGTATTAGGGGGGTCGTTGAAGTACATAAGTATAGCAAGAGAGGATAAAGGAAAAGGCGGTGACTTCCGAATGGGGAACGTGAAGCCTTAGTTTGGATATATTTACTTGAAATCTAAAGGAGAGGAATTGGAAAAAATGAACAAATTAAATGCAAAAATGAAATAGAAGCACACGGTGCTCAATTACATGCAAAGGTGCAATGTGTAACACAAATCTGTTTAATGTCACTGTGAAAAGAATTATTTTTAAATTATTTAACAGTTCGGTCAAGGCGACAAAGAAGATCATACTGCGACCTAGGAATTTGAAGCAAGACTATGTATCCTGTGCTATATGGCAGACTGGAGGCGTACCGGCGGAAATAAATACCATCTGAAGAGCAAAAACTTATTAGCACGGCCTACAATTGGTATTTTAATTGATTAAGATCAGGTTTTGAATCCGCCGAAACGTTCATACATTTTCTGTGAGTTTCCTTCAACTTATTTCCGTGAGCCATAGATATACATAGATACAAATAGATATCCGTCGGAAGGAATTCTGCCGGAAAATGAGCCAATCCCGATAAGGGGAGAAGGAGGCCAGGAACAGAGATTTGAGGGACGCGGCGATGGTGGGGAAGGGATGGGGTCTCCATGGGAACCGTGGAAAATGGAGAAGTTGGATGGGCAACGTGGGTGGGGGAAGCCAGATAAAAAAATACATGCTACACGGCTGTATTAATGGGGGTAGAAAAGTTTGAAGGCGCTTTGAAGAGAGAGAGAGAGAGAAAAGGGGGAGGGAAGGGGATTGAGACAGTAACGTGGAGGAATACATGCAGGTCGGTTTGGTTTTCATTAAGATGTCCATGAAATACGAAATGATCAGAGGGAGAGAATTAGGCAAAATGTATAAATGAAAGGACACACACAAGACAAAATGGACGGGAAACAAACGCATAAGCAAGGGAAGGATGTAAAAAAACTTTTTTAATGAGAGTGTGTGGGAGAAGAACCGAATCACTCTCTCCTGGGAGATTCATCATTCACGAGCTATTTCTCTTTTCTTACATTTTTTCATGAGAGGGAAATCCGTTTTTTTTCTCCAGTCCCAGCCGCCGGAGAGAGGTCGGTGGCGTCTTTGGACTGGAGGAGGTTTTGCAAAAGGAAAAGGTTACCGGAGTGGTTATATCGCTATAGTTTTTCAGGGGTGCGCTCATTCTTTCCTTTTTTCTGGCAAATGCGTAGGAAGTTATGTTGTTCGCAAGGAGGGGGGAACCCAGGGAGAAGCCCAGAGCAAGCGGAGATAGGAGAGGCGGTTTGGAGGATGGGAAAGAGGAGTGATTGGAGAGATTTGAAGCTTGGAAAGGGGACTTTGGGCGGAAGATAGAAGACCCCCACCCTTCCCGACCTCCACTTTTCCCCGGCTTAAGGACCGGCCAAGAGAGTACTTCCGCTACGATTTGTCAGCAGAGGGCTTAAAGAGCCAAAGGAGTGGGGGAGGGTCGGGTCAGTGGGAAGGGAAGAAGAGTGGGATGGTGTAAAGGAGTGTTGAC
This sequence comes from Pyrrhosoma nymphula, assembly GCA_963573305.1. Lineage (NCBI taxonomy): Eukaryota > Metazoa > Arthropoda > Insecta > Odonata > Coenagrionidae > Pyrrhosoma > Pyrrhosoma nymphula. Next base: position 101,029,798 of record OY754337.1, read on the forward strand.
TGCTTATCATGGCTCAGGGAAAGGCTACAGTCACGACATGAGCAACGCAAGCAGTTGGGGCAAAGAAGGAATTACCCATTGCAGAAGACTCGAAGTGAGGAAATGCCGGGTTCAAGTGGTATGCAAGTACCCACACAATTGGATGTGGGGGAAACTCCCTCCACGAGCTGCTACCATGCCAAAGAGGCCAGCAAAGGCGGGAGTGTGAGAAGTGGAGACCACCTTCCCAAAAGGTATTTGAAATGCCACTGCTGATGCTGAAACCACGACCACTAATACCAGCAATCGATCTCTCTTGATGATTTTCCGTCGGGCGCGAGCAAACAAAGGTTTCTATCAGGCTGGATAACTAAGGGTTCAGCGTTTAAACTGTGTTAGACAACGGAGAGAACGGGGAATCGGCTTGGAGTGTATTCCGACTTCGTTGAATGTTTGGCAGGAGGTACTCGTGATGCTTAAACAACGGGACTAGAGCAGCCGCTTTACGAAGTTTACATGGCTGGCGAGAGATAGGGAGCTCCATTTGCAGTTCCCGGTATTGAAAATGAGGGACGATCCATATAAAATACCGCCGTGGCAGATATTTAAATCTTTTGACTACTAAAGAACAATCAGCAGTAAGAGCAATTTCAAAGCAAAACTTAAAATTAAATTCATGCCAAGCAATAAAAATGCGTATATTTCACGATTGTCTACTAATTACTCATTGCAATCAACAACACGTTTTACAGTGTTTTGTTTATAGCAACTGTCTAAGTTCTAGTATCAATAAAATTATACACAATCTTTAGAAGAAAATGTCCAATAAGGCATCGCCCTTATTTGAAACGGGCACTTTTTCGTATCTGAACTTCAGAGCGATATATAGAACTTTTTCGTCCTTGACTAAAATTGCCTTAGGTATGTTTACTTCGCGATGTTCCATTTAGATCTATTCGACCGATAGTTCTAACATAACATGTTACGATCTAGCTCAACTCAATCGTACACTGCTGGTAAATGCCTGGAGTGGAAGAAAATTAATCTATTTCCGACGTTAAACGAAATGGAAGAAAACACGGAAGCCTTGACGAAAATCGTAGCAAGGAGATTACAGGGAAGAGGAATCAAAGCGTGGGCAGGAGACAACAACAATCCCGGGAAGAAGAGGAGGGGGAGAATCAGGGGCGGGGTTGAATTGAGCACGCGTTATAAGATAAGAGGATAAATGAGAATTTTCGAGAGGCACGGATCCCTCGCACCCCACCACTTCCCCCCTTTGCCGAAAAACCTTCGCTAATTTCGCTTTTAATTAAAGAAGTCAATCCTCTTCCCAAGAGCCCTGACTCCACACCTATCGCAGGCGAGGCGGGAACCGGCGCTTCCTGCTTTTAACTTCGAAACCTACTGTCTCTCCCTCCCTCTACCCTTTCCTCCCACTCCTAAGGCAGAAGAAGGGCTTCCTTGGCCCTATTCCCTCTTCGTCCGTTCCCTCACCTATCCGTCCATTCTCCCACTCCTCCAAAAACCCTCCACATCTTCCCCCCACACCCACGCAAACCTTTTCCGTTAACTTCGCCCTCCCCCTCCAGCACCATCGCTTCCTTGATATCGGACTGCCTTTGCGCGTCTCACATATTTCAACCGCTCTCCTCCTTCCCTTCCACCACTCCCTCCGCCCGCCTTTCCCCGAGCTTTGCTCCCACGTCCCGGCAAAAATATGCCTGGAATGCCTCGAGGTGCTTTCCAGGATGGGAGGACAGGATGGAGGGAGGGAGAGGGCAAGGTCTGAGGGGAAGAGGTCGCGCGAGGATTACAGGGGAGAAGCCGATGCTTTAAAACTTCACTCTGCGATATATTTCACCCAAGTATCATCAACCGGCAGCTTTACGGATCTAAGATGTTCGCGAGAGTTTTGGAGCGCGTACAGAGCCCTCGGCTCCTTTGGTCTAAAAGCAAAAAATTATTTGAAGAAATAGTTCGGGGCGGGGCGTGTGCATTACTGATCACATGGTACGAGTTATCGGTCAGTGGATTCTTCATATACCGTACACAGCCGTGCAGAAGAACTTTCTAGGATATTGATAAAAAAGAGAAATAGTAATTGAAAAAAGATTAACTCCGAATAATGCCTTATAATTTTCACTATTAGAGCACATAATATACTTGAGGAGTACTACAGCACATAGGTATTACAGGACGTATTAAGTAAATGAATAGCTATCGATGCAGATTATAATTCATTGACAACTCCTGTTAGTAGTTAAACTTACTTATATAATTGAAAAATTATAAGGAACCATGGAAATTTCATAACATATATTTTTTTTTATGTGTACTAATTGAAGTATTATTAGCAAGGAATAGCATGCGTAAAAAAAATAGCGTCCAACATTTTTGAATGAGGAAGTTTACTGAAAGAATTCCCTACCAAAATACATATTTACATTATGCTAATCGCACTTAGCAGTCCTTGACGAATTTGTTTTTTAAACGAAGCAGTCCTCCTCATTCAATGTCAAATTTCCCACTTCATCAAAGGAATTGGGACCAGAATATTAAAAACGGTTGCATTTTTTTAACGATCGTAAAACAGGTGACACTGACAACGAGGGATGGATAATCTAGGCGAAGATAAAATCTTTTTCAGAACAACAGAATTCACCCGGGAGCGAAATATAAATTAGCATCACATAAAAAAAAACCTGTGAACCCACTTTCGCCACCGAAGAATCCAAACGCGCCTCATAATTCAAACTGAGTAAAAATTGACACACGCAGCTCGTACAGATGGCTTTTTTATCGCTCTGACGCATAACACAACGGCGGAAAGGTGAGATTTCCCGAGGAACAACCTCATTTGACCGCATTTACACCCTCGGGGAGGGTACGGACGTCCCTCCTATAGCACTGGACGGTCGAGATAAAGCGAGGAGAGATGAAGAGAGCAGCAAGCAGCAAAGGGATTCATTCCGCAAGGGGGTGGAGGCAAGAGTGAGAGATATACGCACGGCGAGACAAGCAAGGGGGAAGCATGAATCATTTTATAACATCAATTCGGGGGGGACGAGCAGGCCACGCCCAGAATCGAAACGGCAGGGCATTTTTCTGGGTCGAGTCTCCTTATTACTCCCGGCTGGTGGCGGTGGTGACCAATGGGAATGAGAGTGAAGTCCTTTTGTGCCTAAATCAACCCTTTTTGGGTACCGCTCCAAACTATATCTCTTCCCTCACCCTCCCACTCGACTCGCCAATCTGAAACCTTCACGCGGCCAGTCCTCCTACACTCCCTCGTCGACCTCCTCTCGCTTCATACACTCTCCTCTTTCCCCACATCCCTCCCTTTTCACCCCTCTCCTCCCCCCACAGGTCGAAATTCAACCCCTCCCTCGCCATCCTTCTCTTTCCACCCCGACCAAACCGTTGTTTTCGGTTTTATCGGAAAATCCATTGTGCCTCACTACTTGACGTCACGAGATACCCTCCATTTCGCTCTCCGAAACTTCTCTCTTTCTACCTCCCTCTCACCCAAACCCCCCAAATCTCCTCAAACTCTCAACCCACCCCCTCGTTCCCTTCTCAACTCCTTTTGGAACCCCCCCCCCACATGAGTCTTTCGGCCCTCCCACCCCCCGACACCCTCCCCCTCGGACCCATCATCCTTCGCTCTGTAACTGAAGCGGAACCCTGCGAAACGATCCGCCGCCTCCCACGTTACTCTCCACCTCGCTCCGCCTTTAAAACTCCCTCGAATCTAATCCCCGGGCCCACCCTTCCTTCCCATACAACTCACCTCCGATACAAGCGCCTCCTCCTCCTCCCTCCACATAAACCTTATCCCCTTTCACCCCACACTCCAAAGAAAAGGTCCACTCCATGCCTCCCACCTCCAAATAAAGAGTCGCTTTCCCCTCTCTCTACCCTTCTCCTTCCGCCCAGAGATCGTTCCCCTCTCTTTCTCTCTCTCTCCACATAAAGGAATTAAACAAGACGAGCAAAGCAATCATCTTGAAACGAAATAATAATGTTAAGCTTAACACTCTAAGCTCAGATTTCGAGTGTTTTGATTCTGGTAAAACCCTTGCCGAATCGGGGTCCTCCTGCCAAAAACGTAGAGAAAACAAACCAATATAATAAAGTGCGACGAAAAGGAAGCAAAGATACCCCAATCCGACATCCGAGAAAGGGAAACGGAAAGGGGTACTGCTAAGCAGATTACCCGAGCAGTAAAATCAGGGCGTACATTAAGACGTGTATTACAGGAAAAACTTATCCTTTGTTTTCCTTTAGACATCTAGGGTGGTGCGCGTTCCTTAAATGTCGTTAATCCATGGTTGATATGCAAACAGGTTTCTCAGGGGGTAATGCAACGAAGTTCTCAGCAACGCCAAACTTGAGGAGGACAAAAGTGAACTCTCGACCCTAATTTTACGAGGCGGACATCTATATATGTGGTTCCTGAATTATCGGTGTATGATTTGTTTCAATATTTCGACACTAAGCGTAAACTAAATTGATCAATAAGGTGACCACAGTGGCCTAGGACACGGCTTAAGAATAGAACGCTGACAAGATAGGCAAAAAGGTTACTGTTCCTCATCAATAATAATATTTAGTAATCTTGTTATTAGCTTAGTAATGGAGTGTCCATTTTGAATGATCCCCGGAACCTGTACACTCCTTTATTTTGCTGGACTGGTAATGGCGGGCTGAAATCCCCTTTTATTAATCCTGAGGTTCCAGGAACATGACGCCGAATGATACACTTATTCACCTTAGCAAGGGTGTTCGTACACCTCTCGCATTTCCAACGACATATTTTGATGTCAGAGGCATCAGCTGTAAATATCTGTTTTTGGACTATGAAGCAGAAAATTAAAATAAAAAAAGCAAGAGGACATGTATTCCATAAAGAACGTGAATTCCTCACCAAAGGGTCTCTATCCACAATGTTGGTGACGCAATACCTTTAGAAAAATCTTCCAGACTATTTTCCTGCCATTCAAATAAATAAATGGTTACCCTCATCACATCGCTCCGTAAAATCTTCTGCTTCCATGCAGCATGCTATCCAGCAACTGTCTCCACCAGGTGCTCACCCCACTTCCTACTCCTCCGAATACGTGCCTCTTCAATCCTAAAACCTACCGTAAAAGCAAGTGACCCGCCAATTCATTTCCCTCCTTCGTAAAGGGCGTGTATCTGAAAATCCCCGCTTATGTACCTACGCGGGGGAGAGAACGAGACGGGAAATGCCGCGATAAGCCAGGGGGAAGGGGCGTTGGGTCGTTGAAAACTTACCCGTTTAGCTGCTCTCATAACTGAGGGAATATTTAGGGTGTGCAGAGGCGGAGTGACCGAAGCGGGAATGAGGGGGGGGATGGGGGAGTGAAGACGTGTGGGAGTTAACGTCAATCCGAGTGGATAAGACAGGAAACAAATGGAGTGAGGGGGAACAATTTACGGACAGCGCAAACGGAATTTTGCATGGGACGTCACCCATCGGGAATACAGAGGTCGTTCGCGCAACAAAAGGATTTAGGGAGACTCAAGGCTCCGAAAATAGATGCGACCCCTCGCCACGTTTTGTAAGCTCAATGTTATTTATTCCTTAGAGGACGACCAACATGCAAATAGATTTGATCTGCTACGCCGATATTCTTACCGGAAACTGATATGTATATGATCGCACTGAAAACGGATGGAGCTCTCTCAGAAGTATCAAGAGAAACAAAATTTGTCATTCCCCTTCCAGCCCTGCGAATTTCTCAAAAAACCAAACACCGCGTATCGATTTTCTAGATAAAGAGGAACAAAAAACTTCATCATGCTCTAAATGGAGAGTGAACAATGTTTTAAATAATATTCAAAAATTCTCGCGACATCTACGCGATAGTAAATCAACCACGAATATTTAATCATAAGAACAATTATATTCTGAAAAAGGCCTTTTTACAGTACTAATGTTTCACGCTTGGAACTGACTTCATTACCATAACGACTATAGGGCACTTATTAAGAATAGGAAAAACATAACTTCGGCTTAGGAGAGTTTCGCCAACTTGGCATTGTGCTAATTTTTGCGACCCGCTGAGTCGAGAACATGATTAATTGACACAATTCATGCGGCATCATCACGATCTTTCCGCGCCATGGATGGGATACGCTTTCCATAAATTAAATCTCCTTTGAGCCGCCATCGGCACGCTCCTCACCGCGGAGAGAGAATTTCAAGGATCCGGGTGAGGATAAAGAAGGGGAAGGGTGGGAGGTCGGGAAAGGAAATACGGAGAGAAAATCCACACCCGAAAGAAATAAAGACAAAAAGGTCAAGATATCAATTTCGAAGAAGACGGTTTGAGGACGTAGAGAGTTAAGGAAGGAGGGGAGAAATTGATAGGGAGGGAGCGGGGTAGAAGGAAGAGTAAAATCAGTTTCAACGCTCTCCAAAGATGCGATTACCAAGCGCATAACAATACGAAACATTCCGACACGCTCCCGAAGCTTGAGGATGCGGGGGGGAGGAGTGGAGGGGGGGGGGAGAGGAAAGGTTTGAATTAAGTGGTGAGAAACGGTGAGGTAGGGCATGGGGACATTCTGATGGCGGAAGGAAGCGGTAGAGAGAGAAAGACGGATAGGTATAACTGGATGAAGGAGGCGGTAACGAGATAAGGGGTTAGCAGAAGATAGACTTTGAGAGGGCTGAGGAGTGGAATTCGCACGACCCTCAGAAAGCAGCCAGGCGACTTACCTTTCAATATTCTTAGCATGCGCAACACTTGCATGAAATGCACGGCCTCCCGGCCTTGGGAACTACTTCCTAACCAGCTCCCATTCTTGTAATAGGAAAACGCTCGCTTAAAGGAACGAGGAAAGCTGGGAGATAGGACTACCGTGTCCTGGAAGGAACGGGACGAGGATGCTGAGGGGGGAAGAACGGGTGACGCGAGTTAGAGCATTCTTATCCGACTAAACATTCTTAGTCCACCCCCACCCTTGAACCTCATTCCAGTTGGGAGGAAGCGAACGACTCCTACTGCTACCATAACTACCACTCCCTTCAAAAGCACATCCTATTCCACACTGCCGCCGCCCTTTCCTCCAAACCCGCCCCACGCTCCACCCATCTTACCCCTCTCCTTCCCCACGTCCCCAGTCGGGAGTTGAGTCCCCCTTTTACTTCCACCTCGTTTTCCAAATTAACAAACGCAATGGATTTCCCGATGAAATTTCAACGGAGCGAAGCCAAAAAAAAAGGTTTTACGGGGGCGCCGAAGACTCCCTTCCCTCTTCACGATACGGCCGCTCTGAAATTGGGGATGTTGGTAGGAAGCCGAGGAGGAGGTACAGGGGAGGGGGGGGAGAAGAAGGGGAGAAACGGAATTAAACCAGATTGGGGATGCGGATTAGAGAGAGGAGGGATAAGGCATTTATGCGTGGGTACATAAGGCGCGGGAAGGGACGTGGCTTTCAAGTGTTTTTGAATATTCTGGAGAGTGGAAAAAAATTGAACCTCATGCGCTCTAAAGTGTTACGATTTTTTCTTAAAAAGTGCTAACCCTAAGTCGGGGTTCGTTAACTTCCGATTTTATGCGCGAAAGTTAATGCGAAATATTATTCATCCTCGCCTGGTTGACCTTTTGCCTCGACACCCCTTATCTCCAGAACTACTGCTTCGCTTATTCGCATCGGTGTGAACTCCCCGGGGACGACTGTAGTCCGTCTTCATCCCTCACGGCTTCTTTTACAATTCTTAAGTTTCCAACTGTTCCCGGTTTGCTTGCACCCATTCGGTCTGAAATTATTCTGTAATTCGCGTTCGAGTTAGGAGACCCCAAACTTTCACTTGTGATTCTTGAACCACTTTACCAGAGAGTTCATGGCTGGTAGGAAATTCGTACGTGAGGACTGTTCCGGGAATCAAAACTTGTAGAGACAAGAGTAAACATGTATTTATTGATTCTCTTAATCTTTTGCGTCTCAAATTGCACCTTCTTATTATCTAATATGGGAAACAGAAATAAGAAAAATAGTAATTATAAACAAACCTTCAATTTGAATTAAAAGACAGTGAAAAAATCAATAAACCTCACAAGGCACGACTCTCTTTAGGCCTAATAAAAAAATGAAGACGTTTTCCTGTGAAAAGTTCAGTAAATGGCCATAAGGAATACATCAGTGGATTCTATAAATGAAGAATTGAAATACCCCAAAAATTACTACGCTAAATATACAAACAAAAAATTAAAGCTAACCTGCATCAGCGAATGGAATTACAAGAAAAGTGAAAAAATTTCACTCGGGGAAAGTATGTCTCTGATATCCTTTCGCTCTACTGCTATCCGTAAATAATAAAATAAAATTCCCGTCCAAGCAAAAAGAAAAACGGCTCATTTTTTATCACAAAATATACTCCTAATTCTTTACTTATACTTAACTTGAATAATTAATGGCGCAGTACACGAAGTTAATAACGTTCACCAAGATAAATTCACATTAAAAAGTAACAGATGTGTGCACAGCACGAATCAATATAAGGTAGCAAGGTAGCCGAGTAAATGCTTCACGCACTGTTCCATGAACGGGAATATAACAGAAATAAGGCTCTGGTAGCAAGAGTTATTCCATAAGTTCCAACGTATATATATACCGGTCATTAATGGGTTCATTTTACGAAGGTAAAAGTCACAGGAATTAACAGAGCTAACACTTAGACAAGTAGAGTAGTCCACGTAGCACAGTTACGGGGTTCGTTGGAATGGAAGAGCTGAGCTTCGAGAATACATGGGCATCAATGGACGACGTCCACACGGGTCCATTTAACTTGGCGTACAAACCTCGGATACTGTTTGGATATTTTTCACAGCCTCCGTAGGATTAAAAATGTACCAATAAACATTTTAAGATGCAAGTCAAGGTACTGATAAAATAAATACGGTTTCCCTTTTATTGACAAGAAATTAGAAGATCGATATAAACCTAAAGGGATAATTTATAAAAAAACCGTAGAAACATCACCAGTGACATAAAACAAAAATATCCGCCAATAAAAAAATTGTCAATCAAATATTTGCATCCTATACCAGGTAAATCAGGATTCGATCACTGGTAACAAAAAAACATCATTATTTGAATCTCTTACGCTTCACCGAAATTTTTTACCCATTTCTTAGAGCAATACTTTTTCTAAGAAGAGAAATCTTTATTTGAAATAGAATTACAGAAAATATATAAAGATTTCTGAAACATCTGTCACAAAATCACACTAACTCAAAAATAAGTATAAATAAAATTATGGAGAAGGCACTTGAACCAAAATGTGCCGATCGCAGCAGCGCAGAGAATCGACTTGGGAAGCAGAACACTCGATGAAAATTGGAAACGTTTTTCCGGTAGAATTCACACAGCTACGCGACGCTTTTGCCCCTTAACGAAATGCTCGCTCCAACGGAAACAATAAGTCTCCCAACGGAGTCGAATCTGGGCAATTCTGAAGAAGTGAGCGCCGATCGGCTCCGAAAACTTGTTGATGCATATGCTTCGTCACAAAAAGAGGGGAAGGGGTCCTCCAGGATGAAGGCGTCTGGGGGAGAGAAGAAACCGTTCCTTGCTATCTTGATCACCTAAACGAAACCTCTACTACGGGCGGCGGTAGGAGGAGGAGGAAGGGGAGGTAGGGAGGGAAGTGGGGGAGGGCAGGAATACTGGGAAGGCAGCGGGTCGTACTCTACCGAGTCACCAGAAGGACGACCTCTGACTCGAAAAAAGGTGAATAAAAATCTGCGACGTCAACGATCCCGGAAGACGCGGGAAAAAACACCGCCGCCACCAACGAGATACATTCTTAGGGAAAGAATAAAAGTAGGGAGAGTTCTGGTGCGAGAGGAAAATGAGAACTCCTTGTGGTGGCGGAGGGAGCGTGTTTATGAGGGCGCACCCCTGATGTAATCGAGCCAAGCCAAGGGGTGTGAGCGCGGAGAGAAAACGTTTTGGGGGTGCGTAAGCGGACTGGAGATTTTTAACGGAGCGCTTGCCTGAGCGTACAGGTAATGGGGCGAGAAAATTTCGGGCGGATAGGATTGGGGTGCGTAGTTAGGGGAGGAGAAGAAGAATGGGGAGATAGGACGGAGAATGTACCGGTGGTTGCGAAAAGGGGATGTGGGAATGGTGCCGCGGACAGCGAAACCAGTCCCTCACACCCAAGGATGGTAAGGGGAGAGGAGGAAATGGCGAAATATGTTGTCTCTAGGGGGAGACGAGAAAAATTTGTCGCTGGGACAGAGAGAGTTCGTGGGAGAAGCGGTTGGGATAAGTGAACGCGCCGAATGATCGGTTGCGGTAGTTAGACAAGAGAAACATGAGCAGAAATTGCCGGCGCAAGGGTGAAGGAGAAGCCACGGAGATTATCTTGGTGGGAGCAAGAGAGTGAAGTTAAAGTTCGGGACGGAGGGAAGAATCGAGTGAACCCATCGAATTGAACGCGCGTTAAAGGTCCTTCCAAAAGGGATGCTGGAGAAATACTGGGAATTCGCGGGTTGAGAGTGGCTCATTAGCGTGGATTCTCGCAAGCGGGAGGAAGTGCGGGGATCTTGGATCGCGAGAAAGAGCGCCGCTCTCCATTTAAGTTCCCCGTTAAGGAGCGGCAGGGAGATTCGAATACATTCCGGGCCATAAACTGTTACTCATTAATTATTCGAGGAAGCGTTTTTCACATGAAATCCGCTAGTTACACCATCCCGAAAAACTGAAAGTGCGGGAGAATAGAAAGGTTCAAATATTCTGACTGGTGAATCAATGGCCAACGCGTCAATTTTAAAAATATTCAAGCAGTTATTACAAAAAAAATGAATCATTTAAGTAAACATAATTTCGTAAATACGTGCCAAAGATACGTATCTAATATATAAAGGCTTAGGGAGTCAAGTTTAAGGTGGTAACGGCGCTTAATTCCGCCGAGATCTATGGTTCTTGTACAATAATTTAACTTAAGGCGGTAAATTTATGAGAAAAAAATGCAAGAAAAGCAAGAATACAAGGAATTAAATTCCATAATTTTTGAAATTACTAACTTATTGAAATAGCATACATCTTTGCGTAGGTAATAGTTTAATTTTATATGAAATTAAACCAATACATACCCTGAAAAACCATATTTTTTTCGAATAAAATGAAAAACAGGGAAATTATTTGTAAGGCGCTGAAAAGAGAAAACAAAAACTTTATTTATAGGGAACTTTAATGTAAAAACTATTGCAATGATTAGTTCCAGTTAGCATTCATTACATATTCAATAAAATTTAACATACAGACTTAACAGTGGATTCCTTTGCAAATATTAATGAACGTTTGAATTAAATTAGCATAAGTATATTAAAACACGAAAGCAATGGAAAGTGAATAAAAGTATTCTACAAAAGCGTCTGCCACTTTTGATCTCAAACGATATTTTTTCATACTTACCAAATAATAGGCCACGATGAGGAAAATGAGGAGCCGTGTTTGCAACAAGCGTCCTGTAGCGACAAAAACAGGAACGTTGAATCGACAAATATTTATCGGGATACGGTCTTCAGCGGCAAACAGGAACCTAATTACTTTTTTTGACCTGACGCAGAAGAGGGGACGAAAGAACACATTGGCGATAATTGGTCACGCTTATTGAAAGAAATCATCAAACCAGAACACTTCCACCAATTTGGTGCATCACCCGCGAGTTTTCACGCCAGACAAGACGAAGATAAACATGTTTGCACGAGAGAAAGATGAAAGAGCGACGAATAGTTATTGGAAAATGAGTAAATACGAGAGCGTGAGCGAAGCAATATAAATCAACGCGCTTGGATTCCACTTTTCAATGATCAGGGTAGCGAAGGGCATTCATGCGTGATAATGAAATTTTAAAAAATTACACCGGAAAGCAAATGCGGCGAAAGCCACCCACCATCGTCAGGTCTCTGGTGTTTACGGGAACGCCTAGCATAAAATGGTAAAAAATAGTATCTGTCATCAGTGGACATCAATATCTTAAAAAATACAACAGGCGACCCATTGCAACCCTCCCCCCGGCCAGCCTTAATTTGAGGACTTGCCTTATGAAGCCATCAGAAAACTTGTAGCGCGAAAGGGCTAATAAGTGTAAGCGAGGAAGCGAAGAGGGGATACTCTGCTAAATTAGAATCCGGAAAACGCTCCAAGGAGCAGAGCTAGTGGGAGAAGGGGGGAGAGTTGAGCCGCGGGATGAGACCGAATTTTCTTCGGTGAACAGATTTCCAAGGGGTGGTGCGTATCATGTTGTTGGGGAACAGTCTCTCGAGGTTAAGAGAGCAAAAGGATAACATGGAAAGAGGAAGCGCGATGGAAGTTTCAGGGCAGGAAAGAACGACATGGAGGGGGGTAAAGGAAGAGCAGCAGTGAGAGGACGAGATTTAAGGAAAGGGAGGTGACAAAAAGCAAGATAGCAACAAGGAGAGAAAGAGATGCGAGTGAGAAATCCATGAGAGTGGAAACACATAATGAGACGCCGACGCAAAATAGCAATAACTAGGGCAATATCTACGGAAAACTTGACGAGGAAATTAGGAGTTGGTGTTTCGGCAACAAGCGTCCTTTACACGGGGTCGAGACAATAGCGTAAGAAGTACCCATTCTAATGCATTAAAATGACTTGTTACTAGACTAAATAGGGATATTTTTAGGCTATTATTTAATTTTTTTTATTTTATGACATTTTGTATTAAATAAAATATCGACATTTTATTGCCGGTAAAACTGATCGTTCTATAGTTTTATGAACTTGCCAATTTGATTCAAAATGTTGCAATGTCGACTCAATTTATGAGCTTTCAACAGGATTTTCAACTCATTCGGTGCGGGAAGACTAAAAAAAATGAGATCATGTAAAAATATCTCTCAGTAAATTCAAAAATCATTAGGTAATCACAGTTTTGACGAATCAAGAACAACGCTCGAACGATAAAGGGATACCATTTTATACGTACCAACAACTTAACGTTTTAATTGCTAAGCATACACAAGATACCGTTACGATGATATACTCCATGACTCGGAGCGAAAGTCAATCTCCTCTACAATTCTTACTTTTCATTTTATTGCTTGGATTGAATATTTCTTTGTAACATGGAAAAGGTGTCTTGAAAACATTAGCTGCCTAAGGAAAGCCTCCAGAGAACGTCTACTTTTACTGCCGCTTCGAGCAACGAGTCTTCGTAAGAGGCTAAAATGACATATTTTTATTGATGAGAGACGGACATAAAGACTTTAAGCAGCATCCATTCGCCCGAAGTAAGAAAACCAAGGTAAGAATACGCACCAAAACCATATTTTCCTCTTAATTTATGAAACTGAGGGCGCACTAGTTCTTCGATAATTATTAGTTCAATAAAAATCCATAGCCCTAGCATGAGGAAACAAATATTTGGGTCAACTACCGAGATTGGGGAGATAATATGAAGAGACTTCAGCTTTTCTTTTCGTTAGCCGCAAATAAGCCACATTCCAAGCCTTCATTTGAGAATGCAGCAAATGAAACATCCTCTGCTACAGCGTTTTCAAAACTCACGCTCAGATTATTCCCAACAGACATTAGCGAAGAGGATATTGAAACTCTCTCCTATGTGCAAATTTGTCGATGTGCTGGATATTTTTTGTCATTCCAAATAAAAATTACACACTTCAGTCCATGGAATAGATTCGGAATTAGGCATGGGCTCTTCGAAGGCACTTCGATGCGAAGTGATTCAGGGGAGCGGTTCGGAAAGAAATAACCCGGGGCATAATCCGAGCAAGGTCGACGAATAAATTCAAGAGCAGGACATAAAAATACATAATTTTTTCTCGCTCCCTCTCTAGTGCCTAGAAGGAAAGGAAACGCGCGGTCTGAGGAATTTAAATTTGGAAAGTCGAAATCGCGAGACGTGAAAAAAAATAACGTTAGGGCGTATCCGTGAGTGGAAGGAAGGAACGCTATTAAACAAATTCAATTGAGTTCGGCGATTTAAAAAAAATGAGGACGAAGAAAACGGAAGACGAAGGGATGAGTTTGGGTGAGATGGCAGAGATGCGGAAATTACGACAAAGGGCCCCGACGAGAAACGGGGAGAGAGACGCGGTGGAAAATGGTGACTATCAGGAGACGGCCAAAGAGGAGTTGAAAAGACTCGGCGCTCGAGGAAGTGTAAGATATGTCACGAGGGATGGGAATGCAGGTGCGGTAAGGAACAAAGTAACAAGGAGGAAATAGCGACTTTTCGAACAAACAAATCGATTCCAGCAAGTTCGATTATCTAAAAAAAATTAACCTTGCCACTTCACTGGGACAGTAAAAAATCTATAACAGGGAACCAAAACGAAAACCTATCTAAAAATATCTCAATGATGAAAAATGGTGGTTTGACAATATAATAATAGGACCCAAACGAATCGATTGGAAATCAGATATTCAGCAGAAATCATCGATCAAAAGTTCATCCTTGGCAAATCAAAGTGTAACTGCAAGTAATAGGAATCAAACTGGAATATAATGTAAGAGAAACAATTGCACTTTTCCACAAATTGGTTTATTGCGTACAACGCGTTTCGGCTCACAGAGCCATCATCAGGTACAAGACTTGTCTCGCAGAGCCATCATCAGGTACAAGACTTGTCTTGTACCTGATGATGGCTCTGCGAGCCGAAACGCGTTGTACGCAATAAACCAATTTGTGGAAAAGTGCAATTGTTTCTCTTACATTATGAAGAACTTCCACGATATCTCGCCTGAATCTGTTGAATTTAAACTGGAATGTATTCAAATCTTACGATTCGCATGTAGGGAAAACACTTAAAAATAGCGCCTTAGTCCCTCTTAAATAAAAAGTGAGCCATGTGGAAAAATGCGACGGGTAGGAGAAAATATTGAAAAAAATACTCCCACTAAAGAATCGGAATAAGAGGGAGGAAGGAATGGGTACACCAGTGCACGAACGCTTTTGGGAGGAATTTTTATGAGAAATGGTTAAATGACTGCCAACTCTCTTGGCGTAGGGGATAGCCGGAGCTTGTGTCGGAGTTAGTCGAAGAGTGAAGGCGACGGGAAAGAAGAAAGGGGCTGGATTGCAAGCGATTTTCGAGAATGGGGAAGAGTAAAACAGCAAGAAGTGCGAACAATATGAAATAAAGACAATTGGGTTCTTAGAGACATGGGATTTTAAAAATGGCAATTGGGGAGAGAGAAAGGATTTAGGGATGGCAGAGACTTAAATATGAAATCCAGCACTTTGATTAGATCCAAACTTTGAGAGCACGGCTGTGGCCTCATTTATTGTAAACTATCTACGCACGGGCCTAACCAGTAATTCCACAAAAATTCCGAATTTTTGACTCCTTACTATGAACGCTGATCGACCTCACACCGAATATTTACTGCTTCGATCTCAAAGCTCATTTTCTTTGAAGATACGATTGATGATTCACTGAAAACCACGGTATTTCCCAGATGTTTTAAGTAGCAATGGAAGACATTGCTAAATCTGAGGAACGAAAACAAAACGTGCGATTTCATCTAACCGAGCAAAAATAACTACGCGGATCCATTTTAACCGGAAAATATCTACCACACCCGCAGATGACAGCCTGAGTTACTGAGCATTTTTAATGCATGCAAGGCATTTTCAATGCTATTTTATTTGTACAGAAAATATCAAGGGACAAATGTCTCCCCGGAAAAATTGTAAAATTATAAGAATATGAAGCTGACAAATTACTGAAAAAATAGGCAATGATTTTAATTCTGCATTATCAACCTAATTCCGCATGAAATAGTTTTAAGCAACAGTTCTCTGGCAGTAATAATGCTTGATAAAACCTAGTCTATGATACACCACCGCGGATTCCATTGTGTAATCCTCAGTTGTAAGTTTTGGCCAAATTGATCCCACTTGCGTAGGACATTCGAATTCTGCTCAATTGAGAACAGAGATAGTACAATAGCGGAAAAATCAAGCAGCCAAACTCACAGGGATGAGAAAACCAAGATCACTAGCGAAGGTCGCAGTAAGGTGACATGGGTTCAATGTGCACGAAATCTTACGGGAACGTCATGTGAGAGAGGGTAAGATTGAAGAACCGATAGGAGTTGGGAGGAGTCGCTGAAGGAATCGGTTAACGTGCAGAAAGCGGCAGACGTCTATACGGGCAATGAAGACGAAAAAGGGAGGCGAGAAAAACATAAGAGAAGGAGAGAAAATGGTAGGATTTGGGAAAGGAAGATCTTCAAAGAATCAGAGGATCGAAACTTAACGGAGTAAAAGACGCGAGAGGGGAGAAAAAGAGGGGTAAGGAGGTTCCTCGAAGTTTCTCCGACTGCGAGGATGGGCTTGGGGGAGGGATGGAGAACACAGGGCTGTGCTCAAAGGGGTGAGGGGACTCTCTCGGAGGGCCCTGGGAGAGGAGAAAGAAGGGGCAAAGATGGAGTGTAACGATGTGAAGGTTAGATATGGAAAAAGAAACGTTGCCGAAAAGCATATAAAATCGAGCCCCGTTTGGAGGAGAAGAAATGGAGAGGAGGATTGAGCAGAGGGAAGGATGGGTCTGGAGAAGACTTTGTAAGTATTTTTTTTTACCACCCCCGCGGAAGTGAGGAGGTAAGAGGTGGTGGGAGAGGTGGTTGAGGGGGAAAGGTAACAGATAAGGGTGTACGAGTGGAACAGTGAAAGGGCAAAAAAATCGAGGCTCGAGCCTGTGGAAATAGAGGGGAAATCGCGCCTTTTTTCCCTCCCAGAAAAGAGAGTTTTATTTTTTTATTTTCGGAGTACGCGGCTGAAAGAGTAGACACGTTACGCGGCAAAGGAAAAAAATAAATCCCCCACAAAAGGAAAAGATGTTCGAGGGAGAGGATTGCGTGATCGCGAGACGGTGTGTGTGGGAGAGAGAGGAGCGGAGTAATGAGCGGAGTGGATGGCCAAGGGCGCGGGGTGTCTAGGCCGATGGGCACGATGGGGGGGGGGGAATGAGATATACCCACATTTATATATATATACAAACGAAGGGAGGGAAGCAAGATACCCACGACTGCGAGGACGTGAGCGAGATAAGTGCGGTGCAGGGGAAGAGAGATCTTTCGTCATTTGGACGATAATGATAATTTGCGTGTTCCTAAGGAGTTCTTTTCCTTACCCCTACATTCCCCTTTTTCCCACCTGCACCCCGGTCCAAAAAGGTACCAGAGAAAAAAGTGGAGTCGACAGCAAGACGGGGAATGCGGCAGAGAGACGCAAAAGAGAGGAGTATAAAATATGTAATCGAGGGAGGAATGGAGATTTGGAAACTTTTGGTCCCTTCAGCTCCTCTCTCTCCCTCTCAGTTTCCTCAAAACTGTCATCCTTGGCTGAGTTCCTTCTCCTCTTTCTCCCCCCTCTCCCATTTTTATGATGTTCTCGTCCCTCTTACCTTCCAGCCCGTGCGAGATCTTCCAAACCACCCTTTCACCCCTTAGCTCTCCCCTCCTACTCCCATTTTTACCGACCATTTCTCCCCGAGATAATTCTTCTCTTTTTCACCCTCATCTCCTTAGCATCAACTTCCTTCGTTCTTTCGAAAATCGTTTTTCTTTACTGCGCCGTATGAATCCGACCCCCTTATTCCGTTTTATCACGCTCAAAAACTTTTTCCATTCGACGGCCACGGGCAAAAGCAATTATCGCAGCATGCTATATAGGGGTTGGTACGACTCGGGACATAATGTTTCCACCCCCCCTCCTTCCCTCCCACAACGAATGGGAATGCGCGTAAGGGCGTTTAGAATGACGACAATCAAAGAAATGATGCATTTCTTTCTCATTCTCCAGACTCCCATCGGAGGCACGCACTGAAAACATTTTCAAGCTGGTCCATGAACCTGGTATTTACGCCAGTGTGTTGGGCTTCTCTCAGATAAAATGGACCTTCATATCACTACTTCATGCTGAGAATCAAGCGCACTGTAAGTGTAACCATGCTGCACTTTTTTCTCAACCTCAACTGAAAGCAGTTAAGCATAAAACATAATACACCATACAGTACACTTCACATATTCGTAGCAGGCTAACAATTAAACCTCACTTAGCCCAGAATAAGAGATTTTACAGAAGTCATTCAATGTTTTAAGAGTTAACACTATTCCCATAATCGACATAGGACTGATATCATTCATGAAAAGGACGTGGTTTATTCCTCCATGCGGAAAATTAGGTGCTCCACGAGCTTGTTGCCCTGTTACGTAAAAACTGACTGATTAAGGCATAAGTTACTCCTACATGTACATCATTGGTCTGAGATGAAAAAGAACACCAAAGAGGCACATCAATGTGTCTAAACTAATTAACCCTACATTACCAGGGCACCAGATCTCTAAATTCTAATTTTAATTACAAATTTAGGGGAAGTTGAGATTATGGTAAACGATCATATATATTTCTCATTCATACTTTAATAAGTTTTCTTTGACAACATATTTGGATATGTGAATATTTATATTAATATCGCCATTCTACGTCAAATAATAACCAAGAAATAATTATTGCGTAACTATTTAACCGAGCAAACCGAAAGCTAAACATCAGTAGTTCACTGAATTTTTCGCAAACTTGCGTCGAAGAGCTCCTTAAAATACTTATTGGCATTGCCTCCAAGGAAAGCACGGTATCAGCGGCTCGATTTAATCTAGGGCTATTTCATCCCCATCGCTGAAAAGACCTGTAGTTCTTCTTTGAGAAGGTTGAGGGGCCATCCATCTCTCTCCTTTTGCGCCACCCCTCCTCAGAATCATTCCCATCCCAAATCATCCACTTCCCCTAATTCTTCCCGTCACTCACCCGCGAGGCTTCCCTCCCGCCAATCCCAATCTCGCCCCATTGCCATTAGCTTCCCACCCGACGTGGCCCCAACCCCAAGAACTCCACCGAAAGGCAATACCCTCATTTCGGTGTCCGCCCCTCTCTCCCAAACCTCCATTTTCCATAGTTCTCGAGATTCGAAGAGATATGTCCCGCCGATCACTCAATTCCGCTAACCAGACCGCCCCCTCGCTTCACCCCCCCCCCCCCCCGCACCACGCACTCACTCCTCATCCCCGCCGAACGCTTCATCGCGCCCCTGTTCCCATGCGGCGACCTGCCTCGCTCCCGAAGTCTCTAAGGGTTGTTCCTTCCCCATTGCCACCCTAACTCCACCCTCCCAACCGTGCAAAGCTCCTCCTCCCCCGACTACGTCAACCAATTCCCCCCCTCATCATAAACTCACACAATTTCTCCTCACTGCCAACCTATAAGTTTAAGGAAATGCTGTCGAAATTGAGACGTGTCGGGGAAATTAAGCGGTAACTAGGACCCTCTTTCCCGTTTCCACCCTAAATATTTAACAGTGCAGTATCAAGGACGATTACTTGGGATAAAAAGGATTATATTCTTCCATAAAAAATCGCGTTGATGAAAGAATGCGTTTAATAAGTGTTGAAGAACCCTGGGCATTGATCTGATGAGAACTGAGTTTTGAGGAGGACGTGAAAAAAAGATCTGAGTCGCCGTGGATAAGGGTTTTTTTTTAGGTGCTCCAACACCGTAGCTTAGCTGTGTCTAGCCTAAGACCTTAATCCGAAGACTGACTCGTCGCGCCGCCTGAGTCAAAGGCGGGATTCGTATTCACAAAATTTAAGAGTTACGTAGCCACCACGGACTAATGCGATAATGCGTCTTAATTGAGTTAAGATATGGGAAGTCTGACATTGAGCGTTGATTTATACGGCTCTAAAATCTAGACTAAAGATAGAGATAAACATGGATTTCACTCTCTAGAATGCGAATTAGGGAGAAGGATTAAGACAGAATTATGAACACAACAGATGACTTGCGAAGAGATACTATGGCCTTTAAGGACTATGGATGGTAAGGGAGTAAAAGAAGCTGCTGGAGAAAATGAAGAGTCGAAGTGAGGTGATGAAGAACGCAATAAAAGAATACATATAACACATAATGGAAAGTAATATTGTTCTAAGACATTCAGTACATCATAAACATAACAAAATGGCAATGGAGCTTTTAGATCTCAACATAAGTAATAAGTGAATAAATGTCCAGAACATATATGAAAAACATGCCATTTTTTATGTTCATGATGTACTGAACGTCTTAGAACAATATTACTTTCTATTATGTGCTATCTGTATTCTTTTATTACCGTCTTCATCAACTCACTTCGACTATTCATTTTCTCCAGCAGCTTCTTTTACTCCCTTACCATCCATAGTCCTTAAAGGTTGTAAGCGAAGGGAAGACATAAAAAAACTGGCAAAATTGAAGGAAAAAAGTCATGTTGACTGAAAAGATCAGATGCACGAAATATGCGGGGCTTAAGATGATGGAGTATAAATACATATTCGATTCCAAAGTGTAGCGGAGCATTTAGGAGTTTATTTACATGCATTCCCATCACACCATTTCCTTTCGGGGTAGGCAAAGTCGAAGAAATTATTGTTAGTTATTACTGTTATGCCTAGAAAACTGGCTCTCTTTAGATAATCTCCACCATAATGCCATATCCTTGCAAATCTCTTTCACTTCTATTACATTCATGCACTGCTTTATATACGCTCTCCTATTCTTAAGACTCCTAATATTCCTTCTCTTTAGTCTCTTCCACCACATTCACCCATGAATTTCTTGGTCTACCCCTTTCTCTCACGTCATTCACTTCACTATCAGATATATTTATCTTAATTTATTATTAAGCTTATTTATCGCCATCAAATTTACCTACAATCGGTAGAGCACCCTTAACTAAAATTATTTTCTTTAAAAGGATTTTATACAGAAAAAAATTCGAACTCACCTCTAAATGCTAACGCCATGGTTGTTTTGGTTCGCACGCACTATCACGGTGGCCACGGCAATGGAATTTGAAAATTCCCTGGATTTTACCGGATTTACGGACAGTATATATAAAAAAATCTGATTCAGAGCTTTCGGAAATGGAAAGGATATGTGTTTGAATAGCTTCTCATGGCTTTATTTTCTCTTGTCAGAGGCTTGCAAAATATGCAATCCAAATGAAATGATGAATGACTAATTGTTTCTGAGTGGGACACCGCCTCCTCGTTTCCAGTTTTTCGAAAACATATAAATCAGAGAATATTGACAAGCGACGATTGGCGAATGATTGAAATTCTGAAATCATAGCAATTTATTAAAAATTGAAAATAGTGTAATTCTCCAAAATTGTCTGGGAAATACCGAAAAATAATGGTCGCATTTTCTTATTGTTAGACAACAGGTATTAAATCCGGGTCATCTTTCACGTAAAACGATTCAAAATATATCTGTTATAATATCCTAAAATACCTTGACACAGTTTCTGGGATTAATATTATTTCTACCGCATAGCATAAATAATTTGGCCATAAAAATTAGTTCCCTTAGATTTTCCGTTTTGAATTGGAACTACTGGAAAGCTGGCCACTCAGATACATTTTATACTTACGAAATCAATTCGGGTTTCTATGTCATTGTTTAATTCTATGACATCCCCGTCGCGCGAAGTAATCTAACCTACGAAAGCTATCAATGCATAAAATATCCAAGCTAATGTTGCCGATGCACGGTAAAACTGAGGCTAATTCGGTAAAACGTAAAACCTCTCGAACTTTCCTCATCCATATTACACTTGACGAGAATTTCGATAGACTGAAACAAATTTTTTTCCTGCAAGACCAAATCTCTAAATGCAATCCCTTTTCTTTCTACCAACCGAAAAGGGAGCATTTCTTTGCCGTGCCTATCCCAAAAACATGAGACTGGGATTTTCGCCGACGAAAATAAACAGAACTGGGTTTCGGAATGCTTCGAGAAAGGGAGAGAGACGAGGATGAAGAGGGAACGAGGGAAAAATAACAGAAGAGAATCGCGGTGAGCTCCCGAGGGATAAGACAGAGGAGGAGGATGAGGTGGAACTATAAAAGGGGAGGGATTATGGGAGAGAGAGAGAGAAACGAGAGCGATAAAAAATCGATGGATCGATTCTGTTAATTCGATTTGAGGTCCGTCGATTATTTTTACCACTACCCACCCTTCTCTTCCAAAAAGCAAGCTTCCGCTCCTAACAATTGGCATAATTTAACGTTGAGTCGGAAAGGGGGAAATGGCTAGCAGTTGTGTTCCAACGGTATCCCCTTCATCGGTAGTCTTTTTTATGGAGTGTCACGCATCGATCTTCGCTTCTCCAACTCATCACTCTGCGGCTGGAAAACAATCGGACAGAGGAGGAGGATGCTGGGAGCGCGCCCATTCTTTATTCGTGAGCCCGAACCGCCCGTGAAATACGCGGATGAATATTTGAAAAGAATTTTCGGACACGGCGGTTACTCGAAGGGAAAGAGTATTATTCACACTTTCGGTGCGCGGATTTAAAAATATTTTGTTTGTAGCTTCAATTCGTACTTCCACGCATATTGCTCCACGTGAACCCAAATTCTACAGCTGCATTTGCCAAACCACTCACCATTCTCGGAGTTATATGGCGTCCTCACTTTAAGATTTAGTACAAGAGATGAAACCCGACTTGCGGTGTATCCGCTGGTCTCATTGCTGTGGACCCATTTTTCAGTCGCCAGGGATCTATGGTGGCAATTAAGATGCGGCGATATCCGAGATGAATCCCAGGGTATTGTATTTGCTTTTTTCGCCCACCCTACATCAAAACTTGACGTGCATATAGACGAAAAAAAAAACATCAAAATCTTAGTGATATCCCTACACAAATGAAATTTCTTATCACTGTCAGCAGAAGACCTTTTGAAGGCATTTATGTCACATTAATAGAAGCCCATAGAAATGACATACAACACAAGACATCACTGGTGATATTATTTCCTTCCAACGACAAAAATAGAATTTTCTCCTGTACTCGTGAACTATACTCAGAATCACAATTTATCCAATCCTGAGTTAATAAGTTGATTCACTATCAGATTTCTAAGGAAATAATGAATAAAAAGAAACTAAAATTGGTATGTATCCGAATGCGAATATTGTCCAATGATATTATAATAATATATTGATCAACAAAGTAAAAGAGATGGATTTATAGACTCTTACGTTCATAGCGAACATAGTTTCAACGCATTAAAAATGACTAAATTAAATTCACTTCCCAAGTTTGAAGCACGAGTCACAGAAATTAAATTACGGAGTACGTCTGTTAAACAGCCCGGACTCAATCTTCACTCTAGGCTTTAATAGCTCCGGGGGGAAGCAACACAAATCAACTAGTTTACCACACCCGAATCTGGTTTATTATTCACTCCAAGAAATAATTGATTTATTAAGGATAAAATGGACACAACTGCCCATAGTGAAAGACATGAGATTCATTCCATTACGGAGTCACGCAAAGGCTGGCTTATTTTCTACACTTCTGCTTAAAGAGTGTTTGAGATCATACCACAGAACTGTCTAAAATTAAAAGTCAAACGGCAGACCAATTAGAGAATTAGAAGATGTGGAAAATACTTATAACAGTGGATTTATAGCTCAATTAAAACATACATTTAGTTGAAAATCGCACGAGAGAACACATGTTTACGAATAGATGTTGAACTTAAAATTGAAACAAACGGAAATTTCTTTGCAGGGCGCTAATAACAGGTAGCTTCATACCATTATCTGTTGTTTTATCTGTCATCTGACTTGTCTTTTTTCAATTCTGTCACTGCTAAATATAAACTTCACATACCTACAACTATGCACATATTGCTTACATTTTTAGTGAACCTAAGCAGCACAGTGATAATAAATTCAGCAATGTTGCTGACAGTTACGAAAAAAAAACAATTTCCACGACTTAGACCCATCCTCAGCAAAGTTGAAAATGAAACGGATAATAAATTCAACAATGTTGCTGACAGTTACGAAAAAAAAACAATTTCCACGACTTAGACCCATCCTCAGCAAAGTTGAAAATGAAACGGTTGCCAACAAATATGGCTACAGTAAATTTATTTTAATATTACTCTATGTGATATCATTACAACTAGCCATTACATATGCGTCAAAAGGTAACATGATGACAGTCGAATAAACAACTTAAAAATAATGCTCTACGCCATGAACGCAAAGAATTTTACGGCAAAGGCTTAAAATTAAAATCGCCAAATAAGACAGAGTTTGTTCGCCGCAAAATAATTTTCTAAGTTGTCCAAAATTAAATCACGTATTGAACGCACTCCATGAAAACAACTCTTTAGGCCTCGGCATAAAACTTTGGCTTGCAGTACCAAAAGCTCAAACAGCATCACAAGTTCCGACGAGAAGTTCCATCAAAACAAAAATTCACGCATCGAGGCAACACTCCCATTTTTCTCCACCGATGAATGAGATCTCGCCCTGACGTAACGCGCAGGAAACTCCCGAACCGCCTGCGGAAGGAGTCGTTTCTGCACCATGGGTAAAAACCATCGTATAAAGGGGGCAAATATATCATGCCATCTCTTTCAACTCCCCTACCCCCCTCACTTTCCCGCTCGACGCCCAGGGGAGAAAATTCAAAATAAAGGGGGGGGGGATGAAAAAATAATACTTAAAAAAAATTTGAAACCTCAAAAATTGAAAACACTGCCTACAAAATAATAAAAAACACACCACCGCTTCCGGTGGATAGTCCAGAGAATTGAGACAAAAAAGGAGACCTAAAAAAAATCACGGTCACTAAACGATCCGATGAACTCATTTACAGATGGTAGGATTCGACGGAACCAGCGAAGAAATGGACATCTATGGAAAAATAGAGGATATCCCAGCCTTTCACAGCCACCGTGAATGCACGGGAGGAATCGAGGAATTCCAGGCCACAGAGCCCTTCGCCGGATTGATGCTACACGCCGCCAAACGCATCGGAGAGATTCACCCCAACCCCCAGGAGACGGCAGGAGTGAAAATGCTACTAATGTCCGAGCAGGAACACGTACACACACGCACTTAAAAGCACACTCGCGGAATGTGGCACGGCCATCACTCCCGATTACAGCGCCAGCTCGTTTTCATTAAATCTGGCATGCACCTGGTCTCACTACGATTGGCGCGTCTCCGAGCTCTTGGGAAAAGGGCTAGTGGTGGGGAGGGTGGCCCTACTGAGGGAACGGGAGATGCAGGACCCTGGAGAGGAGGTGACTATGAAAGGAGGAGGACCCTTAGCCCCTGAGACACACCCCATCCAGTGCGATAAATTGATGTATTAATGAGATCGGTACATCGATTTATTCCAAGGCCCTAAGTTGAGCGCCAATTATCGATATTAATATATTAACGCTCATTTCTAGGGATATTCGCGTTATATAACTAGGCTGCATAAGGCGCCCTGGAAGCAAAATAACTCGCATTTAATTACTACAATCAGTGTGCTGCAATGAATATGAATGCGATAGGACAGTGATAACCTATGCGCAATATAAACAGGACAGGGATAAGATACGCGATCTGCAAATCATTCCCATTTACAAAGTATTTATTTTATGCTAGTGATAGGCAATCTCAATGATAGGCGCAATACGGAAATAAATGATATGATCACAAAGACCGTTACCGGGCGATATGCATTGGAAATGCGGTGTGTACTAACAATAAAAGGTCCTCCACCACAAGGTTGAATCGGTATGCAATATATAAGCGATATAGAGATGTATAACGTGATATCCATGTTAAAAGCGATGGCGACATACCTCGCACAGTCGAGATACGCAATCCATATCGCAAATTCGACAATATAAGTCCTATTTCGCAAAGCCTACGTCCACCTCCTCCCTTCAGTACGGGAGGGGAGGATCACTACACTAAGCGCGAGGCGGGGAGGGGGGGTGGGGGAGGGGGGGGTAAAACTGTAGCTTCGGGTGTGATAGGGCTGTGGAGGCCACAAAATGCGCGTGGGAGATAGACAGAGAACAGGAGGGGGATGAAGGGTAGGTAAGCGATAAGCCAATGTTGCCACGACACGTTCGACTGAGAGCGATGGAATCCTGAGGGCTACACTGCCTGCGTGCCCGCGGGCATGTGCGAGTAACGTGGGCATCAAAACACGAACGGTGATGGCCCCTCCCCCTGCCCAATACCCTCCTCCCGGTATGCTGTACCGCCCACTAACCCGTCCACCAACACTCACTCTGATCCGTACTTCACCCGACACAGCCATCCACCACGAGTGCCCACCTCTGTAAGTCACCGAAATTTCCCCGGAGCACTTACGGGGATGGCCACGCGCGGCCTTCGCACCAAGTTCACACCTGATCCCGGAGATAAACGTGCAAAGCGAAATGGTGAAAGACTTGAGATTTTTACGATGGCGAATGAATAAATGTATCGACTGTACGAAATGAGCCGGCGCCATCCACTATAAAGGAGGCCGTAATGCCATCCAAGGACGGTGGTATGTGCGAGAGGAAATGCGACTGCGGGAGGGCGTTTTCGCGCTTCGACAGGCCTAAGCGATGGTCCTTTCACCCAAATGCCGATAAATCACAGGGATTCGGAGTGTGAATCGCCCGTTCTCAACAACCACCCCACGTGCGCGACCTTCGGATCGAAATTGACCGTTTCTTTCAAGTGAAATGTCCTATCTCTAAGGACAGTCACCAGCCTTAAAATCCCTGTGTAAGCAATATTCACTAGGCTCGAATTGACCCAGTGAAAACAAGTTTTCAATCGTTACTACAATGCTATAACCATGACAATGAATTGAAGGTTCAAGATCCAGATTATGACACAACGTTATGGTAAACATAACGTCCACGGTCAAAATTATGTCTTCCAGAAGGGGCATGCACGAAAGATACCAACAATTAGTAAACATCCCTCAAATTATGTTCATTCTCCCTCGAATTGTAAATTCAAATTGAGAGAAATCGGCCTAAAGAGATTCAGTGAGGAGTGCGTTGAAAAAAATCATTTGCCTTGAATTTGCTAATGCTACTCGAATTACAAACTGCCAAGATATGAGAAATATAAAGAAATATAATAAAATGAGATCCGTAAAATATCTCGGAGTTAGGCTCAATAATGATCTATCGTGGAATAAACATATTCGGGAAATAACAGGTCAAGCTAATCGTAAATTGGGATTTGTTAAAAGAATTCTAGGCAAGTGCGACGACAAAGTGAGAGAAATAAGCTACTTCTCCCTCGTTAGACCCCATTTAGAATACTTATGCTTCCAGTGTTTGGGATCCTCATGAAACAGGCTTAAAAACAGAGTTAGAACGTGTACAGAGAAGAGCAGCCAGGTACGTGAAAAGCCGTTACGATAGTCTTGTTAGTGTTACTGACCTCTTAGAACAACTCGGATGGGAATCACTGTCAGACCGTAGATTGAAAACAAGACTAAATCTATTATGTAAATTCAAGAGTAGTTTATTTTCCGACGAAGTTGATCATATTTTACGACCTCCAACGTACTATGGTAGATTAGATCATAAAAATAAAATAAGAGAGATAGACTGTAGAACAGATAGATTTAAAATGTCGTTTTTTTCCGCGAGCGATAAGAGACTATAACGGCTGTGTAAGGACTTAGAAATAGATTAGTTGACTGGTAGTGTAGCTTACTAACTTATGTATTTCTTAAAGCATGTTTACGGAGTTTTATGGTGTTTCTAACTGCATGTTTTGCATGTTCTAGCTTCATAGGCAGATTGCCCTCTTAAGTAGCATGTAGAATATTATGTGTCATCGTACATGTGTGGCGTGCATGTGGGGATTCTCTTGCATGCTGCATGATGGTTTTTAGTTAATGATGGAATTGGTTAGTATCCTTAATATTCATGACCGTGCGGTGTGCATGTGGCGGTCCGCTTGCATTCTGCATTTTGGTGACTTGTAACCCCCTGCCAAACACCCTAGAGGTGGCTCGCAGGGTAACATGTAGATGTAGAAATGTTGCACGCTTCTATAATAATTTACGAGTTAAGGAATGAGATGCTTGAAATGCCTACGCTTACAAAATATATAAAACATCGAGTTGCAAATATTTATGAAAAGAGAAAGCATGGATATGGATTCACCCGAAAATGTCGTCGAAAAGCAGCCTAAAAAGTCTTGATGAACAATATACCGATGCGGTACAAAAAAATTTATTACCACTTTGCACCACGGCGTCGATGCATCAACACACTCGCGAAAATCAATTTACACCCTGATAAAACCGTTTCAACTACTACATCTGAATAATTCAAAGCTAACAAATCCAATTTAGCTACTCCTCCGAATGACAGAAATATTGATAGAGAAATATTGAGTTATGACAAATGGATACGGCATACCGGCGCAGGATGTGCAAAAAAATGCCGTAGCCGAAACCATCTACCAAAGGGTAATTTTCCATTAGTGATTGAGACGGCATAAAATTAATACTGAATAAATAGCCAATAAACTGAACCAAAATGTTTAATTAAAAGTATTTTCAAGAACAATTAGCGCTAGAGACTGACGTTTACCCATTTGTTGAAACCCATCACAGCGTAGTGGCTTAAGATATTTACCTCCCTTAAAGCATTGTTTAGAACTGGGAAAACTAAAATTAATTTTTTATCACATTAGGCGATATCAAGCAAGAAATTGCTGCCGGCATCGACTGACGTTCAATTTTCAAAGACCTATAGAAAGAGGAATGACACATGCATAAATGCTACTTGTAAGCATGGAACATGCAAGCTCAGATCAGAGTGAAAAACGTTTCAGCCGATGTTCTTTTACTGCACTCGCAAAAACAGAGCGATAACCAACCAAGTCAGGGGAGTCAGTCCACCAAGCCAGGGGAGTAGCAATTAAGCAAATTAATCACCTACTATGTGATTACTATTAACTGGTGAAACTATTTCTTCACCAGTCAGCAACCGATGTGCGAAATTCTCGAGAAAAACTTCTAATTATAAGATACGATAGCCATAAACTTCCTCTTTAAATCATACTATTGTGTCAATTTACTAGGTCACTAATTGAGTTAAGAGTTAAATGTAGACATAGTAAAACACTGAGGGATAAAATATTAACAATTTTAGTCAACGACATCGAAATCAGAAACATGGATAGAACAAGGTTCATTAATCCATGTAACCGAGTTGCCATGAAATGCAACCTTCACGGAAACCAAAGGTACGCCACGTTTTGACCTAAATAAGTACAAAAAAATACGAGACCTCGCTCAGAAATTCAGTTCCTATTATTATCGAGTTCGGTGCTTGAACTTCTTCATGCACATCCCTGACTTGCTGTAGTTTATACTTTCCCGATATATATATATATATATATATATACAATTACATTTATGACCCAAATTCTTAATTGAAAACACCACCACCCTTCCTAGTTTTACTTATTATCTGCAAACAAAGGTGTACTTAATTCCATCGCGACCGACAATTTGCGGTGTGTACATGCATTAAAGAAGAAGAAGGACCATTAAAAGAGCGTTTTCTCGCCGGGAGCAAAAGGAAGCCACCAAAACTGTCTTAAAATACTCATTAAAACAGAGGGGTACTTTTAAAGCGAGCACAACAGGCCAAGTGATACCTTTATTTCATAAGAGGAGAGCAAGAGACTAAGGAAGGGGAAGAGATATAAACAACAAAATTCATAAATTACATTCCACCCAAAAAGCACGGCACGGCGGAGGTTAAACTTCACTGAGGGTGCAGAAACACAAAAAAATAATATAAGGAACAAATTTCATTAGAAAATTTCCGGGAAATTCGCACCTGCACACTATCTTCAGGGTTTCCTACGAGGAACAGACCTGGCAGAATTCGCATGGCAGCTGCTCTGTAACTTTTTCATTCTAAACGCACTTGCTCTCCTTTTTTCCACCTAGGTGGCTAAAAAACAGTGGCATGTTGATAGGCCGCCTTTATAAACAGCCCTAAAAAAAGATATGCTAAACCTGGCAAAAAAAGGACACTTGCTCAATAGTTTTTTGTTGGATTAAAAAGAAGGCCAAAATTGGTCCATATAATGTTATTTTATTTACCATTTAAGTCCTGTTATCTTGGCTACAAATATTAAACCAATTAATATTATTGAATAATCTGCATGACACGTACGCATATCTTAACTTTAACGTCGAGAAAATTGGTGTAAAATGAATTTTTAGAATGTACTCTCAATTGGCGATGATTGACTATAGCATATTTTAACTCGCTAATTATTAAAGAAAACGATTCCTCCAAAACATGATCGCTATAATGCATTCACTAAACACATTTAAATTGGGCCCGACGGAATGTACAATGGGCTTAATAATTATTCCAGCACGTGCAAGACTTTGTTTCCCATTATGATGCATAGAATTATGAGTTGGAAGAACACAGAGAGAGATAGAGTACGGGGAATGAGAGACTAAAGCCAAATCTTTCACGATACAAGCTTGTTCCCCGTGAATACGTGAGGATCGCACCGCAGGATATCGCCCAAACCTTCGCAATCAAAAAGGCTCGTCAACTCCAGCCTAATGCGCACTGCAAAACTTGGAATCTTAAGCCTTAATCTCTCTCATGAAACTATGGGACTGGAGGCACATAGTGACACGGTCTTGGATCTGGATGGCTGGTGAGAGAGAGAGAAGCGAAGGTAAATCCTTCCCACACTGCATTACCTACGCCGCGCGGAGCGTGAAATATAGTGCGCTAGATGGATAGCATAATACCAAACACCTGCTCGCCGGGCGAAATGCCTCCCGCACTTATTCGGACCGGAAAGCACGAAAGTAGATTCCGGTTGCGTGGAGGAGAGTTGACACAAGGAGAACGGAAGCCGGAGTGGCGGCGCATAAAACTCGCTATTTATGAGCGGATGGTCAAGGGGCGCTGAAAAATAAAAGAAAGGGAGAGCGAGGCAGTCCCAAGATGCATCACCAGGAAATGAAGAGGCAACAACGCCACCATAAGGATATGACAGAAAATGAGGACCGTTAAATTTATCAGGGACGGGAAATTATTTACTTCCCTCCGGCCGGAGTCCATTTTACAGGCGACCTCGTTAAGTCTACGCAGGGGAACTCTCAGAACTCACCTGAAAAGAGAAGATGAAAAGGGTTAATGCAACAGATATACACCGCGCGAAACAAAAATTAAGAAACCTCGGACGCATTCTTGCTTTCCGGGAAATGTATGAAACCTTGACGCTGAATAATATTATTGTTGCACAAAGCAATTATTTCATTCTAGCCAAAAGGAACGTTAAACAGCGAGCTTTTCAAGCAACCTATTCTATTATGCTCCCTAATAAAATTGTTAAGAATACATGATCAGTTAATATGAAGCACTCTTCTAATGTCGACTAATGCAATGAAAGAAGGCTTACCGTACTTCAAATAAAAATCCTTTTTATTATAGATATTGAGAATACATACCAATATTAGGTAAAAGGAAAGACAATTTGATATACAAGTCTAATATGCGGCAGCACATTTTCTAGAAATAAAATACTACCACTAATTGAGTCACTATAGTAGCTGACCAGTCATTCATTCCTCGATCGAAAAAATAGTAGGAAATAGGAAGGATAAAATGAACTGCAAAACGTGTGCACTCAATACAATTTTTTAAAATTAATTGGAAGAATTATCGAAAATAATACACATCAAGAAACATACAAAAGATGGTACAGAAAAGAATTACATCGGACATGGTTAGTATATAAGAGAATGAAGTTGAAAGCTGCAGTAAGCCAATCTCCGGATTGATGACTGCCTATGACGATGACCTTGATGTATTTCCACTGGAAATAAGTACATTTCTTCGGCTATCAGGTATGATGTCTCGGTCGAGGCTAGAAAAACAAAGTGCAAAGGAAAGGACCCCTAAACCACAGCGTAATGAAGAAAGAAGAATGGGGGACAGAACAGGGATAAGATTGATAACACCAGTCTGCATTTTGAAACTTTTTGTCAGATGATTTATTAAAAATTGGTGTTCTTCAATCAATTTTTTATGCTGATTCTAAAGATGACTTCTGTTTTTTTCTACTACGTCAGCTTTTTACGCAATATAAGAATTATGGTTTCAAGATTTTAACTAGGTACTGCAAGAACTGATATATGAACATTACTTCACGCAATGAAAATATTTGCAACAACAATTAATGAGGGATGAATAACACTTCCAAGGTCACACAACAATAGCAGCAGTTGTACCAACCTAAGACTCATTAGATTGTGTCATACTAAGGATCATTAGCTTGTATTGAAAAATATCCCTCGCACAATAATTACCCACTGGCACACATAATGCACTCGTCAATAAATCTTAGAAGTTAAATTGTGTCTATTTAAAAAAAAACAATACATGTAGAAGAATTCTAAGAACAGTTTTGAAATTAGCATATATCAAATTCAGCTATTATCACTTACTTGTTTTCAGTCATCTGATATCATGCAGACTGGTATAATCAGCGACGTACGCGAGGGGGGTAAGGATTGAACGGGCATGTTTCCGATCCCCGCATTCGGAATGAGTGCGGCGGCTGCGTCACTGAGCAGAGTGACTGGGATCGCCCGCCGGGCGCTGGGTCCAGAGCGAGGAGGGTTGACGGACGATCCGCGACCGCTATCCATCGGGATCCTCTCGTCTCATTATTCGCACCCCCGACTGGCTGCCGAGTATGGGCGCGAGCGCGTGATGAGAACGCCTCACGTACGCGACCAGGAGGGGGGAGGGTGTGATTACGGCCGGAGAGAACAGACGGAAAGGAGGACATTGGACGGAGAGAGAGTAAAGAGAATCATCCTATATGCGGGCGGATGGGAAGGAGTGACGCGAGGACTTTTGGTCGAATGATTACGGAGAGTGGCGCCGAGAAAGACCGCTTTGTATCTGCTCGCCCGCCTACGGAATGCAATGCGGTAAATGCACAGGGGTGATGGTGGTGGGGTGATCCCAGGAGTGGATTCACAAGGACGCAGGCAACCCACCCAGATCCACCAGTCCCGTACAGCTGTCTTCATACTCGCAGCCATAACTGACCCCTTGCCACTTCTTGCACGCGATAGGTCGGATATCAGTGCCTTCATTCCATGAATATGTGACCACCTGACTATGGTTTCCGAAACCATAAGTATCTGGGTCAAATACTGCCACCCACCATAATGGGGCTTCATTCATGAAATGAGAGGTGTAGAGTACGCTTGGAGACAACGATGCCAACTACAAGAGATATAAGCATAGGAATAAAAATACCAGAAGAATCGAAGGCCAAACCTTGCAATTCGAACTTAGGTTCGAGAATGTTAAGGCAATCTGCCATGCGTACGCATGCTACAACATGATAGTAACACAGGGAATATGCAATTAAGATTTTTTATTATTATTTGATGTTCAATCGGTCCATGAAAGTTAGCGGAGGATCAATGCTCCTCTATGACCATTGCTAAGGTTCAGCTTTTTCTGCTAACTACAACCACCAAATCAAGCGACTCTGGTTTCAGTTCACCATTCTTCCTATTCCTCTTTATAGTTTCCAAGACGGCTATTCTTCTCCTTCCTCTTAACCTTCATCCCAGCAATTTACCTCCTTGCTAAGTGGCTAAGGATCCCAATTTTTTAAATTACTAGTTCCATCTACCTCCATGGACTTCCCTTGATTTCCTTTATTTTATTTTTCTTAACCTCATTTTCTCCTACAACTTGCATAAGATTGTCTTTCCATCAGTCCATCGTACTTCCTTTATCCTCGTTTTAACTCCAATTTCGAACGCCTACATTTTTTCTCTCGACCTCCGACCCGAAGGCCCCGATTCCAATCACACGAGCATTTTCTCGCACATAAGTCCCTGAACCTCACGTCAGGGTCCTCCTTTTTCTTTACGTCTTTACTAAGGGTTTTAGCAATTAATTCTATTCAATTAATGAAGGTATTTTCTGATGTCGCAGCTCTCCTTTAAATATACTTCATTCAACGCCCACTTGAGTTTAAATTAAATCATATTTGGATGAATAATAGAACTATATAATAGAGCACTTCAAAACCAGGACTCCCATACTTACGATTCGAAACGAAAGTTAAAGGGGTTTTCCAAAATGCCGATCAGTCGTTTCAAAAGAATACATTCTTAAAAAAAATCCAATATTTTCACAGTGACTGATGACAACGAATGAATTACCTTATAAAATTCCGTTTTGTATTTTTTTCCTTTACTTCCACATACTTACACCTTATACCGAGGTTCGAATAGAGATATGTGGGCGTATTATTGAGCACTACATCTTCTTTTAATTTTTCTACGACACTATTTCTGACTCCATGCAGCATACACTTGAAGATGAGAAATAAAATGCCTAGAATGTCCTTGCATCACCCATGATCGAAATCAAAGACTTTAAGATCAGCACAATACGGACAACCTGGAGTTTGTAGTATAGATCGATGACAACGTAATCGAATTATAGGATGACTTTTCTTCACCATAGATAATAGATAATAACTGCCACTTACAGCTTTATATTCAGAAGCTCCATTTCAGTATCACTTCTTAGAAAGTGCAATTGCAAAAACCCCTATCGTTTTTATACGTGTGTTCTTTTAAG
Organism: Pyrrhosoma nymphula; assembly: GCA_963573305.1. Lineage (NCBI taxonomy): Eukaryota > Metazoa > Arthropoda > Insecta > Odonata > Coenagrionidae > Pyrrhosoma > Pyrrhosoma nymphula. The sequence goes on from OY754337.1 coordinate 101,064,359, forward strand.
TAATCGAACGGCCAATAATCTGATTTTTATCTTAAATACTCAAAAATAAATGAAAATATTTCAATCAAAACACAAACATATGTGATAATAAATAATATGTCGTTTTATGTGCCCTTCAACTAACCTAAGATTGGCTACGTTAAAGCAAATTTCACTTTCGCATAGGTAGAACCATTTACGAGGGAAAGCAACACATTTATTCTTTGTACACCGATTTATAAGAAGGAGGCAGTATTTATAGCGAGATACAATGGGAGGTACTCGACATCTAGGCCAGCGCGACAGGTTGATGACACGGAAAAGATCCTTCAAGCCTTGCAAGCGTTGGCTCAATGAATATTTCACTTCGAGCACCGTGGTTGTGACGCTGCTTCAACCAACGTACACAGCTCAATATGTCAACTCATTCAACGGCTTACTTGAAAGGCGAGATTTTCGAGACGGAAAGACAAAAATTACGAAACATCGCATAGGACTATAATAAAATAGCAAGATAAATGTCTCACGAAATCATGACTGGGAATGCAATAAAGCATCCGAGCAACTGGAAATATTTTACGTTATGTTCGTAGAAAAGTATTGTACACTGTTTCACACAAATTAAAAAATTAAAACACTTAGATGACATTGCTAATTATTTCTTTTGACGTATTTAATCATTCATTATTGCAGAATTCAAATATTTTAAAAAGGAAGAAAATAAGTTACGCTATTTATACAATCATTGGAACGTAGTACCATTTAGTACTACACGTTGTAGATAGTTTGATCTTCTTTCAATGGCTAAAAAGTCTAGAGTAAAACGAAAGCTACAACTGCATTCTGGGGAAAAAAAGTAAAAGTTGATTAAACTTGGGTAGGAATATTCTCAGCGGTTTGAAATTGTACGGGACATTTCTCATTACAGTAGTGGATAAAATAAAGAAAATTTATGAAATATTTTTATCTCCCAACAAAATGAACCACGCAGAGTTTTCAAAAGCGCACGAAATGAGTAAACCCTCACAGAGCAAGGGTAGCAACCGTTATTGCTTCCACAATTATCAATGCAACCCCGAAAAAAACATCACCGGAACATGCTGACAGCGTGGAACCCAGCACAGAACGAACATTCCCAAGAGGAGAGAGAGAAGATTCGATGAACGCAGCGCGACCGAATATCATTCTAAATATTACCCTTTGGAAACGAATTTTAAAAAATGGGTGGCTTAAATTGCCTGTAGCGAGTAAATTGGTTATGGGACGATGACTCATTTAACTAAAGTCCTCGGTGATAGATTGCAGTAACTCAAGAGTAGAGTATACGGAGATGTTTCGTTTTTGGGGGCGGGGGGACTTTGCCTTAAAAGGGGAAGAATGGGGGAAAGGAAATATAGTGTGGGGTAAAGAGAGAGTTAAGAGAGGGGAAGCAGTGACACTTCCACGCAAAGCTTTCTGAATTCCATCCGTCTCCGACGTATAAAGCAACGAGCTCCCCTTTCAACCCCTCCCCCCATCCTCCCCATCGCCCTTAATGTCCCCCGTATTCCAAACCTCCCCCCCTTCTGTCATCCTCCAAAAACAGCCTCTCTCTATCCCCACCCTGGGATAATACTCTACCATCGTCAGATAGCTAACATTTCCGAAAGTTAAAAATTCTGGGCACGGAGGGACGTTTTGGAAGGATGGAGAGCGGGTTGAGGATAGGGGTTTAGAAGCGGGATGAATAGGGGAAAGACCAAGGAATTGGGGCACACACGAGAGAATGAATGGGAAAGAGAATAGACGGATGGCTAGATGGATATATATAAAAAAGCGCAAAAGCGAAGAAGGAGGGTAAGAGAGACTGCCTGCAAGGAGCCACTTGCTAGTAATTTGCAGAAAGCTGGAGTCACGTCCCAAAAAGTGGAGAAAAAAATATGTTGCCTCTTTCCCACCCACCCATTCCACCCTAACTTCCCGTCACACACGGAGAGGTAACCTCTCTACTTTGAATTTTTTCGTTATTTTTTTAATTAAAAAGCGTGGGCTGAGTCTTTGGCGAGAGAAATCATTAATGACCCCGAGAAACGGAGTTTTAGTCAAAAGTTTGTGTACACCAATTTAAAGGATTCATTAGGATATAATCTAAGATTCAATCTGACTTCTGCACGACGTTGAAAATGCAATGGCAAAATTAAATTTATTACATTTACGAATCCCATATTAGGCTAAAACAAAAGCAACCAATGATTGAAAAGAAAAAACTTTGTTCAGTTCCACATAAAATAATTGTAATGCCGACCTAGGTTTTGTCGCTGAGCGACATCATCAGGTGGGGGACACCTGATGATGTCGCTCAGCGACGAAACCTAGGTCGGCATTAAAATTATTTTATGTGGCACTGAACAAAGTTTTTTCTTTTCAAGTATGAAGGAGTTCCATTAAGTTACGCCTCAAACCATTAATTTCAAAAGCAACCAACATGATTTTGCTAAAGTAACGTGATCCAAGTTTAGTTTCTCGTATTACCTGGTGATTTATGATATTTCTCTGAATCTGCTCGTCGGTCAATGCTTATGCCTACATTTAGAAGCGCACTGTTTATCGAAAACCGTAGAATTACCCCATCTGACGGACTTAAGTACTAGTGGCTTTGAATAGATTCCAACTGCTACGATTATTTCGCAAAGGCTAAACTGAGGTCTCTTCAGTCAAACGTAATAACCGATGAATAATGTCCGATGTGTGATTATTAATTGGCAAACTTAGGATCGTAAGACGAGCGCAGAACCAACCCAATATTGCGTTCATCTAAGAGCATAACAACATTAAATAAATTTCCAGCTAGGTATGAACCTAGTACCTACAACGTGATGCACATAAGTTACAAAATAATGAAAGTAAAAGTTAAAAAAATGAAATACTATGTCCTCAATTAATTATTTTTCAATAACTTCCAACGTAAACACCAAATTTAAGAGGAGCACTTATGACAAAAAAGAAAGACTCGAAAGTGCACGACCGATGGAAGGTTTTATTTAAATGATTATGGGTCAAAGAAAACGAGATCATGAGAAAAACAGAAAGATAAATAAAAAAACTAAACACTACGATGCTGTTTAGCCGTAGCACATGCTTTTATGTAGAGCTACTGATTTTTCAGTGGCTCTAAAAAAAAAAAAATACGAAGCATAGCGAATTGGAGAAAACGGGACTTAAATCTCTAAACCCCTTAAGTATTTTCTGAGGGATAAAATTAAATTGCGTAGATGGGCACATAGAAGAGAAGATGGGAAGAAAAAAATTTGCGATCGGAATTCATATCAAGAGATGAAAACCAAGAAATGACAAATGCTCCTTCCAGTCCCGAATTTAATGAAGACTCAAACATGCAAGACCATGGTGCCTAAAAAAATCAGGTTTTCCACATTCCCTTCAAGGCATGGTAATAAAATAACGAAAAATCAGAAAATATTTCAAATGCCACACTTTTGCGCGAGCATTTTCACAAGAGAAGGAAAACTTGGATGGAGTATAACCAATTCTTTCATTTGAATGATAAACCGATACTGTATAGAGGCGTAATAAAAAGGAAATTCTAAAAGCTACACAGGGGACCGAATAAATTAAATAGCATAGCTATCGACAGCCTCTATTTCCAGAGAATGAAACGAGATGAATCAATAAAATATTGAAATGCTTAGCTGGAAAAAAATAATAGCAGAGATCACCTCATCATCAATCCTGAGATGCATTCAAAGAGTAAGCTTATTTTATAGAGTTATATATAGGGATAGGTACTCTTTTCATTGAATCGTGAAGTTACACTATTAAGAGATAAAGATACCAATGTATCGACGCACAGAAATCTTGGGACTTTAAGTCGCAGGTAAGCAAAAACCTAGTAAACAGATTTACTTTTCACTGCAGCAAAACTCATAAACTGATACTGAGCTTAAACGTATACGGATAAAAATAAGCTAGCCACGAAAATGTTTGTAAGACAGACAAATACGATACGCCAAACCTAATCAAAGATAGAGAACATTACAGGATGATTCAGGTCATTCAAAATTGCGAATAAGTGCGAAGAGGATAATAGTTCAACTGAGTGCAAAAAGCAAACATCTAAAATGACGGTTTGAAGCAGATGCTTGAATTTAAGCCAATTAATGTATTTAAAAAAATGACGTTGATAAACTGCAAATAATAGCTGACAGATGACACGGTAAAGAAACCCCGAAACATTTCCTCAGATTCCTGGAATTATGTTTACTATTCGACTCCAGAACGCGGTATGAACACTGCTTGATGACATCCTCCTATCCGTCCAGCCCATTGTCGAATGGTTCATTCCATGTAACGCCCATGCCCATCTCTCTGCGGCCATTAAAAATATCTGACCAGGCCACTACCGGCAGCCTATGCACATTAAACACCACGAGAGAGCCTAGTGCACACGGCTATCTTAACGCGGGAATGGGTGGCAAGGAGCACAGCGCATGAACTAATGACTAGTAGCTCTGGCTGGAAGTAAACGTACATACCCACAACCAAGCCCTGATGGATACGTAGAGATGATAGCAGGCCACATTTACGAATGGGAGCGGTAAAGGGAAATCGCGCTGTGAGCGAACTGAGATAGAGTTAAGGAGAAGTGAGGCATGCGGTCATGCCACGGATCTGCACGTTTCATTCGAGTGGGAGAGCCCGAAATTTTCCGATCCTCCGCGCCGTTGAGAGGGACAAGAGGGGTTCATGCAGACATCTGTAATTGTGGGGAAAGGCATAGGTAGCTAGGCATACTATGGACATGTTGAAAGTTGAGGATATTGAACTCTTCACAGCGCAAGCCACTTTTGAAAACACGATTTACATCTTTTATATTTTTAAATATCACTCAATTGTTAAACAAAATAAAATCAAACATACATGAGAAGGAAATACACAACACCTTTCGGCATAAAATTTAGTTGGAGGTGATAAATAAAAGCTAACTTTTAGTAAATGAGCCTAAATTACAACAATGCATTAATGAAAAGACTAGATAGCACACTATCAATAAAGTCTTGACAATCAATTGACGGAGAGAATGAAAAAACTTGGCTAAGAAAATCACGGGGGCCACAAAATTCATTAAATGACTAGCGGCACACACTTAAAGGGGAAATGGGTATTGATAAGTAGGCATCAGTTTCGTTTGGTTAGCGCGAGCAAAAGGGTAGCAAAAGTGATAAAAAAGAAACGAACATACACGATGAGGGGAGATAAAAGAGGGACGTTTGACACACACCAGAACGTAGGAATTCTTCAAAAGGAACAGCTCGGGAAAGCAGGGAGAGAAAAATGATTAAATAATAAAAAAAGAAAGACGGACCGAAGGAAAAAAACAGCGGAAGGAATAGGGAAAGGGAAGGGAATAGAGAGAATTTGGGGAAGCCTGATGTTCCCCTTTTAAAAGATTAACAAAAACGGTAATGTCTGTAGTTAATGCGGGAGCAGGGATCGCCTCGTTGGATGGACGGGATCTGAAGAGAGAGAGGGGGTTGAGGATGATAGAAAGAAGGGAGGCTTTTATAGAGAATGGAGGGTGTGGGATGTTGAAGTTTGAAGGGGAGTAGGGGGTAAGGGTAAGGTGACGAAAAGGGGGGAAAACAGAGAGAAAGAGAGGAACGAGATGCGGAGAGAAAGAAGCGGCCGGTGTAGAGGCGTCAGAGGGAGGTGGGAAACAGAAACTTGGGAAAGGAGGGGAGATGAGGCCGGGAGAGAGGGCATTAAAAGGAGAGAGAGAAAGAGGAGAGAGTGGGGCGAGGAAAACGGGGGCAACCATGCGAGCCGAGAGAAAATTCCCGCAATTAGGTAGGGAAGCTCTGCTGGGCAGGGGTTAGAGGGGAGTGGTCGACGAGGGAGCAGGGATGGGTGAGACGAGCGGGAATCGTATGGGCTGAGCGCGGGAGTCAGGGAAAGAGAATCCGCAGAGCATTTTTTGGTGGGGGGAGAAGGCGAAATTAGGAGCAGGGATGAAGGGTTGAGAATGAGGGAGAGAGGAGGTTTGAAGTCACACACAAAGAGGGTTGAATAGAGAAAAAGAGATAGAGAGGGAGAGAGAGAGAAGTCGACGGAGGGGTAAGGTTTGGATGAGTGTGAGGGGTATGTGTGGCCTTGGTGAGGCGAGAAAAATATGGATGATGGAAGTGGATGGGAGAGGCGGAGAAAGAGAGCGAGAGAGGAGAGAGGGAGAGGTTGCAATGCTGGATCCAGCATCCCAGACCGCACAACTTCGGACAGAGTGAATTGTGGAATAATTAGCCACTAGAAGGCTCGCCTTTCCTCAACGTGCGTCGAGGATGAGTACAGGGGGTGGCTGCATGAGGGAGAGCGGGATAGTTGGGTGGGAGGAATGCAAGAGTGGTGGCTCCCCAGCTTTGGGTCAGAGACTTGAGCTCCATGTGTAGCAGTGGACACGCACGGCAGAGAGAGGGAGGAGAATTTCGAACGGGAAGAAGAGAGGAATCGAAGGACGAAGCGAACGGGAGCCGGGAGAGAGAGGAATAAAACTATGGACGACGGAGCAAATAGGGAATGAGATATGGGTGGGAGGGAGAGAGAGGGAGTCACATAAAGGAAGTTCGGAAGAACGCTATTTTGATGCTGATTGGGCACTCCGATTTTTTTAAGTCTCCAACTTCACAGGAAGAAAACAGAGAAAAAAGACGCCCAAAAAATTTGTTCACATTCGTAGACGGTTCGAATTTTTCGACTTTTCCCGTTCACAAGGTTGGGGTATGTGTGGCCTTGGTGAGGCGCGGAGGGAGACGAGAAAAATATGGATGATGGAAATGGATGGGCGGGGCGGGGAAAGAGAGCGAGAGAGGAGAGAGGGAGAGGTTGCAATGCTGGATTCTGGCCCAGACCGCACAACATAGGACTGAGTGAATTGTGGAATAATTAGCCACAAGAAGGCTCACCTTTCCTCAACGTGCGTCGAGGATGAGTACAGGGGCTGGCTGCATGAGGGATAGCGGGATAGTTGGGTGGGAGGATTACAATAGTGGCGGCTCCCCAGCTTTGGGTCGGAGACTTGAGCTCTATGAGTGGCAGTGGACGCGCACGGCAGAGAGAGGGAGGAGAATTTCGAACGGGAAGAAGAGAGGAATCGAAGAAGGACGAAGCGAACGGGAGCCGGGAGAGAGATAGGAATAAAACTATGGACGACGGAGCAAATAGGGAATGAGATATGGGTGGGAGGGAGAGAGAGGGAGTCACATAAAGGAAGTTCGGAAGAACGCTATTTTGATGCTAATTGGGCGCTCCGATTTTTTTAAGTCTCTAACTTCACAGGAAGAGAACGGAGAAAAAAGACGCCCACACACATTGTTCACATTCGTAGACGGTTCGAATTTTTCGACTTTTCCCATTCACCAGGTTTACAATGAAAACTCGTAACTGTACGGCTGATGAATGTCGGTAAACTCTAGAGGACGTAGAAAAAATAAGTCGAATGTTTAGCTATTTACTCAAGCAAAGTGCTTTCAAGTGGCGATTCCATTAGATTGAATGAAAAGCAAATGAATTTTATATGTTCTCTAATGAGATACGTTCCCACAATGTGTATTTATTTAAAATGCAATGCGAGACAACAGTTGTACTTCATTTAAGTTTTGGGCAATAAATGAGCACATACATAACAATACAGCATGGTATAAGGTTCTATGACGGACTCTGATATCTATTTTTCTTTTCCATGACCTTTGGGGGTATGGGTGTTTCTGCCAAGTTCTAGTGGTTCGGCCCCTGAGAAACCTGATGGCAAGCCAATAGATTATTGGGAACGCAGGGGCATACGGACTGTCAGAATCGTCCAAAAGAGCAAAAAAATAACATGTGTTACGATGCCCATTCCAAGGTACCTGAGCGCCCTTTTATCTGACAATGTTTCTCGTCTATATTTTTAAGTCAGCGCTAAAAATTGAAAGAGATTCTTTCTAGTGAAATTAGTAGAATTTGATTGCTTGCATTTACCACAGAAGCGAATATCAGAAAGCGTTTTATCCTCTCTACAGTACTTAAACGGAAAGGCGGAAAATAAAGGAAACTCATTCGGAAGGATTACCGCGGTTGCTCGGGAGGTTATTGACATACCCCGACTACTGACGGCCAAAATTGTAAGGAGTAAGCTGCAACACCGGGCTCATTTTTATGCTGTTAAGAGAAGAAGACTTTGATACTTGTCACGAAGTTCCGCCAAGCAGAAAAAAGTCGATATTCAATGTTAGAAAGTAGGAAGAAACGGAAAAACTGATGACCATTTTTCATTGAATTTGGCCGAATGTATTGTGATGTAATGGATAACAAAATCCATACCCCAGGTAACGCGCCGACAAGGTAGACAATACCTACCATATCTCTCTTGACGACGTCCGCCACGTCATTTATTCACAGCGTTTATGAAGTCATTAGAATAATACAGGGAAAGAAAAATTATTTCCAACACTTGCCACCGCGTGGGACTGGCGTCGTCATTCTTGTCCTTTGCAAAATCGATTCTTTTTCTTCTTTTATACATATACGCTCTAGGATTTATATAATCCACGGCTACGTGGTCCTTTCAAAGTATAAAAAGGAAGAGATCAGGCGGAACACTAAATCCCTGGCTCACTTGAAGGGATTCGAACCTGAATTGGACAGGATTGGCCGGATTGAAGCGACGTCGGGTGGGATGAGGACAGGGATGCAAGGGTTTTCGGAGCGATATAAGGGTTGAGATGGGGGATGGGAGGGAGGGATAAGGAGAGGGAAACGAGTAAAGGAGCATTGAGTGAGGGCGGGTGGGAAGGAGAGTTGGGATGAGAAGAATTGGGTGTGGTCGGATCACCGTTAGCGTCTCAAGGAGGGAGAAATGATTGGAAAAGAAAGGAAGTGAGCGTTGAAAAAGAAAAAAAAACTTTAAAAAGATCCCATTCAACTGTTTCGCAAACTCGCTTTCTCCCGCTCGAGGACTCACAAAAGAAACTCCCAACCCCTATTTTTTTCTCTCCTACAACCATTTCTTCAAGTCGTAGTCCCTTTCCTTGCCACATCCCTTCTCCAATCGCTCCTTCCCCTTCCTCCCCAACTTCCACCGACACCACTAACGTGTTCTTTTAATTTCCCACTGCCACTCTTACTGATTGGGTAAATTCATCCCTTCGAAAGATGAAAGGAGGAGACTGTAATGGAGAGAGGCAGCTGATATAGGACGATGGACGCTTAACCTCTCCATCCCCATCATCTCACTCCATGCGCTGGCAATTAATGCGCGCTCTCTCTCTCAACGTGATACGTTAAAAAACACATTTGCAGTCACTCGACTATTCTATGAATAGAACATCCTCAAGTAAAAAGATTCTGCCACGTGCAAACACAGTTTCAGGGGATTGATAAGAGTCTCTTAAATATTTTAGACCCGCCAATCACGTTCGGTCGGTGTTAAAGAATAATATCGGGGTTGCAAGCAAAAGTGGTCTAATTTTGCGAAATACGCTATGAAGAAATCATTCACTTGGACTTAGATGCGAACCCAGATCCAAGTCACGTCGAGTGCTTTCACCAATAAAGCCTCCCAGACGTCCTTTTCCACAGTGGGTTTCCACAGTCACACTAGGTTTAGAACCAGAAAGAATTATAACTAGAAAATCATTACCTTCAAGGTGTATTTCGCACATTGGCTCGTATCTACTCAGCGAGGCATTTCACTACAGATTAAATGCATAGAAATAAGCGGTCTATTTTAATTGGTCACGCAGGGATATATGGAAAAATTATTGACAGTAAAATTATATTTTGAGAGCAAATTATTCGCAATTTCACAGCGAGAAAATGAAAGAAATGGATATTGACCATTCTCAAACATTAACAATGGCCATGAAAGCAATAACTAAATAAAATAATTGACCAGTAACGTTAGCATGTTTTATAAACATACAAAAAGCACTCATGATGATGAAACCTCTATTTCTATAGATGTACCTACTATTGAACGAATTACATCACGGCACTCTGCCGTGGCTGCACGTGGTGCTTTTACATAGGCTATATTTTCTTACTTCAACCAAAAGCATCTGGAAATTTAACACCGAGATGCTCCATTATAATGGGCAAGGGCCTAGCCACGTTGACTCACCGGTTCTCGTCAGATCACCGAAGTTAAGCAACGTTGGGCCTGGATGGGTGGGCCACCTCATTCCTCTACCGAGGTGGATGGAGGGGTTAGACTCCCACCAGACCTATACCGGGAGGCCGGAGGGAGATATACCCAGACCGGGAAGGTAGGAGGGAGGACTCCCTCCATACCTCTACCGGGAAGGTTGGGGGTGGCCCCTCCTTCATACCTCTACCGTGGTGCTCTCGTCCCCTGTCTGCAAGTGGCAGGCATGCTAAACGTGGGATGGCACTATGGACCAAAAGGTCTGAGTGCCAGGAGGGCTCCAGAATGCCCTCGCCCACCCATACAATCTACAATCTCTGCTCAATGATAATAGTAATATTTATTTCGTTCCGTAGGGTTTGCCCTCGCCCACCCATACAATCTACAATCTCTGCTCAATGATAATAGAAATATTTATTTCGTTCCGTAGGGTTATTTACAAACTATGGATGCTTCAATTAAAGGCAAGTCAATTGTAATACAATTGGAGGAGTTGGCTCCAAATATTTTCTTTGATGAATGTGCAAGTGCAACTACATTTAAAATTCAAGTTACAGCTGTTCTAAAAGGGCACATTGGTGCTTATGAGAAAGTCACATTCGAGTAATTGCTCAGTAAAGTACTCTGTACACGTTTTAATATTGAATGCTGTAGCCATCGAGATCCTCTATCTCTCTATTTAGCATGAATAGTAAATATTAAGTTGCCTATTCCGGAGAGTAGAGATTATCAGATCTTCAGATCAGATAGAAATATTTTGCACCAATATCCACGACGAAGCAACATCAAAAGGATGGCTAAGCGTTAACTTCCGTTGTTAAACATTTACCACGCCATCACTCCATCAGGTCACATTACTGCCTCCCAGTAATCCCTGGTGACTGAGTGGTTGGTCGTTTCGAAATGAGTGCGATAGTATGTATGTATGTACATTTGAGACAGACTTTGAAGAGGTAGCAGAGCAACATCATTGCCACTAAATGTAGGACCACTCCAAATATCTGAGAGCATCCTAGAGAAAAGCAATAATTAATGGAGAACAAGAATAAAGAAAACATAAAAAGAGGTGGATATGACAAAATGCAAGACGTTAACATGATAGCTACATGAACTAAGAAAAAGAGTGGAATACACAATCACGAATACGGAATATTCTGGAAATTATAGCAAAATAGTAATTAGGCATAACGTCAAATTAGAAACTCGCGTTTTATTGTCCAGAACACTGTGTTTCCTAGGAATCCGTAATGAAGGATCACGAAAACATTTTCCACGAAGAAACTCTGGGATTAGCCATGCTTTTACTACTTATTTCGCACGTCCCCAAAGAATTCTGACAAAAACCGCCTGACCTCCATACCGAGCAGATAATTAGCATCACTTTACCGTGAATCAACAAGATATAATATGACACTGGGTGCATATTATTTCAGAATTGCAGTAAATGGCGATGCTATCCTGGTTATTTAGAGCTTAAATAACGAGGATTCAGCAAATAGTCAATAATCACAGCATAGCTAAATTATTGCTCAAAAAAGGTACGGATAAAAAAATAAAATTGCCAAACGCTTACATATTACTCGTCAATTCAACAAATCATAAAATCCACAGTGGGCATTTAGAGCGGCACACCTCAAATGAAACATTGACGTTACCATATTAGCACTGCAATGGGGCCAACAATGAAAATAAATATTGCGTGAGGAACACAAAAAAATTGCGGAGAAATTGCAAGACTTAGGTACAGAATAGAGTGACGAGAGAATAGTATGCGTCAGACGCGAGCATGGATGACGAACGCTTGCTTGAATGATCTGGAATAACTTTCAAAAAAATTCCCAGCGGGAGATAATAGTGGCTAATAAAAAAAGCACTGCTGAACATCACCGACATCGAAAACGCCCCCTTTCAGAGAGGCGACTGCGGTTGGAGCACTTGCCCCATGTCCCTCCCTCCCCCAGACAGTCTGCCTCCGACCAGAACACCAGCACCGCCAACCTCTGCCCTTCGTCCGAGCTCAACAGCAGCAGCCTCCCTCCTGACCAACACACCGAAAACGGGGCAATGTGCAAATCGTCACACGATGAGCGACAGTTATGAGATTAAAACGATTTCCGAGAGAGTCCCCGAGTCCGTGACATTTGAGGCGCGCTCATGCAAAGAATGAAAACCGAAGGCCAGTGGATGCTTGTTGACCAATCTCATATCCGCTTCAAAGTGGGAAAAAAGGGTTGGGAGAAGGAGATTGGGAGCGTGATTAACTTATCCTTTTGATACCCGAACGCGTGTCGGTGACTCCAGAGCACGGATGGAACCAGAGAGAGAGACTGCGGCGCAATTCCTTCCAGAATTCGAGCACCGATCGTAAAATATGAAAGGGAGTGAAGTTTTTTAACGGTAGCTCCAGCGGAGCGATGCACGGAGGACTTCGAGTTGAATAAAATCCCTAGCAGCACCCAACTCGTCGCTTCAAATGCAACAAACAGTAGGACTAAAAATATCCACAGCTTCCTAGTATTCCTTCACTCCTACAAACAAAAGAATTTATTCTCCTTTAAAAGAATACGGGCACAAAAGTCCATTCAGTAGACGACTAAGCTTTATGCATTTGTCTCTGAAGCTCTGTAAAGTAAGTAGGGCGCTTCCGAAGTCAAGCTTTTGAAGCAGTTTTACCGTGATTTTGGCATGCCTTGACATGGAGGGGATGAAATACAGTAATCATAATAAATTCAGCATAGCACAAAAGGCAAGTGCTCTGAAGGAACGCAATTAAACTGTAAAAACAACACCACAATGAAGAAACATCAACGTATACAACATTTATAGCAATGTCTCAAAAACTAAAAATGCTATAACCAGAGTTCTTAAGTTCAACAATAAACTTCGTTCAACAGAGCATAAAAGAAAGACTAAGATGGGGGAAAAGCAAGGTCTGAACCTGTGAAGTTATTAATTTGATCAGTGAGGTAGGTATTTTTGCAATCGTTCCTAAAAAACGTAATTCGGATTCAGGAAATGATGTTTCGGTCCGGCCACAAATGATTTAACAGTTTGACTAAATTAAGTAGATACCGATGAGTTTTTTAAGGCAATAAGACTACTACCAAGAGTTACGGAGGGATTTTTTCAAAATGCTTTCTGATATCAAAAATACCCTACGAGGCACTTAGAACATTATCAGTGTTAACATAAAATACACCACACGGAGCTTGATATCACGGACAATTTTCGGAAATGGAAATGCGAGTCACATCCAAGAAATTTCCATCCATTGCCATGATAGAAGTGGTAAGGGCATTGATTCTGGGCAAAAAGGTAGTGTTTTTCTTTACCCTCGCCTCCAAATCTTACTTTGATGTTTTGGAGAAGTTATTAGCGCGAACGAAAAATTGTGGATCAATGGTAGCTTGCACCGATCCAGTAAGGGACACACGGAATGATGAAAAAAGCGAGAAAGGAAAAGGTGATGGGGTGGAGGAAAAAAACTTGGCGAAAATTGGAACGAAACGTATATCTGCCGTGCGCGAGATTCATTCCGGCCATGACAAGGAAAGCGCGCGGAGCAAGATAAAAACGAATACTCTCTCTCTCCCTCTCGAGGGAAATTGTCGAGCAAATCGTTTAAAATGGGAAAAAGGAAACAGGCCCTGAAACGATTGAAGGGAGGGAGGCAGGGTAAGGGCAGGGCAGAGGTTTTTTTAGGGGAGGATGACTGGATGACATTTGGACACATCTCCGGATTGATAAATGTATTGAATGGTGTGTAGAATGGAAGCGAGAGAGAGAGGACGAGGTTTTTAGAATTGAAGCCAGAGGTAGAAAAAAAGGGTTCGCGACCAAAAAGATGGGATTTCTGGAGAGGAGAACCGAATCTGCTGTAAAAGGGGAAAGCAGTTATGGTGCTGCACGGCTGAACGGATAGACGTGACAATATTTGAAATAAAAACGTGGTAAAATGCTTTTGAATAAGGCCGCTATTAGGACGGCGAAGACGTGTATTTCCTGCAGGAAGGAAAATTGACGCGAAAACAAGGCGTAAGATAAGTGAGGCGAAATCAATAATTCCACTAGTAATGAATGGGGATTGTTTCTTATTTCAACAACTATTATGTGAGTGCACGCCTAAAAGAAACATTTCAAACGAATTTCACCAAGTTCGTTTGAAAATCATTACCAGATCTCTATCAAGTGTTGTATGAGGAAATCTATCCCACATAGAATAGAATTTAACGTCAGCTATGATCGAAACTAAAAAACGCGTGTTAGATGTTAACAGCTGAGAGGGTGTAACCGAAAAAACCTTGAATATGATTGGAGGAATTAATACAAACCACTTATCATTAGAAATCATGAGTTACAACGGGCACTTGTTCATTGGCAATTCAAACAAAAAGTTATGGCTCAGCTGATAAAATTAGATAGCATTCATGAAGGTTCTGGATCTAAACGGGTCTGCACAACCCCCTACTCCCTAGAAAGTCATTGTATGATTTTCTTCAGAGCCATGTCTTTGGTGTAGGAAAAAATTAGGCTGGCCTTTTAACATGGAATAGGTTAAGTAAACGCGTCGCATTATGTGGCACAGAATTTTGTGAAACATACGAACAAAAGATAGAAAATCAATATTGGAGATAATAGCAACCATTATTTCAAAAAATAAATATTTTAGCATACCTTCAAGGCATACATGCCGGCACAATATGATTTGTAGCAAAGATATAGGAAAGTGTATGACCCCCTCCGACCACTGAAGTGCGCAGGAATTTTTACAAGTCTTCTCATTTACATATCTACTGTTGCATAAATAACCCTTCCATTTACTTATCTAAACAGATCGCAATAGATTTCACATGTTAAAAGGTTCCATGATTTCAATAAGTTACCGGCAAAAAAAGTTAGTACAGGCAAAAAATAAGGCGTAACTAAAGACTAGAAATACAGCACCAACATGTCATAAAAGGATATTTATCAACACTGGCGCTTGAAGAGGCTTCCTTGGGCGAGAAAAGTTAATTTTTTTTAAAATATCACTTCATCAACTACTCAACGCGAAAAGCCCGAAAAATGATCGGGGGCGATTGCCAAGAAGATAAAGAGAATTAACGGACGATGAGTGAATCAAGAGCAAAACCAAGAGAGGACGGAGATATGATCACAGAAGGAGAGAAACGGCGAAATTAGAACTTGAGAGGGAGAGAGGGAAAAAAATGTTCGGGGAACGGAATGAGTCAAACGGGGAAAAAGTATACGCCAGTTGAGACGCATAAGGCGGGTGGACTGGAGGCGAAAACGGATTGATTAAGGGCGCCATTCCATGAAGGACGAAATGAAAAAAATGTAAGGGAAAGGGATACCGAGAGGGAACGAGAGGAAAAGAAAGGAGGAATAAAATGTTAAAAATATGAATAAATAAGGGAAATGACAGAATGAAAGGGTGAACGAGGGAATCCTCATCGAGTGAAAGAGAGTAGGGGGAATTGGGTGAATGGCAGTGAAGATAAGGAAAAGAGGTAAAAAAAGTAACGAACGTAATAAAAAATATCAACGGTTATAACGATTCCTTCAGATATAATTCAGGATTAAACTCTTCCACGGTAGCGTAGACTAACGTTACCTTGTAGACTGTTACTTGAAATGCACATATGACAAGATAAGGAAAACCAGCTAAGTAGCTAATAATTCATGGTAAAAAAAGTTATTATTTTTCGAATGAATAAAAGTTTCCACAGACGAAGAAAGGCGAACCTTGCATTCAACCACCGACAGTAGACATTAAAACTACGATAGTATATCTTTATGCTTTCATGGGGTGTTTAATATATATATACCTACACCTTTTCTCTTACATTGATCATTAAGAAGGGAAATGGGATATTTCTTTCACAATGTATCAAAAGAATGAACGCAGTTATGAGTACTGAAGCAAACGTGAGCTAAAGACTACGCTAGCAATAATACAGCCCCACTGTGTAGTCGCGTAAGATTGCGTAAGTTCAGGGACCTGATCAAATCTTTTCAAAGAAAACAGGGACCTATAACTGCTGCCGATACGCCTTTCACAACGAAATATGTACTAGCACTAAGACCCCTATGAGTGTTTCGTTCATTCATATGAATGAGTGGAACGGAACCTGTTATATACATATAAATACCAGATAAATTATTGCCAATATAATTTTTTAAAGCACTAAATAAATACATATATATTTTCTCGATCACCCGACGAAGGATTCTGCTGAACCAGCTGATATTATCTCACACAGCGACCGCAGTCCACCGATCCCACACGGCTCAGGTGTACGGCTATTACGCATTGTACCTCCAGATAGGCTTCACAGAGCCACAAGCCGTCTATATCAACGCAGTAGCTGCTAATCTCACTAATGCGAGCGCATGTGAGAAAGTCACAGGCATCAATCATTAAAGCTGGTACATCATTTTTAATATAAATTAAAATTGAATGCCTACCTGGATGAAACTTTAATAGAGCATTACCATTGCATATGGAGGCCATAACTTTGTATTGCTAATAATTCAAGGATGCGAACTTAATTAATGCAATAAACAAAAAAATGAGGAAGAATATGTATAATAAATCCAGCTTCGAGACAACACAATGGAAAATGGATGTAACCAAATTGAAGAGATAGAGACATATGAATGGAGTCGAAGAACTAGGAAATATCTACAACCCCTGCAAGCAAAATAAATATGGCAGCACTACAAGCGGCTATACCTGATTTAGTGATGAAACGGTGATTAACTTACCCGGATCGACAGTTAATTTAGCTGTAATATGTTAGTTAAATTAGAAACATTACGAAGAGAGAGCAACATTTTAGTAGAGCATTCACGGAGAGATATTCTGGGAGAGTATCTGCATTAAATCCCACAGGCCTAATGAACAGTAAGTACCTGTAATTACTGTGGAAGAAGTTTGTATAATTACTGAGTGATCATGCTCTCCTTATCAAAAATTAAACAAGAGAAGCAATAAGCTGAAGAAAGGAGGAAAGTCTAAAAGAGAAGAAAGGTAAAATCACGTTAAAAGATCCAAGTAATGAAATACAACATTTCTCTCCGAGAGAAAACAAAACAAGAAATGCGTAAGAAAATAAGGGTGTAAGGTTATGAAATATTCAGGAAGGTATATGGCGTGTGGAGCTAAAGGCAGTAATTCAAAAGTCGAGAGCTCGAGACGCTATAAATAAAAATTTAAAAAAACATCGGGGAAGTAGAAGAAATATGACAGGAAAAAAATGAAACAAATATGCATTTTAGCATATTAACAAAATCACAAAAGAGCAATCCTAAAATATTAAATTCCACGGGCAATTAGGCACGAAAGTCAATAATTTATTTGAAAGCTTCAACCCTCCATCTCTGAAATTCCTCTACTTCACTTCCATTACTCCACCTAGTACTTAGTTGGGGAAATCGTAGCAAAATAACTAAGAAGACACTTCTCCAGCGACGTTGCATGGCATATGCACACCAACAATACAAATGAAAGCCTTACAAAATGTTTTCTCATTTATATCTACATCATTCACGCACTTTGAGCCAATTTACTCGTCTCAACAATGAATTGGGGTTCCATATTTGACACTGTGTGAGATTAAGGAATTAAGCTTATATTCAAATCATAGTAGCTCGGGTATTTTATCACCTCTCCTAATAGGCGTAAAAGTCAGATGTCTTTCATTAGCTTATCATCTACTTCAAGGTTTTTATCGAAGACGAAAACGCTTTTCTCGATTTTTATCAGTAAGAAAGAACTTATCACTAAGATATTAGATGGACTTACATCAACTGATGCATTAATTCAAAGAGATAATCTGGACTTGGTCTTCTTGAAACTGAACATTGGGTTAAAAATCTAATCCGAAACTTATTTACCACACCAAAAAGTGTGAAATTCAACATTTACACCAGCACAGAGAAGAGAAGAGTAAATTGACTCAAAAACTGAAAACATGCTGGCAACTTCGCATTCAATAACGAGACGGCAATCCTTCACACGATAACAATGGAATGCCCCGAGAGAGACTGACTTCATTTGAAGTATTATAAAAACTAGAGATTTTAACCCCTGAAAGCAAAGGATCCAACAAAAAATAAATAAGACAGAACGCATATTAATAATATGCCGAAGCCGCCGAATACAATAAATGTGACGCGTGGCACCTAGATTTTATTAGCATCCAAGCACTTCGCTCCTAAACACCAGAATCCCATTTGAACCTCAACTTGGGTCGGCAAAAGGGAAAATGAATGCCAGACGTTCGGTAAATGGATTTCACCTGGATAGGGAGGAGGACGCTTAGCGGTGAAGAGAGTTTCCTGAGGGGGTTGAATGAGCAGGTAAAATAAGAGGACCCGCAATTTGGGGGGGGGGGTACGGGGAACTGACATCGCCTCACAAAGGGAACGTGAAATCTAAGAGCACAAGCAAGAGATTATAAAAACTAGAGATTTCTCTTGTCTAGAAACTAGAGAGAGAAATAGAGGAGGGGGAAGGATGAAAAAGGAGCAAAAGTCATGGAGAGCAATAAAGAACTTCAAGGTTTTTCGGCCGGAGTAATTAAGCGATGACTAATTTCGGCGTAAATTTTAATGAGGGCGTGATATATATTTTCTTTTCGGAGAGAGAGAGATTGAGAGAGAGAAAACCTAAAGAGAGTTTCGCGAGACGACGGAGAGAAAGTGGGAAGGGTATAAATGGTGGGAAGAGATTAGGAAAGGGGATGGGAGGGCGGTTTTAAGAGTGAGGTAGCGAACGGGAAAGAACGAGGGAGGGAGGGAATAAGGAATGAAGCCAATGGCAGTCGAAGAAGGGATCGCAGTTATGGAGAGAAGGGTCGAGGGCCTGGGACGACGAAGTAAAAGGTTCCGGGTTTGGTGTGAGAGCCCTCCTCTCTCCTTGTAAAGAGGTTTGCTGGAGCGTCTGAAGCGAAGGCGCTGATGACTAAAGACGAGAGAAGAGGAGAGGCGAAGGGATAAAAAGGGAAGAGAAAGTGAGCGAATATAATAAGGGGGACGCCAAGTGGGGAAGGGAGGGAGGAGGGAAACTTGGAGAGAGTTGAGGATGAAATAAAAAAATTGAACTGAGAGGAATAAAAAAACAAGCATTGTCAGAGAATGGAAATCCGAGATCGGTGAAAATTATATGAGAATAGACTATTAAATTGTCACGAAAGTACAAACTTATAGTTTCCGTGAGACGGAAACTCCTCCATTAAGAAAAAAATAAAATGAGGGCGTTGGTAAACTCCATTTATTTTACACTTGAAGTAAATGGCCACTGTCCACGATGGACATTTGTGGAAATTGCGGTGCAGCTGAATATCCAGGAAGGAATTTGTCCCACGGAGCTATCCATAAAGAGTGGATTGAAAATTAAAAACAATTGAAGCAATTTATTTTACAATTAAAAAAAGAACAAGCGTATGATATATAATTTGGCATAAAATAATCAGCAGATCACAAGCATTTGCAAAATAAGAAAATATGCAATGGTGACAATTCAGTGAAAAGCAAAGATCAGTTCCTTCAAATATAATTAGCGATGCATATATCTTAATGAATGTAAAAATGCGTATTTTAAATGGAACAGTTTTCATGGGATATTGACAAGTGAATAAAAACTAAACCAAATCTCTTACTTATCTACACATTAATATCCTTAAATAGTTTTATTTTTTATTACAGTGTCGATTCGTGACTTTGTAAGCAGAAAAAGAGAAAAGTTATGAGTCGCACTCTATGATGGAAATTTTGAAATAACGGCAGACTGAGCAATAAATTGGTTTACATGATTTGTGTTGTCGTAAACTAGAAGTGTATTCTCGTCTATTACGCCATGCAGAAGAAATAATCGATGCATGAATAAATATCTGCTGCCTAAACTAACTAACTTCAAAATAACCCGCGACAGAGCACCCAAACAATCTATCGCACGACGTTTTAACGAAACTACATAATTACAATGCATCTATTTTCGTCTGGTTCCCGACATTATCACATCCGACAAATGCAGGAATGAAATAGGACGGGGATGCATCTCGGTTAATAAATAATTTTCTGAATGGGATGCCAAAGAGAGATTAATAAACTCATTCACTAATGGCAATTGAAAGTGAATCTCGCTCAGAGTTACACTGATCACATTCAAAGGGGATTTTAACTGCACGTACTCCATCACGATGTACTTTGTACCCGAAATGATACCAAAATAAGTATATTGGCAGCAGGTTTGAGCATAAGAGACAGGCAGAATGGATGATTGAAAATTGATGCAGATATTGGAAAAGGTAGGTAAATCTATTTTTTAAAAAAACATAATTATATTGACATAACACTCGACCACAAAATGAAGAAAATATTACTATATTTTTTCAGATAATAAGCCAGCTTCTATGCTACATTACGCATGTCGCATACATGCCTGAAGGCTTTCCTGCTTCCCAATATCGATATATATAGACGAAAAGTAATCGATCGAGCCTGCTCTAGACAAATGCTTCTATAAAAGCCTCTGATTTTCTTAAATTTACCAATATATACAATCTAAAACATCTTTTTTAGCATGTCCACCGTGAAGTGAAATGAGCCAATATAAACTCAATACCCAATGAGGCCCTATCGCTATAACCGTACTAAAATATTTTAAAGTCCCCTTTAATCTCCACCCTCTCCACTAGCAAGTGATGGTTGTAGTGGAGTGATGCAAAACGCTGCACTTTAGTGTCAGGGAAGTTTAAGATTTACATGTATCAATATACCCTGTTCAACTGTTCGACGAAGCGGAAACGTGTCTACGGGGTGAAATGGGACTTGGGCAGTAAAGGGAACGGAAACCGGGTATATTTTACCGGTTAACATGTCTCAAATAATTATCTCAAATAATGATTAACAATCACTACTCGAAATGACAATTGCTTCTCGTGCTCCGCGAAATATCCTCCGGCTTTGAAAGGAAATCGTGGACATGAAACCATAATGTACCCCAATGCATGTCATTTTATACACATGTTTGACATCAAAATTCTCATGATTGAGTAACTTGAACGAATGGGCGATGTACCAAAACAAGCGGAGCCATAGGAACTAAGCACAATTCCCACTAAGGACAGTATAAAAAAACGGCTAGAAACTAACTGAAGAGCGACGGAAAAAGTACCAAATGCTTCCGAAAAAGAGAGGTAGGACCGAATCAAAAGCCACGAACAGAATTTTGGTTTCGAACGTAATGCTTCACTTTCATCCGTCAAAGAGCACGCAAGTGGGGAAGGGATAAAGAGAGGGAGAGACATACACACACAAAAAGGAATCGACGACCATTGACTCGAACCTGCTTTTGCATATTGAATAGTACACCGGCCGGACAAACACGAAAAAAATACCAGCAACGAAAAAAATAGCTAACACGGCTCATCTTTTTTTATACCCCAGAAGCGTCCATCCACCTCTCCTCTCGTACCTAACTCTCTCTCTCTACCTGTCGTCTCTGAACTCCCCCGACGAGCTTTTATCCTTCTCCCTCCTTCCAAACCCTCCCGCCTCCACAAAACCCAGTCGGGACCGGAGGAAACGAACAAATATCGAGAATAGAGAGAGTGAGAGGGAAACTAAAAAAACTAAGTAGAAAATACAACTTCCAGGGTTCCTCACCACCGACATTCACTCTTTCCCAAACCCTTTCTCCAACCTAAATACCACCCCAAAAGCAGTAAACCATCACCGTCCTGCCAACTGGCAGGCCGGTCGGTCAGTCGATATTTCGCGTCCGAGCACGGACCGACGTGTGTGTTATGCGGCTGGCGTATTAGCGCGCCGGGCCCTAAGTGGGGAAGGAAGAAGATGATAAAACATTCTCGCAAGGTCTCCCCACGGCGTGCGTGCGAGAAGAGCTTTCGGACGGAAAACGTAGAAGAGGGAGGGGTGGGGAGAGACATGGGGGAAGGATGTATGTAAGAGTGGTGGTGGCAGTGGGTTTTCCACCCAACCAACTACCTTTCCTCCTCAACTACTACGTCCCTATCCCACCCCCCATTCCCGAGTCGGGTTGGTGAGGGAGATTGCAGTGAGCATTACGGCTGGCGCAGCGACGATATGAGGCATCGTGCCGCTGGGAAATGGACCGGCATATTGATCACGTGGTACACCCGCCCATAAATTATTCCGCCTGATACGCCATCCCTTCCCCTCCCTCTCTCTCCCACACCAACACTCGTGTTTCCCCTCCAGAACACCTCCACACCCCTAACACTCCACAGTCCACCGTTAAAGTACAACCCCCTCCCCCGCTCCCCACCCACTCAACTAACCGTATCAGCCCCCCCTCCCCCTCCTTTCCTCCTCCCCCCTCCCCGCATCGCTCCCGACAACTCCAGGACACTAGCAGCACCGCATGCACACACGGACTTGCCATCCTCCCACTGGCATACCAGTCTGAACTGGACACGTGCTCTTCCTCTACCCCTCCCCCTGCCTCTCTCGCCTGCCTCCCTCGACTGATGTATTCCCTTTTCTGCACGCCCGCCACTCAAGCCTCTGTCCCACCCCCCACCACTCCGGACGTCAACCGCCCGCTTGCCAACAATTCCCACTGCCTTTGCGCGCTAAATGCGCCTTGTTGCTCCGCACGACCGCAGTTGCACAAATCCGAACCCACGGTAAGGAGAGTGCGCGAGGTTGAAAAAAGTTTTACTCCGCGTTTGTCTCCCGCTTTCGGAACGAGCGAGTCGCGAATATGCATGCATTCATGAGGATGAAAAATTCACCGACGATTTTCCGCTAATTAAGTTTCATTACGGCCCTGTTCCACGGCGATATTCCCCTATAACAGGAACCCGGCACGCTGGAGTGTAATGAATATTAATTACATAAGTAATCATATATTACATTTTTTCAATTATGGTTCAAACACTACTAGCCATCGTGGCATGCATAATCAAATGTGCACTGAATAATGACATTGAAACTATGACGTAATGAAACTTAATCAAAGGAAAATGTAAAAGTATTTTTTCAGTCTAAATTGAAAAAATGTATACTTCTATTTTCGTTTCCCGAAAATAAGGACGAAGCAATTGAATTGACCTTTATTTTTTTATTCATTGCGCACTTAAAAATCACGAAAAAGGTGGGCCTAAAAATATTGACTTTGATCGGCATTTTATCCCCCTGGGGATCAGGCATTTTGATGTTTAATGGTACTCTGTGGTCATAAAGGATGAAAATACATGTAACAACGATAACTTCAAATAAAATATCCTGAGAAATTGTCCTATCCGTTCAAAATAAATAATATCCTGCTTTTACACGTCTTTAACACGGCCCCGGTCGACACTTCATTATCTAAGACCTTATGGTATCATTCCAATACAGCAGCAGTCATTGATTACTTATATTGCACATAAGAGTTATATACTTATTGAATAGCCTCTATTAACTAAGAAATGAACTTGATGCCAGAACTAAATGTGTCAGAAGCTACCTACTTTTTATAAAAATACTCAGGTAAAATTGATTCAAAAGCACAATAACTCGGGTGTCACGGTATTTCAGTTTCCAAGGGCCAGTGAGTGATTCAAAATATAAATTAGCTACAGTGTTCAGAATAAATTAGTAGCTGCTCGATTATTGGCCTTCACCTTTGGAATGAAATGGCAAGCAACAAACACTTCAGATGATGAAGCCGACGCCGCGCTGTGAAGATTCAGCTGTCTTGGGGAGCATGTTCATTACCAAACACAAGAGGTGAACCAGTGTCAGCAAGTATTCTGACACATTTCTTTCCTGTCATGCGGTAGCATCAGAGTTGCCAAAGTTTCCAAATTATCCAGAGGCAATGAGAAACAGACCTTTGATCGAATAACGCGAAAATGAGCCCAGAGACTCTCCCTGTCAGAAAGGACTAACTACGAGCAGCAGCAGCTGCGCTTTAGAGGTTAGCAGTAAGTTTGTAATTTATCCATGCCTCAGTTCAAACAGCTAAATGTTAATTTTCTATTTTTTCCATTTTGACTCAATTCACAATCACTTACATCAATGTTTAGCGCCTTAACTAATTTATATACCTACATTTTTGTTTAATAATTGTCTTCGTGCAGAATAAAACTAAAATCAATCACAGAGCCATCTCGCATGAAGTACATTCAGTTTAAAACATTATTTAAAGTAAATGAAAGACGTACAAAATTAAAGCAAACCTTGAATCTGCGAATATTATCAAAATTTAACAGCATTGAGTTATATTTTTTACCCAGTGTTTCAAGCGGCTCCAGTATCGAATATCATTTTAATGATTTACCTAACAAACTATCCAGCCAATTAAATACAAGTACCACAATGTATACGTAATTAACGCATTAAATACCACGCAAGTTGAATAGGTAATTCGTCGTGAACAGAATATCGCATTCGGTTGAGTATGCTCTGAGATTTTTCAAATTAACACTTCACCAAATGATATCTAATCACTGTAGAAAAGAATTACTTACATGAGCGTCTGGATATCATACAATCTGGCATGTAATAGCAAGAAATAGTGGGGATACATGGAATTTCAAAATCCTCTTATGAGAATCGATATTTTTTTGCTTAAGCTAAAACTTGAGCTCATATCCCAAAAACCAATGCTAATGACGAACTGCTTTTAGCATCGCAAATCAAAGTGAACTCGGATTAAATACTGCAGTTTGATCATGCATATGTAAATTGTGTCTACACAAGAAATTTACAAGAGGTATATCAGTTGTGAATGGTATGAAATAAAATATATACAGGAAAAACGAAGTATAAACATAGGAAACGTACAAACAAAGGAACACGGGACAAATATTGATCGTTACCCTATCATAGGAACACGCAATAAAATTAGCGTGCCACCGCTTCAGAGTATCCAAATAAAATGATATGCTTTTTTACTAAAGGAATCGAAAAACTCATCACCTCAACTTTTCATTCAGTCTTTCTTTGGCATGAAATATATACCAAAGATGCCTACGATCCACAAAATTCTCCCCTTTTGACCCGCGCATTCCCTCCCCAAGCCGCGCCTAACCCATGTTTTACTCAAGAGAACCCTCCTTACTGGTGTTTATATGGATGGGTTATAAGGAGCGTGGTCCGTCTTTTCTTCCTCCCTCAAGGGAGGATGCTGTATGAAATATGACTCTCTGGTGTAATACGTCAGATACACCAGATTAACGCGTAGCCGGTACGCTTGAGGGAGCGAGGGAAGGAAAGTGGAGGGGTTGAAGGTGCAGAAATGTACGAGAGGAAGGCGAAGACGAAAGGGAATTTTAAGATACGGGAGAAGAGGGAAGTAAGATGAGGCGGGGTTTGGGAGGATAATTAAGATATGGTCGCACACGGCACGGGGGATAAGGATTTATTTATACGCTTTGGAAGGTTAATCACGTCCATCCCTAGGTGGATTAAGGCATAATCGTGACGTTTATTTATTTCCTGGATGATACATATGACCTCAAAGACACGAATTAACAACCCGAGACTCATTAAAAACATCTCTTTAACAAATGGAAATCGCCCTTTAAAGGATTTGATACGAAGGAGGAAATAAAGTGATGTGAAAGAGCACCAATTTTTACTAACGCGTAGTCATTGTAACCCTAATGTATGTTAGCGCAAATCGTTAAAATGAGAGCTTAAATATTCAGGACAATTAATGCGTAGGAGACAATACATGGAGAAAAATCATGTACCTATTATACTTACTTTTGTCCTAATGATGACGCACAAGTCTTTCAGTGGTCGATTTTTTTAATGCAACGAAAAACCATGTAAACAATTTCCCTGGGGACAGATGCCTGCATTTTTCCGATATTTTTCCAACAGATGATGTGTTGAATGAATAAATTTACCATAGAAAAACAGATGAATTTATAAAAAGTTAAGCTGCTTCATGCGACAGTGGCCAACGAAAGTATAAATGCCCTCAAAACAGAATGGGAAACCACATAACTGAATCAATTACAACACACATGCAAGGAAATACTCCCGCACGGCATTAAAAGGAATTTTGTCCTTTTTCAAACTAATTACAAATACTAATTGGAAGCTAAATCACCTCATTTATTTCACTTGGCATTTGTAAAATTTAAACGGTCAACTTCATGAAACCCAGGAGTGGTATAAATATAATCCTATCAAAAATTCTAAGAATATAACATTTAAAAAAAGATTCATCCACCCGTGCGGGATAATAATTTCTTCTTTAAAGTTAAGCCTCAAATTACTCCCACAAATTTGTATTCCTCACGGATCGTCAAGACCACTAATTTAATTTTTACGGCGCGCCGCGAACTGTACACGCCATTCCGTCCTCTGGAAAGCACGAAGCGAGTTTCCTCAGCCTCGGGGTGGATTAAACACCCTTGGAAATATCGATCAACTCGCAGAGCAAATAAATTAGATTTGGATAAGGTTCTCCTAACACCGCGCTCGTAAAACACTTAGAACGTTCGCAAGCCACTCAATCTCGGAACCATTTATAAGACGCGGAATTAACCTACGGTGACAGCAAAGGATTGCCGCACGGGGTTTCATGACTCGCGGAGGGTAAAGGGCGTAGGATATATATACCTATAGTGCGACCGAGAGGGATATTGTTGCTCACGGGAACGCGAAAACCGGGGAAAAAGGGTTTGTTCCTGAAAACCCTTCTCCATCGCGAGAGATGCCCGAATGGAAGCATGCAACGAGGGCACCCCAACGCTCATTACGACCTCCCAACCCAACCCTCCACCTCCCTCTCTCACTCTTGATTTCGCCGGCTATTTCCCCGAGATTGCAAAGAGGGAGAAAACAACGTGGAGGGAACTGGGGACGCGGGAAACTTTTGAGAATGGACCGGGAGATGAGGGGAGAATGAGGAGAGGAAGGGCATCACGGCGAATGTATGCACAAGAAGCGTGGAAACGGCGAAAGTGAGACGGATGCCAGGGGATGATGGGGAGGGGAATAAACAAAAGAAAAGTTGGGAGAGGGATATCGCGGACGACAGTGGGTCATGTGGTGGAGAGGAGGGAGAAAAGGAAGAGGGCTAGGATATGGGGTTGAAGGGATAGAGGGTGAGCAGTGGTGAAGAGGATGGGGCAGGGAGGCTAAGTACGAACGGCGGCGGACATTCTCCTGACTCCCTCATTTCCTTGGCGTAATTACCGCTCCCACCAAAGGGGACGGACAGAGCCAAGAGATGATGCGGGCGCATGGGAGAGATGGGATGGGAGGCTGGGCTGAAACTCATGACTGGTTCAAAACGAAGGAACAGAAGGCGAGGCAGAAGATAGCAAATAAAGAGTGGAAAGAGGTGAACAAAAGAATGGCAGGATGCGTAGAGATGAGATTCCAGAGAACGGATGATAATTCATAGGAACGGAAACCAAAGCTCGTGCTTTTAGTATTCCCGTGCGTTCACGCAACCCGCAACAAAGTCCACATGTGGGTAGCATAAACGCGGCGGCGACTTCATTAGAGCGGCAAATAAACCACAACCGTTATCAGTGGGAAATGATCGAGACGGCCTCATCGGGGTTGCACCCACGATTCCTTTAATTTAACTCAACGAATATGGAAGAATCCCGCTGTATCCTAGAGTATTCTTGAAATCTCGTCGATAGCATTGTCGCCCATAATTCTTAGTCGACACTTTCGCAGCTCACGGAGTAATGCCCGATGAATAAGTCATTATACTGTCGCGTATATTCATCATCTATCAATAAAAAAATAGGGGTAGAAATTAAGCTTTCGTGAAATGAATTTCAAATAATTAGCGAATGTTTAAATGACAATGTGAGAGACTGAGTTAAAATAGCTCAACTGACCTCAATAAATCATCTGGCATTCATTACAATTAGCAAAAGAATAATAAGCGTTTCACCCAAGGGAAGTTAATGTTTTCTAAGTCAAATTGGCAGTATTATTACACCCGAAGGACGCGCATTTCAATAAATATTGTCATGACGGTTCTACCAAGGTAGGTCTTATAGCAATCCCATAAATGATTTCTTCGGACGCGGGAAGTTATCTCTGACGCTTCCAACGCAAAATCGCAAAACATTCCCCATGGAAATTGAAACAGACGATAATAGCTCGATGGAGCGTAAAACCTTGAGCTAAATGAAAGGTACTGAGCCCGCGAGAGAGATAGCGGTATAGACAACTAGAAAGAGTTGATAACGGAAAGGGAAAGGAAGGAAGTAGAAATACAGTGAAAGACAAGCAGAGAGCTAGATTGTATATGAGGGGAGAAGGGAAAACCTGTTGAAGAGACCACAGCCCCCTGGTGGGGAAATGAAAGTACACTGTTGTCAGAGGTAAGGAGGGATGCAGCCGAAAGGGGTTTGGGAGAGAAGGGGAGTATTGCGGCCGGCAAAGAGGAGGAAGAGGCAAGGAAAAAGAATTCCTTCTGGTGGCCGCACCATTTGAACGCAGGTAGATGTGCAAACGGCGAAGAAATTAAGAAGAATTGGCCAGGTTAAAAGGGAAGAGACGAAAGGAAGGAGGACGTTGAAAGGACGAGGGTAGGGTGGACAGGTAGGAATACTTGTCGAGAGACTAAAGGGAAGGGCAAAAAGGGAAAGGGATATTGGGATGGGAAGAACCTATCCCTTCAATTAGAGCAATTACAGCGGAAAACTCTCCCAATCATAGAAACCGCTCAGTTCACAGGGGGTCGCACAAGTTAAAATACATGAGACAGAGGTTCACAAGATAATATTAAATGTTATCGATTAATTCACTCAAGCCGAAATGAGAACTATCTACCGACAAACTTTGATAAGAATTTGAATTTTCTTAGGAATGTGGAAATTTTCAAGCGTCCAATAATTATTGCTAAACATACTCGCCAAAAGAAAATAAAAGAGTTCAACAGAAGCAACAGCCTGCCACAATGGAAAGAACGGTTCCCACCCAGCCACAGAAGCTAAGCATTATTGGGCTCTCCTCGAATTCGGAAGGGTGATCCCCCTGTTCATCCGGGTGCTGTTGTCCCTGACTTCAAGTGGTGGCAGATAGGAAAAGCGAAATAACCTAAGACCATGAACCAAGCTTAACTTAAATACTACTGATAAAATTAAAATAGATATATGAAGGTAGGGAAACTTGCCTACTACGGTTACGGTATCCACAATCTAAAGCCAACAAAATATTTTTTCTATAGAACTGCCTAATATATTATATGGAATTAAAAATTATGAACGATTAACAGTCCTGGCGAATGAGTTGAGGGTCGAAGAACAAGGAGGGAGTTACAGGGGGTAGAAATCAAAGGAGCTTCCTAGGTGTGCAGGGCAACTAGGAGGAAATGAGTGAAATGTGGGGGTTCAGAAAAAATAGTAAACTGGGTCACTAACGATCTAAAGGAACTTTCATGCTTCTGGCACGCGAGGGTAATTATGTGCGACCTTCATTACTTCAGTTTCTCATTACTGCGAACATCCCGAGCTGAGAAACAACCTATTTCGAGAATTCGGAAAAGTCAAATGTTTTCATTTAGCGGTAGAGGAAGCCATTAAACATTGCTTGCCCGGAGTACTTAGATGACCAAACCTTGCCAGCACGGGAAAGTAATTTCTTTACAAATCCTTAACTTCCCACTAAGACTGGAAAGCTCGTAATAATAGTTCTACTAATGGAGGAAACATTTTGACTGTGAATTCTTTCTTAGATTTAAATAATTAAGACAAAATATGATAGGCCAGACCTCTAATTCTTAGGAGGCGGTTGAATGGGAATGGGGGACAACACAGACGTGGTGGCCCAGATGAAAGGGAGAGTGGGGATTTGAAATGAGTTAGTACCCAAGACAAGAAGGGCTGAGCGAGAGGGTAGTTAGACTGAGAAGCAGATGAATGATGAGTGGCGACCGAGGTAGCGCAGGAAGGACGCTCCCCGGCGACCAAACACCTCCCAACGTGCAACCTCGAGACGGGGCGGCGACTAAATTTCGCAACGCCCAGCTCCGGCCAGCCGGCCCTGGTTAAAGTAATATACCTCCCAATATTTTCCTCTCTTACACACTGTCTCGCACGAAACAGAACATCTTCGCATCTGTATTTCGGCCTGAGGGAGAGGAGGTAGACTGGGAAATGTAGCTAGAGGATTTTTAAGGACTAATCAGCAGTGCGAGATTAATTCGCGCAGGAATCCCAATCATTTTCCAGACTCTACCGACATACACGATGGAATACCTTCTCTATTGTATCCGATTCTTCTGCTTATTATTAGCATTTATTCCTTTTGTAAAAACGGAGAATTATGAAGAAAATTCTAAACTTATCTTTTCCTTAATGCCTTGGTATTGGCATCCAAAATAGAACGCTTCAAAATTCGTTCACCGGATAGTACGATGGTATTTAACGTCGAAGTAATGTGTTTAAAGGCATAAAATTAGCTAAGAAATATAAAAATAGTTCACCGATAAGAAGAAGGATCACTGCATCCGCAAACGTGATACCATGTGATTTTTATTGCCTCCTTGTTTCTATTTCAGGCAAATATGGATTTTTAAATGTCCTAGTTCTCAATCGATTAATATTATGAATACTGAAGTGATGGAAAATAATTATAATAAGATACACGTGAAGAATGCTTTACTCCTCGTATGTTTTTATTCCTATAAACGACTAAATTTATAGCTAAGTAATTCGTAACATTAGAGCAGGAGAGCAATCACGAAACTCGAAATAAAGAAAATTTAGACAAAAATTGGCATCACTTATCAGTTACGTCAGAGCATAAATCATGGTCACCACCATGCGTCCAGCATTTCTACAAATAAATCGCCGACCTGGATTTCTATGAGTGATAAAAAAAACACGTGGGAAAAGTTTTCTGTTGATCATCATCAGGAAGTAACGGAATATTCACAGAGGAAGGAAACCTGAAAGGCCGAGTAGGAAATTCCGTGCCCGTGTTGAGAACTATTTCTAGAGAGGTTTAAACCTATGTTAGATTAAATTACAAAATTACCATAAGTTTGAGATGTGAGGTTTACAATAATTAGCATTATGATAGCGAAATAAAACGCTTAAAATAACAGCACGTACTTAGATAGAGTTCTATATATAACAAAATTTAAGGTATACGAAACAACCACCTCGAGGAGTAGTTAGTGAATTTGTCGTTCACTGCTGCGATGTTTTAGCTCGAAAAAGGACACATCAAATCGAATGAGTACGGAGGACTTCGTTGATATAACTTTCCGAAATATATAAACAAGCAAAAGACAAATTAAAACTCCCAATACTTCGGTGGTGTTGGCATCCACCTTTCTCAAGGTAAAGAGTAAGAATGAGGAAAGGGATAGAGATTGAGGTATGGGAGGGCAAAGAGGGGGAGACGAAGGTGTAAGAGGGGAGGAAGGGGAAGAAGGGGAAAGAGAAAGAGCGGGGAGAGGGTGAGCGGAGGGGAGAAAGGAATAAAGGAGAGAAAAAGGAAGTAGAGAGTGGAGGAAGCAGGGAGAGAGGAGATGAAGGGGAGGGTGAAACTAGTACGATTTATTGTCCAGGCGGATCAAAATACAAGAAGATTCAACTCTAGTAGCAGAGGACGTTGTAACAACGTTGCATCAACGTCCTAGCACAATGTTATCACTTCACGTTGCCACAACGTTGCATCAACGTCCAGACACAACGTTATCAGTCGACGTTGAATCAACGGGCATGCAACGTTGACGTCAGCTATGATTTAAATTATACTTTATACATAATTATACCCAAAGGGTTGGCAAACTGCGGCACTTTGCATTCGTGCACGTGAACATTGTCTTCACGTATAAATATATATTTCATTTTGAATAATTTATTCAACTAGTTAACCACACGGATCTTTGGCTTGTGAACGAAAACGTGAACAAACATGAGGGAATTGCAAAAAATCTTGTTTATTCTCAGTAATATTGCATTTACATTCATACTATGTGGCAATATAGATTTCAATTATTTAATGTCTGATAACTGTTATCGTGATTGGATGGTATTTCCTCTAACCAGAATCACGTAATCGCAATTTAAATAATTAGTGCTGGAAGTCACATTAACACACGAGAGTGGCGA
This sequence comes from Pyrrhosoma nymphula, assembly GCA_963573305.1. NCBI lineage: Eukaryota > Metazoa > Arthropoda > Insecta > Odonata > Coenagrionidae > Pyrrhosoma > Pyrrhosoma nymphula. Next base: position 101,096,597 of record OY754337.1, read on the forward strand.
TATATATATGACCCTCAAGACGTGAGATATTTAATATCGGGGGCAAGGATGTGCGCTTATAGCCGTAGGACTTAACATAATTAGATATATGCAAAGTCTTCAGGTAAATACAAGGCAGGATAATACAATACAGGATAATACACATCTCATCGCGTGATAATAACATGCATTGTATTTAAGACGTGAATTCCCTTTTTTATTTTGAGAGGGCAGGGAAGAGTCTGTGGAGAGGGCAAGGGAGTTTCAAGGGAGAAAGTTTTACCTGACTAACTACGAAAGAACCGTCTATTGACAAATTATCAACATTAATGTTAATTATGGGATAATTTCATTGATGGCTAAAGCTAGGGAAATTTTTAACGTTGCCTTAAAAATATTGCACCGATAACGTTGCAGCGATGTTGCGCTGATAGCGTTGCACCAACGTGGTTTTTCGGGAAATTCGGATGTTGAGGCAACGTGCATGCAACGTTGCGACAACCAACATCAACGTTGTGTGCACTTGTACCTTTTACCATTGTAACGTTGTCACAGCGTTGTGACAACATCTTCTGCTACTAGGGAAAAACCTTGAGCTGAAGGGGAGAGGAAGAAGGGGGAAGGGAGGCAAGTAAACCAACTTTCCGCTCTTCCTCTTTCTCCTCCTTCCCCTCATACGCCTTCCTCTCCCCGTCTTTCCCCTCCTTCCTCTCTTACACCTTCGTCTCCCCCTCTTTGCCCTCTCATTCCTCAACTTCTATCCCTCTCCTCATTCTTACTCTATACCTTGAGAAAGGTAGAAGCCAACACCACCGAAATATTGGAAGTTTTAATTTGTGTCTTTCGCTTGTTAATATATATTTATCGGCAGCCCTCTTGGCATATTTTATATTTATCGCTCGAGTGATTCTTCAATAAGTTATATATTATATATATATATATATATATATATATATATATATATATATAGCACCCGGCGCGAAATCGGGAGGTTCCGGGTTCGTGTCCCGGCCACGGCACATTTTTTCCCTCTGATTTTTCGGCTTTACCATCATCCACATCACCGTGGCAGCTTGGACTTCCTCCAGCACGACTTACAGCCAAGTCCACTCCAGATGGTAACCACTCTTCGTCCAATTTCAATTATGTCTCATATCCCTTTCTTTCACCTTCTGTTCAAATTATTATATTTATTCGCCTAAAGGCTGTGTGTGAGTGAGTGAACGAATTTTATATAATTTCCTTCAAACAGAGGGTGAAAGAAAGAGCATAGGAAACACAAAACTGTGAATTCCAATGGTGGTGTGAAGATGGCATGATGGCCGGTTCACAGTGAAAAAATTCGACTAGGCCTGGAATCGAACCAAGGACCTTCCGATATCGCGTCCGAGCCGAGCTACCTAGTCTCATAAAAATAACTGGAAAAAAATATACATCTTTTTGGAGATCACTCGATTGATAAATATAAAATATGCCATGAGGTCGATAAATTTCATTCCTACTCCTTACCTTGAGAAAGATGGATGCCAATCCCACCGAAATATTGGAAGTTTTAATTTGTGTCTTTCGCATGTGTCAATATTTTTATCGACCTTTTTTTTATCTTGGCATATTTTATTCCCTCTCTGCCCTTTCCTCCCCGAGGGAACAGAGCAGATTCTTCAGTCTTCTACCGCCGATGATGACGGCTTGACCGTCGAAACGTCCAAGTTTTCTTTTGTAAGTGTCCTTTTTGCGTGTTTCTGTGTTTGTTTAGTGTATAAATGGACGTACTAACAGAATTGTTAAATGTATTGAAAATTGTTTCCAGCAAATAATTCGTTACTTCGTGCAGGAAAAATTACAGGAAAAGTGAAGTACAATTTAATTAAGCTCACATAATAGTCTCGTAATTTATAAGCAACGCATTAGCATCACATTCCGCTCCACCAATACAGCCCATAAAACCCAAATTAAACATTCCCAAATTCCACAAAGGGGCAACGGGAAAACCGATTATAAATTATGCACAAAATATTGTCCACTCTCCTACTCTCTCTCACTAAAACAAACGCCCACGCTAAAACATCTGACTGAGAGAAGGGGTACCCGGCTCCCCGCGAATCGACTGTATGTATAATGCATCGAAGCCGACCGACTTTAAAGATCACGAGCCGGATACGGAGCAACCTTATCGGTCGATAATTACTAACGAACCTAAAAGTCCAGCGCGATTAACTCCGAAGAGACAGAATTGACCTAGGGAATTATACGAGGTTTTTGAGTCAGATTAGCAGCCATTTCAATGGGAAAAGTGTGAGAGGGAAGGACAAGTTGTCATGCCACTAGAAGGCTATGAGGTCTTGGTTGTAAAGCAGGGAGGAAAAGGAGATGAAACCGAAGGGGCAAGGAAGATAGCGACTAGAATCCAGAAGCTGAAAGAGATAGGAGTACTTGGGGAGAACGGGAGGATTGAGAGAGGTGGTTTGAGGGGAATAGTGAGGTACTGGGACACCAGAGAAAGCCTACCTCCCAAAAACCAACCCACTTTTCTCCCTCGCAACCCTAAAAGTCTGCCTTATCCAGAACTTCCAGTTTGTTTACCCTTTAAGGGCTAGAGGGATAAGGAAGGTGGGGTAGGAGGAGCGGAAGGTCTTGGAAGGAAAAGGGGGGGAGGGGTGGAATGAGAAAGACCGTCGCAAAACGGGAGATTCGGCCAGGAGGGGGTCCCCAAACCTAGCCTTGGCCTGGCCTGCTCCCACAACCTCCCCTTTCCTTACCCACTTCACCAACCATTTCTACCCAATACCGACACCCCCACATACCGCCACATCCCTAACGTCAACCCCGCTGCGAACTTTCAGAACTGGCTGGGTTACGCGAGAGAGGGGGTTGAAGAGTGTGAGTGAGATGAAGGGAAGGGATAGGAGAGTATAAGGATAAGATACACAGTATTCCGACACCTCACCCTCGGTTCTCCTCCTCCCCGCTCTTCCAGAAAAACCCCACCTCCATAAACCCCTCTCGCCGCGAAAACCCAACTCTGGGACAGCCGCAATTCTCCTCCCTTCTTACTTGCCAGGGCGAGATCCTTCAGAATACACCAGCACCTCCTTAACCCTTTCTCTCTCCCTCCTTCAAGTTCTCCTCTCCGTCCATCCCCCAGAAGTGATCTCGACCTCTTATACCCCCTCCGCTACACCCACGCACAGACCCTCCCACGCCAAAGCCTAAGGTACCCTTGCATGTATCCCTTCTCTTCCTTCAACATACGACCCGTCCTGTCTCCTGAATCCACCGAAACCTTCCACTTTGATACTGCTGTCCCACAATGCGTCTCCAATCTACTTTCCATCCCTTTACCTCATTTCTCCTTCCCCCTTCCATGACGTTCCTAAACCTCCCTATACGTAAGCCTCACACCACCCCTTAAAACCTTCACCTTATTCTACGCTGTTCCGGCGACAAAACCACACGGAAAGCACATTTTGAGCCACACACAGTCCGAGTCTCTCCTGTCCCAGCCAAGGAGCTTTCGAACACACATACACGAAGCACCAAGCCCAAACACACACATACTGAGACAACCGCGGCGGGGAAGTGTCCCTTACGAAGGGGGGCCTCCAAACCCTTAGCCTCGTTTCGGCTGCTCCCTTTCCGGACCCATGTGCTTCCCCACATATCTCCTACGTGGCACACGGGAAACCATCCCTCCGTCCTTTTAAGCCTTTCTCTTAAGAGGAAGGGTGGGTGGAGGAGGAAGGACTGGTTTTGGGCGGAGAGGTAACGGTTCCGCGCGATTTGCCCTGACCATCTTAAATCTACTTAATAATCCTCACCCAAACCTCAGGCAGCGAAAGAATTGGAGGAAGGCGGGGGGATATGCTCGCGAGAATACGGAGCGGATAGGGAATGAGGGGAGGAGGGTTTGAAGACGAAGGGATATTAAGGAGATTGCCAGGGAGGAACAGAAGGGGGAGAGGTAATGAACCAGGAAAGGGTGGTCGGTGAGAGAAGGTAGTGAATAAGAAGGTGGATGTTAAAGGAGGATGTAGAGAGGGAGAAGGGAATGTTTGGGAAACGGCGCGGAGGGTAGGATTCAAGGAGAAGGGTGAAAAGAATCGAAAAGGATTCTGGGGCGACCGTGGACTGACTCCGATTACAACTTGGGACCCCCTGACCCCGCCCCCCCACTACCCATACCACTAGACTCCTCCCACCAACAACCGGCACCTCCTTCCCGGATTTATTTACACCAATTTCCTGCCGTCTTGAAATCGGGACCATTCGGGAAATTTGTGGCTTAAGAGCTGCGGGGAAAATTTTAAATTTTGGAGAAAGCTCTCATTTTCTCTATTCATCGAACAGCGGCAAAAGGAATCACCACAAGTTCGACCCTAGCTCTCCGTACTTTCGCTCTCCTGACCAACCGTTCACAATTGAAGCTTCCCAATTTACACGCTATCATCTACACCCTCAGGAGTCCAGCTTGAGGCACGATTTGACCTAATTTTATTGGTAGTTCTAGGAATTTTATTAAATTGGAGGTCTCAACGGATGAGTAGTGCAAGTATGTTTCCCATATTTCCTTAAAGGCTAAATGAATGTATTGAGTAAATCGAATGGAAAAATTGGATGGAAACCACCCACGGAGGGCCGAAGGAAAATTGCGACAGTGGAAAGATTTGGGTGCTACCTTTAGTTGCACATATGAACGTAGAATATGAAGAACTAAAGAAGAGAGGCATAATGCCAGTCATAAAAGTAGTCATCACAGCCAACTAGATCAAAAAGTTGATAGTTTAGAATTAGGAGGCAAGTACGAGATTGTCACCATGCTCGGTCATATGAATCGCGGTGAACGCATTTCTATCGGTTATTTCTTTAGTATTGCTTATTGATAGACCGTATAATCTAAAATCCACTGGATTAATTGAGGGAATTACATAAACATTTAAGTACTCACTATGTTCACCAGAAAGTGTTAACTACATGCCCTAAAGAAAAAGCTTATAAAAATAACAATGATGAATGTTTTCATATAGCTAAAAATATGGATAAAAAACCAGGAAATTAATTACGGAAATTCCACACATATGCAATGAACTATGATTCTTCCGTTTCCGGTAAAAAAATTCAACACTGATCAAGGATATAGTTAGATATTTCCCTAATAGGGATTTGTATTAATTTTTATCATAAATGAATAATATGGGAATCTTTAACGAATGACGGAAACTCGGTGTTAACACGGGATTTAAAAGAATAAAGAAGACATTTATTTAAAAAAAAGCGTTAAGTATAAAACCTAAAGAGGATTACGTTACGAATTATAAGTATAAAATTAGTATTTTTAAAACCACTGAAGAGAATTTGTAAGGCAATTGACACAGTTCGTAAGTAAGTTCATCCCTTTAAAGTGCGCCATCACGAATGCAACCACAAGGTTTAATTACTACCTCAAGTGCAATCCTTCACCATGGAAGAACGTTTAAGTCACCGAGGACACTTCACCTCTGGCACCGGTGAAGAAGGTGGTCAAACAAAAGTCAACGAAACAGCATTACGCCGTTTATATGGCAATCACGCCCCACTTGAAGAGAGGAGGTCTTTATTATCAAGCTAGCATCTCTTCTGAAACTTCCTCTCATTCTTCATTACAAAATCTCAATTACATGGCCTTTAAAACTTCCTCCGTAGACCTATTCCCCCTTGAGTGATCCATAAAATCCACTAGAAGGAAGAGCCCTTTAGGGGGTAAATTTTCCTTAAAAGCATCCTTGATCAATAACGAGAAAAAGGAAGGTTGGTGAGAGCTAAAAGAAAGAAAGGGTAAAATAGATTAAAATTAAGATGAGTAGGCAAAAACAGAAGTTTTAAAAATCCTAATGCATCGCAGGGCAGAAATTATAAACTCGGAGGCTAAAATTACCAATGATTATCAGAGTGAAAAGTTTCACCATACTGAAGTCCAAATGAAATAACGCCAATAATAAAATTAGCACATAATGATAGCAAGGAAACTGTGTCTACGTCTCCGAAAAAATAGCCTGTCCTCATAATTACCCATACCAAAAAAAGACTAACTCATTTATATACACCAAAGAATGTTAAATTCGGCATGAAAAAAATCATTTGAGTTGTGATGCGTGTAATTGCGTGCCACATGATTTATGCAATTGAAATTATTTAAAAAATTGTCCATAATGCATTGGCTTGAAAAATGTTATCAATTAAACCTGAAGAAAAACAAAAGTAACCCAAGAAACATAAGTTCTCATTGAAAGTTTTCATGGACAAAAACATTATCTACTTATCTATTCTATGAATATAAGTGGAAACTCACCACGAAAGGATGCATTTAAAAATGCATGTTCTTTGATACACATGCATTTGGTGTTCTGAGTATTTTAAGCCTAACTATTAAGTAAAGGCATGTCTACCTCATCCACCTACTTTCCATGCACCAGCTAGTTGGTAAAACACCACCGTTGTTTGACTCACCTGAAAAAACAATGAAAAATAGTATTATATATAAAATGTGAAAAATAGGTCTTAAACCGAACAATAAAAACATTTTTGTACCCATTACTTCTTGGTAAACATATAATAATTTAGAAGGAGAATCACCCATATCTCTCTTTGAATTCAGAATAATAGTTGTAGGACTAATTACCACTAAATATACTTGGATAGTGGTGATGATTCAACCATTAAAAAAGTAACTGAATCACCTGCGCTCAAAATTGTAGGTTTTTAAAATTACGGTTCACGGTCATTCAGGAAAGGTTTATATGGTGAGTACGTAGTTAGTTTATATTGTAAACAATCACTACGATAGAGTCAAGATCAAAATCGAGGCTTCACGTCCAGTATTTTTAATATTAAAACCTACAGTAACTGTGGCAAGAATGTACTGCAATCAATTTTTTTTTAAATGCCATTAAAAATGAAAGGTTTCTGCTTGACTGCAAGTGTCGACGTCATGACTTACGGTAGATACTCCTGGTACACTTATATAATGTCTTATAACAAAAAATATCCTTTGGAAAAAACCGAGATCACTGCATGAAGACCTAAAAAATATTTAAACTAATCTGCGCTCATTTATATAAATAGTCTATATGTTTGTAAGCTTGGTAAAAATAATCAAACGTATTCACTATTAACTTCTAAAAATAGTCAAGGCAAAATATGCAGATAAAAAAACTAAAACTCTGTGCTATCCGAACATCAACTGGATGGAAAAACACAGAGAAACTCATGCCATCTTAAGTCAAGTAAGCCAAGTATGCCAAGTATGCCAAGTCTTAAGCTGTCATTAGTAGGGCAGAAACTCTTTAAAGGTCAAGGCTGACACTAAGAAAAAACAGAACCAGAAACGCGAGAAGAGGATCTTGGGAGTGTAATGACAAGTTCTTACAAAAAGTATATAGGTGAACACTACTCCTCTCGTGAAGAAGGAAACGACCCTTAAGTCCACATAGTACCTAGCAATTCCCACTCGAGAGCGAAACTAAGAGGGAAGATCTAAGTATAGGTTACTCTTACTCGCATTTATATCTTTCCCTGTCTGTTAGACGACTCACTTCAACTTGATCCTCGTTTACAACTAGTTCATCGACGGAAGGACGAAAAACCATTAACCTGTAGAACAACTGAGGTCACGAACACTCACGATTATAAATTACATTAGGTATATCGGCTACTTTTCTTCGTTTGATGAAGCAAGGATATAAGTTTCGTATAAGTATAAAGCCTTGGTCTCTAGCATTATCGTATGAATATACGACCATATCGGAGTCATTTCAAGCTACACGAAAGGCAAAATTACGGTGATCTTAGTGAGGTGATCTTGACAAACACCATAATATACTTCCGAAAGTAAAAAAGGAGTTAGGATGCATAATTCTTCGGTCTTGTGTTTTACAGAATTAGTGTTGGCTAAAGAGATTTATCCGATGTAATTATCGGAATCCAATAATTGGACCTGGGTCGCAACTACGAATGCAAGAGCTAGCCAAGATTAATGCAGCGAAAGACCTTGTGTGATTCGGAACTGCTAGAAGTAATCTGCTAAACTAATAGGGTTTCGAACCCATTGCGGTAAAGCCCTAAGATCCCATTAACAACCAATGCGATAACATAAACCATTGTTTATGGATCCATATGTAATTAAAGAATTTTTCGGTACATGAAAGACCGTTATAGAGATGGTGGCACAAATTATCAAACTAGTTAGAGAACTAGACAACGTAGAGCAAAATCTACCAACGTATCAGCCTCAATTAACATTCCATGAAACGAAGGCAGCTCAGCGCAATGGCGATTAGCTGGAAATTAGCCTCATGAAGGGAACAGCAAGTAATAGTATTTCCACAATCTCGGCTTTAGAAAAGTTATGGTAATAGTTTTAAAGAGCGACGGCGTATAAAAATTGACGAAAGGGAGTGTGGAGAAGGTAAAACGTCAACTCTTCAATGGCAATTGCCAAGGAGGCCAAAGCGAACTCCACCCAATCAAGGAGAAGCACGTATCAGATAGAAATTCTAGCCACGCCCAGAGACTAATTCCACACCCTATTATCACATTCCGGTCTTCTCCACTGCCTAATGCACTCCTCTCATTGTTACTCCCGGCGCAATAGGAAGCCTACCTTGGGGATTTCCACAAGGAAACCCAACATTGCCCCGTCTACAGCGTATATCCTGCACAGCATCTGGTGGTACAATTTTCTGTTGCATGGTAAAGGGAAGGCCGGGAGTAGAAAGGGGAAATAAATAAAGGGGAAGGGAAAGGGTAAATATGAAAGCTTTTTTAATAATAATAAACACTTGGTTGTTATTCCACACTTTATTGAAAACAAAACGACCCGGGTTTCAGCGTGTCGTTTTTTATACCTACATCAGGAGCAGTCCCACTACTTCAGCCTTGAATTGTTACTTTATACAAGTACCTCCTTAACATGACTGCGCATATTAAGAACGGATATAACCAATCACCCATCCTGGATAAGCATTTAGTGAGTGAAAAGTACGTATGTCAATAATTACGAGGTGATTTGATGGAAGAGGTTTAATAACGCGCTACGAGGGCGTTCATTTTTTTTAAATATCAATCGGCCAAAACAGGAAAACAGACAGGGAACTTGCGTGCCGAAGAGCTGAATACAGCCTAAATATGCCATATCCTCTTGAACGAAATCCACTACCAATAAGCACAATCTAGCGGACCGGGCTAGGACGGTTGCTGATCCGGTGTTTTCTTATTTATAGAATTCCCCTCGGCCAACGCTGGAGATTATATGTTGTTTCGCGTTCCGTTTTCTACCCCTTAGTCTAATTATGACTCTGGGGCCGGAAGCTGTCCTCTCCCAAAACCCTTTCACCTATCCTTTTACCTTCCTATTCCCGCAGCCCTTCCTAGTCCTAGGTGATGAGCGAAGGCTTGCAGACCGGGGGCGAAGGGTGGACCCCTGCGCGGAAGACCCGCTTAATCACTACCAATAAGCACAGCCCAAGTTATTGCGTCATATTCCTAGGTTTTGGCCTCTCTCGAAGCATACAAGCGCCACAACCCACCCCAAGAACGCGACAGCCCCCAAGTGATCCTTCCAGATTTCATCTACAGTGAAACCAAACCCACAACAACGACCATAATGTGCTGACACGCTTAAAAGCACTGCTGCAATCCATGATTGATGAATTCCCTTTCGAAAGCCTGAGGTTAGGTGATAATTAATACCAAGAACGGCGTTGCACTACAAACAAACAACAAGATACCAACCGTGGCACGTGGATGTTGGAGTCTTGCTCATAGAGCGCGTGAAAATTACCCATCCGGGGGAAAAGGGCCAGTTCATTTCACTGCACTGTGCCGCCGCGCGCCGGCGGTTTACCAGAAAGTTCTGGCACCCTGAAAATCACCACGCCAAGTGCTTACCTAGGGTTGTTCAGTGGCGCATTCCCAGGTCCTACCCAGTATAGACAAGCGCTCGAAGCATTTGAAAACTAGTACGTCGCTTAACCTTTTCCACCAATTACATGGTCCCCGATGAACTTAGAAAAGTATTAATTTTACCACCATAAAACAAGTTCCACTAATCTTTCATTCATCTGTCACTCGAATTTTTAGGAATATGTCTACAACGTGTCAACACATACTACTGTGATACTAACAAGAGGTTAAGAAAGAAATTCGCGCGAAAAACTGTGGTTTTTTGCCTAAACACTATACTAAGTATCATATCAATAACTAATCATAAAACATTTCATCGTGAATATTTGATTCAGATTCCGAAGGATATGGTCAACTCAACGTGAGTTCCATCACGCAGACCTTAATTTTGAATCACTCTTAAATTGCACAAGTGAATGACCATATATCCAAAGCTAAGAAATAAATGAGTTGAGGAAATAAAGTTACGTTTATATCTTCAGTGCCACAGCAATCATCTCTAAAAAACGTAATGAGGTGGAGGAGCGTAGTGAGCTATTAAGAACTTTAGTGGTGATTTCAGGGCTCGAGCAGAATACAATCACGTAATTCCATATAATAGAACATTTGAAACAATGGAAGACATTTTGACCAAATGCGCCCAAATTACTGAAAAAACTCAATAGCATTCCAGTGAGCGTGGAAATTACTTCCATGAATTGAATTGCATTAATAACAAATATATTTTTCAGAGCGGCGTTTAACCTAAAAAACGATAACCTCGAACGAATATAAGTTATAATACACGTAAATTACAACTATAGTAGAAACATTATAACCAACTAACTAAAATCATTTTCCACACGCTATGCTCTCAAAACCGTCTCTTCTTCCACACTCGAAAATATATGTATTTAAGCCGTCCGTCCATGGATCCACTATCCAGTCACTTACGTCAAAGCCAAGCTAATGCCCCCTTCCCTTCTTCTTGCTTAATTGCAGCCCCTGCATTACTCCTCAAACTTTTTTTTTACTTAATTTTGTGAGTCAATTTACATGTCAACCCTCGGCTAAGTATCTAGTAAAGACCACACCATCTGCTAACTGTACCCACTGATGCACAAACCTCCCATCCTACGCATAGGCCAAGCCGATCTCATGCTTACATTAACATATCTTTTCCATAGTTATTAAACAGCGTAGGAGATGTGGGTATTCCAGCATCCGAAGCAGCTTGGGAAATCATGGCGCTCAAGAGGTATCCTTGAAGGTAGCATGAGGCTCATTTACGCAACTCACACTAGGAATACTAAACAAGATAATTTTAACATCATAGGGACAGGTATAAAACCAGATACTAGAGGATACGGAATAAATCCACTTTGAGAAAAACGTTCACGTCACTCCCCTCGACCGTTCATTGCTCGGCAATAAAAAAATAAATAAAGCTTGACGACAGGAGGGAAAGACAGGCTTTATTTCCCAAGGAGGGGGAAAAAGCAAGCTTTTGGGGCTGTTCGGATAATCGATCACAGTCGGGAGACCAAAATAAACTATTCTGAGAGGAGTGTAAAGGCCCAAGCCCAGTCTCTGAAATCTCCTACAACCAACCAGCAACACCAAAAACTCGCATCTCCCCCACCACGCCAGTGATTTCGATCGTCAATCAACCCCTAATGCCGAGGAGATAACCAGGCTCCCTTAGCGTATCAGAACAATCCAACAGTCAAATAAAGTAACGCAGTCAGACACTAGGACCGATAGGTATAAACTATCATCAAACCCTTCGTACTCAAAAGAGAACCAGACTAAAAAGCTCAAAAAACCGCATCATCTCCCACAATAACACTCATCAATCTGAAGATGGGTTTTCTGCAGCTAACTATTATTCTTTTCTCCACAAAGCGCCTTATTCCTCATTAGTAGCTCACGTCTAGACCTGATAAGTTGCCAATCAATTTACACAAAAGTCATAACCTTAAAGAAATAATCTTTTTCAAATTCCACTGATATTCGAAACAGCATAAAATGTTAAACTGATGGTTTAGGGCCGACAAAGCGAAAACTCTGGATATCCATTTTAAAGAACAAGTTCGTTCTTTCAATACGGACAATACACTAATATTTCCGCAGATACAATCGTCATAATCAAGGTCTTTAATTAAATATTTTCGAAGAAACATACAAATAATACTGTTTTTTTAAGAATTCGGCAGTTACCCAGATCCACATGGTAGATCCTAGCCTATTCTCCCTTAATTTTCTACTCTAGGAACGTATTTTTAAACAAGTTCATAAATGACCTGCCATGCCGCAAGCACTTGTGGGGGCCGACTTAGAGCAACTGAGACACTGATGTCAACTATGCTTCAAACACGGCACACTATGGCCTAGACCTCGCCACCGTAGCACCTCTTTTCCTGGTCCCGCACATTTAAAAAGAAAAACCCCTACACACCAACATCCCACGCCCGCACCTAAGCCACCCGCTAATCTCTCACAAAACCTCCCAAACGGCACCATACGCTCCCACTACCATTCCCACCCATTCATAACGCGTCGTGATGCCTTTTCGGCCTCACGCTTTAATGGGTTATCTCGCCCCATGCTCTCTCCCCCCCCCCCCATTCAACCCTTCCCGGGGCCCCGCATCATCACGGACGGCTCCCAGGTAACAGGCAGTGGCTTTTGAGCCTTGGCATTAAAATTTCAAGCGGTTCCCTCAGGGAATCAAACCCAGGAGGCGAAAGAGAGGGAGATGAGAGGAAGGGAGGCGGAGGAGTAAGAGGGGGGGGGGGGGGAGATGTAGTGCCTAGACGCGGAGGGATAAGGTCCGAAAGCGGACGGTCAAGTGCGCGAAGGGCCCCCGGACTTCTGGATGGAAAGAGGAGGAGATGGGAGTAAAACCGGGAAAGCTCGCGGCGGTACGGAGGAGGTGAAAGAGGAAGGAAAAGCATGGGAAAGCATGGGAAAGAGACGAGGAAAAAGAAGACGATGCGTAGAGTGGAGCCTAAAACGATACTCCGAGTGCGTGGAAGACAATAGCTTTCAAGGGTCAGGCTTTATAATATATCTCGTGAAACAATATATTTGTGAATGAAGAAGTACTACTATAAGTAGGGGATAAAAGATGAAACTAAATGACTGAGAATACGCTTATTGCACACATTTATTTTGCGATATGACAGTCTATCGTGAATAATAATGGAGGAAAAGTCGATGGGAAGAATTGCCGAGAAAAAACCAAGAATAGAAGGCATGAGTCATACTGTGAGGAGCGTTAAAATGAAGACGTATGGTTTAAGGGTTGGCAGTAAGGAGAATGAAGTGGAGAGCTACAGTTAACCAGTCTTCGGACTGAGGACTCCCGATCATGATATCCGATAAGGATACACAATCTAATCGATAATGCTTAAATAAACTAACCAAAACTCAGAGGTATTTCACTACATCCCCACTCTTATCATAGGCTCTAAAATCACAATGACTTAAATGAGCCGAGGCAAAAACTTTAATATAATTAATTCTCATGAAAAGGAAGTATACGTCCAGATTTGACGTAGAAGATGTGGAAGTTTCATCACCCAAGATTATCATTACTCCCATTGTGTAATGGGGCTTATTCCCGCATTTATTTACCACACAATGCAGTGTGGCCAGTCAAATTAAAAAAATATGAGGAAACTTGCATTATATTTAATTGTATACTGTACTAAAGCACCGCTTTAGGATATACTGCTCACCCCGGCAAAAAATACGACAGCAAATTCAGAGGCCACAGAAAGGCCTTTTGAGTTCAGAATCCATTCATTATGGCTTCCCCCCATCGTAGAAGACGACTTAAAGCCCACGCGAAACGAAATTTGTTCTGCTTCGTACTCGAGTGTGCTAATCTGGATATAATGCACCCACGCCCTACTCATTATAATCCTCCCTCTTAAATCGTTCACGTACTCTATCACAGTAAACAGATACATAATGTGGTCGTTAAAACATCACTGTGCCACGTTTGAATCCGTCATCAGCATAAATCACTCGTTGTGCATAGGTAATAATAGATGCTCAGGATCAAAAATCATGGTAGACGAGGTGTCGATATTTTTACGCCATGTTCCTCAGCGTTATTTAGCTGTATAGCTTGGTTTGCTCTTTTTCAGCTGTATAACTGATACGATGGATAGTTGATATTTCAATTCATTTCCTTCGAAAGCATAAGTTACCTTTTTAAAAACTCTTATCAGTCCTATAGTATTGGAAAGTTAATATCATCAGCAATCAATCCAAAGATTGACTAGCTACAGATCTCCTCTCCGCTCTTCTACCAGCCAACCGCTTCATTAATACATAATTCTTCACGCTCTTCATGATTTTTCTGATGTATTCCATTCTTGGTCTTCCTCCGTAATTCGATAAAGTCCAAATCTTCTGACCACATGAAAATGAGTTTATAAAGAGCTGTGCAAATACAGATTAACATAGAATACATTTAGTTGAAAGACAAAGACAATTAATTACGTGTACCAAAAATGTATTTTGAACCTAATTATGTTTTTTCCGTAATTTCTATAGAATACTTTTATATATCTACTATGTATTGTTAATATATTTTTACTGCTTTTCTTTGTATTTCATTTAATCTGCTGATTTTCGTTTATTTTGGTTTCACATATAACGTGGATGTAATTCTTTACCAGAAGATATAAAGGCTTGTTAACTCTTGTACTTATCTATGTTATATACGTGCCTTTTGCATTAACCACGTTTTTAAAACTAGTACTATATGCATACCATGTATGGCAACTTGTTGACCACATTCCATGTAATTTGCTCTTTGAAATTATTTTTGCTTTACTTTTCTTGCATACCAAATACTGCTGTATTCAGTCAGTACCTCCAGGTTGGAAGGCGATAGCACATCAAGGTTTTTTTTTAAAAAAAGCAATGCATTAGTCGGATTTCCACACGGATGCGGTATCTATTTTAAAGGTTCGAAGTGCGACATCAAAAGCTTCTTCGGTGATATGGGTAATATCGAACAGGTGATGTCACCCGAAGGGACATCGCAAGAAGACTTACTGAGTTGGGATACCGTGGGAAGCTTTCCATAATATTTTTTTCCCACTATGAAGCATCGCCGGAAAGAAGGGAGCGCTAGGGATACACCATGAATTGGTAAATCAAGTCCTGCGCTAGCAGACGCAAACCCACAGTTTTGATTTCAGGGGCGCGGCGTCGATATTTAATGTTGAGAGCTGGGCATCGCACGCCACACCGGATGACGTGGGAATGTGTTACGCGGTGATGGTAATGAGGCCGGGTTGTGCGGTTGACGGGTCCGAAGGGGGGAAAAGGCGAGACAAATGGAAGGAAATGGCACCCGTGGTTGGGTGGGAGAAGATGCGGAAGGCGGGCTTAGGTGTACACTGTACACGCAGGCGGGATCGCCAACGGACGACACTAGAGACGCACAGACTAGAATATGAGGTTTCACGCGGTGGTGATGTCAGGTCCGCACACGAGATGGAGTAGGTACGTCTCTAATATAAGCCACTGGAGTGATATGGTAACCTGCAAGCACTAGCCTTTCTCTGATTATTCGAATGTCCTCGAACCCGTAAAATTCATGGCGAAAAAATTATTTCGTAGAGACTGGGTTTCCAACACAGATCCCCATAATCCGCGCCACGTGACTTTAACAATTAAGTAACCCAGACGTCCTCAAACACCGTGGATTTTATTGTAGATTTTTAAAGGAACAAGATGTTTTTACGAGTTACCGCGAAAAAATATAGCACGTAATCCTCGAACGATCTTTCACTGTGATTTTCGCGCAGTCATTAGCCTCATCATCGGGTGAATACACATCAGTGGTCTTCAGGTAGTGGTCTTCATTAGCCTTTATCTTCAGGTACCTGAAGATTACGCCGCTGCGTCGAAACTAGTTGTACCTGAGAATAAATTGGTGGAATATAACAAAGTTTTCCTTTTCCTTTATAATATTATTGTTCTTTTTTTAATATAAGTAGTTTTTTGCGGAGTATATTATATATACTAAAATTTCACACCATATTTAGTTAAAAACTATAAGCAATAGTAAATGCGTGGGGGTCTGACAGACCCCCGCGCGCCTACTTAAGGGTTAACATAAGGAGAAGATATTGATAATGTATATATCCTACAAGCCAACATGATTACACTAGTATGTTTCAACACTAGGGGAGTACGATCGGATTAGGTACCTACCGATTTCTCCCAAATGCTTGACATTTAATCGAAAGATCATGTGTACGTGAAAAGAAATTGGCAGCAATTCCGATTTCGCCGAACCAAGCCATTTCCGAGATAATATAAGAAAAATTAGATTTATGGGGCTTCTGTCGTAATTCTTCCCTTTCCTTTCTCTCGAGGTGGTATAAATCTCAAGGATAAGTGGCTTATAAGGTGTCACACCACTAAACTTGACGGTGTCGCTTAGGGTGTTGCCCATTATAAACAAAACTGGGGTTTTACGGGAGAATTTTTCCCTTTCCATGGCATGAGGAGAAAGAAAAGGCTGCATAAGACGTAGGAAAATAGACACGGGGAGTGGTGAGATGGGAAATGGCCCAGAGGCGAGGCAGGACGTAACGATGAACCGTGATGGCCTTCATAGTAGAATGTGAACGAGGGAAAGCGTCGCGCAGGAGAAGTAAGTAGAGGCGATATCAATGATGGTAAAGGGGCAGGGGCGAAGAAGGGCGAAAAAAAGAATGAAAAATGATGATACGTAGGAAGTAAAGCAACTACGAGACGAGTAGTGAAATATGATAGGAAAAAGTACCCGACGATTTAAACCTCATGTCTTCCTATGCATTATTGAAAGAATGCAGAGAGTTTAAAATGGAGTGTAGCGCTGGACTGTGCGGAAACATGGACCCTTGAGGAATAAGGATAAGAACAGGCTGCAACCGTTATAGATGCAGATATGGAGGCGAATAGAAAAAGTGCGATGGATGGAAACGAAGACCACCGAGGAAGTGCAACTGCTGGAGGAGATAAGGAGGAGGCAGAGTAGGTGTTTGAAAGAGAAAATAAGGGGCGAGGGTATATTGATGGCCGTGATAGAGAGGAAAATATTGGGTAAGTGGGGAAGGAAAAAATATATATATATATATTGAAGATATTCCTTCTTCCATGTAAACCTACGTTAATCGGTAGACCACCATTAATAATTATTTTCAAATTAAGTACAACTTCAATATAGGGTTTATTTTATAGGAAAAAAGTCTAAAATATTATAAGGAAAGCACTTTCAAACCTGATCAACAGATAATCCGTAGGGTACCTAAAGGCATGGAACTACATATATCAGCAAATTTAGAACAATTTTCTTCATTGTTATATTTTTCCTAAGTGATATTTAACTTAAATGAAAAACGGCACTATTTTCGGATATTTAATAATTCCTAACTGACAGGAAAAAAGAACATTTCACCCATACCACTGGGAAAACATTGTGAAGAATATCTTGTAAGAGAACCACTATTAATAATAGCATTTCTATGTAGGTCGTTTTTGTGATCTTCTAACTTGAAAACTACCAACGGAACTATCTAAGACACAGTAAGGATAACGTTAAAAGGGTTAAAAACGATAATTGACTTGGATAAACCAAATAAAACGCGCTTCAAGTGCTTTAGGCTGGTACTAACACCTCCAAAAATCTTTGTAATTGTTCAAATACTTAAATATACTAAGCATTCATCGTTTGCATTCAAAAAAAGATGGTCAGTGTAAAAATATTACGATATAAAAAAATTAGGTACTATAGTTGGATCAACTATAGCAAACAGTCTATCGATAGTTTTCACGAGATAAAATTGAGCCACACAAAGCATAAAATCCAGAGGAATATTTGCGTAATTCCCGATTGCTTATCCCGATATCCTTGGTGATCAATGAGAGCCCAGCGCGATAATCCGGCACTTCTCTGGTCCTTAGAATCCCTGAAAGACCTTTGGCGTTGGAAAATGCCAGAGGTAGAGAGGGAGACTACTGCGCCAACACGGCGGTAGAATGGGAAAGTAAGTCTGGAAACGAGAGGTTGAAAGAGAAAGGATAGGAGGGAAATAAAGAGGTGGAGAGAAGGGAAAGTGGAGGAATAGACGAGAAAGGGAAATGGGGGGGAATGGCCGCCGGAATGGCATGGCTAGCGTTTTTCGCCATTACGTCAAGGAGCGTCGCCCTTAAACGTGGGTAAGTGTAAAATAAATTTCCCTCGTCCTTCCACGGGCCCGTCGATCTATTGTCCATTCCGTTTGATATTAGCCACGGTGACCGCATAAAGCGGCAGCGGGCAAGGATTTTTTTTCCAAACATGAAAATCGAGGCTTGAAATGCTTGCCACATGGGGAAACGGGGAAACGAGCAAATCCTCTACACGGGTGCGGAACACTGGAAAAAACGACGTCTGAATGTCCAGAATCACATCAAATTTGAAACATTCTGTTTTGATACTTTCGTCGCAAAGGATTATTACGAAGAAATATGACGCTAATGCCATTCTACTACGGAATGGATATTCCACGTTGGCTCAGAGGTATTACGGCAAAAACAAAACACGATCCACGTAAGCGTAAGTTACGGCTCATGAGCATTAAAGCCACCACGCTCAAACTATAAATATATTAACGATCTGGACCTGGTATTACAAGCTTAAGTTAGAAGAAATGGGAGCTTTCATTTTTTTAATTCCAAGGAAATTGTTTCTAATGAGGGTTCACTCGTGCATCTATAGGAGCAAGCAAGTAGTGACAATTTACAAAAATAAATAGTATTTACCGCATTAAAAAATTCCCAATACTAAAGGTAGAAATCCATTAAGAATAAGTGATACACAATGATAAAACATGGAAGAGCAAGAAACAAAATTCTCGGAATTTATTATTTAGTTCCTTAATCAATACTTTAAAAAAAGTATAATATAGCACTTTCTTCATCATTGATGGAAAAAGTAGGTTATCCGCATGACATAAGATATCATGATGTCATAATCGGCAGCACAAATCCCTACGAAAAATAAATAGAATTAATAGAAAAAAAACATCGGATAGGCAGTTCAAAGGAGCCATTCACTGTAGCAAACCAAGTACGTCAATTCAGCTTAAAAATACGAGACAAATAGCGAAAAGGATTCTATTCCGGGTACAAAATTAATACAGCTATCTTGGAAATAATTTCACTTGTTAATGGACTCAGAGAGAGAGAGATATTACAATTGGACCTGGAGTTAAAAAAATCAAAAGCAACCGAAGGTTTACCCCAAGAATCGCTTTACTTAAATAAAACACATGAAGACGAACGCGGCAACAAATTGTATTTAAAACTGAGGGGGAAAAAATGAAATGGGCACAACAACATGCAGCATAAAAATTTTGCACCCTCCCCTTAAACGCTTAAAAAGAAAACGAGAAATGATATATCGGATAAACCATTTCACAGCCTTCGATCTAGACTACCAAACCAACGACCACTCCATGGAAATAACATTCTGAGAGTAAAGAGGAATGAAAAAAGCTCCTGCAGAGCTTTAGGGCTCCTGGAATACGAAATGAAATGAAACACGGCCGCCGCCATCCCTTTAAAAAGATTTAAGAATTACTAACTTCTCGTTGAAGGCCATGAGGGAAAAAGATTGGCTCTCCCTTTCCCCTCCGCCCTGGCGTGCCATAAAAAACCTTTACGAGAGGACGTTTTAGGGGGACGTAGGCAGTGGGGCGGGATCCCAGAAGTACAGCTTAAAAGAAAGGGGAGAGATAGACGGCTAAAGGAGGTAGGGAAAGTACATAAAAGGGAGAAAAAACTAATACATGCGTGTTAAAAGACGTACATATATCATGCATCTTTGCAGGGACTTATTGGGTAATATGACGGCGAAAACGTGGATATAGAGAATACCGCGTTTTCCTTCGTGTTTGTTTTATCGTTTTCGGTGATAAAGTTACAGGTTATCTAGCGATTAAGCATAGTGATGGCTGTTCCCTGCACGCGGGATCCGTGAAGTGCAGCTAAAAAGAAAGTGAGATATAGACGTCGAAAGAAGGTAAGGGAAGTACATAAAAGGGAGAAAAGCTTAATGCATGCGTGTTAAAGACGTGCGGATATCATACACCACTGCATGGGCTTATTGGGTAATAAGAACGTTGAATACGTGGATTTAGAGCATACATTATTTTATTTCGTGTTTGTTATATCGTTTTTAGGGATTAAGTTCCATAAACGTTAGGTTAGGCTTGTGCGATGAGTCGATTAATCGAAGTCATCGACGATGATTTTAGTCATCGCGGTGCGATGACTGTAATCGATGACGATGAATGTCATAGACCATCGATGTCGATGAGAATCATCGATGTCGATGAGTCGATGAACCATCGATGTTGATGAGTCGATGAATCATCGATGTCGATGAGTCGATGAATCATCGATGTCGATGAGTCGATGAATCATCGATGTCGATGAGTCGATGAATCATCGATGTCGATGAGTCGATGAATCATCGATGTCGATGAGAATCATCGATGTCGATGAGTCGATGAGAACCATCGATAAGGAAGATCGATGGGACGATGAAAATTATAGGTTTTCTGTCGCCCGTCCGTCCCGTGCCGCCGCCGGTGACCGCTATGACGTTTCCTCCTTTGTCTCCCCCTCCCCGGCACCTTCCTTGTTCTATTGCGCAACGCTTACTTACTGAAAAAAGCCGGCGGCGTTGAGATCCAGCCCACGTGGGCCGCACAGGGATTGGAGTACGTCGACTCTAGCAGACGACATCTCGGGGAAGGTAGGTGAGGGGACGGAGTTTCTGCCCATGAGCACCTTGGCGCTCCACCACTTGGCCTCGATGTTGTCGTCTGCTACTAGAATGTCGCCGTTTTATAACATTGAGTGTCGAAACTGTGGTCCAGTCTAGACGTGTTGTAGCTTGTTTCCCAGTGTCAGTCTCCTTACGCTTCATTCTGTTGATCCCGGCTAGGAAAATCGCGGTCATGTTTTCCGCCAAATCCAAGGCGAAGGAGCACAGGCTGAAGCGCGGAAATCTTTAGACGGGCTATCTTTTAGAGGCGCCGCACCAGTGATGGTGTTGTTCGTGCTGCTGACACGAGAAACGCTACCTCTGCTGACGACCCCTTCCTGGCGGAGCTCCACAAGTACGAGGATGTTCCAGCTCTATCCAAATCTTTGGACGTCCTACATTGGTATAGGGACAGGAAGGATGTATATCCCCGCCTTCAGAAGTACGCGAAGAAATACCTCTGTATTCCTGCCACTTCAACAGCATCAGAGCGGTTCTTCAGCGATACAGGAAACGTTGTGTTGGACGCCCGACATCTACTCACCAACGGAAATGCGGAAATAAGAATT
This sequence comes from Pyrrhosoma nymphula, assembly GCA_963573305.1. Lineage (NCBI taxonomy): Eukaryota > Metazoa > Arthropoda > Insecta > Odonata > Coenagrionidae > Pyrrhosoma > Pyrrhosoma nymphula. The sequence goes on from OY754337.1 coordinate 101,117,891, forward strand.
GTTTTATACCACAATAAAGAGTTGTTGCTAAAATTGTAACTTGGAGATTGTTTCTCTCTTTCATAAATAAGCCTTGTTTTACTCAATTACGGTTGACCCAATTCAATCTTCACTTAATAGCCACACCAAACTGCCAACCGAGACATCTGCACAGTAGGGATGGCCTTAACTGTGACTTTATTGTCACCGCCTTAAATGTGACTGTTTCGTTACAATAACTGTGATTATAAAATGTAATTGCGATCACATTTTAGAATTGACACGGCATGGAAATGACAATCGCAATCGCATATTAGGGGGCTGGCCATGTCGGTACGTCAGCATTCCATTAGTTCAACTGAACAATAAAAGAGAGACTCTTCGATCAAGTGATAACAAAATACTGCTTATTATAAACTTTTGGAGATATATACCTATACGTATATATATTGCTGAGAAATGCAACCCTTCTCCTTAAATGGTAACTTGAAATGAAATTATATAATGATAAACTTATTTCACATTAGTTTTCAAGAAATGCCTCAAACTGTATAAACAATTTAACATTCACAAATAGAGGCTCTACTGGCAAAAAATAAAAATTTTAAGTAGGTAATTACACAAAACTTTGGAATATAAATAAATGTTACTTTTGGTTTGAGGCTAGAAGATTTCCGTTTCTTACGTAATATCACAAAGTAATAAAGAATTAAACAAACAATTAAGAAAGAAAACGTGCCAAACGCCAATGTCACTCTTTTTCCATGTATTTGGAATTCGCATTTAAAATGTGAATGGCGTTCACTTTATCATCACCCTATTTCTTCTTGAGGATGGCCGACAGTCTGTGGTTACACACACACTTTTGGCTGCCTTGAGTAATTGGCGTACGCAAAATTCGCATTCCTCATACATGGCCAGGGATCATGGTGATTGAAATGCGATGCCTACCAGGAATTTCATAATTCGGCAACGCCACTTCCATTAATACTTTAAACCCAACATCTTCCACAATACTGAATGGCTGCAAATCAATTATGAATAATCCAAGTAGCTTCTGTTCAATGTACTGCTTTTTTTTGAAAGAGAGCAATTAGGAACCAAAAGAAGGAATTGTTAATTGGCGTTGAACTGTGGTCGAAGAAGACGGACGTGGGACGGCGGCTGGCATTTGAAGGGAGCTATCATTACCATCATTACTTGTTGATGGAGTAGCTCTATCCATCGAAGTTACACAATCTCCGACATCTTCTGCCGGTGGATCGTCTTCACAGGATAGTGTAACATTCTGCAATAAGCATATTGAAATTTAGCAATATCTACGTACTTCGACTCACGGAGAATAGGACAATTTAAATACAGTAGATATTAGGAAAAATAAATGGAAAGTATCTCAAATGAGATGCAAATTGTTTTAAATAGATGCATGATGGAAATCAATCAGAACATTTTAGTCAACTACCCCGTCAAATGATTTCAGAATTATTCCACATTTCAAATCAATGTTTACGGTAGATTATACGAGTCAAGTTACGTATTATTATACGAGTATGTCACGAACATGTAATTATGCTTCACGTACAGTTCCATATATCACTAATTTTTCTTCTTTTTTTCCATTCATTTGAACGCCTTATCTCAAATGTATATATAAAGTGTAAGCACCCCAGCAATTGCGCCTTGAGGACGATGGCAGGGCCACAGTGGGATGTTTGGAATTCATGTTTTTCGTCAAGTTTGTGGTAGACGATACAGAAGTAGCGATCACGTTCAATCACAGTTAATACGCAGTAGCAGTGGTAGCATTGTATTCGTTGGTTGCACTGGTGCAGTTGGTAGCAGCGGTAGCAGCCTGAGCTAAATCGGCTAAATTCACCGAATTCACAGTCACAGTGATTTCGATTATTTAGTCACAGGCTGTGATTGCTACTTTTCAGTAACGGTGATTCAATCACAGCGATATATCGCTCATCACTACTGCACAGTTCATCGAGAGTCATCGATCATCGTAATTCATCGATAATCGGCATTCATCGATCATCGACATTCATCGATCATTGGCATTCATCGATCATCGAAATTCATCGATCATCGAAATTCATCGATCATCGAAATTCATCGATCACCGAAATTCATCGATCATCGAAATTCATCGATCATCGATGAATCGATGATCGATGACAGCCATCGTCATCGAAACATTTCGATGAAATTTTTTCATCGAAAATCGATGACCAAAATCGGTCATCGCACAAGCCTACGTTAGGTTATCTGGCGATTAAACAAAGATGGTGAACTTTACTTAAAAAATGTTTTGATGTGAAATGATAATAAACGTTGTGAACACAAGAACCTCCACTGAATATAGAGAACAAACCTTTCTAAATATTATTAAACCGTCACAAACGTATATACATTCCTTTCTTCTCCACACTATTTCACGGAAGACATTTCTTTCAGCTAAGGTGCCGTACACAAACAGATATTTTTTTCGTATCCTTCTCTGCCTCCTTCAAATTCCTAATACAAAATTTCACTCCAACCAGCCACATCTAAGGTTCCTCCTTATCTTCCTCTATATTCATCTTTTTTTATTTCGTTGTACCCCTTCACCTGAAAAGTCCTATTCTACTAAATTGCTATCGCCTCGAAGTCCATGTTTCGGTTCATTCGTCCTTCCACCTGCAAGAAATATTGGACCCTATATTTCATTTTCAAAATTTCGTAAATGCTAAAATAAAATGTTTCATTTATTCTTTAAATTATCTTGGATTAGAATTGCCGGAATGTAGAAAAAGGTTATACAATAAAATAAAGAAACTGTCATCATTAAATAAAATTTACCACAAATAATTATTATGAAACACCCTAAAGGTACTACGGTTTCGGTTTAGTTTAGCTATGACTCGAGTCTTACTAAAGAAATGTTAGGAAAATGCGAAGAAACGATGCCTCATACGGGGATTAGATACTCAAAATAGTTAATTTCTCTTGCGCCGAATAAGTACTCCGTAAAGCGTGCATATGTTAACTTTCCTCAACAGCACGAGTGATGCAACTCATAACACTAAGTATACTATATCTGGGTAGTATTATTTAGGTCCAATTTACTATCTCTGGATTTTTCATAAGAACTGAGAGCATTGACTGTGGATTTCCTTTATTAAGGAAAACTATTGGACTGACGCAAAAATATTAACTCTCCGCAGTTTCTGAAACGACTGCCAGTTCCATAAGGCTCCCAGGAGGCTTTCCCCAGATTTCCTAATTCACGGGTTTTCGCGAATTCCTTGGACAGCTCTCTCGCAACCTCAATGAGCACAAACAGGAGCGAGAAAAGGGCATTAAAAAAACAACGGGCATAGTGGGAGGGGAAGAAAGGGGACGAAGATATTTTCCGTTACCAGCCTTTTGCAGGACTTATGGCGACGGCAGTTTGCCCTACGCTAATTTCCCTCAGCCCAAAACTCCGCTTCCTCCCTTACTTCTTTTTTTATTAAAAAAACACAAGAAACGTGGCCTCGCTCCCCTTTTTCGCCCGTGCATTCTTCTCTAGCCCAACCACTTCACTCTCTTATTCCACTCCCTTAACACGCTATGTGGATGTCACGACCGAAAAAGGAGGGGATGAAATGTGCGGCGATGAAGGGAAAGAGGGAGAGAGATATGAGGGAAAGGAGAAGGGAAACCTAGACGAAGTGAGAGAGAAAGTGGGAAGAGGGATAGTTTTAAAAAATTGCTAAATGTGCGAGGTGACGAGTGGAGAGAGAGAGATAGGGAGAGTGAGAGAAGGGGGGGGAGAGAGGGAGAGAGACTGCAGAGGCCGAAAGGGGAGGGAGGGTGAAAGGACGGGATGAGAAAAAGAGAGAAAAGGGAGAGAGGGAGGGCTAAAGAGATGCAGGAGAGGGAACGCGTAAACTGGAGGGGGTAGGAAGAGGAGAATAGGGGAGGGAAGGGAAGGACGTGGAGGAGGGCAGATCTCCTCTGGTCATATCGATCCTGCGAGAGAGTGAGAAGCCCAGGGAGAGAGAGAGAGAGAGAGAGAGAGAGAGAGAGAGAGAGTAAACCCCCTTCTCCACTCCTAATATCCATATTACTGCCGGGACGGGATGGCTAAGGGTACGGGGTAAAGGGGTAGCGAAGGGGGAGGGAGGGAGGGAGGGATGATAAAACAAGAAAAGAGAGTAGAAAGGGATAAACTTAAGAGGAGGGTTGCGTGGGTGAGTACGGAACACGAGCAGGAATTGGAGAGAAGGAAGGACAGTGAGGGATACGGAGGAGAGAGGGACTGGAGATAATGCAGAAGAGAGGGAAGAAAAACAAGCGGGGTGAAAAATGGAGGGAAAAGCCCTGCCTTGAACCGGGGAGGGAAATGGTTGAAGGCCGCGGTGCAGGGGCATTGTCGCCGCGCGGATATATAAGATAGGAGAGATATGAAAACATGAGAAAAAATATATGAAACGGGAGATGAATCGTGGTCGGAGGGAGGCGTATTGGAAGAAAAATAACCGAATGGAATAAGTAAGAGCGACGTGTGGATGACACGGACAGAAAAACAAACCGCTATGAATTTCAAAAGCCTAAAATGCAACTTAATCAAAGTGTTTGTCGCCTACTCTAGCTGTAGCACACCTACACTGTAAGACGATGAATTTATTTGGTGAGCATTTGCATTGAGCAACCGACCCGGATTTTGTGCAACGAATACCCCCTAGGGGCAATGGGAGTCCTAGCTGTCACATTTTGAGTCGGTTATCACGATTTATACTAGCGAAAATTAGAATATCCGTCGTCGTGAAACAACTTATGAGAAAAGTAGTCAGAAGAACAAGAGCGACAAACGCACGGTGTGGGCTCAGTCGGCATGACGTGATATTTACTGTTTGCTGACCCAGATTTCAACTGCTGCAACGTCATTACCGAAGACCATCGTGGTGTAAATTGAGTCGGTTAATGGAGACGATCGTTTCAAAGTTTATACTTCGTGTATAAACAGAAGCTGTTTTTCAGTAAACATAACGACACTTGAAAGGTATGGAACGAAAGCTATTTATGGTAGGATAGGGTAAATAACTCGAGTAAAAAATAATGAAAGTTGAAGAAAAAAAAGTGGAATGAATAAAAACAATAATGGAGATAAGACGGTAAATGGGCAAATATAGCAGAATGAAGGACGTAAAAAAGAGAGATAAATTAGGTTTTTAAGGACATAAATAAAAGCAGGGAGCATAAAAGAACGCGAAACACCCAATCTTACCGACAAGGGGAGAGAAAGAAAAAACTTAAAAGACAGAAGGCGAAACGAACAGAAAAGCCAAGGACATGAAGAGGAAAAGACATGAACCCTGACTTGGAATAAGAAACGGGGCGAAGGCAGGAAGGGAAGAAGACAAAGGAAAATAGGACGAAGTGAGGGAAATTAAAATAAATTCGTCGTCGGGGGTTGGGGCGACGAAACAATATAATTGAAGAGCACAGACGCGGAGAAGGGAACTGGTGGGAGGGGTGACTCAGAGCCTGAAGAGGGGAGGTAAAAAGTATACACGTGCAAAAATTCTGAGAAAAAGGAAGACATTCCACACAGGGTTTGGACGGCGCGGCGGGGCAGGATAGAGTTAAAGACTAGAAAGAATGCAACCCAGAAGAATGGGGGCCTGCGACAAGAAAAGGGAAAATTAAAAAGGCAAAAGAAAATGGGAATAAAAAAGGGTTATCTGCTCGACAGTGGAGAGGAGGAAAAGAGAAAGAGCATGGGGGATGGATCAAGAGAATTTTCAGGGGGGAAGAGAAGAAGGGAAGTAGCAGATAAGAGAAAGAGGGCCAACCTGCGGTATAAAGCCGGAAGGTTGAGTCAAAAGAATTCGCATCGGGTTCTCATTGGGTCGACAAGGAAAAGTACAGAACGGAGAGAAGATGGTAGGGATTATACATTTTCCTGTATTTTGAAGGCAGCTGCGGCTACAGCGAAAGGAGTTGGGGGTAAATGTAATAGGGAATGATTAAAGATTGAAAGGACTGAGGTACGGCTTTCAGGGGGAGCTGAAAGGGAGATGTATAGAGGCCAGAAAGGAAAGGGAATGAGGAAGGAATTGAGCAATCAAATGGGTGAGAAGTAAAGGGTTTTGGGGGCACTGGAGGAAGGCAAGCCGGCGAAAAGGCACGATGGGCATAACGTTGGGTGCAGGAAGGGTTGGAGATAGGAATACACGTCGTGGGATCGTGCAGTTGTGTGGGCGAAGCGAGGAAAAGCTTGAAAGGCCGGGGAGGAAAGGGAGAGAAAAATAACAACGAATGTGCCTGGGCTAACATCGGGAGCTTTATTAAACATCAAAAGGGGGAAGAGATGAGGACGGCTGCGAGGGGAGAAACGCGACCCCGGCCCCATAGAATTTTATGACAGTGGACGATCGACGAACTAGATAGATGAACTAACGCTCGTCGAAAATGAAGGAGGCATCATGTAGGGAACACCAGCCCGATTGATTTGAGCTTGGGGTATACGTAGTGAATGATTTACGACATTTACTCATCGAACACGGCTTCCAACGGGGCACGATTAACACTGAGTAGAGAATTAGCGATGAACGGATCAAATGATAGGACTTCCTTTTTTGATGCTAATTGGGATCAGCTTGATCACCAGCAAGGAGACAGAATTCGCGCTTTCTGTCTAACAGGTGAGATATTTGAGAGGCCACAATATTGAATTATTAGATTAGATTCAGTAATAATGATTAAATGTATCCATGTCCACATTAATGGCAAGTAAGAGCCCTTCGCAAAAGCTATGAGCGCTTAACCAAAAGTACGTAATAGACATAAGTACCTTATAGAAGTAGTCAAAATATGTAATTTATTTGGCCAGCAGTTTTGTTGTAATACTTCAAGTAACGCATAATAGAGGCATGTCAAATAAAAACTCATGGATTGAGAGAACATCACTTTGTTAGAACCAGAAAGTAAGTAAACATGACATTGCATTATTGCAAGAAAGAAAGAAACATGCATCATAGGCAGTCAAAGTTAACTACTTCTTGTCGGCAATTTTCAACCTTAACATTCAATTTCCTTTCTCACCTGAAGCTGCAGCGAAACATTTACGAGGGAAACTGTATATTAGAGCCACCGCAACTTAATTTATTTCCCGCCGGAGACGCAATTACGTAACGCGATCGGGTTAATCGGGAGAGAGCAACAACTAATGTGCTCCGATGGACAAGAAATGAAATCGAAACAAACACAAAAATAAATTTCTTGTCGCACGATCCCGTTAGCATTGAATTATTTTTTTACACACGAGTTTTTTCGAGCGCCTGGTATAAACACACCAGCGTGCGCGGCCAAGCTCTCCCCGAAAATGAAAGGATAGCAATCCTGATCCGCCCTTACCCTCCCCCCACCCCAAGTTAATTGAAATTTGACGGAGCCCTAGGTCGCATGTGACTGGGAAAGAGAAGAAAAGCGACAGAGCGTTTCGATAAGGAATGCTATCAAATTCCTACTCCCGAATTCCTTATCTGCAGTCTTTATACAAAGCTCTTAGGGAGGCGGCAAAAGGGAAAGGGAAGTGTCTTCCTTGTATGTACTAGTTATCCAAAGCACAAAACTAAAAGGGTGGGATCCACGACCTTTTGTAGATATGTATTTACCTTAGAATGTACAAATAAAATAAAACTATCGGGGTCTTTCATAAACCAAACATTCCGACGGAAAGTCGTGCGACGTCAAAGGGGAAGGTCGTGAAACGAGGAAGAATTGAATTTAGGGAAAAGGGAGAGAGGGACGGAGAGAAAAGAGGAAGGATGCGGTGTAAAGCGGAGGTGGTTCGTGAGAGAGGGACGAAGCTAACACAAAAGGAAGTGGCGTGGTGAGGTGAAAGAGAAGTAGAGTGTGGAGTGAAGGGAAGAGCGCTGAAGGCACCGCGTGAAAGAAATAGCGATACGATGCCGAGAGAGGAAAATGAGGGATGGGCGACGGCACAAGTATCTAGGCGACTCAGCGCAATGCTTTCCCTAAACCTACGAGAATTTTTTTCTATAAGAAGATAGACGCAAGGTAACTCCCGCTATCACACATTTACAAACAGATATGGCAATGCATTAACTCCGGAACTTCGTGATAGTATCTTGGCCCTGGTACGGCATGTTGGCATTTTGCTTCTGGTTTGGTTGTGTAGAGCTCTTTAGCAACAACCTAAAATGGCAATGAAATGTAAAAAGTTTTACATTGGCGAACGCAGAAAATATTGTTCAGTGTTGAGGAGTTTCAGATGTGATACGAGAATATTTAGCGATGAGAAAAGGGGGAGTACTTCAGGAAGAGACGATTTAAATCCGGAAGGTAGACGGTAGAATGGAGATTGTTGGGAAATAAATATATAGGAATTAGGCTTATTTAACGGGTTCAGATTGCTTGTGATATGGACTGAGATGCCCTCAACGGATAACTTCCCAGTGATTTCGACTGAATAAGCCCTCTTATCGCAAGTCTAAGTACAGACAAAAAAGTATCTTTACCGCGTCATAGGCATACGGAAAACCTTACACTATACTCACTTCTCACTCGAGAATAACTGTCCCCACAACCAGATAACATTACTATTTAAACATTTCTTTTCCCGGGTATTCAACATTATTTAGGTGTTTAGTATTCTTTTAAATTGACAAATACAGAAGTTATTCACATCCACGCCTTCTCACTACCATTTTAAGCGCGCATATCCAGAACAATGCCTCCAGTAAGGAAGGTGAGTAAAAAAGATGAGCTAACATCACGGTGAATGCACACACTTGGACGCCGACCAAACACTGAAATTATCCTTACTTCGTGGGAGAATGAATTCATTTGGCGCCGGAAAATTACGTCACGCACATGGGAAAGAACAGGGGTTCTGGGCAACGTGACCTCAAGGAGGGAAGTCAGTAGGATGTTCGTGACTTTAACAGAAACGGGAGGACTAAATGATCGCCAGCGCTCTCCGTTACACCGTAAGTTACTCCGTTACTATCTTGCATATAAAACGCTTTGACAATCCTAAATCAGCATACAAATTAAGCCTAAGGGTATATTGTTTTGATAATTTTATTCCGCAGTTTGACCAAATGGTGATGTCATTTTTGTATTGACGTGTGTGATAACGATGGAAAACCGGGAAATACTCAAAAGGCGTCAACATTATAGAATCAAGAAAGGGAATTTCAACCTTTGCACAAACAACGAGTAAAGCGTTTCCTTTCTAATGAAAGGAGGAGAGGAGGCAAGAAATTAAGGAACATTTTAGAGGGTCAATGGTTCGATTTTAGATTACTTAAAGCGTTATTTGGGGGAGACAGGAAAAACGACTGCATACGATGTAGCGTAACATATGCATTGAAAATTACTCTTTTAACGATAGAAAAAAGCTCGGTTAGTGATCTTAAAACGCCTAAATCGTGGCATAAAGGACAGAAATGCACAATTAGAGATCTGGTTACATCATTTAATGCTTGTACTAACACGCGGAATTAGTGTTTCATCATATTTCATCAGCTAATGAATCATTTTTATCTATTTGATGAGAAAAATATTAAAACAAAATTAAGTAATAGGCTTGAAGAAATGCAATCAGCGATGTAAAAAATATCTACTCTCACAAGTAAAAAAATAAAACTACCAAATAGACGACGGAATTACAACTCGTTAACGCATTTTGATGCAGTAAGCCTCCGAGAACAAGGGAAATAATCATAAATAGAGGACCATCAGGCACGAAAACTGTCCGAAGCTCTTTTTAAAATAAAAAAATGAGTCCAGACAAAATTAGGAGATGTTATACGCCGGACCCAAGAGAAAAAGGGAGGATGACAGAGTTGCGACAACGGAGAGAGAGAGAGAGGGAGAGGAAGATGTAAGTAGGACGAGCGTATAAGGAGTAGGAGGAGGCTGTGGCGAGAAAGCAAGGCTGTGGAGCGTCTAAGGAAGTAATGGGAGGGAGGAAGGAAGCGGGACTGTGGCTGCGGTGTTGGCGTCGGGAAGGAGAAAGGGGAAGGTAGAAGGAGGAGAAATCGGGGGAGAAGCACGTGGAGGGAGCAAAAAAGATGAATGGGCAAGAATACGGGGCGACAAGGCGAGAGGAGGGAGGTGAAGCGGGCGGAGGGGGATAGAGTAAAGTGGCGGGCGGGTGGGGAGGTGGGGTGGCGGAGGATCGGCAGGGTTCTTACATTAGATTAGGGAGGCTTTCTCGAAGGAAGAACAAGGGAACCCCGGAAAGGAGACGAACGGAAAGGGGGGGTTGAAGGTGGGGTAAGGAGGGGGGGAGTAAATGGAATAGAAGGTAAATCCTCCACCACCCCATCCCATCCACACAAGGGGTAATACGGACCCCGGAATACCTCTTTATTTCCCCCACCGCCAATTTCTCCTTTCCTCCTCGTCTCAAGGATCCCACCCCCGCTTCCCCCACCCCCTTTTCCATTGCCTCACTTGTCAGGGAAAAGTAAGGGGCGGGGAAATGGAAGTGGAATTAAAAAACAATTAGGATAAAATGGGGTCTTCGCGAAGAGAACATAATGGAAGAAAAAAGTGAGCATACGTGCTCAATATGCTCACAAATTCACGTGTGCACAAGCAGAAATACATCCGTGGGCAACATAGAACCTCACTTGACAGGGAAAGAGTTTGAGAAAAGAAAGGAGATAGGTTTGGGTCCGAATGGATTAAATAACTGTTAGAACTATGCGGGTAGGAGTCGAGTATAAGGCATAATAGAAGAAAAAAGCGCGCATACATGCTCAATGTAAGTGTAAATTCACGTGTTCACACACATTAAAAATAATTTTAATGTTTAAAGCCAATTTAATGTTCTAAGCCATAGTCTCATATTCCGAGATACATAAAATAAATGCTGACGATACAATGCCACACAATTGGATAGGCATTAAAAAATAGTACTTCATAATTAACATGAAATCAGTATTCACATAACCCTAAATTTAACTCCAGAAAAAAAGATATTTTCGGAGAAATTTCAACTCCTGCACCCGGGATAAGTCTATTTTTTCTCATAATGAGTAACCTGGAGTTAGAAAAGAGCAAGAAAGAGAAGAAAAAAGAAAGACCTAGGTTAAAATTTTAGACGCATTATTTGAATATTAGCCATTCTAGTCATATTATTACAGGTTTAAAGTCTAAAAAGGTTCTGCAAAACTTGATGCACATGTACAACACTTATGATCCAGAATAACTAGCTAAACGAAGATAACGTTTTAAAAAAATTCTTTTCACGTTTTAAATAATTGAAGTCCTTTCTAAATATATGTATCTGATAAGTGTACAGATATCTCGAAATTTGCGCGACTGTTACCGATGTCTTCAAAAAAGCGTTTAAATATGAATAATACCGTAGTAACTAAATTTTTCCACAAAGTAAGAAAACAAACAAACTGCTTCTAAAAGGGATTAAATTAAGGGGGCGCAGGTGAAAAGGACTAAGGCAAAAATTAAAAGAACCTGCTGAAAGAGATATCCCGGGGCACTTCCGAAAATTTCATCCGAATTACGCCGTGCAAAAGGGAAAATTTTATCACGGAACTTCATTAGTACAGGCATTAAAATTTCTTCCAAAATTACCACCGATGAGTGCCTCGACGGGAATGTGGTATTATTATAGCAAACCTTCATCTAAAAGCGGAGCAAAAAGTTGTGAACGGAAATTATTTTATGCAAAACAGGGCAAATTGAAAACGCCTAGAGCATATGATTATTTATCCTAAGGTTGTTATGCTGCGTTTAAAAAAAGGTTCGAAAGAATAGTCAGTTGTGAAACGTGATGTACTTATAACGTGCGGACATCTAATCACAAGCCATATCGATCGCTTCTTTCACCTAAAAAGCCACCATCCACACATTGGAAGATGATCGGAATGGCGCATATAGTATCATAACCTAAGAGGGAGAGAAAGGAAAAAAGAAGAGCAGAGACAGGAAAGTCTTCGGGGGGAGGAGGAGGAAATAATAAGGGAGATAATGGGTGCTAAGTTACGAGAAGGAAAAGCGAAAGGTTAGAGAGAAGTGGCAAGGTGTGGATGAGAAAAGGCGAGGGTAACTTGAGAAGACCAATAGTATCACTTTTAATAAACTCTTCCAGCGCAGTCAATGATGTCTTAGCTTTAATGAAAGCTGAAGTCTGTGATGAACTGAAGCCCTGGAAAGTGGTGTGGGAGTTGGGGAGGAGGAGGGGGTTGGAAAATATATATTACGTGGCAAAGAGATGGAGGTCAGCTTTGGGAGGAGATGATAGAAAGCAGAAGCATGGACGGAAATAAATGAAAGTAATTTGCTGAAAAAACTCTTGAAGAGGTCAAACGGAAAACAATAAGTTTTTCAAAAGCGAGGCAGCACTCAAGAGGTATTTTGCATACCTCTTAAACAGCAATTTAATAATCATTATTATGGAGAGGTAATTTTAACCTGGGGCACCTCCCATTAAAGGAAGGCTTCAAAGGGAAAATTATGGAGGGGATTTTTTACTTAAATATAGGGTGCCACTTTTAGAGTAGGCTTCCCTGAATTCAAGAGGTACGATAAGGAATAATGTTTTTTGACGGGTTGATGATTTTCTGTCAGGTAACTTCCACGGCGTATCCCCAGAATTTCGTTTGAAATAGGCTCAATGGTCATGCACCGATGTACGATATAAATATTTCCTCAGCTCTAATGCTAATAGACGAGGAATATATACGACAATATTTTTTGAGGAAAATGCCAGAGTAGGTACTTTTTGATGGAGTGTGTTAATACATGCATTTTCAACGTGGGAGTATGAGTAGGGATAGAGAGCATATCCGTGAATACTGAAAATTAAATTATTAGAAAAAACCTAGAGTTAGTAAACACAAAATTCTTCGCTCCTAAAACTTGTGTTAAGTAGTCCAAACACGTCAAAGTCCCAAGGGCACTGAGAAATAAATGGCGGTTAGATAACTGAGTGGTAGAGTGATGTGGGAAGATTCCTCAGATTGATGAAATGGAATATGCGATGGGACACTGCTGGGGTCAACATATATTCGAAGTCTGACTAAAATTCCAGGAAAATTTTGGCATGGATAGAAAAAGGAGAATATATCACAGAAAATTCATCATTGCAGAAGAGGTTGGATGATAACATATACAATACATTGCTTGTAGTAAGAGACCAATGTCAACAGTAGAGGATCCACATAAAACTAAAATTATTAATGAAAAATATTCAGGAGTTATACGTTATAGTTTTACCTTGTTCAGCGCTATAATAGATAATACAGTTAATTTCTAATAGTTTGTACATGCAGAAGTCGTTACTCTCTTTAAAGATTTATATTTGTTTGACTGTAGATCTAAATGATTAAAAAGTCATTTCACGTTTAACTATTGGCAGGAATATCAATGCCCATTATAATAAATTTAAAAGTGAACTTAAAATTGGTGAAGAATGTAGTACGTGCCACAGTTGATATATGGTCAACAATACAAAGAAGTTTCATGGACATAAATGTGCCCTAGGTAGGTAATAATTGATAATCATGAATCTTGTTGAAATTTGCTGATAATTTAGAGTTTTACAGCTGTTTTTCAAGGTAGAGAGTATGTGCAAATCTATAAGGAATGATTACTAGTTGCCAATAGTGATTTGAAATCGATTTGCACTCAAGTCATAAATTATGTGTGAAGTCACTTGAACAATTCTCTTCGACACCAACTGCAATTTCAGATGATGAAGTTTCAGAAAATGATAGACATTTCTTCATTTTTAGCCCGACAAACGAAACTGAATCGTCCAGACAAAGAGCTTTCAACAGTAGAGTGCGAGCTGGCGCAATTCTTCTATGATACAAAAAAACATTAACCTTTCTAAGTAAATATGAGGTTGTCAGTGGTATTTGTGCGGTACAACATACGTTTATATTACTCTGCACCTGTGGAAATACTGTTCTCATTTGCAGGTTATATAAACCCACCTTCAAGGAGTGCTATATCTGATGAACTGTATGAGAAATTAATTTTCACTAAAGGGTAACATGAATTATTCTACTGACTATTTTTGACTGCATGCTATTAAAAAGTTTATTATAACTGGATTACGTTCTTTATATTGTTGAATCAAATACATTTAAAATATTTTAAAATACAGCATTTAAAGAAGTATTTGTTAATAAATTTATTTTTTAACTGTATTTAAAATACTACCCTTTCCATTATTTTGCATTTGAATTTAAAATGCTGAAGTGCATGTATTTTGCCCAACCCTGATCCTGGGACTGCTCCAATTAAGTTCCCCGAGGATGTGCCAAAAAGCGCAGGTACGTACAGAATGGATCGGGTAGAGAGGAGCAAAGGGCGGTCCCCATCTGCACTTCACATCGCACGACGATAGCTATCCATGTACTCATCTACTACCACGCTTGAATTATCTCCGGTGCCGAAACATTTCCGTTACTATCTGTTTTTTTTAATTACTTGTCTTATTTAGGCGTAATTCCTTAAATATTAAGCGGGTTTGAGTCTCAAAGTTGTGCGTTTTTGAGTTGACAAGATCAAAAATGTTCAGCAACAAGGCATGGATGATTTCACATGTATATACCCGTAACCATATATGTAGCACAAGAAGAATTAAAAGCAGTCGCCAGATTACGTTATTAATTCTGCAGCCTTTCCCCACTCATAACAGAATCATTGTTTTATCAACAAAATTATTACGTGCGTGTAAACAGTAAAGCATGGCGAGCAATATCAGTCAGCAGCTTTTCATAGCGAAATTCAATTTTCCCCAAAAATATCAAAAAGTATTCCCAGAAATACAACTTTGTTATCAGAATAGTTTATTCCCATTTCATTGTACAGGCGAACGTACGTACAATGCAGCTTTATCAGGTGAGAAATGTGAAGATACAAAGAGGTACCAACTTTACGTAACTACTACATCTTCAAGAAATATTGGTTATTAAAAAAATAGAAAAGAGAAGTGCATAGGTTGAACGACACAAAAGCCACCTCTCGACAGCAAATCGAACCAAGAGCGATCTCACCAATTAACCTCCCAAGGAAGCACGCGAGTACGCAGTGAAACGAAATCAAGGAGTGGAATGGAGGATGATAAAAAAATACCGCGGACCGTCGGAGGGAAAATTGGGTCTGGATGAGAGTGGGTACGGGTGGGGGAGTGATAAGGAGGCGATGATAAAAGTGTTCTCCAAAAAATGCTCAGAAGAGTCTTATGCCGTTAAGGAGGAGGGGGAGGTCGAGGAGGGATTTAAATTTTATTCGGTTCGAGAGTTGATTTGAAGGAAGGTTTGGGTTGGGGGAGGAGGGCTGCAGAGAGTAAGAGAAAGAGATTGAAGAAGAGGAGCGAGAGGAAAAAATATATATGAAAGGGGTCGCGAAGGTTGGGTAAGAAAAAAATGATAGAACGCGGAGGAATAAAGTGTGGGCTCCTCGGGGTGACGTTCACGAGGATGGGAGGCATACGGAAAAGGAGAAGTAGAGGGTAGAGTTTCAGGGGTTATGAGAAAAAGGGAGTGAGTTTTCGGGGGGAGGGACCGTTCGGCTGGGAATATCTATCTGGTCGAGTGCAAACAGGGACGTTCTCCCCGGGAGGAGAGCGTCTGGGGGGATGGGGGAAAGAGGGGTGGAGAGGTTTTTGGGGTGCCTGCTCTCCTCTCTACAAATCCTTCCCCTCTCCCACGCTCCGGTCACAGCAGTTCCGCACGATCAAAAGCAGCAGCCGCGCTACTTCGCGCCCAAAACCCTTCCCAACGCTCTCCCCCACCCGTATTATTCCCTCTATCTCTCGCATCCCCAGGTGGGGAAAGGATATTCGGACCATGCGACGACGAGAGGATTTATTCATTTTTCAGGGCGGGCAGCGTGATTCTAAAAATTGATGACGGAGGAATTCCTCTCTCTCTCTTTATATCTGGTGGGTTTCACTCGCTGCTTGGCCTCAGTCTCTCGCTTTCTCTCCCTCACACGATTCGAATCACTCCCGAAAGGATTTGAACTCTTTTAAACCACTCGAGCAATTCCAAATTTTATTATCTGAAAGGATTCATTAACGGTCTTTAAGGGGAGTGCATTAATATTCAGTGTAAGAGACGACGAGATAAACACGCGTGTGACTCAGTACGAGAATGTATTCCCTTTTACAAAAAGAAATTTAAAAAAATATGCAGCGAAGTTGAATGCAATGAAGTTGAGTGGAATCAGCAGTGAACGTTTGCGTAGAGAGGCGGCTATAGAGCTAACGGCATGAGCCACTATCATGGTGAAACGGTGAATTAACACTTAAAGAACATAATCAATTAAGGCCAAACAGGTAAGTGTAGTAACGACGAGCTACAAGACGTGATATAAGAATGCTTGGGAAGAAAAAACCTTGGAAATTATACAAGAAACGGTAAAGAAAGTGACCTTGGCTTAAAAATTCTCACAAATCATAAACTGTGCCAAGGAGGCTTCATGAAAATCAACTTTAGATAAAATTTAAAGGTTCACATAATAATTCACCACAAACTTAGGGTTTACCAATGATTAAAGTTCTTAAGAATGAGAATGCTCACTATCCCTCTCTAAATGAAAAACATTTTATTTAAAGACATTACTATCTTACTTACTGTGGGCAAAAGTAGAAAAATATGTTTTGAATGTGCACGCTTATTTAACTATTCCACGCTTTCAGATTGAGGAAAAGTAGGGACTTAAATAGAAATGATTCAAACGACGGAAATGTATTGTTTTTATTTCAAACCACGAATCATGTTTCATACGCCCAAGCATTAAGAAGAAGCAGAAAGGGGATTCACATAACTACGCCAGTTATTAGTAACGGTTATTTCAGAGCAAAGGATCCGAATGTTTGCATTTCCTTACGATGAAAACGCCTGTTCAGAAATCCTATTTCTTCAGCATGGAAATAGAATATAAATGCTTTGCCTTCCGAGTTCGAATCAATTCTAGCCCGAGAACGCGGAAACTGAGTTATCTATCAATCTATCTAAAAACAACCAATCGTAGTAAGCGACATCGAACCTCTAGTTCCCTTTCATAAAAAATCCAGTTTTTTGATTCGAAAGTAGAGCTATTTTATAGCGCGGAAGGAATGGGAGCACATTGCAAGAACGTAATATCGCCTCTATTTAATGTGGAATCCACAACACGGAACAAATAATAAACGAATTGCGGTCGGAGAAACTAATATAAAATGCTCACGATGTATTCGGGTATTTTACGAAGGGTGGTAAAATCAATTGATGCGACGTCCGCTTTATTAAACTTCATAGGCCAGTAAAATGTCTATCCCTGAGGGGTTAAACAAACCGAATGCTACATCGTCCGACATCATCGAAGTAAGAGTAGCTTCTCGGCAACTCCAATGTTGTGTCAATTGGGGAAACAATTTACGATTATTATTAGATTAAAAAACTATAAACATTTTCTCATTTCTTAACGCGATGGCTGGCAAAGTTACATTGTGGAATTTTGGTCTGTTAAAAAATGGATCACTAGGTAATACAGCACATTGTTTTAATATAACTGACCGATTTATATGTTAAAACATCGTAACCGGTGAGCCGTATTAAAAAGTATGGTACATTTCCAAGTGATTCAGATACTACTTTAGAGTAAAAAACAAAGGACCCGTTTGAATTCGTTCCTCGTATTTCAGAGCTCCTTTCAAAGTACGCCATCTATATCCGGGGGAAAATATCAAAAACATTGGATCTTCAAATTTTAAAAAATAATAAATCCCCGGCCGTCTTCCACGCCTGCCACCCTCCACCTTTACTCCGCGCACGAATTCTGGTGGCGCGCTCATACGGCAAACATGTAATCAAACGGAGGTTCTCCTAAAGTACACAAAGAGATTGTGGCGGAAATTGGTGTGGAAAGACGGTAGGAGGAGTTGGAGGGCAGGCGGGGACTGGAGAAAGGGGGGAGAGGTTTTGGAAGTTGGTGCGGGGAAGAAGAGGGAGAGGGGAGCGAGGCGTTTCCAGGGGGATGAGCCAGGAGGTGGACGGAGGTTCGAAGGGACGGATTCTAAAAGGCTAGAGAAGGCGGAATTTTTTTCCTACACGAATGTAAGGAAAGAGTGGAATGACAACAGGAATATAAAGGAAAATGGAAACACGAAATGGATAAAAATGGAAAAATTGAGGAGGTGGAGGTGAAGGAAGGAGATAGAGAGAGATGGAGGAAGAATGATAAGTTAAGAGAGGTTAAGCAAACAGTGATCCTTCTCCCACTTGGCATGTTTTATTCCATCGTATTCGGAAGAGGTACTAAAATTGGAACTAAAAACACCAAAGTAAAAAGAATAAAGTCGGATGGCGAGAAAAAGGAAGAATGAAAATCAGCCAAGGCATTCCGAGAATTTATTCCCCGTTCAGCATTAAAAGAATTATAGGGACAACTTTGCTTGCATAGGATTAGGAAGATGAATTTTCACGCAGCATTATCGGACCTTGAAGAAAACAAGGACGAGGCCACTCACTGAGATTAAGACTGCAATATAAAAAAAATATGCATTCTAGACAGTTGTATGGATAACATGGGCTTCGGTAAGGGAATACAATATGAGTGGGTGGTAAAATCCATCACCTGATATACCAGTACAAATGGATATTCAAAGCATAAAAAGATGGAACTGCTCAAAATATGTTTTCTTTTGTTTTTCCAATTGTAAACCGTTTCGAAGCAGCATCTCGTTTCCTTAGATTGACTCTCCAAGGCTAGACAAGCAAGTACCGAAAGGACTGGGCAAGTCGACTAATTTGTTTCTCAGGCAGACTGATTATGATGAAAACTAATCCGCCCAGCTACCTGGACTAATTCGGTTGATGGATGAGTAATGTCTCTAATTTCATCGCATATGAATAAGATAATAGCATACAACGAAAACGTTGCAGGCGATAAAATTATCATGAAACATAAAGATTCATATCAGATGATACGATAAAAGGGTGGTAGAAACAAACATCAAATAAGGGGAACAATTCTTATAATAGTGAATTATCTCCTTAATGAAGAATGAAATGCCAAATGTCATTCACGGTCCTAATATATGCATCTAAAGACATATTTTATTTGGGAGGACATTTCCATATATTTAGGTCTCATAATTTGCCTTAGCTATAAAAACAAACACATGTTAAACAAAAAGGACGAATATATGAAGCCAACGATCATTCATAAAGAATTAAATTCCAACCTCTATCATCGCAGGCCTCATGAAAAGCTTATGCAATATAAATAAAATAGATATAAATTGCTTATTACGTTACGTTTTTATCAGGATGTTGCCTCTCGGGTACGATGATACCAAAAACAATCACTGAATATTTGAAGTCCGCTGAACCTCACTATATCACCAGTGGGAGTAAAAGAGAAACAATAACCTGCTTTAAAGATTAAAGACTGGGATATGGTGGTCAATCCAGAAGTCGTAAAAGGAAGAGGCGAAATAAAACTATTGTTTTGGATTAAAGAGGCATGCGAAGACGGCTCTTATTGAGCAGTAAGAACAAAAAAGAGGAAAAAATAACACAACGAGTGAATGGGTTGACCTTACTCCTCCACTTCGACCTTTGTTATTCCTTTCTAGCTCAACCCACTACTCAGTAGGGTATAAAATGAAGTGCAGTCGGTTACGGGATAAGAGTCTTTATATTTATGTAGGCCCTTTTCTGGTTTCCCGGAAGAAAAGGAAACGGAGCGAAGTTATGACACCCCCTTTATAACACATTTAAATATCAGAAAGGGAGGGAGATAAAGTTAGGAGACGGAGGAATGTGGTAGTTGGAAGCAAGTGAAACCAGGAGTAAAACGTAGCTCACGATGAAGAATAGGAAGGGATACGTATGGAAAGGAGGGAAGACTTTTGCTTCTTAGCTGTATAATTGGTGGCCCTTGGGTTGAATTCTTTGGTAGCAGAAATTTCTATGCTAGCTATCATACAGCTTTGACAAGTCTCTGTGATATTCGCGGGATGTAAATTAAGCAGCATTTGGAATTTTCAGTTATTATAAAAAACATTTGCCACACTAAACTTGCTATTCCAAAAGCCCAAAAGCCCATGAACCAAAATACAATACCTGTCCCAGAACCAGTCATGCGTCATCGAAAAATGTATTTTGAAGGTTGCGTGAGAAAATTACAAAAACGAAGTCTATGTAGACACATCGACATTTTAAACACTTTCTCAATCACTTTCAATCAGAGCCAATGAAAGCATACTCCATGAAGTCACCGGACACAGAAAAATAAAATTCCACCAAAAATGAAATTTTGCACATGCAAGTCGACACCGGAGAGGGTGTATCAAATAACCAGTCAGCGAGATATAAACGAGATATAAGAGCGGACACAACGCAGATGTGAGAACGGTGGAAGGAGAAACGCTGAGCGAGGAGAAGTGGTAAAAAAATAAATGAAGAACGGGGTGATGGAGGGGAAAGCAAGGAGATGGGAGAGGGGAAGAGAGCAGGTTTGAATTAAGAGCGATGGCCGGGGAAGACTGTAATGAGGAGGAAGATTCCTTGGAAGGGAAGGAAGGAAGGACGAGAAGATGGAAAAGGGCGGAGGGAGGCTGAGAAAAAGTTGATTTCCAAAGAGGTGTGGTAAGTGGGGGGAAAGGGGGCGTGACAAGGGATTTTTTGGGTAGGTAGAGTGGGAAGAATTGAGGGGACCAGGGGGAATGGGGAGGGTTCCTGGTGAAGAAGAAATGGGATTCTAAAGTAAATAAGACTTTCCCGAAGGAGTTTCTTCAGCAACCCGAGGAGAGCAGGTGGAGGGGAGAAGGAAGCAGGATCTGGGGCGAAGGGATGTCGAAAGGAAGGAGTTGTGGCAACGGGGGCGGAAAAAATGAATGAATCCTCTAAATTATAGAATACGGTTTATGCAAATTGCCAGTGCTCAAAAAAGTATACCTCGTTATTTTTCTCGAATATAAACGTCTTTCCAAACCATCCTCCTTCATATTCTCCGCTACCTTTCCTCGCTTTCCGCTTTTTTTTTAATTCACGTCTACGGTATTACTTGAGGTTTCATGCCAATAATTTGAATACTAGAAAACTGATTTAAATAGCGAAGAGGGATGAATATGTTAAATAGAAGCATTTTCTCCACTCGACAAGCAAATATTGACCAGCATAGGATTATTTTTATTGCCAAGAGATAACAAGTTTCTGTTTTGAACGCCTCGTAACGTGGTCATTCAAGTGCATTGAAGTGTCTCTAAAAATCAGCAAATCAGGTGCATGAATTTTTCCTAAAAAAATCATTTTTCGTAACAGTACGCGCAAAACTTCTCATAATACATACAGTTCTCGCGAAAGCTTATGGCCTTCGGATGCGCAGAAGAAGACGTCGTGAGGGGTAAAGCTTGGTGGAAGGGGTAGGGAAAAGGGACGTAGGCGGAAGCGAAGACATTGCATTTGTGCCATGTATGAGTGTATTTCAAAACATGGGATTTGTAAGACGCGGGCAACAAAAACAAACGCCATAAGCTTTCACGAGAGCTGTACAAATGAACGTTTAGCGTAATGGAAAAAATTCTGGCTTTAAAACAGAACTACAGTCAAAATAGTAGTAAAAAGTTATGCGTCTCACACTGTGTTATGCATTTCTGATCAGGATTGAATTCAACACACTTCGAAATAACGATGGAGGAAATGAACGAATGACATCTATTATTTACATAAATAGTTAAGCTTTCATCTCAATTTTGAAGATAAATACTATCCAGATAAAACGCGATGACTCCAATATCAAATATAAGCCACCGGATCTGAGACAAGAATAAGGGAAAATATTCCAAGCAATACAAGTCCCAAACGGGAGCTCACGCGTAAACATTTCCCCTGGAGAGGGAAAAAAACATTTCCATTACCCTGTGTCAGCCAGCAGGTCTGACTCAAGTGTTTTCATTTTTAAAACAAATTCTTCCGTGTAAGCGCGAGAAAACACAAGGTGTGGCTGGTTGGACGAAAAGCAGAACGTTGAGATGGAAAATAAAATTAATTTTTGCTTAGGGAGAACGAAGAAAATAAATTTTGTCAACGCGCTGCAGGTCCGACAGATATCGGCTGAATCGGAAAAAATTTCAAATTCCATTCGCAGTTAAGTTCAGGAAATTTGCTGCATGCGAAGCATTCCGCCAGGAGTGAGTGAACGGAGGTTGGGAGGAGAGGGGGGTCGTCAAGGATGGGGGGAGAGAAGAACAAAAATTGAACGACTCGACTGGAGGAAATCGAACAAACGAAGGAACGCTGCGAGAACTGAAATAAAAAAGGAATTGCTCGTCCAACAATGGTCCAATGGGTTTAACGCCAGACAGGAAGAAAAGAGACCATTGAATGAAGCCATTCCGGGGGATGAGATAAGGACACGATGAAAACGATGAAAAGGAAAACCATACAGCCAACTCGACGGAGAAAACTCCGTAAAAATCCCATTGCAAGGAACAGACCCCTAGTTATATTTTCAGGCCTTCGCATATAATGCCACAAAAAATCGTAATGAAATTGAGAATGATTAAAGCTAATGGGAAATAATAATTTCTCCTTTCAGTCTTCTTCTCTGCTGCGAAGAGAAGTGAGATGTGAAGGACCTTGGCTCCAGATGAAAAATAAGCGTGGCGAGAGAAAGAGAAGAAGGTTCACTTAATTTAATTAAAAACTTAAAAATGCCAAAAAAGGATAACAAAGTTGACGTCACTTCTTCCTTTCATAATTGGGTCCCTTGGGAATATTTCCTTATACTTATTAATTTCTCTAAGACTTTTTAATGGATTAATTGTACGAGTAAATAAAAATGAGCGCGATTTCATTGGACAAGGATGTCTCAACTAGGGATAAAACCTCATTACACTTAACAGATGAATTTATGTAAATGATGCTCGACATTTTACATCACTTCAAGCAACAAAATGAGGCATAGACATAATCTTCTTAACAAGAGGAGACGATAAATATTGAATCCGTTAAATTTCAATCTTGAAATGGAACTTAACACTCAACTGTAAAAGTTCTAATAGTGAAGGAAAACCTTCCATATTCATCGATAGCGTCTAAGAAGAACTAGCTCTTCTCAAAATAATTCAGAAAGTTAATCTGGTAAAAGGAATCAAAAAGGCTAAACATACTTCCTATTTATTGCATTTCTCCATACGTAGGCAAATATTATTCTCTTTCACCTTTCGACAAGATGGAAATTTCCAAAAACATACTTATTGTAAAGAACAAGCATCAGAGGAACAGTCGGGCAGCATATTATATGGGTGGAGACGGGCTGAAAAGTAAAACTATCCATAGTAGACTGACATAACTGGGCAACTCGCAAGTTAAATGGTGATTGAAAATTCCATTTCCTTAAGGGCCTTCGTTATTAGATATTTTCTCAGCGGTGGATCTTTGAAAATAATTCCAACAAAAAATCATATTTTTCAAATGTTGAGCATAATATCACATTCTAAAACATGGATGAGGAGTTACCTTTTCCAATTCGGGATGCTATAATTACTGGTGCGTGTAATTTTCCGTACGCTTTCGTAGATCTCGAATATCTCTGCAACATTAGAATAGTAGATATCGTTCCGTAGGCATCGAAGAGTGTCATGTACAAAATTATCATTGCTTGCGCGACAAAAAGGGAGGATTTGGTGACACTGAGTCTCGGCAAAAGGGAAACAGGGTGTTGGATCGCTTAGTCGGGGAAACACGTACCATCAAACCACAATACCCCCCTCTGCCCTCCTCTCTCCTATAAAAAAATCCTGAATACACAACGCCCCAGGAAATATCGCACAGCCTTGCCCCGTTGGATTCTTTGCTCCACTTTCTTTCCCACAATTCAGCCCACTACATCCCCTCCCCTTCCACCCACGAAAACCAGCATTCCTCACTCTAAAACCCATACTTCAAGCTAGCCCTTCTCCGCTAACAGAGAATTCCTTGCCTCTATCCCCTACTTCCTCCTTACCCTGAAACCCCTGCGCCCTGCCGATGGTGGCACCCACCCTTTTCACGCATCCACCTCCCTCAACTCCAAGGGCACTCTGAAAAATTTTCTTTCTCATTTCGCTCTCAAAAACCTAAAAACGCTGAAGGCACGTAGAAGGCATTTACCCGCTTACATACCTCCCACCAGCCGGTACATCCCGTCCACCTTGCGGCGTTATTTTTCATCGTCTTTTCCTCCATCATAAGAGCCCCTTTCCCTTCTTTTTATCAGCCCTCCTTTCTACCTTTCTTCCTTCCTCCTCATAGGCATTTTACAATAGCCGATTTCTATTTTTAACGGGGAAACTTTTACGGGCTTACACCACCAGCAAACTTCCATTTTAACCTGGCGATTCACGGGTGCAAACACCCGCGCACAAGATTCTCGACAATTTTTCGAGACCGCCTCAGCCTTGAATCCCTAACCCAACCCGCATTATGAGGAAGGATATCACTTCTGGGGAATTCTTGCGACATAACCCTTCATTCTTTTTCACCCGCTCAAAGAACGAGGGTAATTTTCACAAAAATAATCCTTGGAATAACATTCTAGATGTTTTATTATGGCCGTAAGAAAAAAGGATCATGACTTTCATTCAAAATTCCAACAGAGTCATTAATTATTTCCCTTATTTACAATCCAAAGTACAAGATTGGGAATTCTATGCCAATGAATCATCGAAGCAGGGAGATTCATCCCAGGTTTTAAATGTCTACGAATAATTAACTTTATAAAATATCGCAGAGGTGTATACGTATTTCTCCACACAATGGCAATTTACTCGTTTTTATAGATTCCTGTCACTTTAATGCGATGCAAAGAAGACGCAAAAGCAGTGAGGTTGGCAGCGATCGAATATAGTCCTGAGTGAGTTCCCCGAAAGAAAACGATCAGTTTTACCCAAATCTTCTTCTAGCAGTAATCTGTCAAAATATAACTATCTCAGGCCGACAATTGGTTTCTGCAAAGGTGCCAGGAACTTTCAGCCGAGCTTAATTAATGCAGGGTCAGCAATATTTCTTTGAATTCAGATGTTGACTCAACATCTGAATTCAATACCACAATATTAGTAGATATGGACAGTCTTGTCCAAACCCTTCCAATTAAGGTGCAAATCTTAAAGAATCTAAAAAAAATTCCTTTCTGTCTTGCAATTTTTGCCACAACAGGTAATTTTCTCCATTTCACTCTCTTCAATTAACTATTCAACTCTCTTCTTAAATAAGCTGAATATTTGCGGTTTTGTTTGTAATCAATTTTAGATTGAAAGGGCTTTCCCGGCGAGCTATGACTTTGAATTTTCGCCATCAGCAGGTCGTGACAAGTAGCTGTGCGAATACCTCCTAAAGAATTAAATATATATAAGAACTTAGAAAAATGATAAGGAACTACTACTACCCGATCATAGTTAACTATTACTTTCACATTGGACAGTGCAAATATTTCTTCCGTTGCTTGTGTTGCAAATTAAATAAGTTGCACTCGAGATATTCGGTAGAAATTTTCATCATAGGATGGCTTAAAAAGTGAAGCATTAAATATTTCATTCATTTTTTTCATACGCTTCGTATTTACGTAATAAATGCGTTTTCAGCTACAAAATCACCCATTTTTCTTTTCAACAGTAGCAATTAATTCAGAAACCTGAGAATTATCATTAAATATCGATTGGCATATAATTTAATTCTAGATCGCAGTAGATTCAATAACCGTTCCGAGTTTTCTTTTTGCTATATATCTGCTTACACACTTTAAACAGTAAATTGGAAAGCTTTACTTTGTACACTGTACATCACGTTCAATATTTTTTTACCCCGTCATACTTTAAAGGTTGCCCTCTCCAAATGTTATTTAAAACCAAAATTATTGCAGGTTATTCAAATAATATCTAGAAAATGATTATAAGAACAATGTCAAAAATAATTTTAAAAAAACAATAATAAAGTGCTAAAAGGCGCAAATAAAATTAAAAATAGCGACAAAAAACAAAAGGTACTGCCAAATAAATTATAGAGAAAGATGAGCCAATTTATTTCCATAGAAATTCATCAACAACTGCTCTATCAACATCTCCCCAGATCATTTGTTGAACGTTTTTCACGCAGGAAACACAAAAAAGGAAACACCTCTCCGTAAAATAAAATAATGATGACTTTCGCCAAGCTTATCGAAAGTTAGGGAGCGATAAGCTCCACCTACTTTCATGATGTGTACGAAAGAGATAAAATTTACCTTTCGAGCAGAAATTAACGATATCATCCGCTACCAGCACAGTATAACTAACATGCTTGAAATGAATCTCAATCCTTCCGGCCCACCAAACCCGTCAACGCCCAGAAAAATATCCATGGGCTTGGGGAAATATTCCAGCGAAATTTTGCTCGGAGAGGGCACTGCAAAAACCACATCTGCCTACAAACGTTCACCCTTCCCTCTGAAGATATCTTTACTCCCTATCTCTATTTGGCCGACTTCTGTTTTGTTAATGTAGGAGTCCAAAAGCATTCACGGAAAGTCAAACAACAGGCCAACTCGGAGAGGAGAAAAAAGTTGAGGACAGTGGCAACGAAGCGAACGCAAAAGCAGACGTCCTTTCAGCTTTGGTCATTATTTGGAGGGAAAACCGGAAAGAGGCATAATGCGTCAATGATAGAATCCATAGCAACGGACCGCGATAGGCTCATCGGAATTAAACATGGCGCAGATTTTCCATTCATGCATGGGGAACTCGGGGGCTTACGTTACCTGAAGGGG
The DNA here is from genome assembly GCA_963573305.1 of Pyrrhosoma nymphula. Taxonomy (NCBI): domain Eukaryota; kingdom Metazoa; phylum Arthropoda; class Insecta; order Odonata; family Coenagrionidae; genus Pyrrhosoma; species Pyrrhosoma nymphula. Next base: position 101,144,633 of record OY754337.1, read on the forward strand.
GATAAATAATATTCGCACCATTAAGATGGAAAGAGAGAGAGAAAGAGTATTTCAGATTTTCCCAAACACGCACACTCGTTTCCAGTCGTTTCAAAACGGTCCCCACGGAAGTAACGGAGTGCTGACGCACAGAGATATCACAGATCAAAAGATACCGGGATTCATTCATACGACACTGCATCTACGGGCTTCCTTTAGAGCATCAAATTTCGTTACCGAGGTAAACCAAAGATAAGTAAAAATAGATGCATGAATCGTGGCAGATGTTTTGGCACAACGGGATGGCGTAGTAGGAGAAAAATCTGCTTGATTTTAGTCCAGCCTCGCCAGGAAAAAAATTGTTCTATCTACTATTGTAGCACGAGTTAAATACATAAAATATTGGGTTAAATCATTAGACACTGAAAAGTAAAATATACATAATCTGTTCCTGCAAGACTTTGGCAATATTGAATTATTCTGCATTTTCGGGTTTTCACCGCGTTGGTTGCTTTTTAGGACAACAGTTTCGCCCGTATTCCAACGGGCGTCTTCAGGTCGAAGTACCGGGGCATCATTTCGGCCGCGATTATATAGGAGCCTTCTGTTTCCCTCCATGCTCTGTGATTGGCCATTTTCCTCCCGCCAAATTCTCTTCCATGCACTGGATAGGTGGTAACCATCTTCTCTCTTGAAATGATCCTTTGTTTTGTTTATTTCTATGGCTTCTCTTATTAGCCTAGGATAATATATTGGCTCTTTGGATACCATACATGCAATACACTTTGTTGAAAATAAACTAAAAAACAGTATACAAATGTATTCAATTTAGCCAACCTCATGACAACACTTTGATTAAAAAAGGCTGATTAGCTGGGTAAAAACGTCAAAATTCAGGAAAAAATATTAGTTAGAACCCTTTTAACTCAGTATTTAAGGGGCCAATATTAACTCCTGCCATCAATCACCTAGCCAGTGTCCATTCTCAGAGGAAAGCTGACGCTGTTTCTTTCTAGAGATTAGACGTATACTGTATACGGTATTCATTTTCCAAAGATAATTCCAAAAAACAGAAATTAGGGAGTTCACCAAATAGAATCAACGAGCCAAAGAATGTCAAATTTCGATGAAAATCAGTTGAATTGAACAAAACTGGTTTCTTTTAGCAAAGTTTATGACATTTTCCATGAGCGGTACGTTGCCTACGAGGGAGCTTAATAGGTCATCATATGGATAGACGGAGACGTTTTCTATTAACTATACCTTCACCATTTACGAGTTACAGGAATTATCAAAAAGCAAACACAACAATAACGGCAACTAAACATAAATATGGAGCTGAATTTTAAAAGTATTTATTAACTTAATCTTCCTCCTCTTTTCTCCGTTCTTGGCACCTTTCATTAAAAATGTGGCTCCATTGGGAGAAATAAAACATGAAACACCATTACGCATTTAATTCATCCATTTTTTCTGGGAAAAAATAAATGAGCGACTGTACCGAAGTGAATAAAGAACGAATTTATTTACAAACGAGCATAAGTGGATTAATTCCATCCTGAAATTAATTCGTATGCATACATGAATACGCAACTGGATTGAAATCCGTCATGCACTGAAAAAATATGACGATGGGCACGCAGTGTAAACCTTTAATACGACCAGTTAACAATAAATAAATACAGGCACCAGAATGATTGCAACTTTTATTAATTATTTTTAGAGGAATTGGAAAGCAAAATTTAAGCAAAACTCACCACGAGCATTAATTCTGTAAAATAATAGAATCATATAGGAAAAGCTGAGTAATCAAAATAATTCCGACCATCCTGTGTCAGTTCAAAACACCAAAAAATAAATGAAAAGATTTAACAAATAGAATACGTTACGATAACGAATCTACTACTTATAGGTAAATAAAAAATTACTGACAATAAACGTAAAATACAGCATGAAGTAGCCCCGGCGTACAAAAAGGGTTGCTGTAACGTTATAAAAAATGTCTAAAATAAAATTCAGTATTTTGATTGTTAATCTAAGTAAACAACCAGCTAAGAGCTCACATGGGATTGCAAAAAATTCATGGCATATTGGTTAATTGAGAAAGAGGTGAATAATGAAAAGTACACCACAGAATGAGTGACGGAAATAATCCATAGGAGAAAACAACTGTTTTCAATTATAAGCAGTCATTCGTTTACCAACATTTCGAGCAGGTAAGACGGGATTAATACACCATGCACAAACTAATAAGTGCCAAGATCACTATGCCAACCTTCTAACAATGACTATTATAACGTTCCCTCGTTAACACTTTAAATTTGATTTGTAGAATATCAACAAAGAAAACATTCCACCCATAAATGACAAGCTCACAATCCATCCGAAGTCCACCATCATTTCCTCTATCTCCTTAATATTAACCAACTTCATTGTCCTTTCAGAGAGTTATTATTGAATCCTTTTCAAAACTATTAACTACTTCCTGCGAATAGCACGAATAGAACTAACAATGCATACCGGCTTCAAATTTTGTCTGGTTAAATTAGGGAATAACAGATATCACATCCTAAACATTTACAGTTTTCAGAAGTAAAAGAGAGGATATCTAATAAAAGTTTTCAAATAAAATTTAACAAAACGATTAAATTTGAACAATGCGGATTAGCGATCTTGAAAATAAGGGTGCGATTGAATGAGGTGAATCTTCAATGACGAAGGAGACGAGAATGGTGACGGTGTACAGAAGCCTTCCAAATGGAACATAAACATTAATTACTGGAATTAATTCTATCCTTTACAAATAAAAAATAAAAATACTTTCTTGTGCACCTGGCAGGAATATGTATCCAGTATCCACCCCTTCCCTCTAATCTTCGAACCCAATTAATTAAGGAATCGACCTGGTTTTCTTTATCGCTCTCACAAAATACGGGCTATTCCGAGGGCAGTCTTTTTCGAGTAACTATTTTTAAAACCGTCTTTAACTGGGGTAAGTGGTGAATGACTGAAATGGTCATTGATTTACTTTCGAAATCGTATCAACCTTCATGTGTTTAACCTCTAGAACAAAATGTGATTAATGTCATTTGAATCAATTAATTAGCAAATAATACGCTAAATTTGGATAAATAACTTTGGTATTGTAATGCACCTCTGAATTCAGTTCAGGCGACGCGCTTAAGTAAAAAACGCTTTTGATGATGAAAATTTTCCTCTCGCCTTGAAGGAAAATACTGGCGCAGTGACAATAATGATTAGTGTAAAATTTAAGATAGTAGGTATCTAACATATAAAAGAACAGAAGGGAACGTGAACGTTTGTCAAATTTTAAAAGGAAAATAGCGGGAAAGCATGATAAAAATAATGTCCAGCTATAATCCAATTTCTCTACACTTTCCCTTAAGGGCAAAAGGCCTCCTCAACAATTTGTCAAATTTCCTTTAAAATTCATAGGATTAATTACTGCAACAGAAAAGAAAAATTGGATTAGCGTTTAAAGAAAACTTTAGCCCTTACCCAACTGAATAGTAATAAACGAAAAAGTGGAGATTAAACCTCAGAAACTTGAGGAGCATATAAGCAGCCAACTTTCTGCCCAATATCATATTATCTTACAGTAAATCTCAAGGGGTGAAATTTCGATAGTAAAGCAATTTAGTATTTATTTGCACGACCCCAGGGCTCATAAAGCAAAACCCAAGCTATTAATCATAAATTCTGTTACAGAGTTTGATGTAAAGTAACTCGTTCCAGTTAACTACAGCAGACAGTAGTCGCACAGTGAAATTTACTTTGTACAAGGCGAGATTGGAGTAGATGGCCATTCATAAAACGAGGCGAGCTATTCAGCTTAAAATGAAGTTTTCGGGTCATGCGGGGGCGTTTAAACACAAAGAACTCAAAGAGATGTATGAACGTATATGCAGCAGATAAGAACGGACCTCTGTGGATAAGACGTGAAATAAATACGCATGGATAAACCAAAAAGTTGGTTTTCGAGATTTTGTGACGGAAATACGAGAATTTATGAATTGTAACAAACAGAAGTATTTATGTTCACAATTAAGATAACAATAGGAGATAAAGCTAAAAGAAAGGTTACTCACAGGTAAAATTACCTGTCTACTTACAGAGATTAATAAATTTTGTCAAAACCTCGAAAGACAGATGGGAAAATTATTTTTCAAACGAGAAGAAAGCGGGGAAAGTGGAGTGAAGAGAGATACCTGTAACTAACAACCCGAACGCCCTCAGGATTTCATCAAATTCGAAGCCATCGAAAAGGTGATTCGATTAACAGTTAGAACGACTCCGGGGGAGGGGCCATGTGAACGAGAAATCAAAGCGAGGGAAGATTACAGACACAGGTCTTGACTGGAGAGTTGGGTATCGTAAAGGACGTTGGTGCGCGTTGGAGGAGCAGGAATGCTACAAAACAAAAGAGAGAATACTCCTTTCGAATACTTCTGGATCATCATCCCACATAAAAAGTCCCGCCAGGAAAGTGCCCGGGGAAGAAGGGAGAAGAGGAGGGTAGGATTTTGGGAGGGGGTTCTCAAAAGAAATATTCGCCAAAAGGGGTGCGATTATCCCGTGGACTGAAAGAAAAAAAACCAGCGATGAGAAATAGGTGTCATTCCGGAGCACGATGGGAAGAATGGGGCGAGGACGAGGGTTAGGGATTCTGTGGGGTGTGAGGTCTAAGGGGGTGGGGAAACAGTACAAAAGGGCGCGGAGGAGAAGAGCGGGTTGGTGCGAGAGGGAAAGCAGCTTCCACGGAAGGTAGCCTCCACTCCCCCCGGGGGGGGGGGGGCAACAAAAGGAAGGATCTTCCTCCTTTCCCCTCCCCGCACCATCCTGTACACCGATCCTTGGAAGATAAGAAAAGGGGTAAGGCACGGGCGGAATGAAGGGGTACTAGGGGGAAAAGGAAAAAAGGATCTTGAAAATCGCGGCAGGAAGGAATGAAAGAGGCAGGCGAAGGTGGATTGTCGAGTATACGGGAGTGGGGGAGGTAGAGAAAGGGAGGACACCAACATGAGTACTCTTCCGGCACGGAGGCAGAACCCGATGAAACTCGCGGAACAATTAAAAAAAATGGAGATGAGCGAGAAGAAGGGCATCGACGATCCAGACGAGAGGAAGCGAGCGAGAAAGGGAGAGAGACGAGATGGCACGAGAGAAAAGAAGAACGCTTGAGGGGTTTAGATTCGAGGGGGACGGAGATGGGGAAGCAGGGAGGTGATAAACGTAAGGGAGCCGACGAGATAAAAAGAAGCAAAGGGAAATAATGGCGGGGGTGAAGACTATTAAGGAAACATTCGCCTCTTGCCGCGACATAAGCGCCACTGGGAGGAGACGCGAAAGCGAAGACTTAGGCAAGAGGTTGGGCGTCTCCAATTGGGAGTCCTGAAATCTATGTTTATTCCAAGCTATGACACACCCTATAAAAGTTGCGCAGCGAGTACGTTATGGTAATAACATAACTATTATTTTTGGTACTCTACCGATTACAGTAGGCTTGGATGAATAATTAGTATCACCGTCAGTAGTACCGTCCTTCGGATTTTGAGGCTTCGGGCGCATAGCTTTGATTGGTGCCCGAATAAATAAAAAATGAATGCATTAAAAATACCTAAAGAAAATTTGTTATACAAAAAGGGACAAGTAAGAATTCCTTCTCTAAATTGTGATCCTTAACCAACCAAATGTAACAAAACCCGGTGCGAGGCCTCCTCTAGCGGAGACTCATACCATTTGCCCACCCGTCCGTCGTTAGGGACGCTACTGGCCGTCAGCCATTTTATAACCGAAGGTACCAACTTCGTAACACTGCTTGCTTCTTTGGCACGGTAGGTATATTCCAGCCTCCCTTCATTTCATCCAAAAAGGCTGCTCTCTATCACAAGCTAAATCCATTTTCCAAATATCCCCCCACTATTACTGCCTTCGTCAACCAAACGCTCCTTACCAATTACCATCTCCTTCCTTCCAAATTCCTCCAGAAGCCTTCTCTCCTAACCCACCGCGGCCATTTCTTCGATCATTCTCCTTTTCTTCCACCACAACTTCTCCCTCCTACACTTCACCAGCTCTTAAAACTCCTCCAATCAATTCTCAATGCGCCTTTCTCATATTCCACGTCTACACGACATAATGCTACGCCTCATAACGCTCTATAGACCTAATCGTTATCATAAGAACCAGTTCAAATTCTCTCTCCAAGCGGTGAACGCAAACCTCTATAACTACGTGCTCCTGATATCCTTACTATCAAGGCCATTTCTCAAACTATAGTAAGACCAACGCAATTAGTCCCACCTGCTACAGTTTACCTGATAATATTAAGAACAAAATTAGCTTAAAATCCGCTAAACAATTATTATAGGTCTTCGTCCACCGCCGAGAAAGAGAGAAGTTCATAAAGTACGACATGGTGATAGCCGAAACAAAGCGGGTAACAAAGAAGACCGAATGGTTCAATACATGATCCATAAGTATGCCGAGGAATAAAAATGTTCTCGATAAAAAAATGCGATGGAAATTGCAACGGCGGAAATAAAAAAAGTAGCAATACCTACACTTTCTACTCATACTGTTAACCGTCTATGTTTCGATTATACACGTGGCAAAACACTAGCTACACTTACTTTGTTCTCATTTTCTTTCCAGGAGAGGTTAGAAAATATCATAATATTCTCACGTCTAAAAAACAGGCCAAAAAGTAAACAAAAAGTGTGTTGAAGAGACCACACCAGTTGAAAGTTAAAAAGTAATTACTTAGAGATAGAAAGGAAATGTGATTATGTCATGAAATATGACTGACTTGCTATTAAAATAATTAGCACTAACAGAACTCAACATAAAAACACTCTCTCGAATGGTTTCCACTTTTTAAAAATTGCTCCATGACTGAAAAAACAATAAAAATCATACATTACTGCCTTGGATAAGTCAGCATTACGGCCTAAGAATAAGGCATTGCCGGTTTTTCCATTCTCTAATTTGCACCCAGTGAAATAGCACGACCCAAATGCAAGGAGAGTAGGAAACTTTACTCACGAATATTCCAGTAAACCACCGTTATAAAATGAATTAACAGCATTATTTCGGAAATTTCATTTACTTAAAAAAAGCACCGCTGCCAGTACTCAAAGAGAAGCTTGGGGGCGCGAATCGCATTAAAACAACAAATCACAAAAAAATAAGGAAAACAAACACAAAATCATTATGAATAAAAAAGCACGGAAAACTTTGAGAATTTTTGACGATATGAATTACAATTCCGTGTTTATTTTAATGAACCAAATAATACACTTCTTCTGAACATGAATCACAATGCACATCCCTTTCGCTTATAAGGAACGGAATTTTCATGCCAGTCCGAAGAGAACACGGATGAAAGTTTTTTAACTGTAATATATGACAAAGAAAGCTAAGTGGAGAAAATTTTCGCTTTGGGCAAGAGAGCGGGACTATGATAGGGATGAGGAGTTGGTGGGGCAAGATGGATTTTGAAAGATAAAAAAAGGATTAAGGCGAAATACAAAAAAGGTGAAGACGGAAAAATTTAGAGGCAAGAGGAAAAGCCCAGTCGGCCTCTCATTACTCCGAAAATTTAATATAAATCTTCCCTTGACTACGACAACAGTTGTTTTGAAAGTAGAGCACAGCGAATAAAATCCAACATATCGTGCGAATGTTTAACAAAGATAATTTTATTGACCATGTTCCCTCCATGCTCGCAAAATGAGTTAAATCATAAAAATAAGAAAATTTCAACTTCACTCTCAGTGAATCAATCCCAAATGAGAAATTATAAAAAAAGCCCATTAATCTACAATCAGCACTTTTGAAAACAAAAATTATGCATCAGATTAATACGTACCACAGAAGATATTGAGAAGTGTAACTCTCTGAATTTACAAAATCGATAACTATATGTATACATACATATATATATATATATATATATAATAAATATTTCGTTCAAACAGGTGGTGAAAGAAAGAGTAAAGGAAACACATAAAATGTGATGACACAATGGTGATGTGAAGATGGAATGATGGCCGATTCCAAGTGAAAAAATTTCGTCTAGACCGGGAATTGAACCACGGACCTTCCGATTTCGCGCCGGCTGCTCTGACCACTAAGCTATCTAGACTACTAAAGAAACACTGGAATCGGCGGGGGGTTTATATGAATCAAACACCCCCAAGATTATGCCTTATTCTTAGGCCGTAATGCTGACTTATCCAAGGCAGTAATGTTTGAACGAAATATTTATTATTTACGCCTGTGAGCGGTTTGAGTGAATGAATGAATGGTTATATATATATATATATATACTCAATCATTCGAAAACATGACGCTCAAAGGCGCGAATAAATTCATACATTCATAGGAAATGGAAATGGATAGGAACACATAAAAGGACGAACACAGGGTTTGGTGGGGAAGATGAAAATGAGTCAAATCCAGACAGAACAAATTTCATATCCCGGCTAAGGTGAAATTTTTTCTGTCTGGATTTGACTCATTTTCATCTTCCCCACCAAACCCTGTGTTCGTCCTTTTATGTGTTCCTATTCATTTCCATTTCCTATGAATGTATGAATTTATATATATATATATAGGTTCAAATTATTATATATTTATTCGCCTAAAGTCGGTGTGTGAGTGAGTGAACGAAATATATATATATATATCTATATATATAAATCAAAACTCAACACTATATATATACCATGTTTCTTGGTTCTTCATGGTTCCTCTACCGCTGACGATGGCGTCCTGACGTCGAAACGTACAAGTTTTCTTTTGTGAGTGTCCTTTTTGCGTGTTTCTGTGTTTGTTTAGTGTATCACTGTTTTGTTTATGCATGTGCATCGTCGCCGAGAGCGATTTTCTACCAAGACATTATATATATATATATATATATATACGAGTTCGTGGAAAATCACACACGCGATAATGTAAATAAACTTTGCCACAGGTGGGGCGGAATTATCTGAGGATTCTGTATCCTTACTACTGTGAGAAAGGCAGCTTCTCGGCTGCCGAAATATCAGAAAGTATATTGTGTGTTCTTCTTTTTTGTGTTTCTATATTTAATTCCGCCCCACCTGTGGCAACGTTTTTATATATATATATATATATATATATATATAAACAGTGTCCCATTGATCGTGTGTCATTTCTAACCTATAATTTCAGACAGTTTTTTTCGTGCCACATGGATGAAATTTGGTACCTAGGTAGAAAAAAGTCGTAAATTTTGTTGAGTGTAAGCGAAATTTTATAAATATGGCCCTTTGACCCCATAAATAGGGTCCAACCAAAAATCCAAATTTTGCCTTATGGGCTTTCAATGTTATATTTTTCGAAATACATAAAAGACAGAATTTCTTTTCGAAACTTTCAATTTTTAGGTTTTGGGCACAAGAAACACGATGGAAGAACTTTCGATTTCGAAACTGCAACCATGACCCCTGAAAGGGCACAGTCAAGGTCATAAGGGTGACGAAATGCGAATCGCCGCTACAAACCTGTCGAATCATAGGTTTAAAAATATGCCAAGATCGATGGTAAGGTCTTCAGATTCTTCTTGTCATCCCGTGACCTTAAAAGGTCACTCAGAGGTCACAGGGGTGACAAGAAGTGAATCGGGGATACAGTCGTATCGAATCATAAGATTAATAATGTTCCAAGATCGATGGCCAGGTCTTCAGATCTGTCTTGCCATCCCTTGACCTTCAAGGGTCACTCAGGTGTCACAGGGGTAAAAAAGTGAATCGGGGCTACACCCACATCGAATCATAGGTTTATAAAAGTCACAAGGTCGATGGTAAGGTCTTCAGATATATCTTGTCTTCCCTTAAACCTTCAAGGGTCACTCAGGGGTCAAAGGACTCAGGAGTGACGAATAGCGAATCGGAGCTACAAAAGTATCGAATCATGTGTTTCAAAGAGTGCTCAATACGATAGTAACCACCCTTCAGGAATTCCCTGGCCTCCCACTATTGGGCAGGGGTTAAAGGCTACTAAGTGTAGCCAAGTAAATCAGGGCAACAGACGCGTCGATTTGTAGCTTCGAAAGGTTGAGGAATTAGATGATGAAGTTCCCTGATACTGCTCGTCGTCTGATGACCTCCAAGGGATACGCTCAGATAAATGGTCACAGATGTTATAAATGGCGAGACGGGGAAACAAACATGATGAATTTGAGACTTTTTAGGCCGCTTAAGTCAATGTCCTCAGATACCACCTATCATGCCTTGGCCTCTTTGGGTCATATGGGGTCGTTGATTTTGAGTTTACAAAGCAATGACAAACTTTAGTTTTAATTTCAAGTTAATTCCTTTTATTCAATTAAAAACGCTTTATCATATGTTTCATTCAAAGAAAACATTAAATATGCAAAATTAACACTATTTAAATGTTTTATGAAAATGTCGAAGCTGTCAAATTATAAATCAATTTTAATTCACTCTACGTCCCCTCTATTCCGTGCCAGGCACAATTGAAATCGCTCAATATGAGCATGTGTGAACGTGTATTCCAGCATATTTGGGGATATGAACTCTGCACATCTTGTAATTTCTTTCTTCAGGTCTTCGTTGCTTGGATATATTTTTTTTGGAACCAAACTGGTTCAAGAATCCCCAAAGAAAGAATTCACAAGGCGTGAGGTCAGGGCTTCTTAGCGGCCATGCGACCTGCGTCCCCATCGTAATACATCGCTCGCTAAAATCTGTTGGAGTATATGAATGACCGCCCGGGACATATGGGCAGGTGCTCCATCCTGCTGGAACCACACCTCCTCAGTGGTGCCGTAGTTCTCCCTCGCATATCTCGGAACAGGTTTTCCAACAGCATAGCTAGAAAAGTTTCTTTTTTTACGTTCTCCTAAAATAAGTAAGGCCCAAAACGGGAGTATCCACCATAACCATGAAGATCATCACGCCACGCTTGTCGAGGGACCGCTCACCTCGCACGTCGGGGTTGCTTGCGACAAATAGCTCCCAAAATCATGAACATAGGGTTTTGGTTCAGTTTCTCAGGCATTCAGTTGCAGAAATGGACGCTTTCTCCGTAGTCTCCCTCACGAAACTCCGACACTATTCTATGATTTTTTACGGCTAAAATTTCAGCATCCTCACTATTCGTTGCAAGGTTGACCTGGGGATGTTCAATGAAAGCCGCGGCGGCGGATGGAGCACGATAAGATGCCAAGACCAAAGCCACTACTGCCTGCCTCTACTCCGGTGAGGTTGATATTTCAAAAGGGTGTCTGTTATGGTCCCTCTTCTTGTGGTGTTCGACGTTGAAGCTGTTTTTCTCCCTAAACTTCTCAAACATACTCTGAATTGGCGTTCTGTGAAGGCAGACTCGATACGATTCGATATGTTTGCTGCCCCGATTCACTTTTTGTCACCCCTGTGACATCTTGAAGGCCAAGGGATAACAAGAGGGATCTGAAGACCTTACCATAGACCTTGGCATCTTTTGAAAACAATGATTCGATACGTTTGTAGCCCCTTGTTTGGCCTTTTATTGAATTAAACATTTGATAAAGCATTTTTATTTAAATAAATGGAATTAACTTGAAATTATAATTAAATTTTGTCATTAATTTGTTAACTCGAAATTAACGACCACTATATGACCCAAAGAGGTCAAGGTATGACAGGTGGTATCCGACGACCTTACTATTGACATTTGCAGCCTTAAAAGTCTCAGATTCATCATAATTGTTTCCCGGTCTTGCCATTACTAACAGCTGCGACAATTGATCTCAGCGTTTCCCTTGGAGGTCAGGAGACGACGAGCAGTATCAGAGAACATCATCTAATTCTTCAAACTTTCAAAGCTACAAATCGACGCGTCTGTTGCCCCGATTTCCTTGGCTACACCTAGTGGTCTTTGACCCCTGCCCAACAGTTGGATGTCAGACTGGAGAGACTTAACTAACGTATTGGGCACCTTTTAAATCAAATGATTCGATACTTTTGTAGCTCCGATTCGCTATTCATCACCCCTGTGACCTTTGACCCCTGAGTAACCATAGAAGGTCAAGGGTTGACAAGAGGGATCTGAAAATCAAACCATCAGTCTTAGTATCTTTTTTTAATTTCTGTTCAATACGTTTGTAACCCCGATTAACTTTTTGTAAACCCTGTGACCTTTGGCCCCTGAGTAACCCTTGAAGGTCAAGGGATACAAGAGGGGACTGACTACCTTACCATCAATCTTGGCATATTTTTAAACCTATGATTCGACAGGTTTCTAGCCTCAAATCGCTATTCGTCACCAGAAACTATTTTGGCTGAATAGCCCGCGTTCTTCTTTCTTCGTAGTCGTTGTCTTATCAGTTCCGGTTCTGCCGTGGTGACACAAGCTAAGTGCTCTGTTTCCTTTCCTTACCACAGTTCTCTTTCTTTCCTGACGCATTGATACATAGGGGTTGAAAAAATGCCATTAAAGAGGTGTACTATTTTGTCAATTTTAAGGAAGAAGGATGCCTACAGTTGAAGTAAGGTGCCTACTCATCGGGATAATAAATACATTATTCGATGAGCTTCAACTCTCTCTAAGTATTCTCCAGCAAACGTCCAGTCAGCGAAATAAATCAAAAAGACTGAAAATCTGCGGGGAAATTTAAGCACGTATGACCGAGAGAAACAACATTAAAATGAAATGGGGCAACAGCATCTCAAATTCGAGCTGCCAGACTTTTAACACCATGGATAACTGAGCCACATATACTGAATGAAAAACAAGGGTAAATAGATAGGCGCAGAGAATGGCTTTACTTTATTTTTCCGGAAGGAAGAAGTCATTTTGTTCACAATTTGGCTAATGTTGTCCACCCAAACCCATCTTCAACGGTAAAATGCTATTATGCTAATGGGAAGAGAAGGGTAGACATAACATTTTGTGTGCATATGCGTTTGTAGCAGGTGAAAACAGTGGTTTAAAAAACCCAACAACAGTGTAAACGGAGAGGCGAGCTCAGTAACTGAAGGCTAAAGCTTTGAAATACAGATAAGTTACCTACAGAGGAAGGAAAAAGTGAAATACTGCATTAAAAGGAATGGAGAGGGGATGTGAATTAAGAGGATGAAATAAAGCCTAGGCTATTATAAACAAGAAATGCGGCGTATGATGCGATAAAAATATATGATTCACGTAAAATAGATATTGTCGTATTAATGAAGGGAAGACTGACATAAGGAAAATACGAGCTGTTCGAGGCTATAGTTTTAAGTGAGCCATAAAAGCTACGTTAATTTTCAAAGGCAATTTTTGGACAGTTAGGACAGAATGAGAAGAAGACTAGTGCTATCCAAACATGGTGAAGTAATAAACGTATAACAAGGATTCGGATACCTACCTGTTTCATAAACAGAATGAAGAAATAGCAAGAAAACCCCCTTACGTCAGAGCTTTCCGGTGTAGTATGTAAAACAAATGAAACGCGGTACTTACACACAAGACAGAGTACCCAGCGACCATTAACTGGCAAAATAAATAGTACAAATGCAGCGTGTTACAACGCTATCCACCGTTTCCAAGCGTATCACGGAGCTACGCTACCTCTGAAATTATTCAAACCATCTGGCACCACATCCAGTCTACGTGATAGCGGTATGAATAGCGCGAGGAGGACATCTACCTAATTGGGAGCTTCCGCATAGATGCTATGGCGAAACAGAGCGATAGGAAAATGGATAGTGACCTGAAATGGGGAGAATGTAGGGTTATTAAGAGGTAAGAGAGGTGGCGGAAACAATTCCTACTGGTGAATATTCGGACGGGAGGTCGTGAGAAATAGAAGTATAAAATTGAAGGAAAGTAAAACATTTAAACGTTCTTATTCTTTCGGAAAGTAGTAAAGGCGACATAAACTTATAAGGGGAACTATCACGCGAAACAAAAAAATTAGAAGTTTCTTTATAGGCACTCTTCACAGACAAACGTCATTCAAATTAAGCAGCAAAAGTAACCCAACATGATAAATAAAAATGAAAACAATAAAAAACTTACAAAAATTCATGAGTACGTTGATTCGCTGAAGCAGGGCTTCAAAGAAACATTCTCCCATCTTAAGCTCTGGGTGTACTCACCTGTAAAAGAAAATAATGACATTAATAGAGAAAATAATAAATAAATAAATAAATAAATACAGGTATTTCATTATACACATTTTTTTTATTTTCCTGAGTACAAAGATATTTTATTAAAATGAATAAAAATAGAAGACCGTCAAAAGCCTTGGCAAAATTGCAACCCTAAACACTTAAGCTGAGCACATCAGTCTTTGAAAAGTAATCTGAGGCCTCCCAGAGTATACAATCGATATTGATATGAGAGATGATAAAAAATAAACATTGATCTCAAATACCAATTCCTTCTCAGAAGGAAGTCATGGAAAAGGCGCAATGCTGGAGTGATCTTGGAAAAAAAGTAACAAGCAATCGCGCATAGGATATCGGAAAAAACGGAACGGCCGTGTATATTGCGTGGCTTCAAGGGGTGATATCGATTGCAGTGTGTAAGTGTGGTCCCATAACTCCCAAGAGGGTGGAGAATCCCCTCACAAAGAAACGGAAACGGGAGTTTTCAAGAAGGAGAGAGCGAAGAAACGACTGATTTGCAGGTAAACCCTTTTCATGATAAGATCCGACACGAATACTCATTTCAACCAAAAAACGAATTTCAAGTTGTGACTGAGAACATACCCACCGCTAAATAGAAAAATAAAACTCATCGCGACCAGAAACGTTATGATTACCTACTAGAGTTAGTTAAATACATAATTTAGAAATGAAATTTATCGCATAACTTATTAAAATTTCAGATGAAAAGCAACAGTATTCTTCAGCTATTCAACCGAAATAATGGTTACCTGCAGCACCCAGGCTTTCTTCCTTTATGCTAAATCTCCTGCATCATGCCGGCTAATTCATATACTTACTTATTCATTAGGCGTCTATTGCCGTTGGCTTTTCTGAACGGCAGTGATGAAACATTGCTAATTTAAATCAAGATTTAAGGCTTTAAAATATCCTGGAAAAATTCTCTTTCCGGGATCAGCAAAGAAATAAGGACAAGTGGACACCTGGTACATGGGCGTAGTAAAAAAATACTAATATATTGATTATCTCAAAGCTACCTCTTCTTAGCAATCATCGAAGCTACAAGCACCCAAGATGCAACATCCAAGCTTGTTTTCAGGAGTATTAACGGCAGACCCCATTAAAAGAAACCCGAAGGAAATAAATAATTGTAAAGGCTTCCTCGATGCCCATTTGCTTTCTCGGTGTGTAGTTAAAAGTGCGCACCAAAAGCAAGCAGAGCACTAGAAAACAGGAGTGCAGAGGATGTTCTCCAGCAGAAGTATGCGAGGGGAGATAAAGTTGCATGTGTAATATTCCACATTTATGAGGAGAGCGGTCACATTGTTCACCCGCCAGGAGAGGGAAGAGCACATTCTCGCCTACTCTAACGTCTAATTTTCCCGGGTCGCGCACACGCAAGGCACCAACGAGACCATTGCCGGCGGGCAGATGCATACCCAGACTCACCTCAATCCCCCTTCTAAACTCTTTAAGGTTCCCTGAAACTCAGTAACCATTACTCTTCCTGCCCACTCGCGCCCTCCCCAGGCAAAAGTAAGCTCTACACCCGACCCATCCATTTCCCTGGCCCGTATCATTTTACCAAAAGTTCCACAAACCGCTCCCAAGATTTTATTTTTAAGATAACTATTATTATAGGTAGCCTACCATTTGGAGGTAGAAATTTCACGGCTATTGAAAACTAGTGCGCACACACACACCATATCCAGGAGCTTTGAAACACTTCCCAAAAAAAGTGAGAGCATTTTTCCAGTAAAATACTCTCTTCTTCAGCTCCTCGAATTTCCTTACCCGCCATCGTTGCGAATCGAATGCGTTCCCAGTTCCCGTCTCCACCCATCGCTTATCGGATATTCTCCCTCCGATATCCCATACAACATCTCAAATTCTCCATCTCCACCCCCCTTACTCCTGTCATCGTCGGGTTTCTCGCGCATTACTCCTACTTTCCTCATCCTCGCAATTATTCTTCCGAGTTTTCCCTCCTCCCTATCCCTTTCCGTACACAATCTCACTAGCATCGATTTTTACATAAGAATGTTTCCAAAGAAACCTATACTTTGGTTTGGTGGCTCAAGTGCCGATTTTCTATCTCGGGGGCTCAGGGTTCCCCGTTGTGGCTGAATTTTTCAGTTGAACCCCTATCCTTAATTAGGTAACATGTGGAGAACACCTCAATTGAATACTCGGTCCCATGGATAGGAAGTTAACCTGATAACATCTATGGGCGCCATTTGTTAAAAGTATGCCAACGTCAACGCCGGGTGTAGCTCCACTTCCTCTATTCCCAAATCGATCCTTTTCCTACCCACACAAGCACATAAGTGCAAAAGACGTCAGCAGTCGGTCGCATACCCAATAACCAACCAAAACGACCGAAAATTTCCATAAACATTACAGTCCCCGAGTCAAAAAACATTAATATGTTTAACACTCTGCCGAATCTTATCTTAAAGACCTTACTCAAAGTTGTCACGTTTACTTACTCAGCTGCATTCATGTTTTGTGCGCATAAGTAAATATACATACAAAACAATATCAGGCGTCACTTTTCGGAAATTGTGGTTATTCATAATGAAATCAACTTCTTAAATGCTATTCCCAAAGTATAACTCCTGAAGACCTGGGTCTCTGAATAAAAAATTGTGGGCATTTGCCAAGTGATTTGATTGGAACATAAATAAATATTATTTTTATATTGTATTTATATTTCGTTGCATAAAACATCCAGGCTCCAGAACCTCAAGGGTTGCATGTCCGCAAGAGATGGTGTCCCGATGACTATGTAAGTCCCATTCCATTCCTACTTTTTACTCAATCATGGCGAGGCAGGGAAAAAAATTGCACCATCCCGCGGTAAGAATAGCTGGAGGAAGGGCATAATTCGAAGCCGCAGCGGCTATCTGCTCTCGGTAAAACCGAGACCATCGAGGCCGTTTAAGCAATTGCCTCCGCTAACTCCCTCAAGAAAAGGATGTCCTGGGCAGAGGTCACGTTCCTGTTTTTTTCCCGTTACTCCCACGCCTCACACTCTAAGCGCCCCCAATCTCTTTCTATTATATTTTTATCTTAACCCCTTCGTCCCATTATCCCTCCTACGAAATATCCTGGGCTCTCTCGAAGAAGAGCAAGATGCTCTAATTTTATCTCCCGCCTGCCTGCAATCCACTTCACGGAATAATTTACGGCGCCGTGCATCACGCCCCCCGAGGCAACCTAACAAGCACGATCAAATGAAGCGATTCGGGTAGTAATTCTAAAACAAGTTTTACGCCGAAGACTGGTATCGATGAAGAATTTCGCGAAGAGAGATACCGGGTTACGCACGAAGTCCGTTGCATTTACGAATTTGCATAAGAGCCCCATCCATCTTCAAAAAGTAGTGGAGGTTTCGCTGATGTATAAACGCTAAAGTTCCGCCACACGAGGGAAGAAGAACTGTGTTGTAGCTCCATGACAAACATTAGACTATACATTTGGCTTCCAAATGGTCGGACATAAATTTAAACGACCACATTGAGTACTGCACCCTGGGAGGTAAACACGTTTCCAATTTTACTAAGTATGCACAATTGATGAAACTGACAAAACAGAGCATCCAATCGATATTTTTTCATATTCAAGGCCCGCTGCAGAAAAGCCTTAAATGTCAAATATATACATCATACGTTAATAATTATATTTTTTCTAAATTACAGAATTTCATTGCACTCTACATTCAACGATATTTAATTAACAGCATTCTATTGAACATTGCAAAAAGTTAAACCAGGGTGGTATTAAGAGACAGATTAAGAGTTCTCTCCCTTTCCTTTGAACGGCCATGGGTTTTATTACGTAACCTTAGGGTCTAAATCGTAAGCATTGACGTCTCAATTTCAGCCTTAGCAGAATGTCACCCAAAGTTATTCGCCTATAACGGGAGGAAAAAAACAGATAATTTCGACTATTGAACATAGCATGGGTCCCCAATCTAAAGTGAGTCCATAGGGAAAACACCAGAATTCACGACAGAGTGAAGGACTAGATTCCGTTGCCAAAGCTATAAGCTTATCGCGATACGAAAGCAAAGATTTTGACGGAACGAAAACATGACGGTGGGAGACATTCCAAGATCAGACCAAAAGTGTTCCGAGTACTGTCCCAACTTTCGAGCCTCAAGACACCCAGACTATAAATCAATGAACTGGCAGAATAACTAAATAAACAGGTATTCACGAAATGAACGGTCACAGACTTAATTAAGGTGAAATCACCATCAAGGAAGCAATTAAAAAGTACTAAGTAAATTTCCTCTCCAGAAAATATAATTTATTTCGACCTAGGTTTCAACGTGGTTATCTGATGATTGCATAACACGTCGAATTAAATTATAATTACTAAAAAGGAATTTTACATGTTATTTTCTCATTCCTACTTAAAACGGCATTCATTTTGAGGGATAATATTCTCACAGCGTTTTAAACAGACTCACAAGAATGAAATCAAAATCAAGAATGAAGTATTTTCTAACAAAAAAGTAAATGAGAAAGAAAAACGCTGAGGGTGATAATCCTCAAAGGTAAATATTAAACATTATGTTCATAGATAGACAAAAATAGCCGCCTTCCAAAGATGTATATAGTTGCACAAGGTACCTGATAAGGAGTTTGCATTCTAAAGAGAATAAGAGACACGATCTGAAAGCCCTGAAAATGGTTACATGGTTGAGAAGTGAGGACCATTTGAGGAGGTGAGGAATACATTCCATTGGCGCTAAAAGGGTTGTGAGGCATTATCAAGTGTTAAATGGTGAAGTACAGACATCCTTCGCGGAACACATCCTCAACGCGTCCGAAAAGAGTATTCCCCCCAACCCCTATGCTCCCCTTCACCAAAAGCATTTCCTCTACACCATCCCTCCCTCCATCCACCCAACCCAAACACCACCTCACCAGCCGGAACAATACGATTCCCAACAAACCAACACAAGCAAGCTGGCTGGCTCGACCGCGCGCTATGCCGTAGGGTGATGTACGGGGCGACGTCGCCCAGTCGTGTTTCAAGAGGGCACCGGGAGAAGGAGAGGAGGCGCCAGGCCGTAAGGGAACGGTCGCACGTCCATTTGCCCCACTCCTCCGGCATGGACTGTATAGGGAGGACGGGAGCGAAGTGGGTGAGGCGCCAACATTTTTCCCGAAGACGATCGGGGACGAAAGCGTTCAATACATCCCCCATTCCTCCTTCTCCCTCGCCCACGCTCCCCCTAAAAAAATAAAAACCCTTTCCTTCCCAGAACTACGGAGAATAAGAAAAAATATATACTAAGTGCACAAACATTCCCGACTCTTTTTCCCAACCAATGCTCCCGCATTCCCTCTCCAACTCACCAAAAATCACTCCCATCTTCAAGCCAACTAACACACACGTCTTATTGGTTGTATTTCTAAATATCGGAATTTAAATATCATACATGGTTATGAATTGCATTTCTGTAGTAACTAGGATGCTTTTGTGATGGAAATATAATTTCTGATTTCTACTCTTACGACTATTTCGTGGGCATATACATTTTACATTCTGCATACCGGCCGAGCGATAACCTTCATGGCTTAGGAGCCAATTTCCGATGCATTAGGATCAAAGTTTTTTTTACCACATATTGCATTACATGCCCTTACATGCTACACGCCACTAAGGCTGGTAACATGAGAAAAAGCTCATAATATATATTCCCATCATATAACATATCTTTTTCATTTTGCATTTACAATATATCACATATTCTACCTCCAATCTTACCACCATCATCTTGTGTTCCACTAATTCATTGGTGTTTTAACTATAAATTTAACTCCTTAATAGAGTCATCTTAAAAAACTATTTGCGGTACATTGTCTATCTTGAACAAATCCATGCAGAGTTAAATAGCTAATGAAATTCTTACAATTCAATGCAGAAAAAATAACAATTATACATCATCATCATTACATCACTACAATCATCAACTGACATCCGTCCAAAGATTGGTTTACTGCAGTCCTCATCTCAATTCTCTTTTCATGTAACATAATTAACTAAGAGATGAAGAACACCTTCAGAATTAGGAAGCAATCGGAAATAATTTCCGAGGAAGACCGATAAAGTAATATCTATTAAGCAAATTCTGATGGGTGCAAATAAAAAAGAACCTTAAACGATTAAAGCGGCTGACTGAAAACATAATTCACAGAAATATAGACCTACATCAAATCATTCATTGGACTAATGAACGGTGATTATGATCGTATATCGACAACGATATATCGCAATATCGCGCAGCCCTACTTACGGGAGGGTGCAGCGTTGCGAGGGATACGAGAGTTAGACGAGGATCAGAGAAGCGGGCGAACTATTTCACTCCAGAATCTCCAGATTCAACTACTCGCCCAGCATCTCCAGATTCAACTACTCGCCCAGCATCGCTCCCTCCCTGCGAGTGTATGTCGGGGAGGAGGATGTGGCGCGTGAAATACTTGCCGCTTCCTCGCAACTCATTAAAACCCCATTTCCATCTTCTCCCCCCCCCTTCCCCCCCCCCCACTTCCACCGACGAATCCTAAGCCAACTTAGCGCGGACCATTAAAAGTGCTCCGATAAGAATCAACCTCGAACAGAATAAGCCGAGCAAACATACACACACACTGATTGTGAGAACTATTGAAAAGAGAGGATTCTCACGGATTTAAACTCTCCGTATCTAGCAGTCGGTATGATAACCCGATGCTGTAAAGTTTCCGCCCACCCCCGCTAGAATAATGATTTGACGAAGAGATAAAAAGGAGATATCTCAGGGGGGTTCTCTGGCATGGAGGGAAAAGGGCCTCCAAGGAATCGATGCTCGCACAGATCACAATAAGATCTAGCAGACTACCGTCCTCGAAGCTGATAATTGCTAAGCTTTCAGATCCATTTCGTGCATAATTCCTCCAAAACAGTAAAGGGTATTCCTTAACTGTTTTGCTCAGAGGGTATTCCGTTGCTTGATATAATGGCGTGCCTTTAGCGACCGAGATCTTTATGTGCACAGCCAAGTAATGCATCCCATAAAAGTTCTTTAAGACCAAAAGGGTTACTTTTTAAGTCCCGAGCAATTTTCCTTGGACCAACTATGTAAAACAACTTCCACTTACAACAACTTTGGATTCAGCTGACAGCTGGCAATACAAGCCTGGAAGTTAGGAAGCACTTTATTAAAAAATATGTTTGGAGCATGCTCTTATATGGCAGTGAAGCCTGGATAATATCAGCAACTGTGAAAAGAAGATTGAAAGCAATGTTGATGTTGTGTTGCTGAAGAATGATGAAGATTAAATGGAGAGAGAAAATCAATAAGAAGAAGTCGTATGAAGAGCTGGAGAGAAAAGAAGCATAATGAACACTCCGAGAAGAAGAGAAAAACTTATTGGACACATTTTTTGACACAACAGACTTATAAAAAACAATATTGGAAGGAGAAATAAATGGGAAGAATTGTAGAGGAAGACCAAGAATGGAATAGATTAAGCAAATCATGAAGGACGTCAAAGTAAATAAATACGTAGGAATGAAGCGGATAGCAGAGAGGATAATTCAAGGGAGAGCTGATGCAAACCAATCATCGTATTGATGACCTAGGCACAGCAAATAATGACTTAAACTAACTTTCAAGTTCAGTAAAAGGTACCTACAATAAAGCAAAGAATTTCATCAAAGATCCAAGATGCAATGATTACAACCAATATGGATGCAAGCTAAAGGGTTTAAAACTTCCCCCCACCTCTCTCAGTCCAAAATAAATATATTCTTTCTCGGAGGCATCCACACAAGATAACTAGAGCACACGTTCCGGATGCCAAAAAGAAACGAGATATACGACAGTACAATCCAAGTCGCTATGCACGCATCCAATTTCCATTTCGATAATAGAAAGAATTAGATCACACAAAAGTTGGACTTTTCCACTAGATTTGAGTACTTTTACGCGTTTAAACTTGCATAATCACATTCAGGTACAATGACTTGTTAAGTGTGATTTAAAATGAATTTCTTCCACCATATAAAACCTGAATATTTAATACTTCCTAGAAAGAAACTTAAATCGAGAATTTTGTAATGCTGATAGTGCGTTTTTTGGGAGTAAGACTAGATATCACGAAATTAAGATATCACACCATTTTCACTAGCCTTTCACGCTTATAAACATCGTATTAATTTATATACGACATTCATGGAAGTTTTAATTTTAAGAAAATAAAGGGATAGAACTAAAGAATAAACAGCACAGTAACGAAATCGAAAGGAAAGAATAAAAAAATTCGCGGCCAAAAAGCGGAAGTAGACTCGAAGTCAACAAGTCATCAGTCTAGCAGCTAACATGATTATTGATACAGATAATTTATTATCCTTAGCTAACTACGCAACGGAGGCACTTCATTCTCCTTCAAATTAACGACCCCTATCACGCCTTGAACGAACGATCGCTCACGCTTTCCGAAACGATACATTAATTACGACATTTATGAGTCATAATCCTCCACCAATTTCTCCCCACCCAAAACCCTTCTTTTACGCGGTCCGTTAACCCTTTCCCAATCCGAAAATTTTCTTTCCTTCCACTCAACACATACCCCTCCACCTCCACACTCAAAAGACGGCCCACACTAGAAAGAGCGATGGACAGTGAAGGGGTGAGAGGTAGGAAGAAAAAAAAAGGGAGGCTTTTAAGGGGACGGGTCCGAGGAAAGGACGAGATAAAGCGGGGACGGATAGAGAAGGAGGAGGATCTCCTTCCAGAGCCGTGTTTCCTCGAGTCCAACCACTCATCTTCCCCCTTCCCGAACTCTCAACAACAAGGAGGAGAGGAGTAGAGAGAAAAAAGCCTTCCCCTTTTTCACCCCACAGCCCCTTTTCCCCCCAACCAACCAACACACACCCCTATGCCTCCCACCCTTTTCCCAACCAATTCTTCGGACTCGATTCGCTCCATTCCAGCCTCTTACGTATAGGTGGAAAAGGAAGCTTGGGAAGAGTGGGGGTGGGAATGGGGAGGTATATAAGAAAAGGAGAGGGTGTGGGAGGAAGGATGGAGGGAGGGGTACGAGATGGAGATGGAATGAGATGAGGGGAAGGAAGAAAGCATTAAAGGAGATATAGGAGGGTTGGAGGGGGCATATTTGGAACGGACCACCTAGGACGAGTGTGGAGGGACCGTCCGCCGCTTTTATGTACTATACATCCGGCGAACGCAAAAAGGAATACGACAAGGATTGGAGAGAGAGGAGGGGGGTGCAGGAGGAAGGGCACAGGGGGGTACAAAAAATACACACAACCACCGCGGTTTCCAATGCTTCGATATTCTCGAAGAAAAGGTGGACCTTTTACCGGAGGAGGGTAGAGGGAGGATAAGGTGGACCCTTGGGGGGATGGGTGGGTTTTCTTGGCCAGCTCTTCGAAAGAAGAGAAGTGGTGGGGGGAGAGGGAGGGATGAAAGCAAAAGAGGTGGGGGAACCCAATTTTCCTCCCGGACCTGCAAACGTCACTGCCAATACAGGCGGAATTGGACGGCGAGAGAAATAAATGACATCCGTCGGCGCGCCCTTGCGATGGAACTTGCGCTCTCCCCGACTTTCCTTTTTTCTCCTCTTTACTTTCTCCATTTTCCGACCGCTTACTCCTCTTCTCTCTTTACACCAGCGTTCTCCCCCCCCCCATTTTAACAAATATTTCAATAGCATACATGGGCAGAACTGTGCAGTTTCGAGCATTTTTTTTCCTTCCCGATTGTATATTCATAAAATTATAATTTTATAAGACATACTTTAGCTTCCATATGATGGCCTTCTTCCCACACTTAGATGCCACACTAATCATGGTATTCAGAGCACAGGGATTTTTTCTACGACGAGTTCACCCTCATGGGACGATTAAAAAAATTATTTTCAAAGGCATACGCGACCTCTAAATCATTGATATAGCAAAAATACAGCACACATAAATTAATAACTAAAACTTTAACACAAAAAAAGATTTTGATGAAAACTTACAATTAATCATTTATAAGGTAAAAAATGTGAGATATTCTTCAAATAAACTCTCGCATACCCTCGTCCTAAAAGTCAAATAGAAATAATTTTACCAACGACAGCCCTCAGTATAAGTCCACTCGAACGACTAAAAGTACCTAAACTTAAACAGGAAAAAAGTATCTATTAAGTATAATTCAGACTTTTACTCATTCGGCAAATAAAATACGTCAATGCATATCCGCATGCACCTCATACACGTTGAATTTTGCAAGAGCCTAATGTACATGCATTGTGCATCACATATACTCGGTCAAACAAAATGAAGCTGATGATTTAAAGATTCTAATCCAATTTAGATGAAATTCGTAGGGGTGATTCAAAAAGGCCATTAGGGAAACGTCAAACACCAGAGCGTATTCATTAGCAAAGCAATCCAGGCTAATTCGTGAAAGTTGAAGTGGATAGCATTAGTTCCATGCACTGGTGAATGTTTAATCAACAAATATCCATTCGTCAACTCCCTATAATCTATTTCTCATAGGGATAATACCTGATGGGTCCAAATGGTGTATCCACACTCGCCGCTTAAATCGAATTCCACGATATGACCGAGAGCCAAAGGAAGCGCTTCCGGCGTTTACAAACAATGCCCCCTGCAGAGCACAACGACTTTCCAGAATTCTATCGACCTTAATTGAAAGCCTGGCCAAATTAGACGATTTGAATTTGCATTTTATAACCGAGTGCGGCACAACAGCAAATAAAGAGAAAACTAATTACTCCAAGCGGTAGATAGCTCAAAAGGGAAAATGAAGAACAGGCGTGGATGAAGGACTCGGAGGGGAGTTGGGGACCAGAAACGGGGATGCGATGGAAACAAAGCAATGGTAAAAAGACGTCACAGAGAAGGATGGAAGAACATTTTCCTCCGGCGGCAAGAGCCCTCGAGTCTTATCCCAAAATCCTTCCACGGGCTTTACTTCATAACCTCTTGACCCTGCTAAAAATTCCCGTATTCCGGCGGGACAAGGGCGACGATATGGTTATATGTACAAACAGGGGGCATCCTCCTTTCAACGTACCCATCCCAACGAATAAGGGGAATGGACCCGCAAGACTTCCTCGTGCCCAACACGACGCGTCGGAGCGTCGCATGCGTTTGTAATGCGGTACATGACCGAGATGAATATCGCATCTCTGAAACGCTCAGAAAAGGGAAAACCTTGGAATGATCGGCTGCCTTCCATTCTTTGAATGGGGGACCTGTGGTGCTGAGTCTACCGGGAGCAGCACTGAAAGACTGAGGGACAGAGGAAACAGTAAGGGAGCTTTAGATACATCTACATATTACCCTGCGAGCCGCCGCATCTCCGTGTGGCAGAGGGTATTCAAACACCAGCTAAGAAAGGGGTGGGAACAGGGAAAGTGAGCGGGGAGAGGACAGAGGTGATTTTTATGTCTATGTCTTGTGTCACGCTGTTTGTGTTATTCAGTGATGGTGCGTGGAAAGAAAGAATATTATACCTACCAGTTACGCAGTATTCTCCCTTATTTTGTCGCTCTAGAGATATAGCGCGGGGTCAAAATAATATCCTCTGTGTGATAAAAAGCTTTCCTGATTTGAATTTCTCAAGTAATATAAGCCAAGCGTGTAGCCTTGAGTCTCTAACTGCTTCCAACCTAGTCCTTCCATCAACTGTATTACTCTTTCTGTTATATTAGTTTTTGAGGAAAGGGTAGGGAAAAGATGGAAAGAGGAGAAAAGGGGGGAAAGAGAGAGGTGGAGTAGTAATGAGGAGTATCCGGAAATCACGAAATGTGAACCTTGGATTGCCGTTTTCATTCAAATGGAGTGAGGAGCGATTACGGTGCTTCCCTGCGTAAAGCCCTCCTTCATACTCGGCCGCATTCAGGTAGATACAATGATAAGATCAGAGTGTAATCGGATGCACCGGAGCAAGAAATGGATATGAGTGTATAAATAGATTCTTGACAGCCAGGTGACACAATTCAGGCATACAAGAAACGACAAGTAACGCAAAATAATGATGAGTTAATGAGTTGTTGAGCATAGTTATCTACGGAACTAAACAAACACTAAGGTAGGTAGTGCTATAGATATCCAAATCATCAACTGGCGATGAGTTTTCCAAACGAAATAAAAAATAGTCGCAATGAATAATTTCAAAGATATCGATGGTCATTAAACGATCATTGATAGTTCTCACGCACATAAAACACATTTCGAATAACGGTCAAAATACTTCTGTTCTTCACGAAAGCAACAGAAAAATGAGGTTTTTTATGATAAATAAGATACCAAAATATAATTTATAATTAAATAATTCAAAAGCACCGTAAACAGAAAACTTGAAGGTGAATGTGTGTGCGCTCCCGAAAAAGTATCCGTATGGATATCAAATCAAAGGTTTTACAGTTTCAGCTAGGCTAATTTAGAATTACGCCATTCAATCATTCAGAATTTATGAGATGAAACAATACTAATATTTTAGGATGGTAACATCAATGATAGTGGAATAGAAGCATAACTCTGTTATGCGTATCATATGTAATCAATGGAGCACCGGGGTTAGAAGCAATAAGCCATGGTGTAGTTATAAAGCGATTGCTGTTTTCCTAGAGGCGCATTTTTACAATTGATACCATACGACTAAATCGTTCCGTAGGGAAGTGCCGAATTATAAATGTGGACCATACCTGCTATATCCTCCTGGACTTCATGAGAAAATACTTTCTCCAAATCATTTGATATCCACGCTTAGTTAAATTAAAGGGAAGTCCGATAGTTATGTTACCATTGCATAAGAATTCTGGTCGAGATTCTGGTGACGCATATAATAAGGGACGTCAGCAAAAAAAAAACTTTTTTTTAACCATTGTGTTAGCAAACTAATAAGTGTACTAAATAAGAATTTGTCAACGAAGTAGAGATAAAAGGCAATAGCTCAGACCTCTCTCAAGTTACTGACGTCATAAAAATTAACAAAGCGGCTACCGTGATGTGAAGGGAAAACCCCACTCAGGCTAAGCAGATCACCAAAACAATTCTGATGAATTGTGGCAATCAGAAGGCATGATGTTAAGTTCTGTACCCCTTAAAACGGACAAATCAACATAAGCTCAGGTAAATTTAATACAATAAATCAATAAAAACAATAAATTTCAAAATAAGTTCTTGTAAAAGAATAAACATATCGGCATTTTTCACTCGCTTTTGAGAGAAAATTTATTTTCGATGAATCCAAATAAATGCACCCGAACGAGAAAATAGCCTAAGGATAGAATGTAAATGTATGGTGCACGCCAGGAGCTGAAAAAAGAAAAAAATATTTCCATCAATTATAGAATTTTATGAGTATTTTTGAATGAGGATTTTTCAAACACTCGTTTTATGCGTGAAAATACTACCGCCACTGAAGTTCACCGACGCAAAATTAGCACTGAAAAGGTTCGGGGATATTATTAAAACCCGGCACGCACACTGGTACACTCGTGGAACGCTAATGCTAGAACAGAGAGAGGGAGCGAGAGAGAAAGCAAGAGGCAACCTTTTAAATGTTTCACTCCACAAATTAAAATTTCAAATTTATAGAACGCGAAGCCGATGTAAATTCTAACTGAAATGAGCGCGGCCCCGCATGTTCCAACCGAATGAACTCTTCCTACCTCCCGCGTCCTCTCTCACTTAGCCAAAAATCGAGTCCTCTACCCCCCTTCCAAGAAAACTCCTTTCCTTCCATACACATATCACCCCCTCCCCACCTTTTATAAACCTACCCGCTCTCCTCACACAACCCACATACTACAACCATTTTTCCTTTTACCACCTCTCTCTCCCTTGGAGTCTCCTCGCCATCCTTTAGCAAGTCTCCTCCATCTGCACTCACACGCGCCCAGAGAGCATCTAACACAAGCATGAGCCCGCGAAGACACACTCGCCACACTCCTTCCTTTAAGCCTCGGAGAGCGGGGAAATTACTGGAATGGGGACGAAGAAATGCGCGTAAGAAGTCCGAAATGAGAAAGGGTTCAGAGTTTTCCGTGCTGGAGATGGGGAGTAGTTGGTGGAGGGGGAGCGCGTCGGCGTGCTTAAGGTTTGGTGGAGGTAGAGGGGAAGCGCCAAGGCTTCCTCAAGAGAGAGAGAGAGCTGATGAGGAGGAGGACGAGGGGCGTATGGGAAGAAGTGGTCTAGAAAACAGTATGGTTGGAATTCATTAAGAAAAGGAGATGAGGGGAAAGGCAGGCGGGCGGGGTTCAGATGAAGAAGAAAGCAATGAAGCCGAGGAGCCTGTGGAGGGTAGGCGGGTGGCTGGGGCGCTGTGAAGAATAGGAACGTTTTTAAGGGGGAAGTAAGAGAGCTGAGTACCACAAGAAGAATCAACTAACAGCCAGCAACGCAAGCTTGAAAGCAATGAAGCACTTCATCAAAACATATATATTTTGATCATGCTCTTATATGGTTTAAAAGGCAAAGATGTTTCGTTCAAACACATACTCCGATAATGCCCTTATACGGATTTCTAGGCATAGGTGCTTCATCAAAATATATACTTCGAGCATGCTCTTACATGCATTTTTAGGTAAAGATTACTAAAAAAAGTCAGATCACGCTAGTTTCAGGGTAACTCGGTACCTACATATTATTTAACCCCTTATCTCCATCTCTAGAACTGATATAAGCGATAAAATAAGAGAGTTACAGCGCTGAACTGATAGTTTCTCCCCCTTTTCATGCACCATTTGTGATTACAACAGAAGCATAGCAAGACACTTCAAGCTCTCTGTTTACAGACATTTCACTTAAACCCTTTACCTCTTCCAATTTATTTCTCTTAATCCCTAACTTTTTCAATATTGGTATCTTAACATCCCCAGCCACAAACCCCAAACAATTGGGTAAAAAATCGTTGTAGATATGACAGAGTGACTTTAAAAATCTGACGATAACTGCACATTACCAAGCAAGTTTAGAAACCATGGATGGAAGAAATTACCAATGAAGAAGTCCTCCGAAGAGTGAAAAGAAAAGGTTCAATTAATGCTGTCAAGAAGATGAGGCAAACTTATTGGACACCGTCTGCCTATTGAAATATTTGAAAAATTGACTGCCTATTACAATAGCCTATTGAAAATAGAAGCGGAAGGAGATTGATAAGAAAGAATTACCGAGGAAGACGAAGAATGGAATAGGGTAAATGGCAAAATAAAAATGTGATAACGCCACCGGATAATTGTTGTGCCCGATATTTACGCACTTTTAAAGACCAGAATAAGTGAGATATGAGGAAGAGGATTTGATCTACTACGAGGTGAATAGTCTGATACAAATTGGACACAATTTTATAGACCGGAAAAACTAGATAGTTGGCATTATTGAGGCAACTTACCCACTTACCCAACTCGAATAAAATTATGAGGGATGTCAAAATGAAGACTTGCGAGGGAATGAAATGGTTAGCTGATAGGAGAGTGGGGTGGAGACCTGCTGCAAACCAATAACCGGATATGATGACTGCTGATGGAGGAAGGGAGGAATGAAGTGGTTTAGGTTTGGTGTCCTCGCTTTGAGTCGCGGGCCAAAGCTTCTTCGCCACAACGCCGGGAGGAGGAACAAGGCGATTCTTTAAACATACCGAAGCCACATACCCCCACATAAGAGCTACTACCCCTTCTCGCTCCTCTTCTTCCCCTTTACCCGACCAAGAACAGCGCGCACCCCTGGAAAACGAGCGCCTTGCTGAGTCTTCGCCTCGCCCGCCGCCGCTCGCGCCATCTTCAATCCCATTCACGGCGCTCCCATACGCTCTGCTGCATTATCAACCCTTCGGTTTTAAATCATGAGCATTCCCAGCCTTGGTTCCCGCGCACACCGAGACGAAGAGCTCCTCAGGCTTCCTCGCAGGGGTAAGGGGAAGATGAGGGCGGATAGCATTTCATTACGCGTCGAGGCATCCACGGCAGACGCCCAAGTGCAGCGACGAAGCATAAGGACGTTGACGGTCGGAATGTCGTAAGTTAACCCCCCACCGGTCGGGTTTTAAAACCCTTCCACATTTACCTTTCTTGCAAGCGACACACTTTCCAGAGACGGAAGAGTTGCCTTTCATGATAAAATCACGCAATAGCAGTACTGAAGTAGGTTGATAGAGTCATAATTTCACGCGAGTCCCACTTTTTTGTCATCTGGCTAGGAAGGAGAGAAGGTTGATTGGATAACTTACAAAGATATATACCCAAATGACTGGAGGAGCTACTGAGGGGTAACGACGCGAAGTACTGAATTGGGTGAAAGAGGGAATACCTGT
Source organism: Pyrrhosoma nymphula (assembly GCA_963573305.1). NCBI lineage: Eukaryota > Metazoa > Arthropoda > Insecta > Odonata > Coenagrionidae > Pyrrhosoma > Pyrrhosoma nymphula. Next base: position 101,175,110 of record OY754337.1, read on the forward strand.
TTGGTAGGCGTGGGAAAGGGAGAAAAAGAATACGAATCTGGGACAATATTAAGGTAGGCATCAGCTACGTAGACTTGAAAGTGGACTTATCATTGGAAAATCAATTATTTTAGGTAGAAAACATTAACGACAACAACTCCGGGGAAATCATGGATGGAAATGTCCAAGGACCTATCATTTGATTGGTATGATATCAATGATGTCATTTAGACGGAATGCTTAAAAAAATAAGTCGACCAAAACCTCATTGGGGCAATAATTCTGTGAACGGCTTCGGGAAATGGCCATCCATGGGATTTGGTGTAAGTTGTCTCCAAGCACTACCACTACGGGCTTTTCCACTCGTAGCGTCGTAACTAAGACCCGATTACTTACGAAGCCTTGCCTTGCACGCGACACACTTCCGGGTACGAAGCCGCGATTCTCAACATCGTCTCATGTTGAAATCATCCCGTAATAATGTTGAACGGAGAACAGAATTATCTTATGTATACTCAGTTTTATATTTCACAAAACTGTTTCATGGAAGCGGACAAAAAAATTAACACTTAAGCCCGATAATTTCAATGAAAGAGTTTTAAACGGCTGAAAAGATCAACACGGACACCCAATGGAATAGTCGCAAGTCTAAGAGACAATCGGATGCAAACCACATTCTGTCGTGGCGCCAAAGGCGATTCATACATTTGCTTTTCTATTCAAGGATTGGTAAATGCAGCCCGCCTAACAGCACTAATACCTACATGTTTATACTTTCCCTCATGACCTCCCAGTTCTCTGGCTTTCCTCTCACACGCCTCCCTAAAATGCATTAGTGCTACCGAAATTTACGAGAACGATATTTATGGAACTACTTCAGGAAAAAGGTGTAATGTACAACAGGAATTCTATAAGGCATAGAATGAATTAAAAAAAGAGGTGCTAAGATATAGCGTATATGCAACTGGGATGCAATAGCCCTCATTCTTTCCAACGAGTTTGAATGTGTATTGTAGGAACTTATCAACAAATTGCCATTTGGAATGCAAATGTACAGTAAAATGTAGCGAGTTTCAATGCCCATGCCAGCGGAGCGCTTTGTTTTTTCCATTTTCAAAACAGCTGTCGAAAGTTGCTACATCCTACAGTTCACTGACAAATCGAATAGATATATAGCACAAGCCTACTTGATGATAAGGAAGCTTCTCCTGGACCAGGAGTATGCAAAAAATCTGCTGATATTTAAATCCTGTCACGGAAAAATAACGGACTCAGTACGTTCCCTTCCCTTTATTCCCTTTGATTCTGATCCAATTTAATGAATTTTTTGAAACGTACTTAAGTAATATGTTAAAGAAGCTAATTTGCATACTCAAAGCAATTTTCACCACAGTGTAACACCACCACCGTGAAAATTGCTTTCAGTCACAACAGTATTAGGTAAAGCTGATACTCATGAAAGTACAAAGATACCTGCGGGAGAGGTTCTTCATATTTTTGAAAGACTAGCCAGAATAATAATCTAACGACTATCATTAAAAATCGAAATTAACGTCATTGCTCGAAATTATCGTCATTCGCAGGCCACGGTGGCGGCGTGGTAAAGTTCTCGTCTGCTAACCCTAAGGTCGCGGGTTCAAGTCCCGCCTGGGTCGATTTTTCAGCTCCCAGGGCATGGTTGTATGTGCTTGTCCGTTGTTGATTGTCAAATACCCCAATGCAAAGTCCATAAGTGCTGTTTTTGGTCGCCATGGAAAATTAATTACTCTCAAGTGAAAAAACTGATTGGTACCTAACCTACGTTTCTTGGATTTTCATATTTATAAGTTACTACCTCGGAATAGTTCTAGATGTCAACCAACTATTTACCATCGTTAGATATATCGATACACGCTTCGACGCAAGAAAAATTTAATCTAAAACAACAGTTCTTTGCTCCACGTAAAGAACAAAAGGTGCCGTGGCTGGCCAATAATTTTTACATAAAAATTATCGTATCATGAACGAGGACAATATGAAAGGTTCAGGTTTGCATTGCGAGAGAACACAAGAAACTTGCACTCCTTAAGACTTTTTTCATATAGCGCTTATTCCGTCGATCAGTGTGCCAGCGAATCACCGTTACCTTGAAATCAATCCATTTAATTCGCTTACGAAAGGTTGGTTTTCATAAATTTCCCAACGCAAGGTCTCGAGAATTCCATAACTTCACTGTTTAATGATTTAAGTTTCGCCCGTCGCAACAAGATGCACAGGTTGGCCTTGCATCCTCACCGCCGTTGTCCTCCCTGTATCCAAGTCTTTAACTCCCTCGCCACCACCGGCCTCGGACTCCCATTCACTCTAATGCCAAAACCGACACAGCCCGCATCCCTAAGTCTTCCTCCGGCCCACTCCCAGGAGGAGGAGCACCTTCTTCCCTTCGCCAGCCAAATTGCTTTCCGCCCTACTGTCCCCAGCATCCACCTCCATGCAATCCTAAGTCTCTCGTCCCCCATTGGTTCAACCCACCCACTTACGTCCCGCACAGTCTCCTCCTACTCTCTCTTTCCTGGCTCTCTACACAGTGCCCCTTGCGCGCAAATATAACCCCGAAGAAGTAAGCGGATGGGAAAATGTTGGTGAAAATAACACGGGAAATATACATACACGGCGCCGCATTATGAGGAACTGAACCGGCTTCGTAAATATTAGAGAAAGAAATGAGCCACGGGAGGAAATTTTTACCTCCACGCGGGTATCCTCTCTTCCTCCTTAATCCTCAAGTGTTCAGGAAGAGTTAGAATGAAGAAGGGGTGGGAATGTTTAGGGAATTGGATGGCACGGAGATAAATAAGGGTCGCACGGCGTACATTTCATCCGAATCGCTCTTTTTTTTACTTTTAACCCCACTGCGTTTTACTTGCAGCAGCAGAGCGTTTAATGGATTCATGGGGCCTTTGCACGTCCAAGCTGGTTTTCGTCTCGTGAAATAATCGCCAGCAGGAAGAGTTCACCCTCTACTGTAAAACGTTGAGGGAAATTAACATTTCTACGGATCGTATCTTTATCGCTTCCAATTCAGCGACAGATATCAACAGAGTAAAAATCATGGTGAGCGATTTTTCTGATATAAATCATCAGGAGCGAATCTCATTTAGGTTAAGACCACCAAAAAATGGTTTCTGCAATGAATCTATGGGGAATACACGAAAACCTCATGGTGTGGCTTGCCATGAGATCGGCTGAAACCAGACAGATTATGAAATTACCCTGTCATTATTTTCTGCTTAGGTATATATTCAGATATTCCCTCATTTTTAATTATCATACGAGAATGAAACTAAATCGTCAATTATTTCTTTAGCTAACAGCAAGAAGGGTAATAAAATAACTCGAAGCACGAGATAAGCTCCAATGACATTTTCAATGCATTCGAATCGACATGACCGTATTATTTTCCATGCAATGACACGGCAAAAAAATAAGTAGGCTACTGTACGTGCTTTGCTTGTCAAGGGTTTTTTATGCATAATAGTTACATAAAAAATAATAAAATTCCTTCATCGAGTTAAACCCATGATGAAATAAGATACTATAAATATAGACGAGCTGCAAAATATAGATCACACGTCAAAGGCAAGCAAATAGTGTTGTTACATAAAATTCAATGTTGTTTTCTTCCATTAATATGAAATTCACAACAGATTTATAAACAATTATTTAACTGAAGTCCCAATGCTCCTTCCTCACATTATGAATCATAGGATATTACATGTCGCTTACTGCAGGTAAAAACGGTCAAAATACTTAATTCATGTATTTTATATTAATTCTTTGCCATTCCCGGTATGTCCGCCATTCATACCCTTGACTTTCCCATTCTCGACACTTTTTCCTGGCAAGCTAGAATTCAAAGATTCGCCGGCCACCTTTCTTGCAATTTAGTACCAAAATAAAAAAAGATAATGAGCAGTATGTTCCGGGGTGATTTACAATGCACGTACATATTTCCATTCACGCCCTCGTGCACAGAACCCCAGCCAACTCCCAGTTCACAAAAAATGTACCTTTCTCTTACCTTCGCTTTCATGAGAAGACTAAAAAATGAAATAGCAAAAGGGGAAAAAATTTCACCCACAAGATGGGTCCGGAGTACGCCCTACATGCGTGTTCCACCTCTTCCCACTCCCGAAGTGGAGCGAAATGGGAGGGCGCTAGGTGGGGGGGACCCGGACTACACAAGGAAAGGCAAGGAAGATGCCATTTCCACGGCACCAAGGATCCTTACGACTAATTTGGGTGCTGGTTCCCTCTAGCGTGGACCCCCTCCGCGACCAACCCCCTTAACCCCCACACCCCTCGATGGAACTCATCCCGGGGAGCTCAAAACTAACCCTCTCGCGCCACCCTCTAAATTTTTTCCTGTAGAAACCAGCCAACCAGGGCGCCTGGAGAAAACGTTCACTTAGGGGGGGGGGGGTCTTAGTCCTTCCCCCGTTCACCTTTTGTCTCCTGCGGGACTTCGCGCAAAGCCGTCCCCATCCAGAGTGTGTTTGCCCTTCTTCTACAACCCCCCCAAAAAAACCCACCCATCCTCCTACCAGTAGCCTGACCTCGCCCTCACACTATTCCGAAACCTGCCTCTTCCCAGCGTTCCTTCCTCATTCTATCTCGCCCTGATGTTCCTTTCCCCGCTTGTCCCAACCCTCCTCTTCGCAAAAAAAGCTTACCTATGCTAGCGCTCCCTAACCCACCCTCCTGTGGAAGTTCCTATCCCCCCCTCCCCCGCAAGGCAGACAACAAGCCCCCCCACTCTCCCTTCTACTTCTCCCCCATTCTACTCCCCGCACTGTCCCTCCTCTTTATGCATGCGAACCGGCCAATTCCGGCCATCGCTGTGTGGAGATCCCCCTTAGCGCAGGAATTGTTGAAACAAAATTCGCAAGCTACTGTTACGGCGCCACCCGCTCATTCCCTCCCTGGTTTTAAAAATTTATTTTACTCTCCCGGAAATTAAAAACAGAAGAAAACAGGAGATGAAATGGGAGGATGGTGCTCATCTTCTCACGATTAGCAGCCTTTTTTCGGGGGTGTGAGGATTTATATACAGTTGATGATCCGCTAACTCTTAATGGTGATGTTGCTTATGAAACACACAACACCAAGTCGTTGCTGTGATAAAACTAACCATGGCACGCAGAGAAGTACAAAAATATTCAGAAAATTTTCGCATAAAATCATTCTAATTCCTTATGAAACACCCAATAAACAAAGCATATCAAATGCGCTTGTATCGTGCGTGATTACAAGATACAAAACCATGAAATCAAATTCTGTAGGTTTTCCATTTGAAAAATTTCCATGAAAGCAGTCAAGTCCGTCCTACATGGAAATGAAGTTCATTAACTCATTACACCAGGTCAGTATCACTTTACACAGGACATAAATCAGCATTGTAACACAGATATACTGCACGAAAATGAGAAAGACGTGTGAAGACAATTTTTATACTACTAGGAAACTAAAATTTCGGAGGGGACAAATCTAAGAAATTTGCTACTTCTTCGCCAACATTATCACAGGAAAAAGCAGAACCTTTCCACAAGAAATATCTTCTGCAAAAATGTCTTTCCAAGATTTCAGTACATTTAATAAAATATAGCAGATATGTTTTAGATAGAAAACGGTAAAGTCGTTTTATGCAGGCAAAGAAGGATAAAAATAGAGGGGAACAATTAATTAACGCTTGACCGCATTATGTATATTTTTTTAAAGCCTGTAAACCTGGTCGGTAAATGTTAACTTTGGAAATTACATGTTTTGGTGAATACACAACCGAAAAGGCCGAATTCCAAAAAGACGCAGAAAAAAAATAGAATTATTCTCGTCCATACGTCTAAGAGAATTACCAACTTTTAAACGAAGGAATATTTAGAAAATAGCGTTGCGCACAAACGAACAATAAGTTGATCAACAAAGATCAATTAACCTTACCCTGAAATTAATATTCGAAGAAAGACAATTCACTTTCCACACAAAGGCTAACATGGTAATTTAGAAACAACCGTTTATCCATGGGGCAAACAAATTTAATGGAAACAGAAGCGACATAACCCCCAAGCCACCCAAAACTTCGGCTGATTAAAGTCCACTGCCCACTCTAGATCACATCCAATCCCACAGACGTTGTCGCTGGGGAGAGGAAAGGCACTTTCTCAAGGGATAGAGAGAGCGAGTGGGAATGAAGGAGGGAGAGAGATGTGAGAGACGAGGGGCATTTCCAGGTAGGCACGGAGGGTTTAGAAGAAGAGAAGAGGGTTTTCGGAGAGAGAGAGAATGGAGGTAGACTCGAATATCCCACTCCCACTCTCCCGCAAAACCCTGTCTCCCGGGACGGTGGCAGAAGTGAAGGCGAGGGGCTGCGGGATGAGAGTGATCCCCTACTTGGTTCCCCTTGCCTTATTTCAAACCTCCCCCGCCTCAACTTCTCTTGCCCTCCTCTAAACCTCCTCCCGCTCAAAACCAACCAGCCCCCTCAAGTCACCCCTCTCTCAACCAATCCTGTCTTTCCCTCACCCCGCCCATCACTCAGGTTGCTGAATCTTCAAGCAAGGAATTCTATTTTCCAAAGCTCTGACGACGTCCGAAGGAAACCGCGATGCTTGTACGAGTGCTGGGGGAGGTTAAGGAAAGGGAAGACCTTGTCTCCCTGAAGACCCTGTACCCCTGGAGAGCTATCCAAGAAACACATAGCTCAGCGTGGAGCTTTTCCTGCACGGCGGAGGCGTTGAGGGAGAGGTCTCAGAAAAAGGGGGGTCGGTGTAACTGGATGTATTTTTCAATCATTGTTACGTCTAGCATTAAATTTAGTATCAGTAAAAAGAGTACCTAGAAATTGTACCACACAAAATATTTCTATAATATATTCAAATTAAAATGAACCGAGGACCCTTCGCTCCGTTATTTTGCATAAAAATTATTTTTATTTACCACGCAAACAAAATAAATTTTAGTAAAACATGCAATTATTAGAAGTCATGGAAGATTATCTTCGCTGCAACTAATTGACTCTCGAAGTTAGTTTGTAAACCAGATAAAAGGTCTAAAAATTAATATTATTAAATTAAATTCGGGCATATGGCAACATTTTATTATTAATATGGTATCTAATTATCTTTTATAATTAATTCCACTGACTTCCATTGACTGGTGACAGGTAGTACAACCCATATTTATAACATCCGAAGAACGTCTGAACATAGAAATTAATTGAAATCAATATCCAAGATATATTCACGAAATAAGGGTTTGGTTGACAACTACAGGGTAGGGCCAAAAAGAAGTAGGACTGAATTAATTAATTTTTTTAATTGAACTAATCGCTACAAATCCTCAGTAGCCTTCGAAATAGCACCCTTGTGCTTCTACACAACACGTATAACGCGATTCCCACTGCGCGTACGCCTTCTGGAACTCGCTTTCCGGGATCCTCCTCAGAGATGCCGGGGGGGGGTGAGGACACGTGACCACCCTTGTACTTGGCCTCAAACCCCCGCGTGCGGAGGACGCCCGCGGAGGACGAGGACGCACGCGGATCGCGACGACACTTCTTACCAGAGGTTCACGGAAATCGACGTCCTTACCCTCCGCTTGCCCGCAGGCGACTGGTAAAAACATCGGTCTCTTCCGAAGACTTTCCACTACCACGCCCAGGTGGTCCGACCCCCCTCCACCGCTCGGTTCGCGCTACAGAAATTCAGTCCTAATACTTTTTGATCCCACCCTGTATGTCAAGCATAAGAAGTATCTCTTATGCAAAATAATTTCAACAATATTACCTTAATACGCTGAATATTTATCACCTCGCTGCTTGACGGGGAAACTACAGCATTTTAATGAAGAGTGGCAATACGTATTATTTTAGTATGGCTTTCATCTTATAACCTGTATTCAAAATACATGTGGTTACGAGAGAAATGCAGTGAGAAATATATGACAATGGAATATCCTTGCTCACGAAGCTACCTACGGTTTGAATTTAGTTCACCTCGTTTTTAAAACTTTCGTCCGTTTCTCTGGAGTACGATTCCTCCAAGGCGTCTTTTCTATTATTTTATTAATACTCCTTCAACGACGGAGATCAAAACACGGAAGAAAATAAAGGAGTAAACAACGTAGTTCACAATTGTCAACATCATTGAAAAAAATAAACCACCATTCACGAGAAATCTCTGTCATGAACCAAAGGGGAGGTCAAATATTAAGAAAAATACTCCCATGCCGGAGAGAATAAAGAATAAACAAAGAGTTTCCCAGGGAATTCCCGAACCAGTATCGTTCCCAACTTTCCATCCAACTGCCCTGAAAATAATTCCATCCCCTACCTCCCCCACTTCGTCCTCCTCCCCTACGCCACCCAACCTCCCACGCAATGTTTTCAGCCTTATGACCCATTTGACCTCAGACCTTCACACTGGGGACATTATGCTCACGTGAGTCGTAAAGATGGGTCGAAGGGATAGAGTCGGGGGAAGAGAGAGAGAGAGATAAGGGCAGGGGATACGACAGAGAAAGAAAAAGAGGAAAGAAAATGAGGAACAGCGAGAAGTGGAAAAGAAAGGAAAATGGGCAAAGGAGGAAAAAGTGAGGGAGGAATAAAGGGAGAACGAAGGAAGACGGAAGGAGAGAGATATATAATAAGGAAGTAGTGGAGAAGGGATGGTGGAGAGAACGCGGGTCGCAGAGAGACGGAGTGGGAGGGAGAAGTCCCTATGAAACACAAAAAAGGAGCCGGAGAGGTGGAGGAAAGATCATTTAGATGAAAGCGCAAGAAGAAATGCGAGGTGAACTGCAAAGAACACTAATGGATTAGACTCCATCTTGGAGAAATATCTTCCTCTCCCTCGGAGGACTCCCCCGCCACCCCAAACCGTTACCATACCTCCCCTGTTCCCTTACTTGCATAAAAAATACAAGGGGGAAGGGTGATGTCTCTCTTCTCTATTCGGCTGAGTCATGATTATGTATGGTTTGTCCAGAGGAATTCCAAAGGGTGGTGTTCTAAAAAAATAATAATAAAATACGAGAAATGGGAAGGAAACGAGGAAAAAAGATGTATAAAAAATTATACACACATATACATATATGCACATACAAGCGAAAATATTTTTTTTCCTTTCATTTTCATCTGTATTTCTTCCACCCATCAAAAGAATACTAAAATAAATCGATGGAAGGCGAATAGGGAGTGTTTTCCCCAATTAAAAAAAGTGCTGCTCTATCTTATAGCACAATGTAGACGACAGCTTGGAAGGCGAGAGAGGTCTCGCAGCAGAATAGAAAAAGAAAAGAGATATTTTAAAAAAATGCGAGATGTATTTATGCGAGGGACATCTGGGTTTGCTCCCCAGATTGTCCGTCTGTACACAATGAAGCTTACACTTGCAGATTAATGCACGGAGTTGATGTTTCTCTACTTAAAACGCTGCGACGACAAATGACCAGCTTCGCAAGAAAGCCATACCTACTTTCATTACAATAAGTCAGAGCTACGTTTAAAAACTATCATATGAGGTTGATTGTCAAATATCAGAACCAAGACTCCTCACATCTTATCAAAACCCTCCACTACCTCAAAACCTGTAGCAATTTGCCCCCAATATTTAATGCTGAATGCACAATTTTCACTACTTCACTATGAAATGGACGTCGTTTCGCTAATTATAGGAAATAAAAGCCTCATAAGCATAAACTCTTGAAGAAAAATGTGTAAATTAAAAAAATATTTTAAATCCTCAACGCAAATTCGCCGACCTTCGAAGTCTTCATATTCCATATCTTTCTTCTATCTTTTTTTTTTCTTCGATATTCCTTAAAACCCACCCGACCCTTGGATGGATTGGATATTATTACTAACGTGCGACTAGGTCTTTCAACAGCCAAAAATCTTAATTTCCAAAGGAAGTGACGCACAAAGCGCAACTCAATTAAGCATCTTTTGCGACATGACGTGTGTCGTTTCCAAAAACAATTACCCCATCGGTATAAACTTCTGTTCAGAAAATACCCACAGCTTTCAAGTCATAACAAACAGAAATTCCTTCTTAGTCATTTTATTAACGAAGATCAATTTTCCAGACAAAAATAAAAGGCAAAAGAAATATTTTAACAATAAACTTCTATTCCAACAAAATTAAGGTACCATGAGTACAATATTTAAAACATTAGAATAATTGTTTATCATAATTAACAGGCATTCGCACCCTGAACTTACATTTAAGAAGACTAATTTAGAATTAAAAAATAAAGGTAAAAATGAAAAATTCATAAGAGCTAACATTCATTTCAACAAAAGCATGCATAAATATAAACGAAGGAAAATAGAGCTCATCTAAATTCGCAATTATATTTCATTGCATGAATGTAAAAGCATGAATATTATTTTGAAAAATAAATGAATTCGCTTTCAAATTAGAAAGAACAGGCTTAAGTTACACAAAAGTCCGAAAAGCGTACGGGCTAATCCATAAGAGCATGCAAAAGGAGCGAATGTAAATAACCAAGACACATATTTATTCATTCATTCATTCACCAAAAATGAAAAAATATATGGGTGTCAAGAATATGGGAACTTATTTATGTACGCATATTTTTCACATAACTTTTTCGTGAAGAGAGAATGGACCACGAATCGATCCCAGAGACTGCTTCCTTGATGAATAATCCACATCACTTACAGGCGTAACAATGCGTTTAGGAGTTTTTTTTTGTTTCGGGATGAGTTATGGATAATTTACGGCGAGAGTAATTGAAAAACGATGGCAGCAGAAATGAATTTAATGGTCTTACGAGAGTTAGAAAGTGCCACGCACTCTACAATGACGGAGAGGGACACAAGTTTCATTGCTGCATTTTTATAAGTTTATTACTGTCCTTCAAAATACAGAAATCCGTACCTTGAGCCAAGATTCATGTTTTCAAAATGGAAATATTTCATCCGGGATTTATGAACACAAAATAAAAGAAAAACATGGCCGCACCAACTTCCTATTCATCTCTGTACAAATATTTTATGAAATGCTGTGGCTATGGACCCAAGAAAAAATTTTTGGCCGTGAAAATAATTTACAAATTCATTTTAGACTCCGAGAAGAGAAGTTAGACACTGTATTACAAATGTAGATGTACTTATTGTACCTTCATTTGTTTGTCATACCTAGATAATGTAAAAGGATACAAATTTAAAGCATAAAAAATACACAACAATTTATCAAGTACACAATAAGCAATTTCTTCACTTGACAATCAGAAGCCCATAATTCCTAAATGTAATACTTACATACTAATTTTAATCACTGCAACCTCATTTTGAACATTACAACACAGAAATAACAATTCGTGAGATGATACTCAAATTGTCTCCGAATCAGCTTCCTGCTCAAGCAGCCTAAATAACTCTTTCCCTCGAATCTTAATGATGAGTAGATATATCCAGTCCGACGTCCAAACGTTTTAATGACAATAAGTCAAGAGACGCGCGGGATTAAGAAAAAAATCACTCACTACGTCCACTCGTTGTCTCATATTGGGAATTAGTAAGAAAAAACGGAGAAATTGAAATGTGATATTCGAAAAAGGTGTGTATATTCGTGTTTCAAAATGAATTTAAACGTTGCAAAAATATGATTTGCAGGGGCATATAAGGCAGAAACAGAAATATGGCAATAAACTAGACTTGTGTGCGTACGAACAGCGCACTATGGGGTTAAGCTTCATCGTATACCTCCAGAAAAACTATGACAGTAACAAATTCACAGTTGTTTCCTTAATATTGTGACAAACAATAAATATTTATTTGACGACCAAATGAGAAAAATACATGTCATTACTATTAAAATGAAAAATTGCATAATATTTTAAGAATGATAATATTTAATTACAACTAAAATAAGTCCTTATTCTTCAATATTTAGCATGAATATAATTTCTACATGCTGCACATTTAATAACGAAAATGTATTGTACTATTTAGAGCAAAAACAGACAAAAAACTTAAGAAGTGCAAAAAAAATGATTAATACGAAAACAAAGAGAGCAGAATATACGGGTATGTGATTTACCAGCGTAACAAGGCACACATGGAGAGCACATGCAGCCGTGACAAATGCAACGATATAAACTCGGGAAGAAAAGGATTCCCTTGTTCCATGAAAAAAAATTGAAAGAAAAAATGCAACGAGGTCCTGAACGACGCCGACTTATCTCGATAGCAGCAAGTGCATGGAGTGGAAAAATTAACGGATATCGCGCAGGAGGTGAGATGGGGGGCAGAGGAAAATTAAGGGCGGAGAGGAAGTTAAAAGGTTTGGCAGATAAGGCGAAACGGGGAAATCTTGGCAAAGTGAACGCAGTGAAGAGAAGTGGGAGAAGGGGAGGTAGACAAGGAGGAGGCTCTTACGGAGGAGGGGAACTCCAAACAAGAAGGTAACGATGAGAATGGCTAGACAAGAGGGAGAGGACGCAAAGAGGGCGAGGAAAGCCCTTAGGCGGCGGAAAAATGGGGGGACCAAGGCATAACGACATTAGAGCGCGTTAAGAGGAAGGTGGAGGTTAGACTGAAGGACCAAGAGCGTGGAAACGTAAGGTGGTGGACCAAGACAATGGAGATCCAATTGAGATGTGGAGGGCATTGCGCTGGACTCCTCCACTATCCACAAGCTCCGAACAGCGAAATTCAATTTCAGGATTGCTCGCTGGTACAAAATTGCTTCTTATAATCCCAATAAAAAATAAATGACGTAGCATGTCGAAAGAAAGACGACATTGAGAAAACCCCTATTGAAAAGAATAACTTGATATATTTAAATGGGTAAAAAGCCTCCGTAATCACATATGTACTTAACCTCCAATCACGGATTTCACAAGTAATCCACCATCAACAGTGATAACATGCTCGCCAAGAAAGGTTTTTCTGTCAATTATAATACGCATTACATGATTGCTACGCATACGGTAGTTATCGGGTGTCTTACTTCAAAGAAACAACGAATAAAAATTTTAACGTGGGAATAAAAGGACAAATGCTCTGGGCAAATCCAGAATTATAAGAAAAGCTTGCCCTAGGGGAGGGAGGGTTTGTGAAGAACTGAGAATAGCAATTAATAGACGGTCGCTAGTCGTAGTGCCAGAGTAAATCAACAAGAAAGGTTGTAAGTCTGCCATCGCCAATGCAAGGGCCGCAAAATAATAAAGCAAATTCGTATGGCAGTCCTGCATTTCGTGGGTTGCTTTTTAAAAAAGTAAATACCTCCTGCACACTCTCACATAAAAACTTGAGATCACTATTACCCATCTCCCTATGGGAATGTTCATAGGAACACATTAAATTCCAATAAATCCATGGAACGTAGTCACAAAACCATCCCTCAAATAAAACGAAAACGAACTTCATAATGAGCGATTTAAACATAAAGTTCACTTTAAACCCTTCATTAGCGTTATCAGAGCTCTAGGAGGTGCAAGCACATTGAATACGAATCCTAACTCAGGCTAATTGGAGCATACACTCTCCTCAAGCGTCTTTTACAAACTGATCTAAATTATTGACAAAATAAAGGTTTGTCTAAAGGAAAAATTGTTGATACCAGATTTAATGGCTTACCGTCAACACTCACGGTCTATGACACCAGGGAGGCCGTGAGACAACTAAGGACGAGAGTGCAGAAAAAAGAAAACAAGGAGGAAGGCAAGGGACAGGAAAGGGAGGAAAACTTTTAAATATGAAAAAAGAATGAGTTATTGCAAGGTGGAGAGGACTAAAAACAGTGAGGGAGAGGTCAAGGTGCAAGGGGGAAATGCGAAAACGTTCCCAAAACACCGTCCACCCTCCTCCTACCCCCAAGAGATATCCCGACGCAATAACGGGGAGAAAAATAGGACCTTCTCTCACACTCTCATATACATGGGTGACTCCTTTCTCTTCCTGCCGAGTTCTCTTCTCAGGAAGCTGGAGATGGCGCATTTGCATATGTGGTGCTCCGAAAAAGAAAAGACAAAAAGCAGGCGAGAGAAACGAGGGAAAATAGGAGGTAGAGAATAAAAGGAAAAACGCAAAGCCTTGTGTCGCTGGGGATATCTCCAACGGTCGGGTCAGCCCGGTGTCCCCTATTTGATGCCTACTATTTGTATGGAATAAAACACTACCGTCAGTTAAATCAGTAATTTGCGAGAGTGTGAAGAAGTTTTTAACTCCGTAATGATTCTGCTTCGCCAAACAACTGCTGTAAATATCTCATTACAGTCTTTCTTACACCGCACACAACTAAAGCGCAGGCGAGGCTACCTGAATATACTTTACAGAATGGCTTCATAATTCCGTACAACCAACTGGCACGCTTCCATGCTCTTTCGGATGACACACAATAAAAAAATTGCATATACCTATTGTCTACAATTAATAAGAATAATTTGAAAAATTTAATTCATTCAACATAGGGTTGACCCACGTTTAACAGAAGTTTATTGCGTGCTACATTAGGAAGGTAGTAAAGATAGAAAATAAACGTTATGATTGTTTATTAACATTCCTACTACTTCCGTAAAAAGCTGTCTACGTATTCAAAGTCAAAACTACACGAGGAAAAACGCCAAGGCTAAAACATTCTCAAGGCTGTCATTGAGTAGAGCTTGTCCCCGGGGAAATAGATTTCTGCATTTATCGGAATTAAATATATATTAAGGCATTTTCTGTTGCGAGCGTGGAAGATAGGCGCAAATTGTCTAAAGGACCGATCCCCAAAGAAGGTTTTACGGCGTCCAAAATGTACATGCAAACTTTTAATGGGATGCAATAGACAAATTAAAGTAAACATTCAAGACTATGGAAAGTGGCTGAAGCTTCGAATGTGAGTCACAACTGCTAGAACACCAGCAACTGGCCGATATAATTGTGTAAAGAGTTCACGAAATGAAAGGTAGGTAAATTCCAGGTCTTCAAAACTAACTGGAAAGTTCAACTTGAATTTTGCTCTAATTGTGCGATATTATGGAGGAATAAGTAACAAAAACTGCTGACATTGAAGCGTAATTCTCTCATTTTTATCTGTGCGGATCAACTGTCAAATAGGAGCAGGGTACTAAAAATCTCATTTCTCCACAAATAGGTTCAAGCGCCTTGTACCGATAAAAATGCGCAACATTTGGCAATGTTATCCCCGTTCGTTTTAGCAGGACTCACGCATTAGCAGCTTTCATGAGCTAAGCAAGATTAAATATTCGAGCAAGCTAACGAAAATCCTATCAGACTGATTTCAATTCTCCCAGACGACAATCTCAATCTCCAATATAGGATGAAGATGATACGGAATAGAACTTACCCTTCCCGTTTTCATTGCCTGACTTGCGTACTTGCCACCAGCCGAATGGAGAAGACTTATTAAAGTTTGGAAAAGCGTATAAAGGAAGAATAACACTACACCCGTGGCATGCTGTGAGAACTTTTACAAGGGAAATCTCAAAGTGAAACTAAAGGCAACACCGACACCATCATGACTGTCATAACCTTAAGAGAGAGAAGGGATCCAAGATGGTAAAAGAAAACATTCGAGGGAAAGATGAGCAACCCCAGCGGGCGAAATAGTGAACGAGAGTGTCGAGGTGAACGGCTGACTACTTAAGGGTAATAGAAATAAGAATGGGTAGCCCAGGATTTTGGCGAGAGAAGGAGAATGAGGGTGGGAGGAGCGATAAGAGATCATGAGTGGAACAGCGGGAAATGAGAAGATATGGAGGCAACGTCGTCAAGACGTCAAATGGACCTTGGAAGAGTTTTCGGCGCCGAAGGAGGGTAGGAGTGTATGTAGGAGATGAGTATTCTCCAAGGTACTCCGCAAGTCAATAACCCTGGAGAAGGTAAGTAGAACTCATCTACTAAGTCTCTCACACATTAATGCAGTACTTAAATCTCGCGAAAGTGCGTCATTTTTACGACATTTCTCCCCTGGCCTCCACCGTCACGACAAGCATTCAACCCACCAGCTAGAAACGTAATCTCTCCCACACAGCCTCATTCATCCACAGCGACTCAAGGAATCCCGCCAAGGAACCTCACCTGAAACGTATGAAGGTGAGATTGTTCCGACGGGCCAAGAGGTAGACGACTATAAGGGTAGAAGAAGATTTTGAGAGGAGCAGAGATGAGAAGGAGGCGGGTGTGAGGTGGAGACGAGGTTCAATAAAGAATCAAGAGTTTCATTTTGAAGAACTCTGGAAAATTGTTCTCGGCGACGGAGCGAGGCCATCAAGGCTAAGGACGCTGTTCTGTGCAACGGCCGGGGAGGCGAAACTCCCGCTTTTATTGAGCGTTTACAAAGAGGGGAAAAATGCTTTATATTCACTTTCATGGTCCGGGAGTTGATGTGGATACAGCAACATAACTTACATATTGCAACGGGAGGCGGAATAATAGGTATATGTATTTCATTTCGACCGAATCAACCTTCAACAACGGATTCCCAGCAGTGCAGACACCATAGAACCTAAAAGCTCTGTGTGACGAAAATGAACGTTTTATTGAATAAAATTAGGGTTTTAAGCAGTGTCAATATGTCCCAGCGTAAAATTTTCTGGGAGAAAACGAAAATGTAATTACGCTAAGATCAGCACCGCTGACACTAAAACATAAAAATTGAGTTTATGGCTTCCATAGCCGAGATATTGCAGAATCACGCCATTTTATTTTATTTATTTTCTTTTTAAAGAACAATGTTTTTCCGGACACCTTGCCTGATCTAAACTGCGTGCCTAAGGGACCTCGATTCAATAAGTAAAATATTTTATATCGCTAGGGTAACCATGGAATCCTGGCAACCCAGTGATGAGACCGCTCGTTACTCGGTCAGTCCTGTGTTCTGATCATGGAGAAAGCCTGGACATCTACACTTAAAAACCTTTGCTATGGTTATCCTGGGTGCGGAACTAAGTAAGTGATGGGCTAGAGACGCGATAATAGAATACCACATTCTAGGATTACGGTCGGAGACGAGGGAAGTAGCGATTAGTCATACTTTATATGATCCTTTAATCATACATGTTTATCAGTTATTGATTGCACAAATAATTCTCTTAAAAATTAGCAAAAATGGGATGTACACGGATTGATAAGAAAAATAAATGTCAGCCATGATTCAACCACTGATTCCAATCCAGAGCGCAAAATGCCCACTGTTTTTCTGGCATAACGCAACCAGCAGACCATTCTGGACACTGCATTAAATTAACATTACGTTTCACTAGCACTTCTTTCTGCGACCGAGAATATTTCATATTTAGTTTCTTATGACATAATTATTGATTCCGTAAGCTTTAACGTAGATGCAACGGATTCTAGACCCAGACATTCAACGTAGGTGCAAGGGCGCCACTTTATGAATAAAGTAATGGAAATATCTTTCGGGGAATTGCATAGAAAGGTCTGGAACCTTTTAATTTTTTCACCATATGTCAAAAAGTAATACTAATGAATTGTGTTGAGAACTCCAACATATTTAAATGAAATACGCGGGTCGAATTACTCGCCTTGACTCAACTAACTGAAGTGTACCCCGTAGTCACCTACGCTGCAACCGGAATTAAAATTTGACGAAAGGATCGCCAAAGGAAATAAAACCAACCTCCCTAATTCAAGGTACACGGGCAATTCACCACCCCCTTCCCAAAATGGCGTAAACACAGATGACTCGGGAGTGGAGACGGAGGTCTGGAAAAGGGAGAAAAAAACGAGAAATACCAATAGGGATGAAGTGGAAAAACACGACGGGCCAGAGAGAGCTAAGAAAAAAATTCTCCTTCCCGCTAAAATGCACACGTTTGCAGCGAGTCTTGAGAGCGCAAATCGAAAATATTCTACTTTTTTCCCTCTCTCTTCCCGTCCCTTTCTTTTTATTCCATTCGAGGTACGAGACGAGGACTACTGCTCCCCCGGTTTCTTCCGAAGTTATCTTTTCTCCCGCTGACAACCTCGAACAGGGTGTAGGGAGGGAGGTTTACGGATAAAAAGGAGGGGCAGAGGGGTAAGTGGGTGTGGAGATGGAGAGAGGGTTGGAGAGAATACGGACGTAATGAGGACGGCATGGAGTGAGGGATGGCTTTCGGGACGGAAAAGGAGTGAGGAAAAGCGACTTGGGGGAGGAGGAGGTTAGAAGGCGGCCCTCTTGACATGAAAGGCATACGGCGCGGGCGATATGTAAGGG
This sequence comes from Pyrrhosoma nymphula, assembly GCA_963573305.1. NCBI lineage: Eukaryota > Metazoa > Arthropoda > Insecta > Odonata > Coenagrionidae > Pyrrhosoma > Pyrrhosoma nymphula. Next base: position 101,193,319 of record OY754337.1, read on the forward strand.
AGATTTTTTCTTCCCCTCTTTCACCCATACCAACCACCCACCCAACTACCTCCAAAAAATAAAAAAAAACCTCTTCGGCAAATATGAAAGGAGAGTTCCTCCTCGTTCGCTCAAGCGATTTCAGCACCCCATCGTGGATAGATACCCACCTACTTCCTCTTCCTCCACGTTCTCCTTACACGAATTCCCCGTCCTATTTTCCCCCGTCGGGCGATTGATTATTATTCGCACCCGTCCGCTCCCGCAGCTCCACCTCCTCCTTATTCGGACTATTTTCCAGTGAATAAGAAATGGAGTGTTTTTTAGGAACTGGACGAAATGCTGCCAAACGAACTAGAGATGTGGAGGTCTTTTTGATAAAATTTGGGCACTCTTTAAGACTTCAATGAAGAGGTGGAATTCCATTTCAATGATTGTGAAGCAGCTAAAGAGTCATGAAAATGGCGAATTTTCTCGTGGGAACTAATCGCACAGGCCGACCTAGATGAATGCAAAATAAACGAAAGTATTCTTAAATGTATGACACACCAAATGCATGAGGCATATAGCGGTGGGATTCTCTATAGATTTATATTAACTTTTTTAGGTTGGAGGAGAAATACTCGATTTACAGTTTACACACATTTACGTCAATTATGGGTTACAAACCTACTAGCAGAAGCGTGCAACGATGTACCGCTATTAATATGTTACGCATACCTATCTGGAGGAGAAATACCATTTGCTAGTGGATAATAATTATTATTTAAATTAATTTTTATAAATACTGACCATTGCTTAGAAATTTCTGCTCCTGTCATTGAAAAGCCTAAGAAACCTGACCAAATTTCCCGCGCAAAGTTGGCAGTACAACGAACTACTGTGTTGAAACAGGGAACTACAAGTTTCAGCGCATACAGGCACATGATAAGGATCACGGCTACTCCTAACATTATTAAACATATGAATCCCCCACCGTGCAAAGCCCTTAAATTTACATATTTAATCCCATCTCCAAGATCGACATTCAAGACGACGCGTCGTCAAATTCCCACGAAACAACCTCATACTCCTAGGGGAGAAATAGACACAAGATATACACCTGCGTGAGTTTACTTCGTCGCTTTAACTCCGAAAAATATCACAACTGATGAATCTGAGCCCTGGAGTAAAAAATAGAAAACTAATCCGCTAATGAGAAACCGAAAAAGCGCACGCCGCCACCCGACTAGCATGAGACACTCAAAATATTTCAGCGAGCTCAATCCGGGTGACGAACGGATTACTTCATAAGCTACGCCGTACCATTTCCAAGCGCAGTTCACTGGGAGGTTTGCGCGGGTGGAGATGGGGGGGGGGGGAGGCAATGAGTCTCTCTTGCAGCATTCGTTCTGCCGGGAGCCCCTTCGCTGCCGAGAGAGGAGACAACTGAATGCTGGTGGCAGCGTAATTTCCTTCGACAACAAATCACGGTGACACACTGCTCTTACATAAGGAGAAGGGAGGAGAAGGAAAAAAAACTGCGAGGTAGAACTCCCCGTCTCCCCTCCACTTTTCCTGCGCTTTAAAACCCTGGCGAACAAAAGACAGTCGTGACTAATGGCTTCCTTCGAGTCCTCCCGTCTCCCTCAATGTGTATCTGTTTCTCTTACCCCTTCCCACCCTCTTCCTTCCTATCCATCCTTCTCTCCTCCACCTCCTCCTACCCAAGCCCGCCCATATACACGCATTCAAAATCCTACTCCCATCTCAAAAAGTTCCACACTCATTACCAAGGGTAGGGCAAGATTTTGTAAACCTTACTATGGGCACTTGAGTGTGACAAACACTTCCTGTTTTTGGAAACAATGTTTATTTGTCCAGGACGTTTGTGAGGCTGCAACGTCCAAACACTGCGTTAACCAAGGAAAATGGGAGTAAACTTAACTGGAGAAACGGATATATCGCTGCCAAGTGTAGTGGACAAGAAACGTTGGGAGCTAGAGGGAAACTTTTCATTTTTTGCTTGTTTTTCTACACGTTAGTCAAGCTTTTATGGGCGAAGGCAATAAAAAACCTCAATTTCCTAGCAAAATCACATTGATGATCCAAGTATTCTGAAGCCAATGGAAGAGGATAACTACATATATCACCTTCATTCCACCTCAACCCACTGTAATTGACGTCACCACATCAAACACCGGTCAACTTTATACTAATTAGTGATTCCAACGGCCTCTGCTTTCTAACTTACTTTTACTTAATTCGTTAAATAATCAAATGGAAGGGTCTGACTGGCCAGGACTTACTTTTGCATAACAAACTTTCATACGACCATTGATGGCATCCTATCCCTAATCAGCTAATCTTTCACGAAAATTGTAAAAATAGTTTCCGAAAGCTATCTAGCGGAGATTAGTAAACCCAAAGTTAAAAAAGTCAATGAATGTAGGATATTACGAAAAAACCGCGCAGTGGTCCGATAAAGAAAAGATGTTGATCAATGCGAATGATTCATCCTACTTGGCGCCAAGACATGTAGACACAGAAGGACATGGCCATGAAATTAGACCCTTTACGATAAGAATGTTTTCAAATTATTTGGTTGGTAACAAAAATTGTCTTTTTAAGAAATCAGCAATAGTAATACCTCAAGTAAACGAAAACATGACTAACCTTGTAAAAGCAAATGTTTGATTTTTAAATCGAGCTGCTCGTGCGACAAAAAAGGTCACTTACATACTTGTAGGCCAGTATTACCCATAAAAACTTGCGGCTGTGGAACGGTAATAAATTAAAAGAGACTACTTAGTCTTAAGGGGAAAAAACCTTCCCTGACGAATTGAATATTTCCCGCGCACCCGTATCTCAAAAACCCCAATGCACACACACATCCCTTACTGACTGGCGTGCGACCTTTTAAGGGTCTCGGGAATCGTCCTTTAATATACTCCCGCGGTCGGTGGTTTTAAGGGGTCACCGTGGGGAAAGGGATGAGAGGGGAGAATGGATGCAGTATGGGAAGGGATTGGAAGGAGATACGAGCCGGGACTAAAGCCACCGGTCTTAAGGGAGTCTCCGAGACGGATGGAACGGGGAGCGAGAAAGGAGGCAATCGAGAAAGAGAGGGTCACAGCACGCACACAGGCGCCTTATACCGACCGCTACCTATGGACAATGTCCAGCCCTTCAACAGGTTCCATTTCCTCACACCAACGTCTTCACCTGTAATATGGACGGTGCTCGCGAGGCTTTTCTTGCGAGGTTTGCTCAGGACAGTATATTCAACCTCATCATGAGAGGATGATGATAAACAGCCAAATGGGAATGTGCCGTTTCACAGTGTCAGTATCCCGAGATTCTTCCTGGAATCGTATTTCATGCAGCAGAATAAGATATGATGACAAAAAGTAAAAAATAAAGAACAAAGAAAATCAAACAAAGTTAGACTGTAAAGTCTAAGGAAGGTTTACAGAAGTGAATACCAACCAAACAATTTCGAAAACACTTCTGAAGTTATGCCTCTCTTAACAAGGAACTATCCTCAACCAAGGTACCGTCAAATGAAAACTAGTAACCTGAAAAAGCAAACTAAGAAGCCGGAGTTCTAAAAAATTACACTTATTGAGGAAGGCAACTGCCATTTGTAAAGACAAAGTAATACAAGAGAATATTACAAAAAAGGGAAATTGTTGAAAGCAAAATATTCAGATGGTAAATGTTGATCAAACAAAGAAAACTAAGATCTTTCCATGGTCAGTTCTAATCGTTGATTATACTATGCAAGTCTTGAATTCTAGCTTTCAGAGGTAGTTCGGGGAGTTTTACAAGCTAGAGCTAGCGACCTCACTACTTCTTCACCAAATGATAAACACGACGGAAAGCTTGAGGACCACATATTGACGTCGTCAGTACAGAGAATTAAGGGAGAAATGTCATCACAATAAGACGGTAGGCGAAAGACATGAAATTGAACTAACACACAAGGCAAGATAACGTAACCTGGGGCGACCTATAGTTACAAACAGCTACTGGCATACATAACGGGTACATTCTGGGAATCAAAGGATTCAGGTATAATAACCAACTCTCAGGCTTAATCAAATCTCTCGGGCACAAAAAAGACTGGAGTACCTTTTCCCTTTTTAATTAATCCCTATAATGACGCCCTAGATCGAAATGAGAACGGAAGTGGATGAAGGGTCAAAACTCAAAGGAGAGGAGGGAAAGGGAACAAAATGGTCGCACTTCAAATAATGACGAGCGTTGACAATGAAATTCTCCACTTCGTCGCAACAGGAAAATGCAAGTGGAACTGAGAGGCGAACCAGAGACTCCATCGTCATAAAAAAATCCCCTCGAGACAGCCGAGACGGCATCGCCATGGAAGAATTCGGTAGTTATTGGTTTCCATTAATTTCGTGAGAAGTGTCAATATCCTTCCCGTTCAAATGGAAATCTCGAAATCGGTTACGCACATCTGAGAGTGAAGCCAATGAAAAGGAACGCCAATTCAATAATAATTGAGAAATCTAAATTTGGCAACCAAAGGCATTTACCGCGTTCCATTCATATTTTTATACCTTAAAGATTTATTTTTCTTTAAGGCTCTCAACTTAATTACAGAATCGTGAAACACTGGATTACGATTAACCCAAAAGTATATTAAGTATCAAGAATGTTCACCGTGTTGTTAATAGTAGATACCATTGAATAACTTCATCAAAATATTTGAAACGCCAGGTAACGCCAGAATTTAAATGTTCTAATAGGTTGTAAAATTGGATTGAAACGAGACATCTCACAAATACAACGGAATGGATGGGTTTCTCTGCTATTGCGCTCCTCAAAATACAATTCGTTACTTTATGCGCTACAGTTCCAAGATAATTAAGTCTCGGCATTAGATTTCACGAAGTCCCACGATAGCCATTTCTGATTTCATTCGAGAGATAAGTAAGCGTTTCAAATAAGTTGAAGGTCAGCACACGGCTGCGTAATATTCCTAGACGTTCACCCTTAAAAGTGTCGAATGAGTTTCGCCGCTCATAAAAATTGCGCATGCCAACCAACTCGGCTCGTTAATCCGAAGAAAGCGACGACCTGCTCCGGCTTCGCAAGCAAACGACGGTGATTAGGGCGGCGATATCTTTTCACAGAAATTAAAGCTTGCCTCCCAGGGAATCAGCCGCCACCTTCAGGCGGAAAAAAGGAATGGCCATTCCCACTTAATTTCCGGTCAACCTCTTCCTACCTCTCCTCGCGCTCAGGCGAGCGAAATCTAATGCCACAGGCCCCTGTGAAGAAGAGCACCGTGGGACATTCCCGTGTGAATAATAACCGGTGGCGGCACTAGCTATCCGGCCACCACAGAGGCGAAAAAAATACTAGAGAAAAAAAGTGATAAATCCAGAAAGTAGATGTAAGGTCCTCTCAGACATAACACCGGGATATCAGGATTGTGAAGTTTTTTCCAAACACCCAGGGGGCGCAGAAGTGATAAAAAATTAAATATACAAAAGAAGAAAACAAATAAGTAATCGATTATAATTAAAACAACCAACCGTTTCGCTTTCAAGGCTAAAGAGACAGTAAAAAGGACCTCCATAAAGAAAACAAGAAGTCTCCACGCATTAAAGATCAAGATATCAATATTTCCTTAACCGCGTGTGAGTGTGATAACATTGAAAGATTACAAAATTAAATCTGGAATTATCACACCACTCAATATGTTGTGGGCATTGTTAATACTTTTTGTAAATTACGTATATCTCTGTGACATGCAACCAAAGTGAACAAGATGTAATGATGATAAATAGGACGTTAAAAACGCCCTGCCTAGCCCCCACATATGCAAAACTTTTACCTGTTGAGCCCAGATACTTTTAAAGAAAAGTAATACGATGAAAATCAACGTACTCGTCCCCTATTTAGCAATATTTCTCAATTGAGAGAGTGGAATCGCAAATATTTTTTTAAACAACATGTTATTTTGGAGATAGTGGGAACAAAGAAAATACGGCTACGGCTCTGTGCTTACGAATAGGTAATGAAAAATGTGGGAAAAGTTAATAAAGAAAGCGCGGGTACATTTATTACGCCAGCTTCCTCCGAAGCGGCTAGAGAACCCAAGCTTCCCCCGGCTTCGCTCCCGCAAAGCCAGCCACCCCAAAACGACCGCAGACGGAAGCAAAATATTAAGAAAATAAAAACAGGAAACAAGAGGAGGAGGAGGCGTCGTCGCAGCAGCGGCTGGCGGCGGTGGTGGTGAGTAAAACTCCGGGCTCAGCCACCCACGACCTCAATGAGAAAAAGCCGGGCGCAGATACGATCGCGGAAAAGAGCTGGGGGAAGATCCCATCCAACTCCATGCACGCTTTTGAGGGTGGATTGTCGAAGCTCCCGTGAGCGGGGATAGGACGCGCGTGTGGGATTTAAGTCTCTCAGGAGGTCCTTACCTCCGAGGACACACAGCAGCGGAAGGTGGGAACGGCGGAGTGGTGTCCGGTGTGGGTGGGGGAGGAGCGAGCGCCTTACTGCCCCTTAATAACAGCTTCCATTTGGTCATTATCCATGACCACGCGGCCAATTCACGCTAATCCCTCTCCTCTCACTTATCGTTCCAAACTCGGTCATCATTCGAACACTATTAAGGCCCTCCGACGAAAACGTAGAAAAGAGATATTACTTCAAGTCTATTTAGACTTCATTCCCAAATTCTCTTCTTACGAAACAAATCATTTGAACGCTGAGCCCATAAAAAGTAGGGTTTCAGCGAAATTGAAGCAGATGCAGTCAAATACGGTTAAGGGAATATCCGGTTCGCGCAAGGAAGCGTGATACGTCTCCAGGTATTCATTATTCATGTGAAGAATATAAACTCACAAGTAAGCAGCGCTGTTTTCTGGCGGCACAGTCATCTACCGAGACATCACCACTGAAGTGGACATTGAGAGAATCTCATTGGAGATTAAATTTTAGTGACCTGAGAGGGAGCTCAAACTTTGTGCATAGTACACTTCCTGCGAAGGAAATCACATCAACGCCATATCCATACTCCGGCCTCAGGGTCACTTATTCCAGAAATTCTGAATAATTGAATGTAGCATTTTTGAACTGTGTTTTATCAACTGAGATGAAAAAAATTGGGTTTCCAGGCAAGTTTTACTAAATTTCAGCTTTGAAAGTGGATTATTTAACCTGGGCTCGTAAGGTCTCTCAGATTACAGCAGAGAAACGAGAATTTGAACGAGAAAACATAAATAAGCTTCAAATTAAAACTGTTTATGAAAAGCGAAAGTCCTGGGAAATTGAAAAAAATAAATATAGCAATATTACCACTTATTTTTTAAAGTTATTTGCGAATTACTTCCGTAAATGAAGCCGCAATGGGATAGTTCCATAGAAATGGCGTAGCAGTCGGCTCCTATGGCTGGACAAAAGTGGTACTTAAAAATATATTCGTGGAATAATATGCATATTTGATACCTTAATTTTGGCTTTCAATAGGTAACCCAAATCATCAGCGAAAGCAGGAATTTTTAAACGAAATAAAAATGTGCTTTTAGTAGTTCTTTTGACTTACATAGTCAGTGAATAGCCACCTTAAGAGGGGGGAGTAAATAACATGTAAGCGGATGACATCTAATGCCTGGGAATCTCTGGTAATCTCCTCGTCATGAGTACATAAAGAGAATATGGATAAAGGTTTGTTAAAGCTACTAATTTTGTAACTTCCAAAATGACTACTCGTACCTCAGTATTAAAAATTTATATCAATATTTAGTGAATCATCTGAGAAAAAAACAAGAATATAGTGGTGTCGTCGAAAAGTTTTCGCACCATTCACATTGCCAAATAAACTCCTCGATGTTTATAATATTATGCATACATCGGCAGTACAAACAAATGAAAAAAATATATATTCTGCGGGATGGAAGCGTATCTCAAGGAAAAATAAATGCAGCCGTTTATACTAAACACTAGTAAATAAAATTAAATTGACTTTGACCCATCACATAATTATGGGTATCATTATATTTTATCATCAAGTTCCGCCAGTTTGTTTTACAGGACCAACAAGAGAATGCAGGAAAAATCTACTCACCACTTTCCACTTTCCTTATGTCTCTTACACACGGGAGAGTCGTTCACTCAGCCCCAATTGCCCCGTAAAAAGGATATATGTCTTAAATGCGTGAGCAGGATATTTTTACTGCGATCGCGGGAACAAGGAGGAAAGAAATGTTCTACAATATTTTTAAAACTGATGCTTAACGAGTAACGCGCAGTCAATTCGGCCATTATCTCGAATGAACACTTAGAAAATCCTTTAACAAAGATGAAAGAGACACACAGTGTAAACATGTTGGGTTTTAAGCCTCTCTCATTGTAAGCCAGGATGTGCAAAAGAGAAGGCATTACATGCGAGCTTAATAAATGCACAGCGTTTAAAGGAAGGCGACTTAAAAACTAGAATAGCAAAACGAACTGGAGCTCAATGTTTGAGAAATCTCAGCGTTCTCGCGGAGTATAATAATATTGGATATTTTGTTTCAAATAAAAACAAGAGTCATTAATAATCAATTTTCAAAATATTCCCGAGGTAGAATGAAGTCTTGCAGAGTTCTTATTTGCCTATATGATTCCTGTCACAATAAGGCAGGCAATGAATATGCAGCGACTGCTCTCATTGCCGAAGTATGCTTAAAGGCGACATTCTGCAGCATGGAGAATACGAGACTGGAGGTAAAGGTAATACAAACGTCAAGTCGAATTGCTTACTTTGAGCACCGCTCACTTGAAGTGGAAGTTTCCAAGTTATCTATATAAATCCACGACAAAGACATAATACCGTGCGACGTAATGGAGTGTTTGAACTGAAGCGGAACAACCATTCCTGCCTTAAGTTAATCAGACACAACTAATAAATTTATCTTAAAAATATTCAGTGACTCCACTCGCGTGGCAACGCCATGAAATGCTGTATGTTTGACCTATTATTTCCACTACCCGTCTACTACTTAAAGCTGGTGGGGATATAAAGATTACCATAAACCATACATGGACTAAAAGCAATGTCGAGTAGACAATGGAAATAGCTCCGATAGTTTGAAGAGATATTTCTTTTTTCCAGTAATTTTTTAGATATATTGTTGTAAACTCACCTTTATTTCATCAGACAGGACGAAAACTGACAGTAATTTATCACACAAAAAAAACTCACGAAAGATTCAAATTATTTCCAGCTCTCTCTTTATCTAGCAAGGAAATCTTTTTATTTAAGATGGGCAGAGAAGACGAAGGTAATAAAGTCTCGACAGGTTGACAGAGAGGACACTTCATACTATAGGCTAGCATTTTTGATCATTCAGACTTCCTTACATTCCCAATTCATGCCTCATTCCTCCTTTCCATATTTCCATTCAGAGAAAATACTGCGTCGAACTCAGCCTGGTAAATGCTTCTCTAGGAGGGATATATGAGATATACATGGGTACTTGTGGGTAAAGTGGATACTTGTGATCATAGATGACTCACTTGGCGACTGGGAACATGCAAAAATGTTTATTGGAATATAGTTGATGGGAAAAAGAGATGTTCTGAATGAAAATGATGAATGGACTTTTAAACGTACACCTTGTAAGCAGACTAAAATAATAAGTTAATCATCGCTTAAGATTGTTCTACCGCCAGAGAAACGCTTAGAATACCAACTTAAATGCTAAAAGACCCGATAAGAAGAATAGTCTTCACGGGAAATGCCTTATTCTTAAAATACCACTTAGGTCCTTTTTATCTCCATTCCCGTTCCAAACTTACTGCTTATGTTGGATGGACTTACTTTTACTTCAAATACAAAAGAAGTTCTCTTATGAAATGGATATGTTATCGGAATGTAAACATTAACTAAAAGACAAAAAGTCCAAGGTTCCATTGCTGATCACAGAAATTATTCAAGATGATCAAGAGCAACAAAACTGAATAGCAGTTGATAACCTTCTAACATAGCAGAGAGATCGAAAACCAACTCACGAGTAAAGAGCTCCAGGCTCTGTAATGCAGCATCTGTTTTCTATCAAGGGAAAATGTCTTTGTCGTAACGTTTATGCACCACAATTAAAGCACCCGTCGACACATATAAACGGTTAATGTGAACGCTGATGACATCACTTCATGAGCAACGCCTTATCAATCTAGATATTAGGAAGACGCCAAAAGAGAAAGCGGCCATCTGGTTGGGGATGGCTTACCCAAAAACCGGCAATGATTGGCGCGACGCAAACATCAAGAGTTTTATGCTGCTACCTCCTAAGGTACTAATCCGAGACGACAGAGGATTTTGGGATAACGAGGATCTCAAGAAAGGACGAATCAAGAGCAACGTAAAGGGAAAATTTCTCCAACCTAATAGCGGTTTACCTCACCTCAGCAGCGGGATAGTTTTATCAGCCATATGAAGAAGGATGAAAGTCTGCGTATCGCAATCATGTGACGCTGATGAGCTCATAAACGTGAATCAGGTTCAGTAATTATAAAATCATCTAAGTTAAGTAGGCACTGAGATGGCAAGGATTACAATTAAAAATAAGACTACTCGAAAGGATGGAATGAATTTTTTGAGCAACTAAAAATAGAGTGAACCTCTAATCCGTAACTTCTGCACGAAATGCCAAAATACAATGCCACGCTTACGGCATGTCTGTTAAAGATAAGATTCAAAACATAAAGACCTGACTTTGCCCACCGATAAATTAAAAACTGCCAAACCGAAATATGAGAAATTTTGCTTCACAATCAAGCTATCTAATATTCTACATCCAAATTTAGTACCAATTATCTTACATCTCACTATTGTCAAGCATTTCTATAATCGTTATATGTACGTATTCAATACAATATAGTGAAGAGACAAACATCACGCCAACAGGCCACCGTCGTGTATAAATGCTTCAGTAAAACTTAAAATTTACCGTATCATGTGTAAGAAATTGTAATTGAGAGAAAAAATACGTAAAATTATACCATAATTCTAGCCTTAAGTCAATTTTACAGTGAAATATTGTACATAAAAAATATTTTTTGTCAAAAAAATCTCAAGTGATAAATCTGGATAATCGAAAACTGGAAACAGTGAAAACACCGATTAAATTTAAACCAACGTAAGCATTCAGCTAAAGAAATAAGTCACGAGGCAGAAGGCTGGAAAAACGCCGGATAAATACTACCTAGGTCGAATCAGTTCCTGACCCCGTTGCATGCACTTTAACCACAAACTTCTCAAGGGAGGCGCTTCGCTGGCGCAGTGTGTAGCAACTTCCCTTTATTCCCTCCCCCCAGCCCTCTCCTCACCAGAGAAGCAACATCCGATTAATTTTCTCGATGCTCCCTCAAAGGAGAAGATGTTCTCGCAAGTTTTCTCTTCCAGAGAGTTCATTTTCCATGGAAACCTCATCCGACGACAGCCAGCGCGATATTTTGCTGAAAAGTTATGATGGGTGAAGAGGAAATTGATTTTGCGACGAAGGGAGAAGGTAATTTGCATACTTCTTGAGGGTAATTCTAAAATAGAATACAAAGCGAGGAAAAAGAATATACACTTTTTGAAAATGCCGACTTGGATTAATATCTTTCGTTATAAGACGATGGAGGAAGACTAGACAAGATTAACATTATAGTACAAAATGAAGTCATTTTTATGTAGATACTACAAGAGAAACTAGCATTAAGACAAAACTATTGCAAGTAGAGGCTAGTACTAGGATAAAACTTTTTACAACTACCATACACAGGACCATCGACATGATAACGGAAGGAAAATTGTAACAAAATTATTTGCGGAATAAAATAAAAAGAGTATGAACGAAGGAGCGTATCAGAAAGAAGAAAATATTTCCCATTTTTTAGTGGCCTTTAAGAACATTACAAATTTTTAAAGGTATAATACAAAATGGCACATTTCAAATGCAAAATATTACTACAATATAATGCAAAATTTCAAATAAAAACATTACCAAATATATAATAAAAATTGTTGTAAACTACAGGTTCAAAACATTAACATTTTTGTATTTTTACAAAAATGAACAAATTCAATACCTCACAAAATCAAACTCGTATAAATGCAATGCCATATAAATTTAGTAAAATGCACACTATTTAATCAGTTTTACGTGGTTGTGGTCCTGCTAAGCCATCTGTGGCATATCAGCAGGTGCCTGTTATAATTAATCCTACATCCTAAATTTTTATATTTATCACTGAAATAATTTTCAGTGATTACAATATACTGCAATAACATTTCAACCGGTAGAATACTGAACTCTTTAAAATAACCATCATCTGTAAACTCTCCTGTTTCTTGTAATTGATTGGATTTTATTATTTTCAATAACCTTTTCTGATAAGCTTTGATCATTTTTAGATTTGTCACTCCACCTGTTCTCCACTCAGTGAGGCCATATCTCAAAACACTTTCAAAAAGACCATGGCTCATCATTTTCAATACATCTATTGTAACTATGTCCTTTATGTAGTAAAACTGATACATGATATACCTATATTTATTGCTTAAGTTAGATGAATGATAATTAACATTAAATTTGTCATCAATTATCATGCCCAAGGGTTTATATTCTGATACCTGTTCGAAAATATCAATCACATTTGTTTTCGATTTCAATTCCTTTCCCTACCTCCTTTCACTCCGTTTCCTCATCTCCTCTTCATAATTCCCAATCCTTCCTTTTGTTTCCCAGTGATGAGAAAGAAGCCTGTATGATCGAGTGATCAATACTCCCGCCGATCTGAGGGAATCACTAACCCCGAAAGGGAATTCCTATCCTTATTTTTCCTCGATTACCCTTCCTTTCTCCCTTTCCAAGTACGGGTGGAAATTTCCCTCCTCGTCCTTTCCCGTACTGGCGCCCAACCCGCTTACCTCGTTTTGATCCACAACCCAGAGCTAAACCCGAGGCACGACTGTCACACTTGGTATGTTTCAGCTTTTGAGAAGGCCTAGGTCACCGAAATAACTGTAGCCTGAGCAATCCGATGGAAAGCTCAAAAAGCAGCAAAAGGTAATGGGTTTAACTTAAGAGTGCTTTCATGAAACCATCGAGTATTTTACTCGAGCACAGAATGAAAGAAATGAAGGGAATGAATAAATAGAGGAGATAAGAGAGAGGGGATAGCCGCGAGAAGGATGAGAAAATGAATAAGAGGGAAAATACGGAGAGAGAAAGAGAGAGAGAGAGAGAGAGGCAAAATGGGAAGAATAGTTTGTCACAGGAAATACGAATGGAAGAAAGGGTTTTGGCTAAGGGAGTTGGAATATCCCAGAAGGTATGCATTAATGAGAAAGGTCTGTAAGGCGGGGAAGAAAATAAGGTGAGATATGGAAGGAGGAAACCGAACGGAAGGGACACGAACAAGAGATCAAGAGAAAGAGAGGAAGATCCAAGGGGGAGATGAAATGGGAGAGGAAAGAGGAGACAAAAAAGAATCCGGAAATTCGATGATGAGGAAAAGATAACGAGGGAAACATAAGGAAAATGAAAGGAAGAGAGAAAGATGAAAAGGAGGGGGATACACCATAGAAAGGGGCAATAAAATAGAAGTAGGAGCAAGAAAAGCGCCGTGGATCGTAGGGAAGAAAGTATTCCATTGAGATGACGCTAATGAGGGCAAGGGCCTTTGAAACGTGGGTAACAGCGGAAGGACGACGAAGGCGTTGGGAGACCCAAGGAAGGGAAAGGAATATACGGATAAAAGAATGAAGAGAAAGAGAGCGTGCGAAACAAGATGACGCAACAATGATGGGGATGTGAAAGCGGACGGGAGGAAGCGGAGGAAATTGAAAGGAGGGAGAGGCCAACCAAAGATTAGGGGCGACGACTCCCGAAAGAAAATACCCCTCGCAGGTAAGAAGAAATGTTAGTCATGATAAAAGGGGAGGATGAAATAATAAAACAGGATTAATTATGACGGGAGTGTGTAATGACAGAGGGGAATGTAAAAGACACAAACGGATAAGAAACCTTGCAATGCAGCCGCGGGAGTAGGGCCAACTTTTTCATGCCGGAAACTAACTTCTTCCCGAAAAATTGAATCATCGGTTGAAAAATAAATAAAAAAGTCAGCAAAAAGTTAAGGTGTATTTTTAAGGCCACCAAGCGCAATACTGAGAATAAACATAGCACCTCAAAAGAAAATAAATGAGGAAGATATTTTAGCTACTCATTCGCCGTTAATGAATGACCAAAGGCAACATCAACAGATGAATAATAAGTCGCAGTAAAGGAGAGACTCCACAGTGGGCAGAAAAGAGGAGCCGCACATTCAAGGAATCTCTCCATTGTTGCCAACGAATGAAGACCATGGTTGGACAAGATATTTTTTGGCACTATTCGAATAGTAGTCTAGTAGGACTAAAATGAACAATTCATCTGAATAATTAGATCAGTCTCTTATCACGACAAAATTGAACAATTTCTCCGACTTGGGGTGGACTCATACTATCATAAAGAAAAAACAGCGGGGTATCAATGGCGGATGGATCAAAGAGGAAACAAAGAAAAGAGGACTGAGAGGCCGATGGAGAGGCAAAGAGGCATTGTCTTTAAGCAGGGCTCACCTACCCATGTACGACGTAACGCTGACAAAGTACCATAGTAAAGGGCGTAATAAGCATCGAACAGCCACCATTTTGTACAAATGAACAAGATGAGAAATGCTACAGCTCAGAGACTAAGACTTAATGGAACGTTTTGAGAGCTGCAAAATATAATTTAGTGTCATTATCTACCACAAAATCAATAGAGAAGAGAGTCAATGAATTAAAAGATGGGTCTTATGATGCGACCTTCATGTTGAAATTGATTCGGAAAGATAGTATGGAATGAATTTTTCCAGATAAGCGCATGGGCTGAAAACCGTTGAAATAAAAACGAGAAAGGACATGCAGTGGCATCTAAAAATAAATATGATATAAAAACTTAATTGCGATTATAACTCCCTCAGTAAAGAAAAAATAGATATCTCTAGCTTCGATGATGATACATTCAAAGGGAGAGAGCCGAAAAGAGAGGCCACAAAGAAGGAGCCTAAAGAATTTAGAACAAGGTAAAATAACATAAATAGTAATAATAGCCCCACATAAAATATAATAATAGATACACCTCAACCAAATAATATTGACGCTCTGTCAAATCCAGGTGCATCACCTGGGTTTATCATTGTGTTCCCACAAAGCCATAGAACCCAAATACTACTGCGGATAGATAAATAAATATGCTCCAATAATCTCAAATTTTAATAACTTTATGAAACTTGAAGTAATATTCAATATATTATCTGGAGAAAACAGCAACACGAGTTAAAAACCATAGCACTTTTTCTTTTAACCCCAAATTTAAGGTTCCCTCTTTGCACTGCACCAAAACGCATTGCCAACCAAATTATTTGGTTTCGATGGAGATCTTTGAGGAACTGGATTGCAGCTCAAGAACAAGGTAACGGTATTTTAAGGAATAAATATCACCGGAAAGGAAGCGATAAAAAGAAATAATCCTGAAATCCCACCACAACCATGATTCCAGAGTCAGCACATCTTTCATCCTCAAATAAAAAGCCCCGTTAAAACGCCTCTTACATCCCTAACCTAAAACGGCTTTTGAGAAGGGAAGGGGGTAGAAGAATCAAAATTCATGAAACCAAAACCGAAAGAAAGGAACGAAAACAGAATAAATAAGAGCCGGAATATCTCCACAGGGACTTTCGGTCGGAGAGTACCTACCAGGCCAAGAGGGAAAGAAGTGGAGGAAATATAATCAGGATGGACACCGCCCGAGGAAAAGAGGAAGGCTTTTGAAAAGATTGGCGTCGATGAGAGGGTTATGTGGGAAGGAGAGGTTTTAAAGGAAGATGGGGGAAGAAAGAGGATGAAAAAGGGAACGATAGGAAGGCAAGAAAGGATAATAAAAAACAGGATTGGAGAATGTTGGCATAGAAGAAAGAACGAAAAAATAAGGAAACAGAGGATGCGAAATGGGGAAGAATAAGGAAAACGTTGGATAAAGAAAGATAACTGATGGATGAGAGTAAGAAAAGGGAGAGAGGGGGAATAAAATGTTTTAAGAATGGCGAGACGAGGCAGCGGATCTCGCACGAGGCTTTTTTCCTCCTCTTGTTAGCGAATGATGTTTCATTCATGACACTCGGTTGTTGCAGGAATACGTAGTGGTTGTGCCGGGGCATTGGGGGCAAACGAGCGATAGGGAGGCGTGGGTGCGGTGGACCTCTCTGCTGGGTTTGGGGCGAGAAAGAGAGAGATTGAAGTGGGGACAGAAGGGTACGTAGTAGTATACCAGAGGTGGTACGAAATAAGGAAAAGGATCGTGTGACGAAGAGACGGAGGGAGAGCTTTGTCGTTCGGTAAATTATGAGGACGTGTGCGGAGGGGACGACAGTGTTGATTGCATGAAGAAAATGATAGTGTTTCCGAGAAAATCATCATCACAACAGCCTTACCTTTCATTTGCCTCACCTCTGGTGGTCTTCCAGAGCGTTTCATTCCCTAAAATATCCATTAAATCCCTCCATGTTCTTCGTATCATTTGCCAACCCGTCCAAAATTCCTTTTATTCTTCTACCTTTCCAGCACTCACCTACAACTCTCCTTCTATCACACACTTCGACATGTACCTCACAGTACGTTTTACATCCAGTTCTGTCCGAAAATTCCGCATTAGCTTCCTTCTCTCCTGTAGGAGAGCTTCGTCGTGCGGTAAATTATTAGGATGCGTGTGGAGAGGGCGACAGTGTCGATTGCGTGAAGAAAATGGTAGTGGGTACGAGAAAATAATCATTACCACAGGTATTCCCGCCAAGTGAATGTAAGATCCAAGGACAGTCTTGACTTCCACTCGCCACACCTATGGTAGTCTTCCCGAGCGTTTCCAAAACTAAGCATTAAATCCCGCCATGTTCTTTGTATTTTTCCCTATCAATAGCCCGTTCAAAATTAATATTCTCCTTCTACCTTTTCAGCACTCACTCAGAATTCTCCTATCTATCACAAAATTCGACATGACCTCACCGTAAGTTCTGCATCCACTCCTGTTAGCTCCTCGGAATATGCCTCATCCGCCTCCTTCCCTCTCGTACCTTAGGTCCTAATTTTTTCCTCTCCACCCAGTTTACCCTTTCCATTCCCCGCTACACCCTCGGGGAAATTAATAATACTATTAATAGGATTTGGACGACGCGACGGTGAAAATGGCTTGAGGTGGCGCACTGAAGCGGAAAGGGTTCAGTTAAGGAGGATGGACTTCTAGCACAAACTTTTTGGGGGAGCGAAACGCTTATAGACAGAGATTGCTTTTAGCCTGCCATTGATTGGCAATGAGTCGCAAATGACGGATATGAAAGATGAGACGAGAAAGACATAAAGTGAAGTGATTCCATTGTTTTCCCTCGACTTTAGTGATCGCGGCTGGTTGCCGACGGAGGACTACCTACCATTCATGCCAGCAACTGTTGGCGCCGATTAAATAAATGAAAGGGATACAAGCCAAAGCCAAATGTGGAGAAAAGCATTATGGTGGTCAATGGTGTGGATCAAATAGAAAATGTGGCACAAGTGAGGACAAGAAGCCCAAAAAGAGAACGCGGAGAGGTTGCATTTTTCACGCGCAATTGGTGTAAACAACCTGTGACCCGAAATTAAAATAAAATGATCCTAGGTAAAACAACAAGACGCGTGCGTACTTCGTAAGAATCAAAATTAATATATACATTAACGGAACGCTTGATTAAGTAATATAGGCAATTATATCATCACCTACTTGCATATTCTTGTCTCAATTAAATGACGCCATGATATAATTTAAGAATGGAATTTTAATACGCAATGACGGACTGAAAACGTATTTCCAACTAGTTAGAAACTCCATTCTAACCAACCATAATGGTATAATAACTGTCTCAAGAATAAAAGATTCAAAATTACTTTTGTGCGCGATGAATATAACCAAAAATCATACCGCTCTAAAAACAATTATAAGCATGATCTGGTTCCGTCTTCAAAATTATTTTTATTTTCTATGAATGCAACGATCATTTCGCTAAGTATAGGTATGCGTCCTCTTAAGTTTTTTTTATAATTTTATGCAAGACAGGGGTTTAATCGTAGAAGCAAGACGAATGACAAACATTAAAGATAGGCAAGAAACGAGGTAGAAGAGGCAGGAAAATATGCCGTGAGTGCGAGTGCACTTGGCTCATAACGGGAGGGTGTGTCGATAGAAATATTTTACGGCTGCATCGTGGACATCGTCGGATATATGTGGCAACAGAAGTCCGAAGGCGAACCCACTAAGGGCCTCGCCACGGAGGAAGGCATTATTCATAATGGCTGGAGAGAGAGAGAAAAAGAGAGAAAAGCAGCCCCACAAGGTTTCACTCGATGGCCAGTAAGTGTTAAAAGCGGCATGTTTATTTCATGGTGCTGAGTGGGATAGTAAGGGGAGTAGTGGAGGCAGGGTGTGGTGGTATTATATGCTGGAGCAAGCGGCGGTGTGGCAACGGAATCATCCTTCCCGTTCTCACCCAAGTACGCCGAGAACGGAGTACCAACTACCACTTTTTCATGTTTTTTTTGTGAGCAATTGACGCGTGCAGAAAAACCTCCAGCGGGCAATTTAGCCAATTGGAAGAAGAAAAAAACATACTAGGCCTGCACCGCGACGAAGACCAGACTTTTATAAAAAGAAAGTTCGAAAAAAACTTTTGAACCACTATACAAATACTTCATACTAAACTCGAGCTTTTGCGCAATGTTGGTAAATTCGGAAGGATAAAAAATTCTAATATATTTCTCGTATGCTATTTTTTTAATAAAGCAGAAAATTCGGCAATATTTGATGATGCAAAATTTCGATGAAGGCAATATAAGCCGAGTAAACCTTTAACTCTGAAATAACAGATTAGGGAATCGACTAGCGAAAGCTCACATAAAATATCAAAAATGAAGTCATGTCTATATTGTCACTTCCATTCGGTGAAAAGGTTTCAACGTGCCCACAGCAATTACTCCTACTTATACAAGAGGATTTAGGTTTTAAAAATATTGCTTCACTCATTATCCACAGTCCATCGCTTGAACATAATATGAGGTTTCAGGACCTGAAGATGCTGTAAAAAACGAAACCTGTCGTGCAATAAATGTCATACTTGTGGTAAGTGCTCTTTTTTCATTAGTTGCAGTTCCATCTCTTCACTCCACTGGATAATTGAGGCATGGAAAGCAGTAAAATTTAATAATTTCACCGTAATAAAGTAATGCACTAATTGTAAGAATTACATCAATGAGACGGCAGCTGGCCTAGATTTTTGCACACACTGGAGGAAATTAAGTCACATGACACACACAATTTAAAAAATAATGCAAAAAGAGTTCACCTAAAATGAATGGATCATGGAGTTAACCGCCAAATTACGGAAGATCTGGCAGCAAATAGTACCATTCAGAACTTTCTAACAATGGA
The DNA here is from genome assembly GCA_963573305.1 of Pyrrhosoma nymphula. Lineage (NCBI taxonomy): Eukaryota > Metazoa > Arthropoda > Insecta > Odonata > Coenagrionidae > Pyrrhosoma > Pyrrhosoma nymphula. The sequence continues at coordinate 101,212,824 of OY754337.1, forward strand.
AAATATAAATTAAAACGGGTTTTCATATATCTCCTTACAAACAGCTCTATACTTAAGGTCAGCGTCACTTGAAACAGAGGCTTCATAAATATGAATATGCTTATCGAAAAGCTCAATTTCTTCGTGGGTCGATTCCACGTGACGAAATTTTTTCACCCACTCTCGACACTCAATCTGAAATTCACACCGGGGATTATTGATACAAGTCCGCCAATTAAGGCCTTCGAAGCGAGGCTACAGCTTTAGGAAAAATAGCGGCGTCTGCTGTGAGACAGCTAACACAATGCTCCGTGATTGCTCGTCCCGATAATGGATTAGAGGCCTTCGGTGTCCCCTTGTCACTCTCTAAATCTCTCACTCTCTCCCTCTGTCTCCCTTGGTGACCTAATTATTAGAGTGAATAATGCAGACCGTCGAAAATTCCACCCACGGTTCGAGCCTCACCCACCCGGTCGCGTAGCATGAAGACACCCCTCCGTTTCAGCGCCGGAAATATTAGTGCATGTATTCCCTAATTAACTACGGCACGACGAATGGACCATAAATAAACCCAAGTCTAAAAGAGCACGCGCAGACAATCGAAGGTAGGATCATCACGCTCTTTATAATTTGAGGTGTATGCTCTCATATCTACGTTCCTAAAGAATGTCCATACGCTCAGTTACCTCTCAAAGGTGATCGCTGCCTCATATGGCTTGCATATAACTGTTTCAATTTTAAAGAATATTTATATATTGCTAGACAGTGTACATTTAATGGGCATCTTGAGAAAAACATTGACTACCTTTCCATCGTATGAAACCTTCCCTTACTATATACGGGCTATTTCTCTAATTTTATACAATTTTTGACTAAACTTATTATTTCCACACCCATTTTATAAAACTCAAAATATTGCACGCTATTTTCCTCGGTCATCTCTTACCCACGACCTATTTTGCCACAGTGCAGCCATCAGGATGTGGAACGTTTATTTGAGTTTTGCGCGATTTGATTTTCCACCGACGAATAACTTATTCGTGTCACCCAATCTGACACATTTCACATCACTCTAGAAATGATCTAATGAAAATGGGGTCCTGTAATACTTCTTGGACTCCAAGTCTTAACTGTGGCGAAGGCATCAAACTATTATGTTCAATCCCGCAACTTCATTCTCTTGTGTCCATTTAAGGGTCACTAGCACTTCAGTAATGAACCGTACCACGAAAACGGACTTCACTAGCTAAGGTAATATTTACCTGTGTCTAAAGCAATTTTCTGCATATTTTCATGTTCATTTACGTATCACTCTGCCAGTTTCTGGTTGGACTGCGCACTTCTCCTGACTGCTTTTCGGCCTGCGCCTAGCGGCCGGGGGAACGTGTGAGGTTCTGATTTGTGCTGGGACGAGTGCTACATGCCTGGTGTGTAATCACCCCGTGCCACACACTCTAGTGGTGGCTTTCACGGCACTTCGTAGAAGTAGATGTAGATTATATGTTTCTTATGAAATCCATACGACCTAGCAACTAAAATCACCAACAAATTCGCATTCAAACCTGAATATCTCCAGCAATTTCTTGTCGGGGATGAGTTCGGCGGTAATATTTCGGTCTTCGCATAGAAACCATTTCCCACTTGAGCATCACATACTTATTAACTCTCCACCAGCAATCCTTTACACCATGGCGATGATAACGAAACCAACCGAAAGAAAAGAGTTCATCGTATGGCGCGGAAAAAAGATAAAATGTGCAAAAAATACAGCACCAGGGGACTGAAAACACCTTCTCTTTATATTAACAAACAGAAATATTCCTTCCTGTGGATTTTCCCCTTTGTTGTTTGAGGGAGCCGAATCGATTTGAGATTAATTTAAAAAAAAACACCACAACGAGTGATAGTTGGCTCGGAGGAAACAATGGAGTTTCCAAATTATTTCAACCCCCCCATTAACAAAGACGAAAATGATTCTGATTCCAAACAAAAGAGGACGCAGCGCTGTGAGAACTATATTCATTTCCCAGCGGCCATACTCGCGTGTTCTTCGTGGCCCTATACGATCTTCCGAGATCCCTTCCCTCTTACCCCTTCCCTGCCCCGCGCAGTGACAAAAGAGCCAGTCACGAACGGCAATTACGTTAGTAATATTTTTTCTCATATCCGAGAATGCAGCATGGAATAAATTGACGGTAAGGAATCAAGCAGATACCCTGATGGAACGTTTTAACAGGATTACGGAGAATTCCTGGTGTGTAAGTAAATCAGCCTTTCACAAGAAAAAATGCGTAGTAATTGACATGCAGGAGGCAGAGCATGCGCCCTTAACTACACTAAGCATCAATTTAGCGGAAGAAGAACGACTCAACTTCAAGCACAAACAGGCTTGTGACACAAACAGGCAAACGCCAGAGACTGTCGAATTTACAAACAGGCTCATTGATAGTCTTGCTTCAAAACATGAATTATTACTATGCTTGAAGAAAAATGGCAAGGACAAGAAGTACGTGGGGCTGTGAAGACTAATTCTAAATCACACCCATGTTGTTGAGCTCGTTTCGGGACACCCCAGACATTTTGAGACGGGTTACTTCCACACAGTGCAAGAAAATATAAGAGATGAAATAAATAAAGTTTACACAACCTATTACCGTCAAGGGCACGCAGGAACAAACTATTGAGATTCGGCCATCAGGTGGGCGACGTTTGAGATCACGATCGGAGCTCCGCGCATATTAACGGATCATCCATCAAAAACTTAAGACAACACTTCCGCAGAAACCTACTCGCGAGACATCAATCACCGGGGAAGAGGGCAAATTTTAAGTTCAATTAATATTAATTACCATTTCCCAACCGCATTTTCTTTTCCTATCTCCTCATTACCGAAGCCAGCGTTACTCGGATCGCTTTACCACCAGAACTCATTCTCTACCCTCCCCCTCGGCTTCCCCACCGTATCTTGCCAAGCTGATGGATCAGCGATCACTCCTAACCGCGTCCGTCGCCCCGGCCCCATTCCCCTACCAACTTGACATTTTCCCACCAGAAACTGGATCTCTCCTCATAGTCCAGCAGTCGGACGGGCATTTTTTTATTTTCCTATCCTCGCCACCCCTAACCCCTCCTCCCTTCCCTCAAGGGCTCATTTGAACTGCCTCAAACCCCTTCCACGGACGCCCACAGAAAGCTCTCTCCCCCCTCCAGCCACTGCCTGGCCGCAGGGAGAGGATGCAAGAGACTATAAGGAGTCAGGAGGGAGGGAGGATGGAGCTAACTCTGCCGTCACCGCCCCTTGCCCTCCACACCTCACGGCGTCAGGGCAGCAGGTTTATTATGAGGGGTCAGGGAAGATAAGACTCGGGAGTGGGGAAGGGTCAACGGTAGGGATGAAACCGAGGTCAACGCCCTTTCCACACGGCTCTGCTCTTACGAAAAAGATAAAAACAAAAGGGGGGAGTGTTGCCCCTGGTGAAAATCAGCCGGGCAATATTTTTCCCTCGCATTCGCCCTTTAAATCGAATGCTCGACAATTATAACGCACCGATTGTTGCCACATATTTTTTTTATAACGCCGCTACATCGTCGTCAGCAAAAAGAGCATTGAATCGTGAGGATATTTCCGAGGAACGAAGCATTGACTTAGACATCTAAACCCAAAATTAGACCTTCAGCGAGGCATGCGAAAAATAATACGGAATATGAAAGGAGTAAAAAATAGCTTGTGTTGAAAATATGAACACAATAGGTACGTCGCTACTAAAAAATCAGTAACGAACGAACGAACGAACGAGAAACGAACTAAACCAACTGAGGGAAGGTAAATGTTCAGCCTAAAGATGAGAACAATCCATTGAGGCTATTTCTTGCCATACACCAGTCCTCTTAAATCTTAAATTCAGTCCATATTGGGGAAATAAAATAAAATTTACAACCAGCGATCAGTTACAATAGGAACACTAAACCGAAGAACCAAAGTAAACATGAAACGACGACCGTGGTAAATTTTATTTCCAATTTTACGCACGACAACCCCATTGATGACAGTCGCAAATGCTTTCCACGCTTGCATGAGCCGGATTTCCAAAGTTAAACGTTCGTTTTGCGACGAATTAGCAATGATGTTGATACAAGCAGGTGAAATGTTGGTGGTATTCTCTGTGGAACGGCGAAAAATTTTCCAACCACTCTTTTGCACGCACCCAATACGCAGTGGCGAAGTACGGTAACAAAATTTGCGAATAAGGCCGCTTTGTTTACATTGGGGCATATCTTTAATTTATATCCGTCGCGAATTACGATTTAGGAAATGGTTCCCAAGGGCTTTCGCCTCGTGGTAACGCATTTGTGCTAACTGCTGGGTGTGAAATTCATCATTGGCGGAGTGGCTTAAAATTTATTTAATGAGTTATCAGGGGGATTAAAATGAACCAACGCCGCAATTTATTACGACCCAATAACTCAAAAGCGTTCACACAAAAATGTTGATTGCCGTTGCCATGGATATTTAATGGGGCATAAAACTTAAAGCATTACCTCCACCGGCAATACAACCATCTAAGCGTAAATTGGCCACCCTCTCAGTGGCAACGGAAACATAACTGTATCAGCGTTAAATTAGCCCGTATCTTAATTTCGCGGATAATTCACGACTCTCATAGTTATGAACATTAGTTTAGCACCGATGAGGGTTACGAAAGAGCCGCATTTTATCTTCAAGAACGGAAAGTATAACAACTCTTAGGTATAAATTATCTGATTTGTCTTTTAAAAAACTAATACATTATTTTCATTGCCTTGCAACAACGTAATTCCACTAGACAACAATTACACTCTTTATAATAGCGTTTTTTCAATATCTATTATTCATAACCTCCATATTAGATAAGCTATTTTATGTCACTTAACATTATACTTTAAAAACTTTAAAATTAATTAATAAATTCAAGCTTCTGTTAGCACACCATAAAATAGCCAATGGAATCGTGTGAGCAGCGTGAGGATCCAGGCTTCTGATAGATATCCAACGTCAACCTTTCTGGTACTCAAATCTGAAGGGAGCCATGATACGCATCAATAATTCATCGAGAAGGAGCAAGCACTTTGTCAAGTCAGTATAAAGGGGATGCTAGGTATCATCATCTGGTTCAAACAAATTTGCAAAATGAAAATATGCGAAGCTTCAAGTCATGCCAAACGTAATACTCTTTCACTCAGGCGAAGATCAAGAACCTTAGGCGTAGCGTTAAGTCTTTAAAAAAACCTTTTCCGCGCCGAAAATGAAACGATGAATGATGGAGAGAAACCTTCCGACTCTTGATGCATATCTCACGCGGTCATGAGGGAAAAAACAGCGATGGAATACAAGTTAAGAAAGGTCGATGATGGAAAAAGTGGGGGCAGTGAGGTGAGAAAAAGACGAACTAACAGGCAAAGGAAGATGAATATGTCAGGGTAAACGAAGGAATGACAGCCAATTAAAGTAATGGAAGATTAACTGCACCGCTATTTCTATGATTTTAAATATCCTATCTCCAACTTTCTCCTATATTTACACCCATAATTCTTCCCTTCTCTGCAATTAAATGGACTCAGAGTACCACCAATGAAGAATTTTCAAGGAAGAGCTGGACAGAAAAGATCTACGTTGAATACTCTGAAAAGACGAAGCGATACACTTATTGGATGCAGTTTGCGACAAAAAAATCTCAGAGTAACGATAATGGAAGGACAAATGAATGGGAATCTTACATGAGGAAGAACAAGGATGGAACTCATCAAGAATATTACGAATTACGTCAAAATGAAGACTTGAGTAGGATAGAAATGGTTAGCTGATGGAAGAGGAGTGGAGAGCAGAAACAAACCAATCTTCGGATTGATGGCTACGATGATGCATCACTGCACTATTCCGCGGATATTGGCATCAATTTTTTCACCTTTTAACGGATAAATTATATAAGTAGCAAACGTAAATGATGAATAATACATTATGCGATTCACCAAAGCTTTCGAAGATACCACTTGGATGCTTAAGTGATTGTTGTGTGAAGTCATTTTAAATAATAGCAACATTGTAAAAGAAAAAAGCTACCCCTAAGCAGTGGACACCGGTGTTGTCATGGATCATCTGCCAGTGAGTGTCCACTGATTTACTTTCCTATCCTTCCCCAACCTCAATGCCTTGTTGCTAGCTTATACTTATATATTTATTTCCTTTCCTTATATATATATATATATAATTACGGACAAGACAGAACTCCATTGGAGACAGGGGGCGAGATAAAATTTCTTAGGATATGGAGGAATAATTTTAAGATACCTGGAGTCAGTATAAATCTTCTCATGAAAGGTGATGAGGAACACTAAATATAAGGTCCCATCCGAAGGCTAAGAGCTTAACTGAAGTGTTCTCGACAGAAAAGGCAGGGATCGGGATTCCAAAAAACGAATCTCCATCACTGCCGTGACTCAAACCCGGGACCTAAAATTGGAACCAGTGATCCACCAACGCTATCCTGATCCCAAACAACATAGAGGCGTCGCACTGCCATCGGTCTTCTAACAGATTCACAGGTGTATAACCTCACACCGATACTACCTCCCACACTCAACGTCCATCGACCTCACGCTCCCTCAACATAACATCTCCTCACCCACACCAACCTCCAGTCTCCACACTCATACCCCACACTCCAGACGCACCTTACCTCAAGCGTCGCCCTTCGCCGTGTCAACTCTTGGGCACCGCCGCCGCCGCGACGAAGGCCTTCCACTCGTGGCCGACGCAACAAACTCCCTCCACCCGCCCTTCTCAAAGCCGTCTCCCACACGAGCCCCCCCCCCCCCCACAGCAACGCTTACCCCCGCGGCGAGGGATCAGAATCCCCTTGGGAGTTGTGGCCACTGAAACCAGTTCGAGACTCCACTCAATGGACTACACGGAGATTAAAGGAGGAAGAAAGAAAGGAAGTGGAGTACGGGGGAGTGAGAGAAAGGGAGAGGGGAGAGTTCTCGGCTATATTAGCCCTCGGAGGAGAACGCGACGACGGCAATTAAAATAAAAAGAACACACAAAGCTTCTCGGGATACTCGGTTTCTTCGCAAAGACAAAATAAAAAAAAGAACAGGGTATTATATCAGTTGTTTCTGTTTCTTCCCCCTGCCTCCTCCTCCTAGACTCGATTTCGCTTGCTTCCCCTTCAAAGGGCAACAATCCCTGGCGCGTCGGTATCGTGTCTGACTATTCCGAGAAGGGCCCAAATGGGCATTGTCGACGTAAGACTTTCTCGGCTCCTGAGAGTCACAGGTGATTGGCCGTTCGATGAAAATAATAATGGCTGGCGAAGAAACGCTTACCTAAGACGTAAATAAAGCCTTATGTCATTATGTTGACAATTATTGGAATTAAAACAATTCATTACAAAGGGCTGAGGCGTTCTGAAAGCTGGAAAATCGTAATATTACAGAGTGGAGCTAATAAAAGCGTGTTAAAAATACAAGCATCTACCAGATAATTTCATATGACTTATCAAGCATTGTTAAGGCATATGAAATTATTTCCCAGTGAACAAATTATTCAGTGATTTTACGTTACCAAATATGAAGAAGATCCAGTAAAACCAGTCTCGATGCAGTCCAACTTACCTAAAAAAGAATTAACGCATAATTAAAAATCGAAGTAATACACATTAAATTCAAATAATTCAGAATAAATGACACCATACTAATAAATGGTAATTTATACAAATTATACACACTCATTACCAAGAACGTTCTCATTTTACACTCGGAATCAGAATAAAGCTGATCATCTCTTTTAACTTCCAACTGTGGTATTGCATCGTATTATTAAAACAAGTTACGCTAATACCCTGAAAGACGATTAATTATATATTTTATCTTCCATTAAGACACAAAAATACCTCCATAACAAGAAACAAATAAGGCAGAGTGAAATCGTTAAGTAGGAAGCCAGGTAACACTCGACAAGCACAAACGAAGCTATTTAATATCCAAAAGATTACAAAGTACGATGATCTGAGGAACTTTAAAAATTCAGCAGTTGGGTCAATAAACTTCGGTCATCCACATTCACGCTTGCACTAAAAAAATTCGAGTTATATTTTCAATCCCCTTCACAGTAACCTAAACAAATGAAAAAAAAAATAAAAAAAAATAAAATATATAAATATATATATATATATATATATATATATATATATATATATATATATATATATATATTTATTTATTTGTTGCCCTTAAGTATCAGTTACAGAGCATTTAAAAGCTTATTTAAAAATCTACTGTTATAATTCTGTTTGAAACTTGATTTGAAGGGCCACAGCATATCTTCTCGAGTGAATACTTCATCATGACAACTTGCTAGTAGGATGGGCCTGATTCAGAAGTAAAAGATGAGAGGACTACATATGCATTAGCCACGGGTGGGTTCAGTGGATACTTCTCATTTCTCTACTACTAAGCTGCAACTATTAGAATAAACAGACTGCCTTGAAAAGCACTCTACTCCAGCAAACCCATCCCTTGGTATCACTAATAACCGCCGATGTGGCTACCGCGGAGTAATATTAGCACGAAAACAACAACACATTCTTATGCTACACGTAAGTACCTACATGCTCTTCCTGGGGCAAAAAGATTAATTTTAGGGGCCAAGGGTGTCGCGATCAGGAATCGGGATCTACCCTACGAGACACTCCCCGGAAACCGTGAGTGGTACCATGGATGAGTGAGGAGATTCACTCCGCTAAGTGAGGAGATGAAAGGTTGGCATAACGACGGGAGGAGGAGGCTGAACCCAATGGTGTGATAAGCGAGGGGACGCGTACCTCGAAGGGGGAATGCACAAACAAACGTGGCGATTTCATATTCATCAATGAGGGAATAAGGGGGAATAGGTTGCATCAGAGCGTTGGACGCAAGTCGCCGGGAATAATCATTTCATTCGAGGGAACCCACCCCTTCCTGTTACCGAAAATTCAAGCCCTAACGATATTCCAGGAGCGGCTCTTCAGTGCTCCAATTTCGATGAATCTAGTGAATGCGCTCTCGTCTCGTTGCAATCTCCCTCCCCCCACTAACCCTCTAGTCACTGTATCTCCAACTCTGAAAGGAGAGCGAAACTAGAGAAGAGGACAAGATACTGTGTAAATACGAATGGAGTGTATCAAGGAAGGGGGAAGAATATTTAAACTTCTTAAGCCCATCTTCTACTGGCGACCATGTTTCCTCAAAGGCCTAAGTAACCAAAACATGATTCTAAAAACGAACCAACGAGCGTGATACTGAGATGGGGGTACAAGATAACTATGAGTACCATGCTCGACGGTTTGATTTCAATCGGAATAATACACTGCCGGAACGTGACGCTGTTGTCTAAGCAAATCAGCTTCCACAACTAATGAATGATAGACTTGTGCGACAAGGGGTTTATATAGATTTAAAACAACTGATGGTTCCAATTAACGCAGGTGGTGAAACTCTCCCCCTTACTAAATTAACAAAATGTGAAACATTAATCAAAGGTGGAAAGGAAAAAAAAACTAAATTAACTTGTTCTAGGGTAACTTTGTGGTATATCATTTTAATTTTTAAACGTTTGTACTTATGTTTGTATATAAATAAAAGCCTGATGATGATGATTACTCATCGAAACCCGGGTCGTGTCTGTTATTAAATGAATAAGTGGTTTTGTAAAAGTTTAATTATTATAAAAATAAACAATTAAAACCAAAACGCGTGAAAACACTTTTATACTTCATATTCAGTTTATTCGTGCTGTGTAACAAAATGTTGATGCGCCTAACACACACACATACATACATATTCGTGCTGTGTGTTCAAGTTACTAATACACATGACGCTTTGTGTTCACGCATCTTTGAGTACATAATTCGTCGTTTAAATTCCCTTTTGCAGTAATTAGTTATTTACTTCATTTTCTAAAATGACATTTAATTTTATTTTAAATTCTATGAGTAAAACAATACCAAGTGATTAACGGAAGCTTAATTAATAGCACGAAGGAAGTGAGGAAGTAAAAAAAGAGGGTATTCTTAGAAAACTATCCAAAGCTTTTGCGAACTCGTTTAAGAGGACCATCCCCTCAAGCTCTTCACAGGAAAATGAAAGTTATCTTGTATTTATTTACATTATAAGGAAGCAGGGGAATACGGTAGACGAGGAAAGAAGATGAAATGTATTTATCACAAAGAAGTCAAGTAATCGCTGTCATTTTTATTGGTGAGTTGGAAAACTCATTGAAATGTCATTCGAAATACAATAAAATGTTGACGGAACGTCTTGGAATAAATCCATGAAAGGTAATAAAGATAATAAGAATTGAAATACGGACGTCATAATTCTAGGTACATTAACAAAACAAAAAGGGTACGTGAGAAAACATGATTGGACGTCATAACCAATGAAGCTTCGGAGAAGCAAGGAATAAGATCCTGCGAATGATATAAGCATGGCACATTTGCATAATGGATAAAAAATTAATGATTGAAGTCTGTAGCATAATTAAAACAACGCCAGAAGGGACCATATTAAACAAGGAATTTGATCAATTTTGAAATTTCCGAGAAAAAAGAGATGCATGGAGGTATTGAAGCAAACAATAGGATCTTAAACACAATTATTCCTTCACAGGTGTACAGAAAAATTAATAACAATTGCTATGCCGGTTTTAGAGTGCCCAGTCAGCTTTCTCCAATTGATCAAGTAGTTTTCGTACGTTAACTTAATGTTAACAGAGAGTTCAAACCTTCTTAAAGTAAATTATACTATCGATTAGTTCAAGTGAGTACCGACAAAATACTAAGCGAATTTACGCCGGATATTTTTCAGACAAAATACATAACCAGGCCTAAAATAATTCCGTTAAAACAATTCTTTGCAAATGAATTAATGACCTCAGACTAACTAATTCCCCTTTCTTTTCGAATATTATTGCTCTATTGCATCTCAAGTAGGCATTACATAACGTGTTACAGGTATACACAACACTAACTTTAAACGTACTTTAACTTCCTACTCAATAATATTCCCCAAAAACTAGGCAACATTATTTTGATACAATAATTCAAATATCCAGCAGATATTTGAATGGAAACCCTTCAGAAATGGCGAGAATACCGCCTCATGTCATCTCAATAGCTTAAAATACAAGCACCACATACGCATGAACACTGCCAACACATTTATAAAAAAAACAAAATAAAAAACCTTTCACTTCACATTTGATGGACTTTTCAATATGCGATTCCACAATAAAAGCCAGGAACAAGGTACCAGAATGGGCTAGGGGGAGTTTCCGGGAACCAATATATTCAATAATTCCCCCCTCCACCATTCTGTCCTCCCCAAACCTCACTTTGATGTCAAAGACATGGCAATCTGAGATCCAATAAGGGTTTTTCCCAAACTTGTGCTTCCGACTCAGTTTTTCTTTTTTCGTGTCACAACCCCCACCTACCTATTTTTCACTTCTACTCCTTACCCACCCCAATCTTCACAAATATTTTCTTCCCACCTCCACCTCTTCCTCATCCTCATCCTTCCCATCACACTTTTCCACACTACTCCCTCTTCACCCTTCACCCTCAAACCGACAAAAACCCACCCTATCCCCTCCCCTGACTCTTCAAACCCAAGAGTGGAAGATTCCCAAAATCGCAAATCGAGCCCTAAACACCCCTACACAATGGAGGCGAAGGAAATAAGAAAGACGCGAAAAGAACATGGCAAGTGAGAGAGACGATAGTTATAGGAATAACGGGGAGAGAAGAAAGATAGATAGAGAAAATATACAGAATGAGATATATGCGCCGGCATAAATATGTAAGCGCATACATAAATAAGAATATATACTGGCGAAAAAGAGGAGAAATAAAGGAGGAACAAAAAAAGATCCTTTCAAAAAAACGTCCATCCTATAACCATTCTGTTCTCTTTCCTCGCCTCATCCTCCTTCTCCTCAACACAGTGCTCTTAAAATCTTTCCCACCCCTACCCGGTGACCTTAAGCCTCATCCCCATAGCCCGCCTCTCCCACTCTCTCTTATCCTCACACCCTTATCAAAAACCAGGAGCCACAACCCACCACCATCCCCAACCCCTTGTAACCCCTTATGGCTGAGCCCTTCAGCAGGTCCCGGCAGATTGCCCCCACCGCCCCTTTTCGAGAGTCCCCCACCCCCTCCGAATCAATAAAATCTCCTGGGTTCACACCAGGTGCTCTCGGATAGGTGAGACGGAGAAAGGCGTTAAAACTCCACCTACTGCCCTCGAGAATCTCAACCACCCCCCACCCACAACCTTATCCCTTCCCCATTTATCCCCGCCCAGCAGGGCCAAATCCACCCCTGGCGCCACTCCCACACGCTCCGAAACACAACCCTGAAAAACTCCTACCCTCATAAACCCATCCTTGACCACGCACCGTGTAATCCTTTTTACTCTCTTTTCTGACCCTTTAAAAGGCACGGAAACGCCTCCCTCCTCATGGTCAAACGCATGCTGCTGCGGAAAAAATCTCGCATATTCCGCAACACCGTTGGAATGCGCGAAAATTACACCGTATATTTCCCCTTTTAAAGTACTATATGCTTATAACTCAAAAGAGCTTTCATTACGGCGTCAATTAACCCACTGTCTGGGCATTTAACTGTAATGAAACAAAGCACATATAACAAGAATAAGAACGGCACAAAAACAAGATAATTTACACACGTAAATCTTGCAAAATTCATAACGTACATTTCAGTCATCCTTTCACTATTCTGTCAATAATCCAACTATCTGAACATTAAAGATCATGCATAAATGTCTAAATACCTAGAATATGAGCGAAAAAAACGTATAGAACCAACATATTCCCAAATGTCAACCGAGTTACTTTCGAGGAGTTGCCATAACATCCCTTTATCATGTAATTGATTCGCTGAGTGAATAACTGAGAGAAACAAATTTTTAATCACATAGAACCTTACATTGACCGGGAATTTACAGTAATGGTTAAAAAGCAGTTTTTTTACTTCTATAATAGCTCTAATGATTCATCAACAAAGACAGTCATAATTGGATGAGTGGGGATAAAGTTAAAACTGGGCACCGTAAGAAAGGGCTGTATAACTGAAAATATTCTAAATTTAGTTACCATGGACACACAATTGAACATACTTACATACTCAGTATTTCATTCCATAATCTTTTTACATCATCTCATAATTCGTTCTCAGGCATTTTTTCGTCGGGCAATGAGAAGGAACCCTATTAAATTAAGACTTTTTGTTAGTTCTTCTGATGAGATGCAAAAATGCTGTGCCCTTTAATTCACAGCGCGACAGAGGATAGGTTTAAATTTTTTTCCCACGTCCCTCACGTACAAGCAAGCGCGGGAGAGATAAAAATCCTTACAATTATCAGCGTGCAATATGCGCAGGTCAGGCGAAAAATAAAACGCCGCTTAACGAAATGGGTAATGCCCCCGCCCCCCTCCCAAAGTGAGCGGTAGATATGCAGATCACCTCTCCGTAAAACCTTTCCATAGCTCACGGTTAAGGCATTTAAGAAAAATTCTAAATAGCGCAAAAAAATCAGCAAACGACTCCAAATACCTCTTTCAGACGGTTGGCTGTAATGAACATTTCGTACTGAATCCTTCTCCAGCTCGTCTCCTGATGACATCTGAATGACTTTGGATGTGAAAATAAAAACTCCCAACAGCGTCGCAAATTAAGAACATAAAATTCTAAGGATCGGTGTGCATAATTTTAATAAGTTGTGATTGTCGTGAATTCAGGGGAAAATGGTAGAAACACGTGCAACGATACAAGGTATGCGTTTACTTGAGCGTAACTCACGTTCGCTGGTTTGCCGGAGATTTAGAAAAGATAAATCAAACGGAATGGGTTAGGCTTAATTAAGGAAAACTAAATATTTGCAGAGAAACATGTAATGAAATCAATAGTAAGCATTTAAATAACATGTACATGTCGTAAGAGTGGAAGAGAATAATTGTTAATTTTATCGCGTAATGATAGTTTGTAATTATGACAGCATGGGGAGGAATATGAGAGGATTCTTGCGCATCGCACGCCCCTTAAATTGCCATAAAAATCGCTAATTGCCAGGGCAATTAAGAAAACATTCCAGGCTCACGAGATTTATTCCAGTATTTTAAATTTTAGTCTCACTGGTATGCTCCGTTTGAAAAACATCGTACGATTCTAACTTTAGTCAGGTTTTTCAGGCGTAACCTTTAGGAGACGATCGATCCCCATCCTTTTGGGGAGTACACCCTAATAAAAACTGAGGTAGTTACACAATTAAGCGGCCATGACCTCAGCTAAGTATGCGATCATCATTAATAATAAATTTAATGAAACAATCAGGCTCAGTAAAGCCTTATCGCTTTATCAACAAAGTAACTACCAAAATTTGAAATAACACCTGAACAATAAGTTAAATGTTTTGATGAAAAGGAAAATTTACGAAAAATGAGGTGAAAACCAATACGATAGATGGAATAATAGGTTGAATAGAAAAAAATAGTAGGCAACTGAACTATTTAACGATACGAAAGGATCTGGCTACGCTGCGGAGAGTTCGGCTCCGCATTACGTGGGTGGTTTTGGAATGGAGAAAAGATTTTCTCTGGTGAGAGAGAGATAGGGGAAGGGAGGGAGAGAGAGGCACGCTAAAATATGCCCTTTTCGCCCTGACCCCTTCTCCTCACCTCCAAGCGCCATCGCAACCTTAGCGCCATCATTTCCCTTTAACGCTAGACCCTCACACGCCTCTCCAACCCGCACTTCCAACCCATTGCCCGAAGATCCTTGCCCTTAGTCAGCCACCCCACCCTACTAAGTCTCTCCTCCCCTTCCTTTAAAAATCCTCTTGCTTTTAATTCTCGGCTTCCGCAAAAATGAGTTTTCCCGGGATCAAAAAAAAATAATTCTCATGGGCAGGGAAATAATCACAGGGCCCACGCCAATGAAAAAAAGGACCTACTGAAGGATCGAGAGAAGAAAAGGGACCATTCGAATCGATAACCCCGCGGAGCAATGGAGGAAGTTAAGGAAGAGTGCACCTGTCAGAGGATTTATGAATTTTTCCTTAATGAAAGTGCACTCTCATAAGGCTAAGAGCCGAAATAAAGCACGACCGGTACAGAAGCTGGGCCAGAGAATGAAAAAGACTTCTCCTACATATCAGAAAACCTAAAGAAACGCACAAGACGCTCGTTCACGGAGCTGAAAGATGAACGCAGTATTCAAATTAATACATAAACGACGAACGCGAGGGAGAAAGTTAATTTGGGGAGACGGAATTTAATCCCAATCAGCGAATCGTCATGGATCAAGAATAGTGCAATATTTAATTTAGAACACATAACCTAATTAATAGATATCTCACGTTTCTTATAAATGATATATATGTTTCATCAAATGATTTAAAAGCAGGAAGGAATATTACCGAAATGAATAGAAAATAAACTACAAAAAACCTGCGCTAAGTTTCACATTAATTGAATAAGTTGCTCTTTGGAAAGTACTCAGCAGTGAAACCAGCTCAATAGTAGAGAATCGAGTTCTTCACTGAGAAATTAATACTGCTACAACTTCATAAAATGTAATATCCTTTTGATTCAGAGAATCAAAGCCCATTTGAAGGGGCCGTCGTTTAAATACTTATGATGCGCTTATCATGAGCATTTGGTCATATCTTTTTTTTGAAGGTTTGGTTACAGCATATTTCAAGGCCTTGCGCTGTCTTAAATCAGTTAAAAAAGAGACCTTAGGACTACTGCTCTTTTAATTTCGCCGTCTTTCGTACTTCTCTCTCCTATTGCATTAGGGAAACTAGTATGGATCATTTAAAACGCATGAAACAATTTTATTTTTTCCTTTACGTTACCACTTACTTTCGTATACACTTCCAACTTTACTCTCTCAAAGAAGAAACTTATTCTTCACACTTCGCCAATCATAATTTATCCTCATTTTGAAGCACCAATTATGTAGTCATAGGTTTTCATCATTTATTTTTCGTTTTTATTATTTATTTTACGGATTTAGAAATCGAAACGACGCTTTCCCATACATTTATAAATCACCTGATTGTGATCCTTTTCATTAATATTTCATCTTTAGAAATGGAGTCATTCAAAATTCAATTGATTTTATATCAGGAGCACATAACGGTATTCACATGTTCGCTTTAATTATAAGTTTAAGCCGCTGATTTAGCCGCTAACGTGTAAATTTAAAAAGAACAGACATGCGGTTTAATTTAGATGTTTAAAATGAGCACGTTAAATCCATGCTTATCTTACTCGAAAACGAATTCCAAATTCAATTCAGTTCAAATTACTGTCTTCTGAAAACATACGGCATCTTCAAGCTACACCCAACAACAAGTTGAAGTCGTTCATTCTCTGCTTGAGAGAAGTCATCCGGTTGATCATGCATCAAAGCCGGTATTAGTAACAAGGACAAACGGGAGAAGTCGGGCTGAGGAAAGGCAATCGAATAACAGCATGCTTTACTATTAAAAGACATCTGCCGATTGAATTGTAAGCGAGTAGACACTTTCGCCGCAGAGAATACGGTCCCAATGAGACTTGTGGTGTGAAACAAGAGGGTAGGAACTGAACGGCAACAGAAATCGAGGGAGAAAAGTCTGTATTGAAATGAATGAGGGATGGAGGAGTGAACACTCGCATAGCAAAGAGCCATGGTATTTACGCAGGATAATTGGTTTTATCTGGTTACAAAGATAAAGGATTCACCTCTTAGCTGCTGGGTCTCCCCGAGTTAAGGAGCTGAGCTTTAACCATAAATAATTCAGGCCTTTGAGCCAGGAGACGAGGGTTAGGGCAAAACGTAAGGAAATCTGTTTCATGTTCTTGAAGACAAGACGGGATGATATCGGAAGAAGAGGCGTACAGAGAAACGTATTGTGATTAATAAGGATATATTTTTAACCACTAATGGCAAATGCTTACGGTGAAAACAAAAAACTTCGAAAAACGAAAAGAAAAATGAAATAAAAGAAGGCAGGGAAAGATTTCTTCGAATGGCAAGCAAAGTTTATATGAAAATCATCCTTATGTGAGAACAGACTACAATCCTTTTAACTCTCTCTATAAAACATGAACGAAAGCTATTTAGCTGGCAGTAAAATAGAGGATAACCTGAGCCATAAGTATACAGAAAAAATCAAGTAGGTGTCATCATCTATAACACAAAGATATAACGGTCAAGGTGATGAGAATGCTTGAAAATACCTGATGCATGTATATATGCAAGAGAAAAAAGTAGTGTTACTCCGAACAACGGTGGAGTATCTTGTTTCCGCTATTTCAAATGAGAGGCATTACTAGTACTTATTCCGGTACATGCAGAACAACTCGAGCTCCTACTGACAAATTCGAACCACGAATTAAGTCCTGAAACAAGGAAAGCATGTATGCCCGCGGTGGCATTCGAGCCCACGACCTTCGTGTCGTTATGCTGACCGTACAGTCGGCAAATATTTCGTTCTTTCAACGTTCCACGGATAATTTCCGGGGATAATAGCTTAAATCGAAACAGGTACGACAGCCGAACTTTATGACGATACAAAAACATACCAATTGTAATGGAAAAACACACAATTCATTGACAAACAGATAAAAATTGTTGACCCCATAAACGTAAACAGTATCATTAACAGCCTCTACGTCAAACAGCAGCAAAATTATTACCTAGCAAAATGCGGCCCCGCTGCGAATTAGCATACAATGATATGTTATTTAGGTTTCATATTCCATGAGATCTTTCCACGAATACAGATTTGAAGCCGCTTTACAAAATAACAGACAAAGAATAAAAACATTGAGAAGGGTAAGAAAAAAAATAACTAACAAAGCATGGGATCAATCTAATCCTCAATCGGAAACCTGCTCAGGCAAGAAACCCGTAAAAAAATACAAAATTATAATCAATGAAACGGTACTAAGCTTGCGCTCGAGGAAAGGAAATTGACTAGTGATTCGTATTAAGGAAAACTTAAATAAAGAAGATCTTGCAAATGGAAATTATTGACAAAATAATAAAAACGAGGGAAAAGTGGGGATAGTAAATCAAAGGTGGACATTCGGATGGTATTCTAAAGAAGGGCATGAGAGGAAAAAGGAAGGTGGTGGGGTAGAATTGAAATGGATTGGACCACAAGGTCGGGAGATGAAAAGAAACGCTGAGAGAAGGAAGGCATGGAGGACGAAAAAAGGAAGATTACGCGGAAAGTGGGGCGTGGTGTGTGAGATTTCCCAGATGATAAACGGGAGGATGAAAATTAGACTGAAAATTTGTAGGTTATCGGCCAAAATGGCGGTAAGGAGAAGGAAAACGGATCCATTTCAATGTATTTCAACCCCCTAACTCCCTCCCACACATTCCTTCCCTATTCTACCACCCATCCCTCTACTCCATGGAGAAGGGAGTATAAAAAAATAACTCACCCGATTTTCGCACCAAACGACCATTTTCAGATACTTTACCTCCCTTCAACCAAACCGCTCACTTAATTATCCCATTTTTTCCTGCGATCAATCCAACCGACGGCGTTTTCAGAATCCCATAGGAGGCGGCCGTCCAGCCCATGAATGCATGTCCCGAAAAACCTGACTCCTTTCTGCCAGCCGAAAAACTACCAAACCGTAAACCAACTAGCGGATGAAAAGACACGCATACAAGGCGTCGACCACCTTTCACTACATCTCATCAACCACAGGGGAGAAAGATGGAGGTGGTACAGTGGACTACAGCAGCGAATCGCTCGATCATTTCCAATAAAACCGTAGTACTTAGTTTTTCAATTGGCTTCCTATGTTACCTTAGAATAATAACTTTGAATCCAGAGATCCCGAGTCCAAAATCCTGGAAGTGTCGGAGACTTAACACTGAGATCCCTAACCCTATTTGATTGCCATGTGAAGTGCACTCAAAGGTGGGATAAAACGCTTCACTGTGTACTCATCGGCTTCTTTCGCAAATGGTAACTCCGGGTTACTCTCCACCATGCCTGCGTTCCCCAAAGAATCTTTCCCTTACCGTCCCATTAGCATGTACTTTTAATGGCGCAAATGACCTCTTCTTTGTCACCTCAGCCTAACTCTACCACAGTGACGGAATTACATTTTTAAAAGTGAATAGTCCGGCACCTTACTAGTTGGTCGTCTTCCTGAACAATCAACGAAGTTCGGACAAACAACTGAGCCCCCACTACAATCCAGCTTGCACCAAAACGCCCTTTACTCTTCCATTACATATTTCCCTTTGTTGGGAAGAATGTGTTTTTCCCACATAACCAAACAAGAATAGAACGATGGCGAACACGAGGAAGGAATAAAAAGAAGAGGGGAGATGCGAAAGGTGGGGGAGTACTTAGAGAGAGGGTGGTGTTAGTGGCGGTGGGGTGGAGTTGTGGAGGGTGGAAAAAATATGGAAAAGCCTTTAGGTAGCGGGGGGAATGATGGAATATGGCAGGGGAATCGGAGGAGGAACGAAAAGGGGAGGTGGTTTGGTTGAGCGCAAAAAGGTTTTCGGCGGGGTTTTTTGGGGCGTTCAAGAGAGAGGAGAGTTGGGGGCGCGCGGGCAGGTAGGTTTTTGAGGGATTGCAAAGTGGAAGTTACGTAATGAAAAGCGCAGTAGAGAAGGAGGAGCATTCAGTGGGGAGGGATCTAGAGAGGGGGGGGGGGGGAAGGGGAGGTTGTGGCGGTCGGACTGAGTGAAAAACGGTATGGAGCGGAGAGCTCGGGCAAAAAGGGATGCCGAGAGGATGATATTCGAAATGGGCGAATATTTCCACGGAATCAGTGAGAGTGGGGGGAGGGGATATGCGGGGGTATGGGAATGAAAGAGGGGGGAGGGGTAGTTTGAGAATAAATAGTTCCCCTGCCGTTGACCCTCCTTCACCCGCACCCCCTCCCCAATCCCTCCACGTTTGGCCATTTTTTTCGCTACTCTCCTCCCGGATTGATTTAAGGCACGAAATTGCAATGATCGTTTTTATCCAAGGGGTTGGTAGGACCACAGGGGGGTAGTAACGCTGGCTGGGGTCGACATTACTCAAAATGGCGGGGACAAATAAACTTCGCCGCATCGAAGGTTTAACCCGGGGATGAGCACCACAAGTATAATAAAAAACAATACGGGCGAGGGCTGAAAAGTACATAAATTCCACTCCACACTTGCCTTTTGTGATTGCAAGATGAAGGATATGGGTTCCTATCCCGCTGACTGCCTGACCCCGTTCAAAAATGGAAGATATTTATATACCTAGTTGAAGGGCGTTAAGAATTTCATCAACCGGACCTCATAGCTAAAAAAAAAGGCTGCTGATTGCAATGGAATGGACCTAAATACGTACATATCCTTCTCTTGATGCATTACCCTCATAAATTAATGGGTTATAATTTTTTAACTATTCTCACCAATAACAAAGGATCGGAGAGCGTTTAAAAAAAGTTGGACCTTCAGGAAAACTGCGACAAATGAACACAAAAAATAAAGCTAAGTCTCGAACTATTCATCACGGCAGGTAACGTAGCAGTGTACCCGTAGCAGATAGGTACACACATACGTGTTCGAAAAAAATTGAAGCAGAAAAAAATAAATAATAAGTCGGCCAAAACTCAGTCCTCCTTGATGAATTATTTCAGCAAAAATTATAAAAACTCCTATACCGCCGTAAATTACGAAAAACAGCTGATGCTTGGAGGGTGGTGGGAGGAAAAGAGGCGAGAGGACGAACGTGGGAAAAAGAGAAACGCGTCGATCAAAAGAAAAATACATAGGACGGTGCACACATACAGAGGGAGAGCATTTCGCAACTCGGTGGGGGAGGAAACAGTGTATCCTGAATAAATAAGCGATCTTATTTTCGAAAACCGCTCGACATCGGTTATTGCAGACGTCGCAAAAATCGAGTCCTGTTTTATATTTTATCCATCCCCTGTACTCCTTCCTCCCCTTTCTCCCCTCTACACTTTGTCCAGGAAACTCTCCGTCCACTATTTCTCGCTCCCTCCATCCAACTTTCCCCGCTCGGACGCTCCTCCGGAATAAAAAAAGGAGAAAAATGAGGCGGTTGGGGCATTTTTCATTCCGTAAAATTCAATTTCGGAGCACAAATTATAGGATCTAACGAAACGTCCTTCGCCACAAGAGAATTAAAACGCGTCCCCCCAAAACACGCTGCAGAGTGGTCCACGATCTCGTATCTGATGGTGTGTTTATGTGTTTCCGATAGTGGGTGCCTAGACAAACTTATTAATACGCAACTACACTCGCACAACTTTCTCCGCACCTCGTACGGAATAGAAACAATGTGTAAATAAAAAAACAATGACTCATCGCTCAAGCATTACGTTTTAGCGAGAATTAGATACCACAGAGATGAAAATACTTTTTTTTTAACTGTTAGAGAAAGTGTTGAAAACGTAAGGAAATATTATATAACATAAAATATAATTAAAAGGGTATATAAACGAAAAAAGAATGAAACGAACACATTAACAGCACGATGAGCGACAGATTAAAACGAATCGCAAGAGATAAACTGCCAACAGGGAGAAGAACCGCCGATCGGCCAAGAAAAATTAGGAGCGACAAACTTGACTAGAGAAGGCTGTAACTGAAGCAGAAACAGGCCAAGAGAGCCTAAAGAAAGAAGAAAAGGAAACCAGGCTTCTTTATTTGATCTGCAGTATGACGCCATAGAATGCACGTAGTACCTACTCTGAGCATATGGCAACTCGGATCCGCGACTCAGAATTTTACCCTGGTGACGCCAACGGACAAGCACAGGTGAAACCGAGCCGTGTGACATCCGGTACCCCACAGATCAAACGTGGAAGCCATAGCACGAAAGACCAGCCATGAATGTTTAACCTTCAAAAGCGGCTTCACAAGTCACTGATTAGCTCCCAATTGATATTATCCTCCTATCTAATCAACTTCCTGGTTGAAGAGAATGCATTCAAGATGATCATGGATTGGGACATGGAATTGGGAGTTTATAAGGATGCTTCGAAACAGAAAGCAACTGTTTGGGACACAAATGTTTACCGGATGCTCATCATGATTCTGAGACTTTAGGATTTCCTTCTTAGGCATCACAAAAAGCGTATCAACTCAGTGGAATGTTAGTGGTCTTCCAAGTAATCAGGTACTCACAGCTGCTGTGGACGTGTCTATGACAGAACTATACATCTCGTCACAATTTTAGCAACATATAAGGCCAGCATTCAATAAAAATATTTCTCGTGAACTAATTTTCATAAAAAAAACAAAAGATGAAACTTGGTGGTCGATTAAAATAAAATTTTGTAACGGAGAAGTCTGCCTTTTAGGGGGTAACCTATGATGAAATGGTATAACATCATCTTCATCATATTGGTTAGGATTGGAGAAAGGTTTCGCTACATGGATGGGTCTCCTCCAAAGTTCCTGAATGCACCAAATTCACCAGGAAACCATTTTTTTCCAGACGACGAAGCGCAACTCTGACAAAAATTCCAGCGGCAGGGAGAGTCGCATCCCCTTTGAAACTTACAAAACGGGGGCACTTCGATCGCGTCAGTTGTCTGCGGAGTGGTGACGGGACACAGCTTTACGAATTCAGGGCAGAGGAGCGTGCATATTGGGGAGCCCACGCCAATACACGAACACTCTCTTGGTCGTGAAAGCGAAAGCGGGCCCCGGCTAGGCCGACCACGCGCTGGCTGTTCTGCGATTAGGGACGGGGGAGGAGGGGGTTGGGGAATGGGTGGGATATAGGGAGAGAGGGAGGGAACACCTACGACATACGGCGTGGACCCACCAAATGTCCGCGTCCGCAGGGGAAAGAGGAGAAGGGGCGTGAGATTGTCACGCGATTTTCGGTGAATTCATCATCCAGAGATCCGGCGAGTGATAGGACAATATCCGCAGCTCAAAGCGCGCGGGATCGAAACGGAAAACGCAGTGGGCAAAAAAAATTAAAAGGAAATCGGAGAGAGCAAAACAAAAAGCAAAAATGAAACCTGCAATATAAATGGGCGCACAGTCGGATGGCTTGCGCTAACACCGAAGCGAGCAGGAAACGAATTAAAAATGAAATTTGGAAAATATTGAAATGAATGATGGAATGCTTTATGTCTTTTACAGTTAGTTCGTTGGGACGGTGAAAGTTAGATAAACCGTTACGCTGGGAATTGCATAAAACACAATGTTCTCCTATTCTCAAACGCGCAGAAACACGTAGAGAAGCAGCAAGTTACCTAATTGGAAATATGGAATTTCGAAAAAAATATCTATAGAAATCGAAACAACGGCAATGCAAAGACAAAGACTATGATAAGAAATTTTGGTTTGATCAATTTTTAACGCTCTAAGATGTGATATCAGAACTGAAAACTCTGAACAGTCGATGAACATAAAAAATAAAATATAGTTAATAAAAATAATACACAATGTAATATTGTCGACTCGTTAAAAACCTTATTACCAGCATTTCGTAAAGTGATATTGCCCGAATTGTTATTTGAGATACGTTCCAGCAATACTACTTCGCATATCACAACTGGAAAAAGTTTACTAATCAGGTCCTTAGGATCCAACATGCGTCCACATTAATAACCTAACGTCAATGAATCAGACATCATGAATCCCTTATCCAGAAGCTGAAAGTGGGCAATAAACTAGCGTAGCCACAGGCGCTCAAGCCTTTTTGTAGGAACCAAGAAGGAAATTCCTTAAAGAGTAGGGTACTCATCTCATTTGACGAAATACGTGGAGCGAGACAACCGCGGAATAATACATAATATTCTATTCACACCATTTTAAGTATAAAAAATAAGAGTCCTTTTTGAAAAAATGTAGGCAAAATATGTAAGAGAGGATTGACTCCAGTGTTGCCTCCCCTTGTTCACGACACGACGACGAGAAAAAGAGCAGAGACGAGGGACGTGGAAAGTCAAATTAAAACTATCACTTTCCCTGCGTAAACAGGCGAAACTTAAAAGTCCACGGAGGCAAACGGATTTCTCAGACTCTGGAACGGGGGCGCGGAAGAGAAGGGAAGGAGAAGGGAAGGAGAAGGGTGGTAAAATTTAATCATACTTCCCCCACGAGAGAAGGAAGGGATGGAGAGCGAGGATACAGGATTTATGGACGCAATCCAAAAAAGCTGTAGGGTCGTCGGGACTAGGGAGTGAAAGGACGGGAGCAACGAAGTCGGGTGACGAAATGATAAAAAAAATAATAAAAAAACGAGGAGGATCCAGATTTATTCCGAAGTCTAATTGTTACGAGAGGCAGCGATGAGGGTGAGGGTCTCCTCATACAAGAGCGCGCGGAGGCGGGAAAAATGGACAGGGTGAAGGGAAAGTGGATAGCTGGCTCGCGGGAAAGAGGAAGCCGATGGCGAGCTGAGGCAAGCGACAATGAGGTGAGGGGGTAAGGCACCCATAATTAATTCCCTCGGAGGAAGAATGTGAGGGGACCTGAAGGCAAGATGAGAACGACAACGGGGGAAGGAACCGTTAACACAGAGGAAAGGGGGGAATTCAGGATGTTATGAGCTCGTGAGCGGGAGCACGACTTACGGTGGCGATATTGTTCGGATAATCTCAGTTTGCGAGCAAAGAAATTTTTTTTTAAGAATCTCGCACCCCATTCCGTTACATAAAGAAAGAATTTGTAAATTATACCTAGCTTGAGGAATGGGGCTTGGGGTAAAGGTTGGTGGAAGTTTAACCCCCTCATCGTTTAATATTTTATAACGTGGGAGGATAATAATTGTCTTTCGGCGTATCAATTCTTCGCTGTGCACGTTACTAGTTGTAATCAATGTTTAAGATCGCCTACGGCCCTTAAAAAAATTAAGAAAGGCTCTAAAAATATAGTGAAATTTTATTCCATTTTTTACCGTAAAAAAACGAGGAATCTTGAGAATGTTCGAGCTCAATGATTGGTAAGGACCATTACCTACGTGTAAAAAAATGAAATCTGAAAATATATTATCGACCATCATTAAATTTAAAATATTGGTGACATAAATAATTAATATTAAAAATGGACATGTGTCGTTCGACTGTATTACCCGTAACAGCATCATCAGAGAAAAACTAATCGGCGAAATGATACCATGGCCGTAAAAATATGCAATCCGGAAATTCCAAAGCCATAGCAAATAAACAGCAAACAACTTTATGATGGTGGTATTCACGGAGAACCCGTTCCACAACACCTATATAAACGAGATCATTTCTACGATGAAGAAACCTAACCTTTTCTACGACGTAATTCAAATAAGATTAGTTTCCGTGGGAGCCATTAGTTTACGTGGTAGCCACAGGAATCTGCATGCTAAAATAATAAAATATTTTCAAATAAACTACTGCAAACTAAGAAAACTTGATAGCCACCAGCATGAGGAAATTAGGAAACAAAAATGGAAAATATTTTCCAACGAAAAACGTATTAAAGAAAAAGGTCTACCAAACCGTGGAAATATAAGCTCATCATTTTCTTTGTCACAGCTCCCGATTTCCCCGTAACTCCTCCGCAGTGATACCAACATGCACGAATGTTAGTCACAGGAAACAAAACAACATGCACCTCAATCTTTCTTCACATCCATCTCTTTGCACCTCATTCCCTTCTATCGTGGAAGACGGAGGAGCGAGACAACGGACAAAGTGACAACAGACGCGAAAACGAGGACGAAGCACTCGCTGAGAGAGAATTAGGTTAATGGAAGAGTAAGAAACGAGAGAGTAGAGGAACCGGGGGAGGGAGGGGTCGATTGGACGTGGGAGGCAGGAAAGGCCCCGAGGAGGAGGGAAGGTGGTGTGGTGTACCAGGTGAAAGGGAGAAATGGCGAAGGGCAGGAGCGGACAGCCACTGTAGTTGGGAGGGCGGGAGATGGCAGGCAGGGAATTACGTGGGAAGGTCGACGGGGGACGGAAGGACTGGCCGCGCAGGTCGGGGGGCTAAGACGGGGGGTGGGGAATGAAGGCATAAGGGGGCCTGGAGCGTGAGGTAACGGATAATGAGGGTGGAGAGGTGTCAACAAGGGTTGATGAAGAAGGTGTGAATTAGGGAAAGGGTCAGAGGATGGCAAGGAGACTGGAAAGGGGGAGAAGCGGGGGAGGAGAGGGAAGATTGAGCCCAAGTCGGAAGATAAGCCGCCACCCCCACAACTCCACTCTCAATTCAAATCTCAGGAGGCGGAGGAGGAACAGGACAGGGAGAGAACCAGCCCAGGTTTGTCTCACTGAACAAAGACGACTGGGGGATGGGGGAGCGAGTGAATACGGGTAGCCGCACAAGATTTGACTAAGCAAACGCATTTGACTGAAGATTTGCCCACGTTGAATTCGATACACAAGTCCGAGGCACCGAGCGCGAACTCTAGCACAGAGAGGCAGAGACATTCTCGCCTCTGTATTGGTCTCAATTATGAACACTTGCCAATATCCATGTTGAGTTAATGACGACTTTCTGACTAGCCTGCAATCACAACCTACCGATTTAAAGAGTCATACATGTTAAATAATAGGTATTGTGAAGGTCTTTAATAATGACGATAAATCTATAGGTTTTACGAGGAGAAACCTGGATAACGGCTGATCGGTCTGTTGAGGTTTGAAACCTCAAATTCGCAATTGAAATTCCTGCGCAATTTTTTTCCTCGGAGGCAGTCCAACTAATCTTTGCAGGATTATTCACTAGCAGTTGTGAAATATCTTATATTTGGGAGCATTGCCTTACTGACGCTCTAAGAACTAAATATCAACTAAAAAAGCTCAGTTAGAATGCATAATCAGCACTTAAAGACTGGCAGTACGATTGTAAAATTGTACGATTTGTAAACGGGAGTATTAAATCAGATTTTTTTCTTACGACTCTCATTCTATTCGCTAAAAAATTTTTGTAATAAGTCCGAGTAGAGAGAAATTAACTAATATTATATTGTGATCGTCAATTTCCAGATTCTTTTTTTTTAGAAATTATTTGTAATAAAAACCCTATTACATCTTATCTTTAGACAAAGGCAAAATATCTGCTTTACTACCTGTACATTAGTAATTGCAGTAAACAACGACTAATAAAGGGTAACTAAAACTTTTTAGAGAGCATATTTAAATGAAAAGACTATTTCGAGGATGAATAGTTCCATGATCGCTCGAAAATTATCATCAAAAGTTCACAGAAATATTCGAAATGTAAACAGAAATGCAATGTAAACTGGGAAGAGGAAGAAGGAGGGTAGGACTTTTAAACGATAAGAAAAAATGCAGGATGTATCCTGAGATGAAGAAAGAAATCGTGTTAGGGGATAGGAGCTAAAGCCTATAAAAATCTAGGTGGCTATTACTGTCTCTTATTTAAACCTGCTTTGACTGGTCAGTTACCATAGCAATGACACGGAAACTTATAGCAGAATATAATTAAATACTGCAGCTATAAGTGCATCAGCACATGGAATTCAATTTATATCCAATGTGTTTTCACTTTTTCACCTCTGAGAACGACTAAAAATAATTAATACGTGCAATAAAAATCACCATCACTTTACACACGAGTACACAAGACATGATTATAAGGGCAGTCGTAAAAATTTCATCCACATCGTAAGCTGCAACGATAGGGGGAAAACAAACCACATCGTTTAGTGGAGATGTTATGAATCCGGGCCGAGCAGAGGTCGACGCGAAAGCCATCAAAGATGTGGAAGCTGAGCAAGACGTCTTAAAGGAGTATCGGAAACTCATTACAGTTTCGCGGGATATAAAATGGTAAAAAATTGAGGCCACGCTATCAATTTTCCTGAAGTCAAAAGGGTTCGAATTAGATTATGCGCGCGAGTTGCCCAATGATAAGATTCTTCCAAATATATTAGGCTAGAATGAATTCATTCAAGTAGAATCGACGTTATTTAATTCATCGGCAGAAAAGAAGGAATTTCTTTTTGTGACCATTAACGTCTCCTAGACCCGAATCCCCGAGCATATCCTCACACCATTAGAATTCAAACCCGAGTATTATTTTTTGCTTACATCCATTTCTGGGAGATGCATCCCATTTCCAAGTACTGACTTCATGGGATAAATCGTTCCAAATGGAGATGTGATGAAACAGGAGGAATGACACGGCGGCACCGCGTTTAATGGTCTAGGAAATGAAAATAAAAACATCTAAGGCGATAGTTTATCGCATATTTCTACGCTTATGAATGACGTCGACGAATGTGAACACTAAATTTGGAGAATAATTAACTAAACCATAAAATACTCAGAAAAAAAACACAAGAAAAGAATAATGTATAAATTAAAATGTTCCTGCTGATGATAAGCTATGTTAAAAAATACAACCAAAGAATAGTTAATGGTTTCTTCTAGATTTTGATAGTAATGATCTCTTTATAAGTAACAACATTCACCAATTACTAACTATTACTACTATATATTTAGACGAACTCATGTCCTGGATGGTGAAAAATCACCCGCATTCCCTAAAGCCGTGTTTACACGATGCATTTACCCGCGCAAGTACGTGGCTGGACAGATGCGTGAACACATTCACCAAATTAGAACGGGCTATTTTCTGTCCACGCATTCGCGCAATTTTGAGTGGTTTACACGGTGAAATTTTGATGGTGATTGTGTTCACGCATCTACCCGCGCGGGTAAATGCATCGTGTAAACACGGCTTAAAAGAAAAAGATTCTTGCATGAAATTAAAAGCGTATCCGAAAAAGACCACTTAGCTAAAGATATGAAAATTGAAATTTATTTAATACGGAGACAAGCAGCATAGAGAGACATTTTAGGAAATGACAAGAAATCCGAATTTTGAGAGAGACAAAATCAGTGATTATGGAATTGTAAAAACGGCATTCTTACCTAATTGAACTTGTGCTCACATTAATCAAATCTACCTCCTGCGGATAACTAATTAACCTCCAGTTGCATTGCTAGCAAAGCGCGTTTTGTCACCATTCCACCACCGACGACCACCAAACGACCACCCAAAGAAAATTCAAAAGAAAGACTTTTTCTCCTAGTTAGCTGGCCCATTTACCATACATATCTAACGGTGACGGAAAAAAGGTTCAAAACACCATTAAGTAAAATGAAATAAGGGCATGTGTGCCTGCAATGCATAATTGCATGCTTTTGCTACGCAGTAAAATAAATAAATAGTTGAGAGACCATGGTAAATGCAGATCAGCGGAGAATAATTAAAAGAATTCTTGCTCATCACGGGAGGGAAGAAGCCTATTCGGGAAGAGCGGAAGCGGGGATAGCGCTAGAGGTCACGTGCACGGATACCTACCTGCTTGAACATGAACTGATGAAATTCATTAAAAAAATTATTCGCAAAAACAGAAGTAGATAATTTAAGTCCTCAAAAACGTATGATGAATTTTCATAAACTATGTTTTTATGTTTTCCTACTGTGACATTTTATTTGAACCCACAGGACAGATTTTCTCCTTTCCACAATTCCTCCTATGCTGAGTTAAATACGGAAGTCCACTGACCTATTCTTCACACGTGTGAAATATTTTGTAGTATTTTTAGACCCTCAAATGTGTTTATAAATACAACTATCAATTAGGTAATTGAAGACGAGCGTCACCTTCCGTTATGACTCATGATTAGTAAGTAATCAGAACTTTCAAACGCGTATATTTCTCCCAATTAAAACTTCCCTTCCCTCATCTCCCAAAAAAATCTCCCAAAATCTCCCCCAAAATTACTAAAAAAAATTAATTGAAAATAGTTTATACAAAATATAGAATTTAATTTTGTGAACCAAGTGAACGCATAGGAAGTATTCTGAGTTTAATGCAACGAATAATTAACTTTAAGGACATCAAATGAAACAGTACCGGTGCAAATTGACCTCCTCGTCAATTCTACGCAGGTGTCAGTCCAGGCAAGCTATGAGACTAAGATTTTCCGATTCAAATTATACTCGATATCGTTTAGAATTAAATCCAATACTCAAGGCAATCTTTTGCAACGCCGCAAAATGGAGAAATTCGTCTGGTTTAAGGAAGGTATATCGGAAAAGAGGAAAAGAGACAAGACTTTATCCTCCGAGAGCTGAGGACGATTAAGGAAGAAAAGGGTGCAAAGGACAGCTGAGTAGGATGGGAGACATCCGGAAGGGTACAAGATTGAAATGAGACATCTCCCGATGGGAAATAGGGTGGAGGATGTCGGCTTCGGAGGTCGTGTAAGGAAAAGGGAGAGGGGGATTAGGCTGACATAATTAAATATGTGGGAGACAATGGAAGAGGCAGAAAAAGGAGGAGTTAGAATTAAGAGAGATACTTACACGAAAGGGAAAAGAAGAGAGAAGATAATACAAATCAGTCATGAGAATAAGCAAGATAAGAGGTCGAGGGAATCAGTGATTACACAATAGTTTTATTTAGCTTGAATGGGTAAAAAAATATCGCATTTCATTCGTATCTACAACTATTTCTTCCTTAAATAGTTATTCAAGAGTTCTAATTTGAAAAAAACTCATAATCCGCAGGACCATTTGATACTCAAGAGTTGAGCTCATCAAGTACTACATAAACTATGCGGGTAAATTGCTGCGTATGTGTAGGGTGGCCAATATTTTTTCACATTTACGACTAAGGATTCCCAGATTCTGGTATTTGGAAAATCTCACAACACTTGGCCAACCAAAATTACTGCAACATGCTTTAGACTTAGAAGACTTGGGAGTCTCTGTCTCGTGGTTTACCCCAAAAGGATGCCACGCTACCAAATTCTTCATAATGCTCACAAATTAATTGAGAAGGAAACGTCAATTTGTCGCGCTAAGCGCTGACTTTAAGAGGTTCAATTACATTCTATTCTAAAATAAAGAGAAAAAATGGTGACAAAACATCGGCGAACTCAGGAAGGGAGCAGTGTCACATGGCAGTCATCGGGCGATGAAGAAGATGAAGAATGAAGAAAAACGAAACTCTGAATAGGACTAATCCGCCCCAAAAATGACGCAGTGAACAAGGAAAAGTTGGAAGAATAGAGAGAACATAATGGGAAGGAGATGAGTGGAGCGGAAGATAAGAATTCTGCAGAGAAAGTGAAAAGGGAGGAGAAAAGAAGGGACTGGTGGGGTTATAAAAGCGTGGGGAATGAAGGAAACGTGAGTTAAGATACAGGGGAGGGAGAATGGGTGTTTACTGGCGGGTGGGGGGCTGGTTGGGTGTGGATGAATGGGGGTTGGGAAGAGTGTGAGGGAGGAAGGAGGGAAGTAGAAGAAGAAGCGCAGGGGTGGTTTGGCAGCGGAGAAGAGTGGCGGGAACTGAAAGAAGAGAAAGAGAGAGAAGGTTTGAACTGCTGTACGAGAGGGTGGGGGTTGATTGATGTGGGGATGGACTGAGGCGTTCTTTCGAGGCGGGAATAGGGGGCGGGCCTCTTGGCTTACTCCGAGAGGATTGGGTGAGTAAAAGGCGCACGGAGGGGAGAAAGGAGGTTAAGGGACGGGGGTAACTCAGCTCGGCAGGGAAGGAGTTGGGAGGAAGAGGATGGGTGGCTTTCTGGACGAGAAGGTTGAGGGAAGAGTGTTTGGTGGGAGTAATTGATAGAAGGCAGACGAGGGAAGCAGATAAAAGTAGTAGGGTGCAGGAGAGCAAGGGGGTCGGTGGAATCGAGTGATTGGAGGAAGAAAGAATGAAGTGTGAAAAGGGAGAGAGAATACGAGAGAGTAGGGAACGAGATAGCGAGAGAAATAACGGTAAGATTCACTCACAAAAGGCGAAAGACGCGTATAAAAAGAGGGTGAGGAGAGAAAGTTGAGGTAGCAAAATGGAGCCCTCGGTCTAAAAAGATAGAGAGGAGTGGGGGGGACCGGATAAATGGGCGGTGTGGTTGGAGCGACGGGAGGCTGCTTGGCGAAAGGGAAAACTGGGGGGAGCGACAGCCAACTAGAACTCAGCCCGTGGCCGAGTGTCAAGTGCGGGCGTTTTAGCGATAGCACTACGATGCCTGACGACTCGTAGAGAGGGGGGGGGGGTCAGCAGATAGTGTGACATTAACACAAAGCATGCATCCCAACAATGACCCGCTTGAAATGGACATCAAAAGAGGATTTGAGCCAATCGCGTGCCCCACTTTTATTTATTTTTTTACTTTGAAATGTTTTTCTCTCTCTCGCCTACCGACCATCTCGACGATGACTACGCAAAAATCGGAACGAAAGGAAGAGAGACGACGGCTATCAGTAAAGGCCTGCGAGATTTCGCTGTCTAACGCCAAAGGAAATTGACAAACGGGGCAAATATAGATTTTAATCCATGAAGGGATTAAAATCTATATTTGCATGTTTATATATAATTAAAATGCATTTATTACATTCTCAACACAAAGGACTAGCAACATAAGTAAATAAGAGTTTGGAATGGTAGAGGTAGGAGAAAATTAGCATAGAGTAATTTTTTGAGGATTCTCAAGGTTTATCTTTTTACTTCGTAAAGTTACTAGTGTACTGTTATCATTGCCCGAGCAATGTCTACTGACAGTGTTTAATAACCACCTATCCGTTTAAAGGTGACTTATAAAAAAGATTTTCATTGAGGTTTACGCAGGGGGTTATATTCAACGCGGTCATGTAAAATCTTCAGTAAAGCTTTTAAAAATCTGCTGTGATTTATAATCGTACCTCGGTATTTTTTTACCAAATTACTCATCAAAACGTAGCTCATTATTGGAGAGAAAAAGTTAAACAAATACATGAAACTCACAAAGAAAAGATAGATCAAATTTTAAATTCCATTTATTTGTACAGGTGTGGCTAGGAAGCCCTAAGGCACGTTTATTAATAATCCCCTGTATTTAAGCTAACTTTATCAACTCTTTTCAGCCCCGGTTTTCTTGGTGCCGAACAAGGCTTGCAAAGCTTAAAGGCCGCGCGACAAAAATTCGCTCAAAGATCATCACGCATCGCTGCGTGAAGAGCTCCTCCGATAACTTTCCTAAACTCTTCCTCCTCCATCTTGTTCCATTTCGGGAAACTTCCATAAGGAGCGGGTCGGAAAAAATCCCTTTAGAGCGGATTAACGACGTGATGGAAAACCGGATCGTTTTTCAGGAAAGGGGCGAGATGGCGCTTTATTTATCGATGAATGGGGGCTCGAGTAGACGCGGGATAAACACTAAGGCATGAGGCAAGTGTTACCAATCCTGTGGCTTACCCTACTTCCTAGATTCTCCACCGTTCCCCAAAACATAGAACATCCTTTCTAAACGTAAGATTCTACTTCTAGTGCACCAGATTGAAAATGTGAAATGGCTAAATACGGCCACATACGTGATCCAGGCATTCAATTTTGCAGGTATTCATTTGGAAGATGATAATATTGCTAATTAAAATTCTAAACCAAAGGAAAAGATAATAGGACATAGTAAATTTCATGTCAGGGAATATCTTCAAGCAAGAATAGTCTGCATTAGCTACCGATTCAAGGGATAGTCAATGTAGTCAGCCTTTATGTCTCAACATAAGGAAAACATTTCAACCTAGTAGCTCGTTAGAAGACAAAAACTTTTAAAGGGATAGTGAATAAAATGCAGCACGGTAAAATTTAGAAGTCAAAATTATTAAAACCAACAATTCCTCCACCACGGTTGATTAAATAACACTAGTATATCATCCAATGCCCACGAATAAGTCAGCAACACGCATGGTGAGTAACAGTACAATACGACATCCAAATAAACTCTCTACTTGCAAGCATCACACCAGGCGGAATCAAATGCTGCAAGCTGTAATACAAGCTTAAACGACAAATAAAACGGTCCAACCGATATATAACCGACATAACCCAACCCTCGCGGTTCAAGGAAAAAAAGACTCGATTATATATAAAAAACAGCGATCACACTAGCGCACGTGCGATCAACCAATGAGCCACACGAGCAACTCGCGACTCGTTCCTACGACTGACTCAATTACATAGAAATGGGTGGTGATTTCCCTCATGGGGGTGAATGTGAGATACCTCATTCTTTTCACCCCTTCGAACTAACTTCGAAACATTTTTTGGAGAGAGGCTGGGGATAGTAGATGGAGGAGAGGACGGATGTGTACGGGTGCCAGGGTGCGCCTGAGGATCGGTTAAGAGTGAGGGACTATAGGGAACAAGAGGACGAGGAGGGCGGAGGAGGAAGGGTGGAAAGGGTTGGGAGCCTGTGAGTGGGTGGTGGGAGGGTATGAGATCGGGGGTGAAGTTTTGCCTCGTGCGAAAGGAAGTTTTGGTTTCCTTCGCAACATCCCAAAGGGAAGTAATTGGCTTTGGGAAATGGCTGGGGAAAGAGGGAGGGGGTGAAGGAAAGGGATGAACTCTTGAAATTTATGGCGCTCCGCTTGCGTAAGTAAAATAAACAGGGAGTAAAACGGCTACGGGGACGC
This sequence comes from Pyrrhosoma nymphula, assembly GCA_963573305.1. Taxonomy (NCBI): domain Eukaryota; kingdom Metazoa; phylum Arthropoda; class Insecta; order Odonata; family Coenagrionidae; genus Pyrrhosoma; species Pyrrhosoma nymphula. Next base: position 101,247,314 of record OY754337.1, read on the forward strand.
TTTGAATCTACTTTCTGAATTTCTTCATCCAGGCTGTGCGAGTATCGGGAACGAACGCAGCACGAAATAAAAAAGAGTAATTCAATCCTCCCACGAAACTAGGAGACGGGTGAGTTCACCACCAGGAAAACTTTCCGACAGAAATTGGAAAGGATTGGCATAGTAAAAACGAATAGTACCAATTTGGTACCGACGTCTCAATTAAAAAATAAAATAAGCACAAAAAATACTATTTGGTTCCAGTATGAGTTGGCATGTTTATGAACTAATAACAAAACTTTACGCCAATGTTTTAATTCTTACCGCATCAATAACTTATAGGAGGTAATGCTAGCAAATAGCGCCGTGAAATAGTTTTGATAGAGGTAACAAATATCCAAAAGCTTTTCCCGTACACACCAGTCGTTAACAGAGATTATTGTGGTAAGTAGTGAAGTTGACGATGAATTTTGTTTATGAATATGATTGAATCTGACAAGCGTACCAACACGTGATCAGAGAAATGGGGGAGGATCCCGCTATCTTTTTTTAGAATGAATAAACAATTATTTTAAACGAAGTCAAGTTATAGCTAAATATTGGGTAAATCAACGGTAAATAATGGTATATTTAACGAATTAAACGGGTATCGCCGTTTCTGTAAATCTAAGATGAACAAGTTATCCCTAAATTTATGCAATTATATTTTATTCACCTAGAAAGATAAAAAAAACCTTCGGATGAACTAGTTTAAAGAGTTTTCACACCACCGTGACCGTCTAGAGACAGAAGTCAATAGCCTCTATAATGCGAGGGTAGTTGAAATATGATGCTCACGATATTAAGCGGCTTGAAGGCGGATTGGTGAAGTTCAACAATCACCCTCGAAAGTCCGGGATATTCCCACAGAAATGACGTAAGCAACAAAAAGCAATAGGATTCTTTAAGAACCATTATCACTGACAATTCATAACGCGCATTCCAAGCATATTCCATATGAGCACAAACCATGGGATTAAGGAAAAATGGGATATTATCTCACGTAAAATGTAAATCGAAAATTAAAACAAGTATCATGTCAACTCCTAGTGTCGTCTCATACGGGAAACGAGAACGGGAAATGAGAATCCATGAAATGGTAAACCAAACGTCGAAATCAAATAAGTCGCTAGCGTGATGGCCCCATGACGAAACAATGACTGCCCCCGAATCGGGAAAGCTATAAACACGAAACAGGATGATTTCTCTCCCGCTCCCAACCACGCTCACCATACGTGTTCTCTCCGTCCATGGGTATTTCTTACATGCCAGTGTTGACTGAGAAGGGACTGCGAGGCTTTAAACACACACGGAACTGCGCATCGAAATGCCAATGGTGGGACAGGAGATCTAAATCATGCTGTGATCAATCAGAGAGGAAGCAAAGTCGGGCGGTGAGGATGTATCGAAGACACCCGGAAGACAAGACAGAAACGGGGGAGAGATCCACCACGCTTTAGAAGCGGATTAGAGAGAGCTTGATCGGGTTGATGCGCTCGGATGTGTGTACGCATTCCTGGAATAGTACACAACCAGCGAGTGACGTGCCTGAAATGCGGAGGGAATCCGAAAACAAACCCTGTGCCAGACGTAAAAAAATAGATGATACTGAGGGATACTGAGGGATAACGCGAAGTAGGATGTAGAAGCTATAAGACAGTTTTACACGGCACTATGGCCACCACTGAAATCACTACTGGAATCAGAGCAGAAAACTAGGAACAAAATTCGTAATTGGAGTCGAGTTCAATGTCTCTGAACATGTGTGTGCATTATGCTAATTTCAGTACTCAGTGGCATCGTCAGGGCATTTGCTGAACTACGCAACCTAAATGAATTGTTATAGTTGCTAAGGCATACACTACATATATTGCTCACAAAACATTATGAACAAGCTCCAGTTAACTAGTTCTGCAGTATCAAGAGCATATTTTCTCGATTACAGTTCATACAGTTCCTCCGAAGATTATTTTGGTAGATTCCAGCTCCACCACCGGTATTCTCTCATAACACTCAACTCGCACGCTTGCCAGTCGCTGGACCCAAGAATCGGATGGAAAATTAGTATCGTACTTATTACTGTTTTCAGTACTGATAAGCAAACTCGATTAATTCATCGGACACGATAACACCCTTTAAAAGCACGATTTTAAGCATAATCACTTCAGTTCGATTTTCAGCAGTCAAGGGTTTCATCTTGTAAAAAGACCTTTAGGCATCGCCTCCCGAAATGGCACACAGCAATGCCATCGACCTCGTTGAAATGAGCATGTGAGTTCTAGTTACATCTCAATTACTGTCAGAAGCATTAAAATTCGAGAGTGAACAGTCATCAAACACAGCGATAAACCGATTGTTGACGAATAAACCAGGTATTTAAATGTTTACTTGAAAATAATGACGGCACTGTGATAAAATTATTCGCTTGCAAAGGCCTAATTTCTGCAAAAACACAAAACGAACAAATAGCATGGGTTAACATTAAAATAAGACATTCAAAACAAGAAATTTCTCCATGCACTTGATAAATTTCCTTCGATGCTTTCTTTATCAAAGGAGATAAATAACTAAAAGTTGTAGGAAGCCATAAGTAGATACGTTTGACATTCAAATTCATGCAGACAAATTGTGGCGACTACCATGATGGAATATGAGTAAACATAATAGCAGCCAACGTGATCCGTTGATAATCGATAATCAGTATAAACACGACTCTCTAGCTTTAATTACCCTTCAAACCAAACAAACAATCATATGAACAATGAAACTCAAAGAGAAGGTCAACTGGGAAGATGTAGCAAAAAAAAATGAAAAACTCTTCGCCCAAATAGTCTTTCTGATGCTATCATCATTATCATACGAGTGCGCATGAATGACTGCAATATAAACTCCAAAGAATGTAAATAAGCCCTTCACACCATGGCTTGAATCATATTAGAGACCAAAATAAAAAAAGCATAGTTCTCAACTCTATTGTCTAAAATCACCAGTTTATTTATTTAATAACGGAAGAAAGACCCGACTGCGGGGATTGAAGAAATTATCATTGTCATTCGAATGAGTCAGCAGCCCGGAGGTCTAGTAAGTAGAGCCATAGTTTCCCTAGCTTCTAAAAAGACACAGATGCCTAGAAAAAACCAGACTGACTTACGCAGTAATGGTTAAGGCACAGCTAGACAGTGTCTTATAATGCAGACAGATGCTTACGATTTAGAGCATTCGTAAGAATAAGAATTAACACGCAATGCTAGCAAAGTATAAGCGAAAAGAATGATTTAAACCTCCAATTACAAAAACCTCGTATATTCGTCAGTTCTAAGAAAATAAAATGGTTCGAAATAATCTACCCAAAGATTATAAAAAATATAAATAAATCCCTGGAGACCTACATCAAACGAAAATAAGCTCAGCATAGCAGGAATAAAGTTTGCTCCCTTGCAGGCGGTTGTTGGCTGCATTCTGCCAGACGTCAGGGCATCGGAGATAACGGAGACCTCTGGGAAAACTTACTTTTCCACTTTATCCTCGAGTACTTTTCAAAACCATGAAAAATACGGTGAACTGGAAAAATTATGGCGATGTCTTGGGAAGATTAACTAAAGTCACCACTGAGACAAGGAATTGTTGCAACTAAGAATCGACGGAATTAGAATAGATATTTTGATAAACGTTATGCAATTCACACATTACACAAAGAATTCAATAAGTTTTAAAACGCCATCATCATGAATAATATGGTACTATTGTCACTATTTTGGTTAATTTTTAAAAAGAGTTTCCGCAGAATTTTAAAAATTGATTCCATTTCTCAACAAGATTTTCATAAAAAATTACTTCTATATTTTACCCCACATTTGCGCTGGGGACAGAGGCTACAATTCACACCTTTCTCGCACGGAAGATAGAAAACAATTAATGCATATATTTTAAAACAATATTTTCTCAGAAGTAGTACTTATTTAAACGAATTTATTCTCTAAGAGTGCTGAGAAATGCAAGTCATGGGCCCTTTTCTCACACCTCTATTTTTAATCACCAAGCCATATCGGGAATCCATAATTACATCTCCAAAGATCACCTACAACGATATTATGATGAGCTTCCTCACTGGCTATAATTCTCAGCCTTCTAAATACTTTTTAATGCTTTACAATGGGACTAACAAATTTATTTTCGGCAAATAGAAATGGGCCCCGACGACTATTGTATGAAAAAAACCTTTGTGATCGTCAATTACATAAGGTTGATTTAATTAGAATACAGATCTTACTGCTCATGGAAATGATTTTATTTGGGTGCTTTGGTGACCTAAGAATATAATAATGATTTTTAAATGCGTATAAACAGAAGGTGACTAGTAGTTTACACATTTCCTTCATTTAAAGCTAAGTTTCAGTAATGAATATTCTAAAAAAAACATACGCACGGTAATCCTTTCGAGGTGAGGAAACAGCTAAGTGCGACATCAGTCAAATAATTCTCCCACGATAGGCTCCAATTCCACGAGTAAAGCCGCACCCTTTCAAGTAAACGCAGATGCACACAATGGAAGTTTGGATAAAAAAACTAAGATGTTATGAAAGATGCAGAAAAAAACGATGGGATGTGGCGAGCGATTCGTTTGGTGGCAATATGGCGTTAGACTGGGAGGAGAAATGGTGAGAGAAAGAAGAAAACAAGAGCTATCCAGTGCGTGAGAGATAAATAATACGGGAAGACCGAGATAGAGAAATGAGGAGGAGATGACACGGAGTACTTTTTCTCAGCCGGAAAACGAAGAAGAAGAAGACGACAGCGAAGTCGTCGGACGGGCTACAAAGGAAATTTTTCTGTTTGAGGTTTTGGGAGGGCATGGGTGTGGCAAGGGGGATGCACGGGAAGGAAGCAGGAGGAAGAGGGAGGTGAGGAACGAGAACGGGGTTGGGCTCGCTTAGACGCGGAGCGGAGAAGGTTGAGGGAGTGGGAGGGAGGAAGGAAGGAAAGTCGATTTAGCCCACGGTCTTAGCGAGGTCACGTACACACACTCACAAACGTGGAGTAAAAGGGAAAATCGGAGAATAACCGGGTCGACGTCGGGAACACACACGACGGTGTTGGGAGGTAGTAGGGAAGTATAAAGGAGGAAAATATGGAGGAGGGAGGTGTTAGTGTAGATAAAAACTACCCATGGCAAGAAGACGCAGCAGCGGTGACGACGGCGAAGAAGTGGTGACGAATATCTTCAGAGGGAAGACGAAAGGAAATGAGGAGTAAAGTCGTAAAACGGGGGAGATGAGGGGAAAAAAATATAAGTTGTCACGTCATGAACAGCCCGGACGCACAGGGGGAAGATGCAGAAAAAAACATAGGTCGAGGAGGAGGTGATGTGGGAAGGAAGGGACCGGAGGTGGCAGAGGAGGATTCGAAAGAGGCATGGACCATAGCGCGGAGAGCACAATGGACGGCCGCGGTGGAGAGGGGGGAGGGGTAAAAAAAAAATATATATGAGCAGATGACGAGCAAAAAGCGGAGAGCCGTGACATTGACGGACGGATGAACGAATAAGCGACGAGAAATCCGTCGGAAAGGGGGATGATGTGCACCAAGAATGGACAACCGGACAAGTGGGCACGGAAAAAAATGTCTTTGAATTTACGGGAACTAAAGATCCATGGTGAGCTCTGGAGGAGGAGAAATTAGACTACATACAAGTGACGATTCTTCCGCTTCCAAATCCATGGCTCACTCCAAGCACCCAAGACCAGCTCGAGTAGGTAATCCCCAATTTCCTCATTTCGAGGGCCTTTTTGCCACAACAAAGGGTATTATCCGCGATTCTCAGTTTCCTACCGGGAATTTTCCGCCTAATGAACTGGATTGGTTGAGAAATTGTTGATGAAAACTAAATTTCGACAACGACTAGTTTTCGGATTGAACGCACACATGGGTTTGGGGACACAATGCCCTAATATATTATTGAACTGCTACCCAGAAAACATGTCCTTAAATACATCCAATTACAAAAATACTTTTCGATCTAACTTAATTTTCATTATAATCAAGTACAAGATAAGTGATTTGATGGGAGCGAGTAGATCTCGTATTTTGAGACATTGGTGGTTTAAGGAATCAATCGTTTTCATTCTAGTGAAATTCTTTCTTAAAAACAGATACAGAACGACTACTGAAATCATAAATTGAGAAAACTAATTGAGTAAGCCTGCACCTTTTGTTCTAATAACTTTTTATAATTACCAATTAGTATCACTTTGGCCTATACAAAATATCTAAGATCGGATGAAAAAATGGGAAAACCTTGCCTATGGATACTTTTATCGGTAAAGACATCTTCCAGCGACGATCGGTGCTTAGCAACATTGTTGTGATGGTAAAATATAGTCACCAATGGTCGTCAATGGCCTGAAGGAGGTTCTTTTTTCGATTCTTTACTCAAAGAATGCGCTTGAAACCCTATTCGTGACCGAACTTTTCCAATATTGAATACGCGTTTCCTCCACCCCATTGCACTTTAAAAAAGTGCTAGGAATTACCTTTCAGTACCTATGTCAAACCCACAGGCTGGACGGACGTAAAAATGAGAAGCTACATTGGAGCCGCATAAACACTTGAACCATGCCTTAAATACTCAACATTTCTTCGTCTAGTCTCACAGTAGCAGTCAATTTGCATTTCTTATAGAGTAAGTACATCAATATAATGCATGAGAATCTACCTGAAGCTAAATAAGGAGTTACCAAAAATAAAAATTGGATCCTCAAAGTAAAAGTATCGCAAGTTTTTCGGAGTTATGATTTGCTCGAATCAAACAATTTATGACGAAACGCTAGGCAAACAGAGAGAGCCGAAAGCCACACTGCTAACATCGACCGTCTCAATATATCATTGAGAGTTATAAGATAACCACAGCAGACTCAGTGATAACACTCTTACTTCTTTAGTGAAACATACACGACGATTCAGTCATCACTGGGCAAGATCGAGATGAGAAGGCGCATTGCTGATTAAATATTCACCAGAGAGCAGTCAGCACGCAACTCAAGTATCCGATACGCATGGCGAATATAAGACAGACTCAAGCGAGGAACCCGTATGTGACTCGAGCGTGAATTATGTTTACGTTCACTATCACGTTCGGTTGCATTGAAAACGAACTCTAAGGCGCGACGCAAAATAAGGAAATGATGTACTTACTGACAGGTGAGGAAGGATTAAGAGCATGTAAAATCTACGTGACTCGATCGACAGTACTTTTGGATTACGATAACGTTGCACCCAAAGATAGCTGACGTTGCTAGCTACGTTGACGAAAGCTATTCACTATCGCATTAAACGGCGAGTTCGTAAAGGAATATCTAAATACAGTTATAAGTACTTCACTTTCAACAGTTTGAGTAGGTAAATCAAGGTTCTGCTTCGGTCTTGGATTGCGCGATTGATATAGGAGTACCAGAACCTGGTTTTTGCGTCCGTTTCCCTAATTTTAACTCAAAAGAGAAGTTTACCGATATTTACTTTTCAGGTTTTCACAGGACTATTCATTCACATTTCGAGGAGTATTTTCGGTTTCTCAGTGGCATTTTTAATTTCTATTCAAATGAATGAAATATTTTTTTTATCTAAAAAATCACAGGGAAGTCGAAAATATTCCGATACATAAAAGGAACCTGCAAATCCCAGAGCATCAGAAATAATTTATGGAAACTAGTCTTAAAAAAAAGGTTAAGTCTCGCCAGTTCTCTAATTGGGCGGAATGTCACAAAATACCAGTCCTTTAAGAGCATAACTTCTTCCCATCATCCCAACCTTAACCTTTCCATCCCAACAATCTCATACGAAATCGAATGCAACATATTTAAAATAAAAATGATTTGTGAATTAATACTCTAAGAAAATTTCTCTCCGAAGTTTCAACCTAAATTCAACGACAATGAAGAGACGAAATACAATGGATAGGCACGACGAAAGATTCTTGAGCAAAATCCCGCCTTTTATCAGCAGCTCTCTGAAGTCCTGAGAGCACAATCTTGGTCTGATGTCATTTATGAAACCTTCCCGTCGGGGAGCAACGGGAGAGTGAAGCCAGGCGAGGCGCGAGAGGGCGGAATGAGGGATGGTCAAAGGACTCACACAAAGGAGAGGGAGAGGGCGCGCGAGAGACTGGAGGGCAAGGGGCGGGGGGTGGAGACACTGAGAGAGCAGTGGAGCGGAGTTTTGAGAGGTGGGATTTTGCGGCCGAGATGACCCCTCCTATGACAAATACCCACAAGGGATGAAAGATGTTGGGGTCTCGGGAGGAGTGGATGGTCCGTGGGCGTAGAAAGGGTCACTCTGGGAGCAGTGGAAAGGCGAGATTAAGGTGGGTAGCGGTGGTTGGGGGGGGGGGGGGGGGTCGACAAAAGGATTCTTCGGACAAGGTGAACCGGGCCCGTTGAGAGTCGCCGGAGGAGATCAAGCGGCGTTCCACGGGAAGGGTGAAGGGAGGCGCCGAGAGGGAAGGAGGCTGAAGGCGCGGCAAAACTCACTAGCGTTCAATCTCACTTCTACTAGCCACCCATTTGTTTGATAGCGCTCTATTTCGGTTGGTTGGATGGGGGGAGGGGAGAGAGAAAGGTTTTCACCCAACCCAACGCCTTCACTTCAAAACCTTCTATCCTCCCACACTCTTCTATCTACGGGGAGAACCACTCCGTTCACTCCAACACGGATATGGTTCATCAGGGTTTAAGTGGGGTTCCTGAGCGATCAGGGAAAAAGGGAAAAGAAGAAGGCAGAGGTGGTTTGGGTGGGTGACTGAGTGAGCGAGAAGGAATGATTTTAGCAGGAATGCCCCCTTAAGGCCGGAGAAGTGGAAAGAGGGAGGAGCGAGAGAGGAAGCGTATGGGGGAGGAAGAGTGGTGCTGGTTGGTTTTTGAGGTGGAGGCAGCGATAAGGGGGGACGGAACCGGGGTTGGCTAAAGAAAGTGAGAGCGGCGTGATAAGTATATGTTTTATATCCCATCGTCGTCCGGGCGGGAGATCAATGACGTCAATATACGGCAGCGCGAATCGATGCCAGAAGCCAAGAGCAACTATGCGAGAGAGAACGACTTATTGAACTCGCCCGTGGAGTGGCCGTGTAGTCTGAAGGGGGGATTGGGGTGTTTTGGAGGGGGGAGTGATTTTATTGAAGAGGGGCTATTTGTTTCCGCTCGGCGGACCAATGGATTCATACTTCACGCGGGGAACGGTTTGATTAACGATTGGCAATAAAATGCCCCGAGTGGACATAATCGTATTTCGCGACAAATTAACCTTTTTCGAATATGACGATATATTCGCCAACCAGAGCAGCTGCGTTTAATAAGATTAAGCGTGGAATTTAATCGTGCGTAATGATTGGAATATTTTTAAAGTAATGGCACGATTTGAATATATTTTCAAGTTCCATGGAAAGTACATCACTCTTAATGCCAGCTGAACTCAGTATCCCAAAGCGAGGCCGATATTGGAAATTAGAGCTAATTTCCTATTCTGATATAACAAGGAACATCATATCATGATAGCAACGCTGTTTTGTTTAGGAAATCCATACGGAGACGTGGAAAAGCCACTGAAACTGGAACAAATATAATATATATTTACATACTAATTAAATGAAATAAATCAAGAAAATAATTTAAATTGAAGTTTAAAAAAAATGATAGCAGTTCCGGTAGTGCTGTACAGCAGCGAGACGTGGGATCTCTCAAACGGAGAGCAGTAACATTACATCAGCTGAATTGAAATTTCTAAGAACAATAGACGGTCGCACGTTACACGATAAGACAAGAAAAAACCACAGGAGAAAATTTAAACATGTTCGATTCTGATGAAAAAATAACTGAATACAAAGTCAAATGGTGCAATCATTTAGGAAGACTGCAGCAGAACCATCTCCACAGAATTTCCTAAGAACATAAGCCTTGAGGTCATCGCAATGTGGTCGAACATGGATAGGATGGTTTCATGAACAATATATGCAGCCTAGTCCACGAAGTGAAGAAGAAAATTAATAAATTCTCATTCCGGCCAACCTAACAATATGCAATCTTGAAAGTCAAAAGAATATATTATTGCAGTAAATATAATTTTTGGCACTCCAAATCAATTCTGAATATTGAACACTTGTAGGTCAATGTTTGGCGAAAATTTTGGCCATGACATAGGCGAGATACATAGTGAGTTTCTGGAAATATTGAGCCGTGGATAAAGTGACTAGAAGGTTCATCAAGTTATCTCTCCCAAATTGCTTTATGATACACATTGTGTAAACAGAAGCGAACTCATGAAGCTGGAGGCTATGAGAAAATCGTCAGGAAATTACCAAGGCAAGAAACTCATCCACTGCACGCTTAAACCCTACGGTCTTGCACGACCATTAAAACCAAACCGTACAAGTTACAAGGAGACGATCGAGACTTCCACTTCCTCCTTAAACCAACTTCCACTCGAGGAAGAACCTTCTCCCTCTCTCTAACAATAAGAAAAGAAAAAAAACACATCAAAAGTTTGAAACCTGCTTCGGTGGCAAGAAAGAGTGCGAAGTGCGATTGCAAGGCTTAGAAGGATTCATGGCAGTGAGAAAAGGAGGATTGGAGGAGGGGGAGAAGCGTGTGGGATAATGGGAACAGGTAGAAGTTAAAGGCTGGAATTAGAAGCCAATGAATAGGGTGCCTAAGGTGTGAGAGTGGCTGAGGGAACAAGGGAGACCGAGGGAGAGATAGAATTGAGACCGTCGACCGTGGCTGACGAGAGGAAGGCTATTTACACCACCGCTGATCCCAATCAGGCACGGAGCAGAAGGTGGCGCTCTAAATTATGCCTGGTTGGGAAGGATTCAGGTACGGCACCTGCTCAATCTCAACGCGGCGTAGGGAATTGGAAGCGCTAGATAACGCGATATTTCGCACTTGAGAGTAATGAACCGAAGGGGGGAATAATTGCGCATTCAAGTTAAGCGACCGAGACGCGAGGAAGAAAACAGTTTTTTTTAAGGAGGCCGACCTAAATAACGCACAAAAGTGTCACGTTACCAAGTAGACGAAAAAGATGACCCAGTCGGAGAATTGGCATCGACAACATTCGATCAAACTACCTGGATGAAATATTGATGAAGAATACGTTCAAAATTTACGACGTTTCACAGTTAAAACAGTAGGTTTCTTGAGGGCAAATAGTGTTCAAATTAGAAATAGCCAATAATGCTTAATTCAGTGTACAGGTACGGAACAGGCAATCAGAAACGAGTAATAATTGCCAATTGTGACTCATTGAATATTTATGGTGGCATAAGAAAAAATCGTTCACCAAGAGATAAGTCCACCAAGTTATCCAATTACAGTTGAAATACCAGCTCTCCCAGCCGAAAAGAAACTGAGATAAAGACATTTCATCCTTTGGGTCTCAAATTTCTTGAGAGCACCGTAACCCATTTTCTTTGAGACCTTGGCAAAAAAAATAATACTCGAGGGATAACTCACACAAGTAAACAAATACTTGATTCGTACTACAGAGGTCATAACTTGCAAAGTTCCCTAAAAACCATAACAAATGAATACATGCAATAAGCACTTATGTTTAGAAAAAGCTAAGAACTTATGTTTAGGATATAAATCAATACGAACAGAGCATAATTCCGATTACCACTAAGTTAGGTTGAAACCCCAATTGACGCATCTTCACAGCAGAATGAGTCCCACCTTCTAACTGGCAACGAGTAGCATTGTAACGCACGCAAAATTCATGCTTGAGAATAAAGCAGTGTAAATACCCACGGCCATTCGACCCCAAAACACGATAAATCTGCGAGAGGTGGGACCTGGCCATTTATTACAAATTTCTTGGACCGGAAACTAGCGTATTTATTTTTTACCGAGGGAAAAAAAATTCAGGCGCACGAGTCGATGAATGACGACTGTTTGCAAAGCGATCGTAAGTGTTGCATAATAAAACGAAATGGAAGAAATGATACGAGAGTCGAAATTTTGAAGGGATCAGAAAGCAGAACTATCGGACGGTATCTCTGAAACGCGGTCGTTTTCGAAGGGATGGAAAATGATTGATGCATTTGTGCGGGACGCTGTATTGTTCAGCGGCGTAATATTTCTAGGTCGGCGTCAGGCACAGCCACTGCGCCCGGACCGCAGACGCAGCGCTGCAGGAGAACGCCTGTTGCCTCCAAAAGCGCGGACTGGTCATGAAAAGAAGGGCTTGTGAGGGAATGAGGTTTGAAACCCATTTTAGCCCTGTGGGGGGAATGATAAGCTAACAGAGCACGGCAAAGCGGGCGTTTGTAGGTCCGGGGGTAACTGTGGCCAATGGAGACAGGATTGCCCATTGTTGCAGCCCCAATTTGCATTGAAGACCATCTCAAAAGAACAGCGACAATGAAAAATATCATTTTATCTTTTCCCTTCAAGAGTGCTGAAAAGGACCGATTCATCGAGGCGCTTGTTCATTTTGCAGGTTTGGTGGATTATAATTAAGCCTGTCATTTCAGAGAGAAGAAATTACAATGTGAAATGTTTATTTCGCATAAAAATGTAGCATGATAATCAAAATGATGATGTGCCACAGTGAAAATAGCAGTATTTCACTGAAGTGTTTCCGAAAATTAGTGAGATCATTTATTTGACGTGAATGAAACCCTTAGGGTTTTAATATATCCCCGCTATGGCAGAAAAAGTCTGCTTGCTCTTGTCCACGAGGTGCTATTCAAAGAAAGATACTTTTGCATTAACTCTATTTAAGAAATTGGATAATCTATCTGAAAAAAATCTATTATATATTTCAGGAATTTTAAATGAAGCGTGCTGCTTTCATTTGTAGTCTGTTTATTTATCGAATTTAATCTTTCATAACTATGATCTTTTGCCAGCATCGTACACACCCACCCAAATTTTTCATACAATGGGACCGAAAGAATTTAACTGAGTAGTTAAGAGACGAACAACACGAAAGCTATGAAAAAGTAATAAGTTAATCATCAGCAACTTTAAAAACCAAATTATTGTGGCGTGGTATTTGAATTAATTGGAATGGAAGATGGAGGAGATATTTTTTCACAAACTATTGAAGAAACGGCAACGTTAAAAAGTTTCTAAGGAACTTCAGCCAAAAGAGAACATTCTGAAATAAATCTGTTAAAAAAATTTTATTTACTCTAGATTAATTGGATCAATAGGAATAAAGGCGGACCATTACATTTGGCCATCACAAATGAAGTGTTAGCGACGTAATTAATATTTTCCAAAACATTTAAGAAAGATTTCCCCATCGCGCCGAAAAAACTTGATCATTAGGACAAAAATATCAATCATTTCGGTCGAGGAGGAAAGTTAATCTTCTCCCCATCGCTAATTGGAGCTCTCCAGTCATTCAAGACAATGAATCTAAATGTAGCAGCCGATGAATGCCTAAACTCAAACGAAAAGTGAACTAGAGACGGTCGTGGGACTTTGGGGAGATGGGAGATAGGGAGACTGGGAGAAGTTTTAACGGGGAAAGATTTATACGCGAATAAGGCGGGCGGGCGGAGGGAAGGCAAAGCGGCGAGGAAACGGAAGGCGGAATCCGAGCAGACCATCCACTTAACCACGTCTTAGCTTATTCTCGCGTGAAGAGATCGAGCAAAACTTTCGAGAAAAGCCAGGAGCGGCGAACTAGTAGATTGGAAAAGGATTACGAGATACGATACGACGACTGAGTCCGAAAAGATAAAACTCTCGAGGAAGGATTATAAAATTTTTCTTCCGAGGAGTAAAATTCACCGGGAATATTTTTCGATGGGCAAGGAAAGAGGGGAATAAAAGAAGAAAGACACAACATCTCGGACGATATGTCCTCCTTCGATTTAATGCGAGAGACCTAGCACAAACTTCTCCAAAACTTTTCCGAAGCACGTTTCATTCATCCTGATTAAGAAAATACGTCTCATGACAAGTTTGAAATCTAGCTTCGCCGTTGCATCAAACTACTCATACACAAAAATGATTCTGCACACCAAGAGCTATACATTCTTTTCCCATTCTCAAGAGGTCGCAAAAACTATTAATTTGTAAAAAAAAAAAGTTTCGCGAGGGTGACTTCGGCTGGTAATGAAGGATTTTCATAGGAACGATCCTTCTCATCTTTACCCTGTTTTGCAATTCTATCTGTGGAACGGAATTAAGAGTTCTCTCTCCTTCTGCCACAGTTTTCCTTCATCCTGTTTCTCCAACACCATATTCTCTTCCACTACAATGACACATTAAAAACTTTTGCACCTAATAGGTGGTTTTTAAATTTCATAAGCGCCGTTAACCGAAACATAAATCCCAATGATGTTACAATGTTATCATTAATTTCTTTAAAACAACATTACCCCTAAAAAATCCTTCGGATTACAGAATGCGATGGGACAATCTCTTTCAAGAATCTCTACGTGAGGTATAAATATATTTTATTTTCACCTAATTATTCTAGCAAATTGTTTCCAGCTTTCACTTTATATGCCATTAGTCATTGTGATAACTACTAAGCCATCTTTGCTGGCGGATTTATAAATATCCCAAGTGAAAACTTCGTTAAACAGTTACACATTAACACTCTTTAAATATAATGAAAAAAGAAGAAGTCAGTATCTTAAATCATACCCTACTTAAACATGTCAGGAAGTAATCGATGCAACCCCAACATTGAACTAATTTGCCTGAAACATAATACACTGATTATAATCAGTAAGTCGTTCATGTCATCGAGCCGTGTACCATGGAATTCATGATTTAATAAAAAAAGAAATAGGGCCATGCAGAAGGCGGAGAAATTAACAACGCTTTGCTTACGGGTAATTTCTCCGCTCATTCTTTCATCAGTAAAACATCATGCGATCTGTTGTTCATCCGTGCGTTTGACCGCGCATTTGTTGCTCCTTTCAAACATTTTAGTGCAGCCACACTCACTCCATCATTGGCCCATTATCAGTTCCTTTTATCCATCCTTAAACTTTACCCTCGCCGACCCATCACCCCTACACTTCATCTCCAGCGATGAACTGCACGACCTTTTGATCATTCGCCGAAAAAGTAGGGTCTCCTCTCTTTTTCCCTAAAGTCCTTGATTAGCTCTTTCTACTCCGCCTTTTCCCTTTTTTCATTTATTTTCCTCTCAGTGGCGAAGAAACGTTCCTTTTTTTGTTTTTCTTTAGAATTATTAGAGAGACACATTCGACTTTCCTAACTTCCTCTTCCTTCCCCCATTCTACAACCATCCTTTGGTACATCTCAAAGTTTCGCGGATAACTTTTAATAAAGACGTAACCGGCGCTCTAAGGTATCAGCCAATTTATCACGTCGAGTAAATTAAAGGTCAAAATATAAAATAAAATGAAGAGCACTAACGACGTGTCCTCAATACTCAAGGTTTGGCGAATCGACAGTCATGTTCATAGAAAATAAACTAACTGACCTTATGAAAGCTTATGATTGCCAAGATTAAGAAATATAAAATGAAAGTAAATAATATAATTGTACCATATACATACATAACTAAATTCTCTTCTACGGTTGGAATTATATGGTAATCTATGAGGGAACAAGAGCGACAACCTTACATAATAGTTTGTCACGATCACAATATCTTTGAGAAAAACCAGTTTACCGTTTACAATCCCATCAACTTGCACCCAACTGATATTTTTGTCCCTAATGTATGAATCTACTATTGGCATTGTACAATGCGCCATTGGTGAACTAAAAGAGAACGGAAACACGCTTGAAGTACGTGAGCATTTATAATATAATTATTTTATATATTAAGCATATATTACAGTATTATGTAGAAAACTCTTAAAGGGATTCCAACAAAATTTTAGAATTAATTTAAAATCTGTTGGTTCTTTCTCTTAAATGTTCCTTAATTACAGTTAAGTCCCAGAGAAAGCAGCGTCTTTCACCGTAAACTTAAGGAAAATGATAATATTTTCTTAAGAATTTCTTAAGAATGCCTGTTTTTATTTATCCGTTTTGACCCTCTTCCGTCTTTCCTTAAGAAACTTTCACTCTCCCATTCACACCAAGGCTCGAAAAATAAAATAACGGCATTTTCCGAGAAATAATTCCTTTTCCAAAGGGGCACCCCCTTCTTTCCGCTCCTGCAAGCATATTCGCTGAGGGGACGCCCGGTCTCTCCGCCTCGGCGTAGAATCTAATATGAGGAGGGAATATGACATGTAGCTCCTTTCTCTTTCGGTTTGATTCGAGCGAAAGCTAAAAAAAAATCATAAAACCTTCTTCAAGAAGGTAAGGTCTTTCATTTGTGAAGCCAGCATTAAAAAATTGCTTTTTCAGACTTTCTTTGCCAATTATGGCTGTTAGATTGAAGTGCTGCGATCCCGTAGGCACAGATTTCAGATATCTTTACCTTCAGAGGTTAGAACTGATCGAATTCCACTAAGCCAGCTCAATAGAGAATGTCCATCAGTGTGCACATTGCAGGTATATTCAATATAAATAACCACGGCAGAAGTAATGCTTTTCCTAATTAACATAATTTTCACAGGAATACCAACCTAAATAGAGCAAAACATTGTTCCGAAAATTCACTCCCTAGAGTTTCCTAGGATACATTAAAAAATACGAGTACATTCATTGCACCATGAACTTCTCTCCAAGGCTGAAAATCAGTTAACACCAATATTAGGGACAAATGGAGCGAGGTAGGATTTAAAACATTATTTTATTATTCACACGCCTTTCTCGGCCAATGTGAAGTAGATTAAAGTGTGACTATGCATTTAAATACCCGAATTACCACCCTAATGAGTTCTTTGTTGGCCGAGAAGCAAAAATTAATTTTTCTGATGCGTGACGTGCCGCTCTACGTCCCTTCAAGTAAATCCATTCAAGGCGTTGCGAAGCTAACTACGCATAGCGCCTCTTCCAACAAGACTGATGGTCTCAAATTAGGGTGCAAGAAGATTGAATGCCTTATTTAAAAAAACAACACTTTGAATCCAGAAACGACGCACAAACTTACTCAGAGAGGAGAGAAACTCCACGCTCCTAACACGGGTTGAGGAAAGATGGTAGGACAATTTTTACAACTTTTCGATCTAAAAATTAACGAAATACATTCCTGTTGATAGGTTTAATTCGTTTAATTCCATCATCAGAAGCCAATATTTTTTAAACAATTTTTATTTTGAACACATGATACAGGCGAATGCATTTCGCCAACGACAGGAGTATCGTTCAACTAAAGTGAAAAAAATAGCAGAGCAAATACTTAGCGTAATCAGTATTTTATTACCATCGAATTTTACATTGATTACCATAAAAAGTTTATTACATAAGGGTGATCGTCAAACAACAAGAAAAACATTTACTGGGTTGTGACATTCATAAGTACTCCAACCTGCTAAAGCAATGTGCCAAAAGCCACTCTAATTCTTAAAACTAAATTTTTCTACACTAATGAGCCTGAAAATTAAGATAACAAGAACAGAATTTGAGCTGATTCCTAGCAGAATAAACCTATGCAATATTCCATTGATATACACGAATACGTACATACATTCACTTAAAAGTGAGACCCGTGGATAGTGGAGGAAATAGGTTTGCTTCGTGAAATGAACATCGAATACATTGGATCATTTAAGTCCACTGTAATTTATCAGCTATCCGTGAGTTACAAAATATGACTAGGTTTTGGACATGCCGCATTCAGAAAAAAATATATGGTTTTGCCATCCTAGGACCGACAAATGAGTTTACCTCTTGCACGCTCAATATTGCTAATCCTCATATATATTCAAAGAGCCCTCGCAGCCGAGCGCACTTCGAAGGAAGCACTCGCATCCTCTTATAAAACGCCCCTCTTTGCTGCGAGGATGTTATAACCTCCTCAGGCTTTTTTACTTTTATACACTCGATTACTAGCTTGGGTTTTCCATACTCCCTTCCTGGATCTCCTCCACTCGTTCCCTCTCAGATTTTCTATTTTACCGACCCGCCATCTACGGAGAGGAGCGGGTAGAGGGATGAAAGGTTTGCGACGAGGGAAATGGAGCACGTCTTGTAAAAATGGCATAGGAGGAGAAAGGGAAAGAAAAGAAAGGGAATCCGGGTGAATGAGAGAGGGATAGAGCGCCTTGAGTGTGATTCACGGGAGAGAAGCGACCGGAGGTTGAGGGAAGAAAGAGGAAGATTCGGAGACGGATGAGGTGTGTGTGCGAGTGAATTCGCGATGTTCGCTGTATGTCTGGTCGGAAAGAGCCGAGAAGCCGGCCGCGGAAGAGGCAGGGGAAAGAGTGGAAAACGAGCGCCGGAAAATTCGGGTCGAAAACTCGGACTGAAAAAGAAGGGGGAAGAGAGAGTCTGGGTTAAAATACGGAGAGAACGCAAATGAGCTAAGAGGTATGGAAGTAGGGGATGAAGAGATGCAGCCGGATGAATATGAGGCCAACCCCATTCTCCTCGAACCAATATTCGCATTCCTTAGACACTACCACCATGGAAAGAATGTTCTGGGAAACGAATTAAATTGCAGAATAGGTCACTACTGAATGGTGGTTGTGTGAGGGTTATTTTGAAAGACAATTTAATCAGTTTAATTGTCAGAAGAAACTGATAAATCAAATACACAGAGGGAATCACTAATGAAGAAGTCCTACAAGAGCTGAGAAGAAGATATACCTGATATAAATTCTGTGAAGGAGAAATGATGAACTTATTGGACAAGCTTAGAGACTAAGTATCAATTTGATAACAATAGAAATGAAAATGGCAGCGTAATTAACGAAGAAGAAGAATATAATGTTATACACAAATTATGGCGGATGCTAAGGGAAGGATATGCAAAGGTTTAAAGCGGCTAGCTGAAGAGAGATGAGTGGAGAGTTGTAGGAAATCAATCCTCCGATTAATGACAGCAGACAATGGTGTTAAAAAAATACAGATCAAGCCCTATACGCTGGCTAGAATTCAATTACGACTCCGACTTTACTAAGATGTAACGATCTAATTACAACCATTGTTTAAGGTAGCTAACAAAATATTTTGTGCTTTAGGCTGGTTCGGACTACTTCCCGTGAAAATATTTATACCACCGCATAATCCAGACTTTTCACTCGCTAGCCCAGTGTATATTTTAGATACAAATTTCCCAATTCCCAGTCATGACACAGGTGATTCAGAAACGTATCCATCACATTAAGAGTATTTGAATGGTTCACCTTGCATAATAAAATGGACACTTCTGAAATAACCACGATTTTGGGAACCAGATGTACATATTAAAACAATAATACCAAATAGAAATATGGCGCTAATCATGCGGAATTGATGAATGCATTGGAGCAAAGAATATTTGTCTCTTTTTTTTTCTGTAGGGCAAGTAAACATTTAGTTAAATGAAAAGTCTCTTTATGCATGAAACATATATATTGTGAAGGTCCAGGAAAACGATAAAGCAAATCGTTATGCTCAATACAATTGATTATAAAACCAATTACGAAGATTATGGCTACAATTCTCATGCGACTCATATAAATACAGCAAGTAACGGAAAAGCAAAGTTTCAAATCATGATTCAGCAATGACGATGTATATGCTGCAGAGCTAAAACCCACACGTCATTAAAATAATGCACTGCAGATGAATCTTTCGGCTTGTACGAAGCATTAGCACACCGCATTCATCAACTTGGGCCCCACCTTTAAAGGAATCTTATTAGCACCTTAATCGAAATGAAACTATGGCCTAAAATCCGCCCAGGACGCCACTTAACCTTCGGCACTTTGTTTAAACGGTAATTAGCGCGCCGATCCCCAGGTGGCATGAATGATAATAGACGGTGTAGGAGGGGAAACGCAAAGACCGATGGAACTCGCGAGTGATTCAAAAGGAAGCAAACACCCAATAAAAGCATTAAAGATCTAAAGAGTACGGGGAGAAACAGGGGTACACGTGGATGCGGGCATATTAAAGTGGGGAGGGTGGAGAGGTTAGAATAGAAATTGAAAGAGGAGTCTGGAGCGAATGGGACGCACAACGTAGAAAGGGGAGGGAACGGACAACGTGGAAAGTTGGGACGTAGTGGAGGGGGGGGGGGGGGCGGAGCCTCCCCCCAACTCAAAAACTCGGGACGTTGTAGTCTGGTTGGTAAGTCGGTGATTACAGGGCAGGCAGGAGACATAGAGAGCTGAGTAGAGAGAGTGAGAGATGGAGAAGGGAGGAGGAGATACGGAGTCTCGTGAGGGAAGGAGGTAGAAGAAGGTTCCGTAGGAGGGCCTCAGTCGGGAGGAGGAGGAAAGGGTGCGACCGTGAGGGTATAAAGTGGAGAAGGACGCAGGAGGTGGTCCCACAAGTCTGAGGCAAAGTTGGGTTCCAAAAGGTCAGATAAAGAGAGGAATAGTTTTGGCTAAAGCGAGGTGTAAGGGGGATCTGAACTGCGATGGGGGTACAGGACTCCAAGCCAACTAGGGGAGCGACAAAGAAAAGGCCCGTGCCCTGGTGAAAGACAGTATGGTGCCACAGACAGTCTTCTCCTCCCTCAAGGGACAAAGCTGTTCTGATTGTTGTGTGAGTGGGACGGAAGTGATCCAGGAGCTTACGGGGGCTCGTTTTAGGAAGCTAAATATAGTTCTGTTCTGCATTACAAAAGGCCAGATAAATCAATCTGACGACACATGCATCCGAAAATATATGAATGTGGTCGATAAAATATAAATCGTGATTGATAAACGAAATCACTTGAGTTGCTACACCAAGAGCACTTCATAGCATGACGCACAAAGCACACGTCTCTTTCCTATGATCGCCTTGAAGGTAAAGCACCATTATCGAAGCAGGCTAGCAATAAACGGAACATTACTGAGGTAGGTCGAGCCCTTTATGTACTTAGTGCAAGGGAAATCAGGGGACGCAAAGAGACCTGTAAGGGAGTGAAAAGTCACCTCGAACTAAAATGTGTAGAGGCCATGGGCTCTCCTTTGTAACTGAAAGACATGATGGGAAATTCACCTGCGATCAGACTGGAAAATTCCTTACATGTCGAAACATCAGAGGAACAGTTTCGCAATAGCGACTTCTTCGAAAAAGGACATTCTAAACATTTAACTAAAAATCAAAGAGGAAACTAACATATGCACACAATGGATGCTTGAATGCCACATCCACGATAATCAATTTGTTAAGATATAAATTAATGTTGTTCGAAATCCATTCAAGTTGATATTTTAGTAGTACATAAAAAGCACTGACTAACTGAGCTTTGCGTGCAAACAAATCACTAGCCGAAACCGAACAATGTCATTTATATTTATACGCTGCATTCAAGTTTTGAAAGGGTGAATGAGTTTAACTTTCAAACATGAACGATCCAATATTATACCCACAATTGAATTCATTATAATGGGAAAATATATCACAATTGCTAAGCCCGTCTTTTTTATACATGGACAAACAGACAACATGTGCAAGGTCTTTAAAAATTAATGACTCCCTAGAGAAAGCTAGAATTATAAGGTTAGGGGAAAGATGAACAGGATACGATTGTACTCTGGGTAGCAAAGCCCACTGAGTATTTCCATGCGAGTGAATGGAGGCGATTACGGCATTTTCTGCTTCTGGAGAAATACAGGAAGAGTAATTAAGGGTGTAATGAGGGCCAAAACCTCTACAAGACGGATGGATAAGTGAAATGCAGGAAAAGGGAGACGGACGAAGAGAAAGGAGGGCCGGAATTATCGACAGACGTGTTTGGAATAGTCATGGTAAATGGCATATTGACAAACACAAAGTTATAAATGGTCAAAATGTTTATAAATTATCTGGGTACTTAGTAGTAAATGCAGAAAACTTAGGCATTTTTGGTAAAAGACATAAAGAGAAGAATTTTTAATAGATTATAATTTCAGAGTAATGAAAAAGAAGCCTAATCATTCAAGAAAATTACCATAAAATGCCTACAGTAGTCACCCTTATCCTCCAGGTTTCAAATAGCTAAAATAATTGCTGGAATGATCAGCTAACTGAGAGCCGTAAAATTAAGAAAATTGTAAGAAAATAAATTGTGATAAAGGTTTACATTTATAATAAATTCTCATCATCATCATTAAGTATTATTCCAATAAATTGGCAGGATTGTGGACCATACCAACCTCAACTTCCCAATCTCGGGATCATGAGCTTAAGATATCGTTAAAAATAAATAATACCATTTAAAAAGCCGTGACAAGTGTCGTTCATGACTCATCACTGGCACGATCTTCTGGTGAAATTAAGGGTATCTGGCAAATTTAGTAAGGAATTGAAAGATTAAGCCAATTCTCTATATAGGTATCAATAAAAAGCTTCAAGTTTCATAAAAGTTCCAGGTTATTAAAACTCCCAAACCTGCATAAAATGCCAGGGGTTTGCCAGACTAAGTCATCTAGATTTCAAGCCTAAAACCATCTCCTACCGAGTGTGATTAAATCCAGAAATGCCATTTAGTTTTACCATAAAAATCTCCATGCATATGGAGCTGGCCCTGGAAATTATTCAGTACAAGTAAAACAAAAGTAATTTTAAAAGTGATTTTGGTGGTTCTTCGGTTTCCGACCGGGTCGAACTCTCCATTTCTGCCCAAGTTTCGATGAACGACTCGCTCATCGAAACGTCGGCACGCCGGGAAAGCCTTAGATATTTCATTAAAAATGATTGTTTAAATAAAGTAACCTCCATGAGAAAAATTCGGAGGAGTGACGAACGGAGGAAGGCATTTTGAAGGAATGAAAAAAAAGACTTCGGAGTAGTACAAAATTTTCCTCCGAACATATACCTAGTACTAGACGAGTGTAACATTTTTAACTCTTGTGAAGTCTCAAATCTATCAACCAGATTTGATTGGCTTATACCATAGGAACTACGAAATGATGGTCGTTTAACAATGCTTTCCAATTACTAGTGTGCATTCGGGATTTGTTGCCCCATGATAGTCACCGGCGTATTTTTTTACGTTCAACCTGGGCCGGATTTAAACGTGATAAGACTATTTGAGATATGGGCCCCTATATAAGTCCAGATATTCTATGTCAGTGCCAAATATGATATTCGGATACATAGAGGGTTAAACTGAAATACAATTAAGAAGTATATAGATAGTGAAATAATATATATTTCACTTATAATCATTTTTATCCATAACAAACTTTAAAAAGCAAACCTTGGTAAAAAGGAACAAAAGTTCTTTTAAAAGCCACAATTTACAAAGGCTTATTATCTAATCTCTCGAAACATGTAATAAGAATTAAGAAATTATATTAATTTAAATTATTTCCTTTGTTTCCTTTGCCATAGCAGTCTGTCATTTGACGATGTCACTGATGACATCATCAAATGATAAATTGCGTAGATTGTCACTTTCTATGCACATGAGACTGAGGGAACATAATTTATCTTGAGTCATTTATCACTCGGACAATTATTTTTGGGGGGCCCCAAGAAAGTGGGGGCCCTGAGCTATAGCTTGTGTAGCTTAAACGTAAATCCTGCACTGGCGTTCAGCACCCCAATTACGCTCGAGTGCAAAAGGCTAGGAGGTTAAACTGAATACCAAGGAGAACTGCGACAAATATATCAATGGTTGGATACAAACGAAAGAAGAGACTACGCAAATTGAGGCTAAAAACTAAGCGTCCATCGCTGCCTCCGAGATAGGTTGGCATAAATAAAATGGCGAGCTAGTTGCTTGAAAATTCCATGCCCAGACGAAGAAAAACCTTCTGGCAGCATTGAAATCGAGGATACGGATGGCGAGGTGAAATTGCGGGAAGGACCGGGTGATGTAGGAGGTGGAGAAAGAGGGATAATCTGGGCACCGAGGTTTTCTGAGGAAGAGTGTAGAGAGAATGACACAGAGAGGAGAAAAGGAGACGGTATAGAGAAAGGAAAAAAGAGACGCCCTTTTTCAGACTCTGCAGAGGTTAAATCACTCGCCAGCGGCGTTGGGAAATAGCTAATGACATATGAAGAGCGCTTTTCCACATTCCCCCTCTTCCCTCATCCCGGGGTATTTCACCTCAAGGGCTCCTGATCCTCCACGAACCACCGCTTCACTCCCGACCCCTCACCCTTTACCCAAAAACCCCGACTCAACCTCCATAACCCCATCTTCCCCATCCTCCACTTTTCTTCCCCCTTGAAGCACCCACCTATTCACCCCCTTTGCGAGGCGTTCTCCACTAGATTATCATTCCACCTCCCAGCTCGGAAGAAACGAGAGCTACGGACCTCGAGCTTGGAAAACGATTGCGTACTTTTCGGAGAAAAATAAAGATTGGATGGGGTGGATGGGGGAAGCGCGGTTTTTGGCAGAATGTCTTTCCTTTTGGGGCAGTGCTATCATCAAAAGCGTTACACAACCATGTCATACCGTGTTTCTAAGTATTTTTAAAAGTATGCACGACACAGAATATATATATATATATACACATACATATGCTGATGTCATCAACGAGAACTTGAATTAATGCACTTCTGACGTCGCGGCGTCATTCAGATGATGACGCAATTGGTCAGATATCTGAGGCATCAAAATAGCCATGTTATGAGCGGAATGTAAGCGTATCTCGTGAATACGGCGCGGCGTGGTAGGACGCTGTACGAGAGTCGTCTGAATTTTCCACGATTGGTCAGGCGCAATTAATTAAAGAAATTTAGGCACTTCCAGGCGAGCGCAAAATACGCGAAATTTCTTCATCTTACTGGATGTGGCGTTATATGGAAAAGAATCGTCGACAAAAACATCGGAAATCTACAGCCGAAGACAATCGGACAATCCTAATGAGAGCAACTCCGGCCGTTAGCAAGTTTTTCGATGTTTCAAAGTCAAAGCGGTGACGAGAGCAACAGGCACGCGAGTTCGAGACACAGTAGAGTACATGCATCGTCTGCTCCCGTTGTTTGGTAGACGTATTCTACGCTTAAAACCTTTGTGGGCGCGCCTCCATACAGGCCCGGTTGTCTTTCTTTTTTTGTCTCTTATCTCATTGCATTTCCTCTTCGTACTTATTCCTCCGTCCCTCTTCGCATCTATTGTGTTCGAGATGACGTCCCCATTAGATATATAGATAAACGTCTTTATTGGGGCGTCTTTATTTTATATTACAGTAGCAGTGTCCCGCGCGTAGAAGCTAAAACAAATTATGTACTTCTAATGCCATTAGAGAACTAAGCACCCTCCTCGATGAGATGACTGCTCATGAAGACCAAAGTCGGAGACTTATGTAATAAATAAGAAACACATAGGTGACTAAATAAAAAGACCAGACCAAAAACAATGCTTTGAAAATGTTATCTATAAGAAATGTACAGTTCACTCCCGAGCAATTAAAGTAGCTCAGAAACGACTTATGCGTTCCGTTTTAAATGTGATTTCTAATCAGAGAAATACTCCGCTCCTTCCGAGAATCCTTATTTACAATATATTCTTAACAGTCAACAAATATAAAATTAAATCTGCAAAAAATATGTTAATTGGGGGCCTGCTATCGATTAAAAGGTATTAAGGTCAATGTCCAAATAACTACAGAAGGTATGAGAATTTTTTAATAAAAGCGACCCATTTGCAACAAAAACGATATGAACAAATGCGATTAAACCCTTTTTCAGCCAGTCATTACCAGTTCAAATTTAGTGTGTAAAACAAAGATGTATTTCACCCAATATAAAAAGAAACAAATTGTCTTCTGCCTTGCCATGAGTACAAGAATGCAAGGGGCCTAAGATAACCTCATTAAATTAGACAAAGATTATTTCATATTATTTATAGGTATATACAACAGATAAGATAAAGTGTAACCCTATAATACTTTCATTTAAGAGTATAATTCTAGAACTTATCCTGGGTTTCTACGTGATATGGATATGTAGCACTTATAGGTTCTACGATGAACAGAACGGGTTATGGAGAATAGACTGTGGGAAAAAAGGGGTGCCGAGTTAAGGAATAACCGCAGTACACTTCAGCAGTGAGAAAAGGAGACACAATAAAGCGAAATAAAAGAAGGTTCGAAGCAGAAAACGGACGGATGGCAGAGGAGTAGTGCTGGGAGGAGGCAATAGAGGAGAATTAAGGGAAGGGAAAGGTAAGTAAGAGAAGATGGATAGCTTGTTAGAGGCGCGTGATTACGAGTGAGAGGAGAGAAGTAGTAGGAGGGAGGAGAAGGGAGAGAAAGGAGAAAGTGCGGGAGGAAGCGACGAGGAGGTTGGAGTTCGGGAGAAGGAGGAG
The DNA here is from genome assembly GCA_963573305.1 of Pyrrhosoma nymphula. Taxonomy (NCBI): domain Eukaryota; kingdom Metazoa; phylum Arthropoda; class Insecta; order Odonata; family Coenagrionidae; genus Pyrrhosoma; species Pyrrhosoma nymphula. Next base: position 101,273,600 of record OY754337.1, read on the forward strand.
GAGAAAGGGCGAAGGTCCTCCGAGGATATAAGAGAGTGGGGAAGGGAGAGCGGAGATTATTTTCGGAGAAAAAAATACACGTGCTCCGGAGTGGAATTGGAGAGAAGTTGAAGGAGGCCTATTGACGAAAAAAGATGGATCTGACGAATACATGAATTATGTAAAAAACTAACTAAAAAGGACCAGCGGGGAAGGGAGTGAGTCCCAGAAAAATAATATGAACTATAAAAGTACTCTTATAACAAAATATATTAGCTAATAAGAGGTTAGATGGTTTTCCTCCAACATTATGTTTTCAATAAATGGAAAGGTATTAATAGTATTGCCATTTAACAATTATACCTGAAAAACAATTTAGTGTGTTTCCATGGCTGATTTGAATGCTTAAGAATTGGAGCATTCCTATCATTGCTAATTCCACTAGGGGAACAAAACTTATAATTCCTATTACTGAGTTCTATTCACGATGAAATTTGGCATTTGCAAATAAAAGAGTGAGTGAAGTAAAACCCTTTGGATGGACTTACAAAATGACGGAGACCAGAGTTCAATAAAACAAGCGCAGCAACTATGGGACAGGGGCACGAAATGAGAAATTTTTCTCTTGCTGCTCTTTCTTCTCAATTCGGGGGAATTATCACAGAAGAGCACATTTTAAGAGCATAGAGAAATGCCTCACAAAGGATGTGGGGTGCGAAAAAGAAAACAGCAGATTGTGGGGTGCGAATGTTTTGGAATAAGTCCCTCAAATCTCCATTGCGTACCCAGCGAGTGCGAGTAGTGGGAATACAGAATTATAATCAGGGAGTAACAGACACGGGTTGCCAAGGATAGGCGTATGAGGGATTCTGCGGTCATCAAGATTGGTACACGCGGGTGTTCAGAAAAGGATAATGCAGGCAAACTAGGTCTTCATATGACAAGTAAGACGATGGGATATGGATGGGCGAAGCAAGAATTGTTTAAGACCATCGCTTTGTACTTATAAGATAATTAAATACAGGAAAAGTAGATGTGATTTAGATAAACCTCAGCACACCGTTTTATATGGAAAATTTAAGCTTTTATATTAAAAAGAGAAATGTTACACACGGACAACTAACAACTGCCCACCTGGAAGTTCACAGAAAAATAATAAACGCAATAAGCAAGCACAGGAAACATGTTCCATCAACCCCACGAAACCCCTATGAATATAACACACGTGGCGTTATGAATTACGGCAGAACATACGCAGTTATGCCAAATATATCGACCATGTATAAAAACAAGTAATGAATTATTAACTTCCCTTGAGAACATGTAATTGCAACCCTTTGTAGCTTTTACACATTAAATGCTCATGGGTTATTCGCCAAAACTTCGCCGAAACGATTTTATTACGGTCACTTAACTAAAATTAGCTTTTAATCATTTGCATGCATTGAACAATCCAATTACAGTCATGAATATCTTTCGGGTAATAAACAAGGGATCAGCTATAAGATGAGGCCTTGGACACAATTACGAAGGCTGGTTTTTTAACGGAAATGGCAGATGGATGGTCTTAGATGAATAATTCATCTCCCCCATGGAATTAAAAATACAATCATAATAATGTCCACCGACGAATTTTATCACCCCTCTATGTCCAGGCATCCACGAGCGCTTGTGAGGAGAGGAAAAATATAGTAATATCGACTGTGTGAAATTCACAGTGAAAAAATCATTCGCCTGGACTGGGATTTGAACCCAGACCCCCCGATTTCGCACCGAGTGCTCTACCAGTTAAGCTACCCAGCTCAGCGTTAGCTTAACTGGTAGAGCACTCGGCGCGAAATCGGGGGGTCTGGGTTCAAATCCCAGTCCAGGCGAATGATTTTTTCACTGTGAATTTCACACAATTGTGTGACCACTAGCGGGTGACTCCGTTAAAGTTACTGCGCGGCCAGTTCCGCAGTTCTTTGAATAGTCATATCGCTTCATCAACTCCTAGCAGGCAAAACGATTTTTAACTAGAAATATGATGCGGCATAATTGAATCGGAAAGCTAAATGAAAATTGTTTACGGACAGAGGGGAATGGGGAGTTATAGGCGAGAGCGGGGAGAAGAAGGTAAAGAATTAATACAGGAGGAGAGGGAGGGCGGAGGAAAGGTAAGCGAATTTAATACTTTGAAGCTAAATGAATCGAGTGGGCGGCGTTGTAAGGAAAAGTGAGGGAATGAGTGGATTATGGTCGGAAGAGGGTGCACGGAAAAGGGATGGGTGAGGGAGGGATGGGACGGATACGCAGGGAGGTAAGACAGGAGAGGGAGGGGAGGTGGAAAGAGATGGATCGAGGATGAGAATGGGATGGGTGAAGGGAGAGGATTGTAGGGAAGAGCGTGGGGTATGAAAGAGCGAGGGGCATAGGGACGGGAGGCCAAAGGGGGAGAGGCTGGTGGTAGCGAGACTTAGGATGGGGACGAAATCGCTCAAAAACAAAAGGCGGCAGCTCCGGCCCTTCCGGCAGGACGATCCACACACGAGCGAACTTCATCTCCATCACCGCAGACCCCTGACGCTGCACACGACTAGGCGGAGGGAATTAACCCAAATGACGCCGCACAACCCACCCTTCTCTCTCCCTCACTCAATTTGTTTCAAATGCCTCGTACTGAAAACCCCTTACTACCTATAGAAGACCCATGTCTCCCTCCCCTTGCCCACCTTTTTTTCAGAACCCCCATATCCAGCTCTCGAACAAAAACACCCACTCCTTACACAGGCCTGAAAATAAATAAAATCGCCTGACCCAGCGAGTCAAAGGGAAAAAATTAAACAGCGAAATCAACTTACGAACAATTAAAAAAAAAGATATAAAATAAAATAAAACTGCTCACCCACGCACCTCCCACCCCTTGAAACTTCTACCATCCCCTACCATTCGATCCCCTTTTTTTCCGAGAGATATAAAGGGTTGAGGAGAGTAACTGTTAATAATGAATTCCCCGACAAAATAAAGTGGGGAGGTCATGAGGGGTGACGAATTGGGGGATAGGGGGCGCTTGGAGAAAGGGTTCCGGTGAGGAGTAAGGGGAAATAATAATAAAAAGGGAAATATAAGTGGAACAGGGAGTTAGATAGTGGGTGAGCGCTGGGTGGGGAAATAGGACTATGGCTTTGGCGGGAGGAGGAGGGAAAGCAGGGTTAGGAGGAGGGGCGAGGAAGTAGGCGGGAGCAAGAGCTGTAGTAAGATGAGAAGAGAGAATAAAGGAAAAAAAATAAAAGACTGCCAAAGCTTTACGATGGAAGATATAACCCAACCCCAACCCTTACACCCGCGGTCCTCCATTTCTAAGGAACGAAATAGAACGAAGGGTGGGGACTAGGGGAAAAGGCCCTAGGTTTGGGAGCATGGGATGAGGCAGTTTGAAGTCACCCATGTAATGTCGTTTTATTGTATTCTTTATTTTTGCAGACTGCTCTCCCGTGGACTCTCCTTCCACTCTCCTTGCCCTCCAAAGACGCACACCTCCCTTTAAAAACCCACTCCATGACCCATCCCTAAACCCCTCTTTCACCCAATTCCGCCTCCTTGCCCTCCCCACTTGCTTCTCGAGGTAAACTCCACACCAACACGACCCTCCGCGGCCATCCAGAGGAATCCAGACCGATTGGGCGCCCCATTTCTCTCATATAAGCGACCCCGCCCCCTCTGACCCGCCTCTCCGCTTCCACCCATACCCGTTCTCACTCAAAAAGAAACCAACCCCTTCTCTCCGAAGCTTTCCTGCAACGCTTCTTCCCGCCCTTACACTCAAATGTTTACACCCTCCGCCCGACTCGACTCGCCGAGCGAGCGGCCGGCCAAAAATTTGTTGCCGCATTCCTAGGGTCGAGTGTATTTTCTTTGAATAAATTCCGACTGAATGATCTTCTCTACTTCCCATACCCGGTCGGGGTCACGAGATTATCCCTCGCAGGAAGCATTCGAGTGTTTCTTTTCCAAAGATGGGGAGGAGATGCGTTTTTAGATGACTTCTTCAAAACGAATGCCCGCTTTAACATTGCTACTTCGGATCGACGTCAATATGTTAATATCTGAGAGACATAATACCATGATCGTCTAGAGAGTAGGAAAAGACAGTTTCTCAACATGCCCATGAGGATCGAATGAATGAATAATTGGGTTAAATTAGATACATATGAACAAGTTGCTTCACCTAATTATAAGTGATCGCAAGTCACCTCTATCTTTCATAGGATATTGTCCTGAAATACATTTTTGACTGCATCATTGATCGTACAAGTCTGCCAAAATTGCCAAATTACTCACGTATTTCGGCTAAAAATGAGCATTATTCTGGAGGCAAACATTAATTTACCTATATTTTCCACGGATCCTGATGGGTATTGCTTCCCGAAGGTCCACTCCGCTGCATTGAAAATGAAGTTAAAACTATGCTAAAGAGGAATAATCCCTATTTATGTTATTAATTCGATGTCATTAACCAATTTACCGACGCATATATTATTACAGAAATGCATGTCTTATACTCAGTTATCTAACAGTAGTGTCTTTCGAGTAAGACACTAAAAAAATTAAATTACAGAATAAGAAATGAAGAAATCATTGAAGTTAAATCAAGACTGAATACTTAGGTTAAGAAGAAATTCATCAACAAATACGTAAACCTTTACCGGATTAAATATAATGCCTAAGGTGCTTTATGAGTAATACAGTCATGAAGATAAAATGGGAACGCGTCAAAATATATATGCAACGACAAAGAACGGCAAAGCACCAAAAAAAGTGAATCTTCCACTACAGTAGCCAATTACGAGAATTTCGTACGGTTTTGGATATTTGAGATTGGTTACACGATTTGAAATTGGTTACACGACTTGAGATTCGTTGCTGCAGCCATCATCAAAACCTCCCATTCCTACCCAAGGGGGAGGGTCCCCTCAGCTGTAACAAACCTTTGCCTATCCTCCGCGCAGACTGAAATACGCGAGGTTTATGAATATCTCACTAGAATCCCTCTCCATCGCTTCCCCGATGGTCTTAGCCCTGAATTAATTCGCAACTGTGCCTCCTCTCTCTCATTTTGACCCTCTTGCTAAATACCTTCTTTTCTCTCGGAACCTTACCCCCCCCCATGGAAAGTCACTAACATTATCCCAATACATTAAGCTGGTTTTAAAAATTATTTCTCCAATTACCGTCCTATGTCCTTACTTACGGTCCTTTTTTCCGTTTGTGAGAGAATTATTCTTAACCGGATTTCTAACTTAATATCTCCTTTTCTATCACCCCACTAGCCTGATTTCCTCCAGGGCGGATCTTGCTTAGCTAACCTCGCCATCTGTCAGCATCAATGCCATCGAAATGTCGGCTCAGCTTGATGCTGTTTACCTCGACTTTTCTAAATCTTTCGACTCCCTCAACCATTCCCTACATCTTCACAAATTTAATCACTATGTTGACATCCACGGTAACTGTCTCAACGTGATATCTTTCCTTAAAATAAGAACCCAACGCGTAACACTCTCCGGTTTCACTTCTTCTTGGCCCGCGGTAACATCTGGAGTACCCTAGAGTACCCAAGGGTAGGGGCCTTGGAGCATATCATTTTTAATTTAATCGTTAACGATCTTCCCTCTCAGCTTCTTTCTTCCAAAACGCATGCCCTTCTTTACGCCAGTGACTGCAAGATATTTAAGCACATTTATAACTCCTCTTGCTGCCTTCTTCTCTTCTTCAAGACGCCTTGAATATAACGTCACTTTGGTGCAATGCTTGGAGGCTGAATTTAAACCAAATTAAGTAAAATATTATGATCATGTCCCTTTAAAAAATCCCCAATTCATTTGAACTACGCAACAAACTGCACCTCATTGAACTGATTTTCTTCAATAAAAGATCTTGATAAATAACAGACCAGAAACTCATTCATTCCGGGAACATCCACGCTATTAAAAGTGAAACTATGTCCCTGTTAGACCTACTTTACCGGTTCACTGAAATTAAAGATCCCATAGCATTACAGTCTTACTCCACATCTACTGTCCTTCCCACTCTCTCCTAATACTCCCCAATATGGTCAATATCAGCCCAAACAAATCTTAAATTCCTGGAACACTTCCTTACAAATATTGTTAAAAACAGAGTCCCTTCAACTCAACCCGAGTCTCTGCAACTTATCCTCTGATGCTGTCTTGTCTTCGAAATCCGTTATTTAATCTTGATAATAACTTTTTTAAACTGATTTTAAAATCATGCATGGCACTCAGAACTGGACCTTTGACTTCCATGACGTTATTTTCTTCATAAATTTCAGAATACTTACCCGACATACCAGGACCCACTTATTACTACATATCCGTACTCCCTGATTATTACACCAGGCGCCCCCTTACTTTCCACCTCTCTCCTATCCTGAAGTCCCATCCTGACAATGGCACCTGCTCGGAGAATTATACACTCAAGGTTGAACAAGGGGTTTCTTTTCACTGAGAAAAAGCTAAAAACTTTATACAAATACTCATAATGAGAAGAGCAATAACTTCGTATTAAATGATAAATGCATGGGAACTGGAACCTTTTCAAGTTTAACCGAACAATTCACTCTCAAGACACACATCCCATCCTCGCCTTATCATTATGCCACCCTTCCAGCATGTAAGCAACCCCGAACGCATTCAATGATTGCAGTTGAACGAGAAGGGGGAAAGAAAGGCCTTGAAGCCAGGGGAATGGAGGGGATGGAACCAAAACAGAACGCGCCAAAGAGCAAGGGCGAATTAGGATTAGGGACCAAGGGAATGAGTTGAACAGGCTAAACTGGACATCCAATGGCAAAAAGTGTGGCCGGAAAATTCCCTTCCTGGAGTTAACTGCTCTTGCAGGTTGGGGAAGGAGGGAAAGCGTATAGTATTAGGGGTAAGTTCTCCCCTTGTATTTATATGTCCACTCCCCTTTTCGAGCCATTCTCCGAAATACTTCCGCACTCGAGCCGGAGGAAAGGGAAGGGGAAACGTGGGGGGGGGGGGGGCGGACGGTATGGATGTGGGGAGGAAGGAGAATTCCGGCGATCGCACGACCACCACCACAATGGTCCAGAATCAACCCCCTTTTACTCCCACCCTTAACGTCATCCCTCGCGACGCTCCGACCCGTTGTCACCCTCCCACCTCCACCAGCATCGTAGCCATGGGGATAAGGGGGAAACGAACGAGGAAGAGAGATGCGGAGGGGTTTACTGAGGGGGGTGGAAAAGGGTCTGACCGGACTCCCGGAGATGGCAAAGTGTCGTCCTGCTAGCCGGCAATTCATCTTCCACCACCAAGGGGCATCACACACACATAAGCACAAGGTTGGACATAGGATTGGGGGGAGGGCTGGGTCGTCTCGCGTGGGGACGGCAAAAATCTCTGGAGCGAATGCTCTTAGCCGAGGAAGGACAAGACGGGCTTTTGTTTCGCGGACGTCTATGGGATTTTAAGCGGCGACGGACATCGGACAAGGGAGAGAGAGTGAGAGAGAGAGAACTCTCGCAGGACCAGTGGGGAAGTGGACGAAGGGAACGAGCGCCTTGTAAGCAAAGGGGTTTCGAGAACGGGAGTCCAGACATGAGGTCGTGTTGGTTTTCTCGCCGAGGCAAGCAAGTATCTGACGCACTCGCCGAAATTACCGAAGCACGTTTCCCTAACGCCTACATTTTTCTACCATCCCAGAAATTGTACCTCAAAGATGCAAAGACGACTTGCACGCCCTTAAATTTCGCACATTCCCAGAGGCGTTTTGCGGAAATGATTTTTTTCCAAAAATAATACACACGTAAGGCACTAGTAATTACGTTTAAAATGACTCAATCTTTCATTGAAGATGATTGCAAGGATGACCTGATACAAACTATTCTAATTAAGAAACAATCGAAGTACAGAGCATAATGTCTCTAATATTACACGTTGTGATATCCTCGGACGGCCATCTTCTTCAAACAAAAATTTTCTTCTCACTGGTTCTTAGTAAGTTTCACCCTTAACTATTGCAATTAAACTGGCGATTCATTATGCTGAAGAGTTACCTCCCTCAGAGTTCCTGGCAACTTACACATGCTACTTTACATTTTCACTTTAATTTATAAGCAGAGGACTACACATCATCAGCCTCAAAAATAAAACTAATTCTCCTCGTGAAATAATTTTCAGGTCCCATGCTTTTGATTATGACGATTTACAAAAAATGTATAAGTGCCGAAAATTAGAAATGGTTGAATACTTCCCTTTTCAATTATGTAAATTACATACTTCTAAGCCAGAAACGTTATCAAATTGGCCGGCAGACGGGCAGCAGTACTCACCTGAAAAAGAAGACGCAACGTTATACCACAAGACAAAGTTACATCATCAGAAAAGTATTCTATACATATGATAATTAGTTAAAATAGAATAAAACTTGATTTAACATTTAAATTTGGACAGTGAATATTGACAGTTTACTGACACAACGATTAAAATTATCAACCAGTGCGCCAAAAAACAAAATTTTCTTTAGAACACTTAAGAATACTCGGCGCATGAGTTCAACTGCTTACATCCATTAGAAATGGGAAATTCTATTGCTTAGAGTTAAACTAGAAAATAAGCAGAGTTATGGCACAGAATAATTATTATCAGAGACTAAAATACGGCGGTTAAAATACCTCCAACGCATTAAAGGGAACAACGTAGAAACTTATGATAAACGTTACCCTAAACAAAAACAAGAAAAACTATCACGAGCCCTTCGACGACAAGAATATAATAGAATAACGATTTTACTTAAGGATATATCCCACACTGAATCCTACAATAAATGCCTAACCCATCCCTGAAATCGTCTTCATTCTATAGAGCACAAATATCTCTCGACCAAGAAAATAAAGAAACTCAACGACCAATCAACATGCCAGGAGAGTGAAATAAAATGAATGAGAAACCTTTTCGTGGGTTCAATTTTATGAAAGCGCAAACAGATATAAAAAAAGAGGGATTTTAATGCATGTAATACATGCTAAAAGGGCGACTGGCTCGTGAAGTAAATGTCTCGAATAGAATGAGCCGAAAGTGGGGAAGGAATTTCGAAGCTTTTTAATTCGATCGTTTAATGTCTAATACTGAATGGGATGGAGGCAAGAGTATGGGAAGGCCCTAAAGGCAAATGAATGGAGATAACAATGGAATAGAACGCAGTGATGGTGAGAAGAGCCACTGCTTGCGTGGTAAGATTACATTGCAGAAGGAAAATATGGTATAATAATCTTGCAAATCGATTTATAAAACTCCAATCTAAAGGAAAAACGTAAGAAACACCTATTTTATCGAGATTTTGCAACAATCCAAATTTGTACCCGCAGCAAAACAATTATCCTCTTCAAAGATATGATTCGCGATAGCGGATAGCAAGCAATTAGTCTAACAAGTGAAGGACACGGTAAATTGGTTTATTAACTTGGCAGAGTATGCTGAACGTAAAGACACGAAAACATAATTTAAATGCAAGCTAAAAACACCTGGAAGTTAATTAACTTACACTACAGATACAACAAGCAGGCAGGCTTAAGACCAGGTACAAGAATCACTTTCTCGGCAAAAATAAATACAAAAAAATATAAAGCTATTTATATCTCGTTTCGCAGCACTAAGTATTTATTTTATCTTTCTAATCCGTAAAAAATCAACATAAATTGAGATCCTTGGCACTAAAGATCGGTTGGAAAATAGGTAACCGTCTCATAACTTTTATTCAATATCCTCGAACAATAGAATGCGCTGGCAATGAAATTAAGGAGTAAAAAAAGTGAAAAATGATTAACTTAAACTAAAAAGCACGATAAATTCAAGGATCACCATAACATCTGATTACAAATTAAGAAAAACGAATACTAAAATGCAGTAAAAGTATGTTTAAATACTAATTAAAGAACGAGATAGTGTTAAAACTAGGTAAATTACGAAGCTTAAACATTTTTATCTAATAAAATTCTCCCACATTTTAACTATGCCTTCGCCAAGAGTGAAGAAATATTTACCATAATTCCGATTACTCCCACGAAAATTGCAATTACATAAGTCGATAAACCATATTGACTAAATGTTATTCTAAAAATCCATCCATTACTTCGCTCACAGTTTCTGGCTAACGTTTAGCGAGTTCAACAGAAGTGTGACCAAATTCTCTTACGAAAGGAGACGGGAGTTATCATTTCTCAAGAAATAAAATCATAAGTCCAAAGAGTTTTCACCCGCTCCTAACGAGTTCTCATACTACAGGCCCAATACCCGAGGCCTCCTTTATACGTCAACCCATCCAATCATATCAGAAACATCCCCTCATACTATGGCGGGTAAATACTATGAATGAAGAATAAAAACCGAACCAAAAAAAAAACAGGGAAAGCCAACAGGTTAAAAGGCAAAAATTGTTCCAACGTAGCCTGCAAGATAAGTCGTGATGAATTGCAGTTGTATTCTATCGAGCATGTCAATCCATTTTCTCCGGCTTCCACTAACAGCATCCCATCCCTCCAGAGATAGGTGAAACTGAAAAAAGCACGAACTAGAGGAGTATTCATCCCGGAATTATTACTAAAATGCCAAAAACGACGAAAATATTCATTTTTACGTCCATAAGTATTAAATCATTCCACCGATGGCAACAAAAGACAGTTACCATAAATACCTGTTACAATTCCAGTATCAATAAATGTGCACTAATTTCTTGGTCGAAGGGAAGTAACTGAAAGAGGGAGTTGTAGTTAACGTAAAATCACCACATACAACTAAAATTATGATTCTTATTTTACAGATTATATTGAAACGATTAAATGTTGGCGTAGAAAACTGCCGTAAAGAAAAAGCGTAAAGAAAGGCGATCCCTAAATATGTCAGTGCAGGTTAATTATTTAATAGGACACATTACCCTGTCCATTTAAATTGATAACGATTTTAAAAGGAACACAGGTACAATTTCATCAGTACAATAGCATTACAAGTACTTTGTACACAAACCGTCATCGCAGCGGATACCATGCGGGCAACTTTCTTGCGGTAACTTAATTAAACTCCGCTTCACCTCTTTTTAATCAATAAAATCGATGAACAGTGTTGAAATTCGCACATTAATAATATTTAATCAAAGTAATACATGCACGAGACTGACTCCCTAGATTTCCTCGATCAAAAAAGGCAATTATAATACGATAAATTGGAAATGAAAAACCCAGTCTTAGAAGTCCAAGCACCTCGCCGCACCAAGGCAACTAGATTCAACGAGTGAAATGATACTCCTGGTTCATTCCAGCGTCGTCTGGAGGGTGGTTGAACACCTTAAAACACCTAAGACGCTAAACAGAGGCTTACCCTATCCCTCTCGGTTACGAGAGTAAATCTTTCCTCGCAAGCACCATTCTACATCTCTTCCTCCAAGGCACTTTTGCAACCACCAGGAAAAAAAACCCTCTCTCCACACTTGCCGCTTTTCACTTTTGTTCTCAAGAACCTCATCCGCTACTTCTTCCTCCACCCTCTTTAATCATTCCATACCGCCTCAACCCCACAGGAGTTTTCCCCCTTATACCCTTCCGCACTTTCCCTCTCTTCGTCTTTAAACAACCCCCGCCCCCTTTTACTTTTTTCACCAGTGTAACCTTTTCCTCATCTCCCTCCTAAGGCAGCAGGCTCCCTCCTCTCAGATTCTCCTGTTCTTTCATCCCGCCTCCTTTTCTTGTAGACTCTCCGTCTCCGAAAAATACCACTCCCTATTGATCGGAGCCAAGCTTAGTTTACCCCGATCGCCAAAACCCTCTAGAGAATAAATAGTTTACAACCTAATGGGTGCATGGGAATTTTCAAGTGGTTGGTTGGTTGGATAGAGCGTAATTTCGTTTGGATAGCAAAACAAACCATTGAAGCTCGAAAAAAGAAAGAAGTGAATTCCCTCAATTTTTCCCTAACATATAGGGACTTTTCCTTCACTTCGGCCAGCGATAAAAATTTGCCCACTGAATTCCTTCTTTCGTCGAATTCCCTTCAGAGAGCTCTCCATTTCCCGGATGCACACCAACTGAGAATAGGTGTGCTATCGTCGGCACTGCTTTATTCCACTCCTATGCTTCTATTCCAATCGTTTCCCATTTTTTAAACAGCTCCATTTTAATGTCGAATTTTTGGCACTTAAATTTTGCTCATATTTCGAAATCATTTTCAAGATAACATAAACCACATGGAAATCGAAGCATCGAGAGAAAAAAGGCAGAAAATATCCCTTCATTCGTATAAATGCATAAAAAATTGAATCCCTATTCAAGTTTTGAATAAGGACAGAGAGTGTAAAATAGATTAACTCGCATAACGTGAATAACCTAATAAGGATGGTGCTGGCGAGGGAACTTTCTAACAAAAATAGAAAAGAAATTACAAATGTCGACGAGTATACGACTAGCAGTAAACGAAGGCGTTAGATAGAAGCATAATGGAAGTATGATACTCAAGGAATAAAAGACAAAATAGTATCGATAATTTGGACCAAACTGTTTCCGTTAAACCTTCAAAATCAAACCACTACATTCTTGAAAAAAAATATTGCGCCTAGATAATGGTGGCAATGAGAAAAGTTTTCCTCGGAAGAAAAACAGCGAGAAACGTCATCAACAAGTTACAAAAATGCCTATGAAGCTGTGACGCACGCGTCACGTTGAACGACAAAATTAACGCATATCATCCAATATCTCTTTCCACAACACCCCTTAAGCCTCAATGGACCATGTCGCTACATCAGCCAACATTTTTCGAGTCACAGTAATCCATTTCACTCTTTCTCCGTTCGGCGAAAGTGACAAAACGTGAAAAACAAAAGGAAACACATTCCCGGTAAAGGCGAAAGAATCGTTAAAAGGCGATTTAATAGTCATTTACTTTACGCCTCCTCGCCACGAGTGAGGGAGGGGGAAGAGTGGAATTCAGAAAAGTTTCTTTATTTTCCACAGTCCTTCACCGCCTCTTTATTTCCGCAAAAGTTGCATTTACGGTTATCCTACGCCATCTTCTTTCTCTTTCTCCCTCCTTTATGGCATACCGTCCTCCCCCCTTTTCCCGGTCCCTCCCCCATTTCTTTACCCGCTCTAACCTCCCCACTCTTCCTTCCACACATCTATCCCTCCCCAAGCAGCCTAACTGGCGCCTTCCTACCCTCCGTTGCCGAGGGGATGAGGAGGCACGGGGGGGAAGTGGAAAAGAGGAGGGTAGAGCAGAGAAATGGGGCGCAAAGGGGAAAGAGGGGGGAGGGGTCATGATGCGCTTCCATCTTCACCCCTTACCCCTCTCCTCATTCACCATTTTCCCTTCACCTCATCCCTCACACCCCTTTTGGTCCGGAAGGCCGCACTGTCCCTCCCCAACAGCATCATCCCTCCTCCTCCAACAGACAGTCCGTGGGAGAGGGGAGGCAGGAGATGGAGGATGAGGGATCGGGAGGACGTTTTTGAGGGAGGGTGGGGTATGGGTAAAGAAGAAGAGAGAGGAAAGCGAAGAAGAGCTGATGGGAGGGAGGGTGAGTGGGGATAGTGGCTGGGACCGGCGACGGTTTGGCGTCTACTCGAAAAGTGGTTGGCCGAATAGGACGGAGGGTAGGAACGGGACGCTGAGGAAAAGGGAATAAAGACGACTATGGGGAGAGCGATGGAAACGGAGAGATAAACAGATTGAAAGAGGAAAATGACGAGAAAGAGCGCAAGTCACAGTCGAAGGATAAGAGAGACCGGGGGGGGGGGGGATGAATGAATTCCCCAGGAGATGGCCTCAGATAAGAGCGAAGAAGAAAGGAGATAACATTGGGCCCTGGATATCTAAAGCCAGAGACGAGTGGATTCCTGATGGAATTTGTTTTTTCCTCAAGTCCGCCAATTACACGCGCATAAGCATGCCAGCTTAAAAATCAAGCTCAGCAGGAATCAAAGTCAACCAAATCACAGCAGAATTTAGATGCAAGAGTGCGAGGAAGTTTTTGCAAATATGAATACACAAAATCATGCTTTTTTTTAGGTCAAGTAGATAAGTTACAAGAAGATAAAACACATATTTTTATGTGGTTCGGCATAAAATATGTTTATCATTAAAGAAATTGCGAACAATAATATTTTCTCGATTCTGAGCATTAGGAGCTACTTGTCAATACCTACATTGAAGCTAATATGAAAACTGAAGGTTTCAAATAACGTCTAAGATAATTTACGGGGCAAAGACAGGATGCAATTGCACGCAAATAGGATGAAGGCATGCGGAATACTGGAGTTGAAGATAAAACAGGAATTAATGGACATGGCAGAAAAATAGTGAATGACATGATATTACGAAGTTTTAAATACATTTTCATTCGTCTTCATTCCTAATCGTAGGCACCTCAAACCTTTCCTTCATTCGAAATAGTGGTTACGTCGTCCCTTATAGAGGCATATGGATATTGCAGTTAAATTAATTGAACAACAGAAATGTTTCAATGCCTTATTAATTTGCTTAGATCAATGAGATGCGGTGACGAGATCAAAACAGGCTCATTTAATGGAGTAATTAAAGGGGACATAATACCTTGCTAAAAATGTGTTTGCAAAACGTCGAGTTTCGTACCCCAACTGTAGGTCAGAAAATTTTTAACTTTATTATTACAGTTCGTAGCACTAACCTTCTGCACTTTCCAGTAATGTTCTTGCAAGAAAATTACGTCCCAATCCAATTCGCGCCTGAATTGGCGCAATCCTTTCAAAAAAATTAGAATCAGAGAAAGTGCGCAACGGCCACGAACTAAACCGGATTGTAAAAACTGATGAACTCAGAACGATAAAGGGCATTAGCATTACGAGAAAAACGAAACTCTAATGGGGATCAAAATTAAAAATGGCAGAATAGTAAGCAATGAATCCCTGAAAATGTGATACTGGAATAGTTCAAACGTTTTGCGGCCATTTCTTCGCCTGAACGGAAGCCACTGATTAAGTTAAGAGCCGCTGCATAACGTAGGATACTTGGCGTAAATAACACGAGGGCATTCATTCCTGCTTAAACGGCATAATCGGGAGCCTTTTCGAGCGTGATGCAGAATCGAGATCCACAAAAGCATACCCACACAACTGCTACCTTCCCCGATCCCGAAACCAACCACCACTCATAACACGGTAATTTGATTACCCAGGCCCCACATACACTACACCCAGAGAAATCCAGTCTTTGACGACGACAATGGTGGATGTACACACACGAACCCACTCAACGATCTCCAAGAGGGGAATGGGGTCGAGAGTGCACGGGAGATGGATATAATGGCGGTACATGGAATATATGCCTCCAGTCAGTGCTGAGACTCTCGGTAGTTCGTAATACTTAAAGAAAAAGAGAAGGGGACAAACAAAGGAAGCGATGGCTAAGGATGTTGGTCTCAGGAAAGGAAGAGCAGTAAAGAGGGGTAGCTTGAAACGGAGGGAGGGACCGGGGGGTGGGTTTAGAGGTCAAGCTACTAGCCACTGAAACTGCCCTCTTCCACTCTCCCCACCTTTTATAAATGGTAATGGATGGATTCTGGAAGAAGGGGTGGAGGAGAAGAATGGCTACTGGTGGTGTAAGAGAGAAAATGCTTCAATGGGGATGGACCGTGATTTCACACACATTCCTCCGGACACATTCACTCGCACATTCACAGGCGCGAATGGGGAAGGGTAAAGGGGAGGGAAGGCAGCAGGGAGGATCTCACCCCCATCTTCCTCTCTCTCTGAGTGTGGTGGCGTAAGGGGAGGATTTTTCCTCGGGGGACAGATAAAAGCGGCGGGTGGCATCCCATCCGTGTGGTTTTTCTTTTAAAAGAGCTGCGGCCGGGGCAAGGCTTCCTTTTCTTTGCAATTGCCAATCTTTCAAAGACCGAACGTGCCTAGCTCCATCTAATGGAAAGTGTGCGGCCAAGGTTAAACATTTTTCGGCAGTTTTTGGCCTATTCCGAGGTTTTTGGCCTATTCCATACGAATGATGAAGACAACAACCGGGAAACTAATAAAGAGCTAAAATGCTAAATCTCGTCGATGCTACCATGATGACATCTTCCACATTTATTCACTTATTCTGACTATAATACTAAATTAGGCCACTTGCAGGCGGTAGAGTTTACGAAAACGTTAACCTAGGTAGGATATGATAGAAAAAACGAGCAAATCGAGATAAGGAAACTAATTCCTTGACTACCAAGGAAGCAACTCAAAAGCTATTGTGTTAAATTACAAATGTAAGTGTATCGCACAGTGGAGGTCAATATCGCATTAGGAATTATAGTGGCGTGATTATTCAAAATACCATGTTTCAACAGTGCATCAAGCGGAATTATTTCAATTCCTCAAAAAAAGCATATACATACAAATAATTTAATTTCTTAATTTGTAGAGGTTTTTAAGGAAGGTATTTAGTCTTATTGCCATAAACATTTTCACCATACTACACTCTAGTTTCTATTAGTTTTGACGGGACAACTTCAAAAGCTTGAGTTATGGTATATACGTTTTCATGTGTATAAAAAACGATTGCAATTACATAAAATATGTTTCAATATAAGTACGTCTTCAGAAACAAACTGAGAGAGTTGGACAAGAACAAGGACTTAGGAATAAGAGACAAACCGCCGTGTATTACAGGAAAGCATGTTTAATAACATTGCACTCTCCCAGTATATGGCCTAGCCGTGCATAGTTCTTCTTACTGATATGTTGGCCTCACTAGAAGGTCTTAGGCGGTCTAGGCGGCTTGGGTCGACCTTGCACTGGGACGAATATTGCATGCTTGATGTGGAATCACCCAGAGCCACCAACCACCCTGGAGATGGCTTGCACGGTCAGTTTTGTAGGGTATCCCTCATATTAAGTAGTTTCTATCAGTTCTGGAGATATGACGTGGGATAAAATAATACCCTCCGTGTCGTACTGAAGCTCGCTTAATCTGAATTTTAAGCCTATGCCTATTTAAAGACTTCCGAGTCTCTAACGGTTCCAAACCGAAGCCTTCTAGCTGTGTGATACTTTCTTTTCACTCGCAGCAGCTTTTAACGCAGCGTGCAGCTTTCCTTTGTATTTTATTTACTTCTTGAATTTAATATTTCTGTGTATGGTCTTCGTGCTTCATAGATGTAGATGAAACTCAACCGGTTGTCAGGCGCAAATGAATCGGTAGGTAAAAGTGGAGCGATAGACAGGGTAAATATTTGGTCAAAATAGCAAAAAGTAAAGAATAGGACGAGAGAATTTGGATGAAAGGAAGAGCAACGCTCAGAGGACCGTCGGAGGTTGAGTGCGAGGGGAGGGAAGAATAAATGGAGGACTTGCCTGGATGGCGGAAGGAGGTAGGGACGGTTGGTTTTGGACGTCATGCCTGCGGTGCAGCAGGAGTTGGTAATCTGCGGTACCACACGACACTGGGCATGCGCTGCACTGGGCGGAACGAGGGTAAAAACGGATATCCCCACATACACGCGCGCCGTGGATGAAAAAGCGTGGGGGGAATAGTAACGGATAGATGGGCGGGAAGGGTTGCTCAAACGGGATCGGTACAAGGGACGTATTAGTTATGGTTTGCATAGCCGGCGGCGCGTGAAGGAATTTTTACGTTGGGTCCAGGCTCCCTTGGCCATTTCCCCTTCCCCACCATCACCACATTTACCTCACCCCACACACACGTACACCGCATTTCAACCAGCAATGGACAGAGGGAAGAGCAAAATTCGGGATGGAAAAAATAAAATGCATTCAATGGGAATGTCGTCGCAGTTTTACGTATCCTCCTGGTAATTCGAAGCCATTCCTCTGTTGATTCGCTCCATATCCTTCTTCACACAACAGCCTTGCTTCCTTCCACAATACTAGTATCGTGGGAAAAATAAAATCACGTACACAAATCGTTGATCTATTACAGAGGACGCAATTTTTAATTAAAAATGTTCTCCCTATAATTGATGTGTCCCATAAGTGTATGATTTAATACGAAATGAAAAGGAATAAACCTGATTTCAGATTACGTCTTACGGGAAGTAAAACAATGAGAAGTTCAAGGAATTAAGAATTCGAAATAAATTACAAAAGACAATTCGTTAGCATTGGCATGGTAACAACACGATAAATCACGTTGTCCTTGGAGCTTATGCCGTAACTGAGCATGGTGATATGTCGGTATATGCATACTTCTCTGTGAGAATGAAGGCTTATATCTAGCATATGTACGTTTTATCACGCACAACCGGGAATCTGAAGTAGTACGTCTCTATATGAGGTATGCCTGCCTATTGTTTTCACCATTGCCGTCGATTGAAGGCGCAACGATATGACATTGCGCAGAGGTGCCACCAACAGTAACTATTCTTCTGCTTACGGCAATGAAGTATAATTACCATGATAATATGAACTATGATGGAGATAATATGGAGGATGATATGATAGTAAGTTTGCACACAGCTCCCAGGAAGAACGAACGAGAACGAAGTACAAGGCGTAATAAAACGGTCGCCGTGAAAAATGACATCAGACACCACAAAGTAATTTTCTATATTACTCCAGAGCATTGATGTCGGTCGATGAAAGGCTTCGGATTACCCAAAGAGTGGGCAGTTGAGCGCTGTGCAAGTGAATTATGGGAGGATTAATATTTTCTTCCAGAGCTCTCTCGTTCTATCGCACGGAGGTAACAAAATCCGAGCAACAAGGTGACGAATCCTCGGGCTTCTTGCTTGGCAGCAGCACAAAGGCAGCCGCCCCAAGAGCTGAACCCTTCAGATACAAAATGCCTTAATAACACACTTCAGAAGGGCGAGTGTACTTAAAAGAGCTTTCACACAACCCCCCTCTCTCTCTCTGCCCGTCCTGCTGGCCACGCTCAATCACCCAACCTACTTGAAATTTGCTTTATTCTCACGAGTGACGAGAGAAAAGGTAAACGTATGGGGCGTGGTGCATGAAAATGAGGAAGAATTCAGAAGAGGTTGAGCGAAGGAGTATTATGTGATGACGGAGTTGCAACTCTCTTCTTCCTCAATACGAAAAGGAAGCACACTGGAATGAATGACGCTTGAAAAAACCGCTACCCACGACGAAAGAATAAAAATAAACGAGGAAAAAATGAATGGAGAGTCCTTCGAGGAGCTGTCAAAAAAAGTGCTCATGCATATGAGCTCCATTTCATGTGATTCTCAATGCGATGGCAGCCAGCCTTGAACCACTTTAAGACTCTCGCATATGTACTACTATCGCCACATATGGCATGCGAGCAAAAACATACTATGAACGAGAAAAACAAGAGAGTGAAACAGGGGAGAGAAAAGAAAAATAACGACAAATTTAGTCGAGGGTAAATACTTCATACAGAACACTTCAAATATATTTCAAGAAGGGTACTTACACAGAAGATCATAAGAACTCCAAATGAAAGGCAGAAACAATGTCATGAGGCATATGCATCGACCCCTAAACGTATCATTTTGCATTATTAACATGCATGTTACTTAAGATTTGGGTCTACAATTAGTAGAGAAATTTTGAAAAATCCCTATATCTCAATCCCTCTGTTATATAAGTTAACCACTCATTGTCAACAAAAATGAATTGAGATACTACAGTCAGAGAATAATCCACGCCAGTAACAACTTTGAAATACGTTTTCAATATTTCGATCGCTCAAAGATTTAACCTCGGGACCCATGCCAAAAGAGTCGGTACATAAGGTAATCTATATCTTCATAGCTATCGTCACTTCTGACTACTGACAGGCAGCAGAATTCTTTTCAAAGATGGAAAGAAATATGCTATGAATTCTCACTTATACTGAAAGAGTGAGAAGTACACATCTACATTACACAGCCAATGAACTTATCAATACCTGAAATATAAGGATACTATAAAAAACGACTAAATTACTTACAGTATGTCCCTCTGAACATCCCAAGGTTCCTCCAAATAAAACAGGCCATATCCCATCACGATATTCAAAGAGAGGGCATATATTGCCGTTGACCAGGGAAATAAAAAATAAAAATGCTAAGGGAAATGCGCCAACTATCTAAGCTTCCTTTTTTTTTGACAAAAAGTATTTTCTGCGCGAGAAGATTTCGGCGGATGGGATCATTGTAACAAAAGCCGAGGGAATGACGAAAAGTGGAACATAGACTCATGACGGAAGCGGATACAAGTTGTTTCGTGCGTGGCCAAGGGTCGGGATGGCAAAACCACTCGGAACCAGAGAAAAACAAACCGCGGAAAGATTCGAGAATACATGGAACGAATTGCCTCAGAGCGTTTTATTTCCGTTTTCACATGCAGCAGCAAATTCCTCGCAGGAGATATAAATATCCCCAAAAAAGCTGCCGCCAGACCGGAGGCCAAAGATATGCATAAGTACTGAAGCCCAAAAAAATGACAAAAGAGCTATCCACGTGAAGTACGAACGAAATGGAAGTTATAAACTAATTCATTTTAATACTAGTCAACTGGTTCATGCTTCAAAGTAAATAACATCAAAAAAACACAATGCCTCACCTGACAGACAGAAAATCATGGAGAATGCATATCAGTTAATAATTACTTAAAGTGGCACAGTATCCGACAGGAATGAAAAGAAAATCTCTCACATTCCACAAATTTGAAAGATGAATTACGTTTCGGGTGTAAAATTTATCCCATGCACTAAAAGTTAAATGACTAATTATAACCAACCACCGTTACGCTCGTAAACAAATAATAATTATCAATCTCAGACAAAATAATATAAATAAATTTTTCTGAGATAAAAATTCGCATGCATTAGAGTTTTGTTCAGTAAAAAAAAGGCTATTTCCATAGGGAAGTTTGAGAGAATTCCGATCTGCAGAGCACCCAAATGGTTAAAATTGAACGTAGCACGGCTGGTCTTTTTTATGTATTTCAGAGCTAATGGAAAAGTGCTTCCTCGTCTAAGCGAATATAAGATATACTATGATTGAATAAACAAATAATTGCCTGTAACCTAGGCCTCACTACTATAAATATAAAGTTTTCCTTGAATTGATACCATCAGACGCTTATGACACTAGATTGCCCGGCGATGTTTTGTGTCACCTTCACAGAATATCATAAATAATGTTGGCACTGCCAATTTTTATTATGAAGTACTACCTTCTTCATGCAACCACGACCAGGCAGGTCTAAGTCGGTATTTCATACGCAACTATGCCAAGTGACATAAACTTTCAGGGCTCCAAAAACGTATGCATGCTAATTGAAATCAATTTAAAAGGTGGTGTAGCTCGATATTGTGAACTTTCCACACTCCTCTTAGAGTTCCGGTGCAAAACTTTCATTATTCTTGACGATTTCTCAACGAAGGAAGGTAAAACATATGAATAGAAAGCTAAAAAGTTCAAATGAATCCCACAATCACTGCTGCAACTTCAACAGAGTTGAAGAAATAAATGTACTTCGTAACATGCCTTCCTACACACAGATTCATTAAGCAGAATCCTAAATAATTTGTAGAAATAAATTCATTGCAACGTAATATACAGGCATTTTGAACCTAAAGGGCACTCAAGCCGGAAATATTAAATCATCAGATCTAAGTAGCCCGCAGCAAAACTTCAATGGCGAAAATTTCATTGGCACACAATTTCATGAGGGAAAATTTCCACAGGAGCAGATACACATCAAGCCCGTACCGCGGCAAGTCATCTGGCATCTCGAGGTCCAACCTTTACGCTGCGAAACTCGGGACGCAATTCTTTCAGACGCACATAAACACACTATGGGGAGCGAATAAATCTTTCTCGGCGATCTGCGAAGGCGTGTAAGAAAAGGAAAGGAAGAAAGTCAGGAGGGAAAAAGCTCTGGGAAGAAGAAATAAAAACTTTGAGCGAAGAACCTCGGGAGGGATGACGTGAAAGAGGTATGTAGCGATAGTGGGAGGCTGTGAAGGGGGGGGGGAGGGTTGCGAGATCGGAGTGAAAGAAGTGGCAGGGTGGGGGCGCGTGGGAGTGGGCTGGAGAGAGGGGATGAGGTGGGGGTGTAAAGGAAGAAGACGGGAGCCGCGGGTTGATTAAAGTCTGAACAACAATTGCAAAAGAGTCGACAAACTGACTTCTCGAAGAGTTGGATTGAGGGAGGGAGAATATCGTGAAGCCTGACAGTGCCGGATACGAGGATGAAAGTTTCCTTCTCGCAGTCTACCCCACCTACCTTCTCACAGCTTCCCCCCGCCCTTACTCCCTTCTGGACCAGGAGATGGAGAGGCTGGGAAAGGGGGGGGAGAAGTAAAACCTCCTAAAAACCACTTCCATAATCGATTCGGAATCTACTATATACACTGACACGCACACAACCACCATTCCTACTTCTCTCTCACTATACTGTTCCCTTATAACATGCAATTCCTTCCTCAAGCCACCCCCGACCGCCCTTCCTCCTCGTGCTCCCTTTTCCAAGAGCTTCCCACTCCCGTTTCTTCCGCCCTCGCACGTCACTTTTACATCCCAACCCCCGGTTTCCGTTCTAGCCTCTCACCCCCTCTCACTTCCTTCCCCTCCCTCAATCCCAACATCAAAATCCTCCACCACTCTTCTCTCTACCTCCCTATTCCATGGAAGATTCCAAAACTTCCATTCCTTCAACATTCCTTTCCTTCCGTTAACCGTACTTCCTATTCTTTCCTCTTCGAATCACCTCCCGAGTCTTCCTTTTGCTCTCTCTCCCCCCGATCTCCTCCTTTTTTGGAATATTTAACTACCTCACTCTCTCCGTTCATTCAAAAATTAAGACAGTTGAATTTTGGGAGTTTAAACTCCACGCGAGTAGCACGATTTTCGTGTCGCCTGGGACGCCCAGGTTGATACAGCAACCTCTTCACATCTACCATAAGTTTCCATTCAACTTCTCTTTTCAGGCATGTATTTAAAAAAACGATTGCAGAAATGACTTCCCTACTTGAGTGAAGTGGAATATAAACATAGAACTGAGAGGAGATTCATACCACTCAAGTTTCAGAATGGATTGGATAATCAAATCTGTTTTGTGAAAGTCCGTAGGGGAACTCACTTTCAAGATTGTAAAAATGTTTTTGCCTCAGTGTGGAACGAAGGCATCTGAACCCACAAAAAAACCGTCTTGAACCGCTATATGGAAAATTAATTAATTTTGCTACAGCTTATTTCTGCTCATTACTGTGGAAACAAATAACTCTCGACCCTAACCCCAACGGATGACTTTATAAAACAGACAAACTGCATTTCCACTTCACTTCACTGATGTGAAGAAGCCGACAGCAACGCCGAAGAAACTGTAGTCCCAGCACAATCGACCTACGCGGAAAGAAACCCGGAAGACTTCTTCAAATAACTTTCAGTTTCACCATCATTGAACAGAAAATCACATCTCTAGGCTTTCAAACTTCCACTTTTGCCACCTTAATGATGAATATATACTTTCAGCTACATACTATAACATATATACTTTCACATATATACTTAAACAGCATTACACGGATAAATCTATAACATTAAGGATTTAGTCAGTAGGTAATCATCGCAAAACTGATTTCAAAGGGAGCTCGCGTCGAGAAAATAACTACCAAAATTCACACCTCTAGAGAGTACGTACTCGATCCTAATTTGGTAGGATATAAATTTTTAGTGTAGCCGCCTTCGCTATTCTCATCAATTTTTTGTATTCAGAACGCTACAGCTCCCACTAGATACACCCGAAGAACAAACTGCCTCAATATGACGGAAGAGTATATAAAGGCACATTTCAGAGCAATGCAGCCACAAACGAGAGCACAATGTTACAATGTACGTGTTCTCAGTTACTTAGAGAATTACTACAAGGACCATTAAAATAACCCAGTCATACACATGGGTTGTTTAAGTTCGCTAAATTTTATTCTTCGAATATCCTCTCGACCCCGCTCACACAATCTATATCTTAAAAACTTTTGCACTTAACAGCCGCAAGCTCGTTTTCACTCTTCTTCATGCATCTCTTCCACATGACTCTCCTCACCTCCTCCGTTAGCATAGTCTCCCTATTCTCCCCCTCTTTCTACTCTCGCCC
This sequence comes from Pyrrhosoma nymphula, assembly GCA_963573305.1. NCBI lineage: Eukaryota > Metazoa > Arthropoda > Insecta > Odonata > Coenagrionidae > Pyrrhosoma > Pyrrhosoma nymphula. The sequence goes on from OY754337.1 coordinate 101,297,694, forward strand.
AACGCTCCAACTCCAGAATTGCTCTTTTCTTTCTTTCACCCAAAGTAAACTATTCCCTGCTTGAAACTCGCCCTTCCCTCAATTCACTTTCCCTTGAATATTTAGCGCCAAAAACTTAAATGGTCCCTTTTCTAACTTTCGCCTTGTTCTCGCTTCGATCTGCCAACAATTCCAACACTCCACGCGACACTTTCATTCTGACGGCTTTTCCTTTCCCCTCCCCCTGTATTCACATCTGAATTTCATCTCATGAATTAATTTAGAGAAAGCAAGAGTAAACAAAGAGCATCTAAACACTAAGAGAGGCAGTGTGTTCTGAAAAACGAAGAGTAATATCAAGGCAATGTAGCAAATAGATTGCGCTCGATCTTTTAGAACTCGGAGGTCATGAGTATTATCCTTCATACTAAAACAGACCAGAAAATTTGAAAGGAGTGTTTTTATTTCGACCGTGGGAAGTCGTACCGTCAGGCACCTTCACTTATAAATGATGCCACATTCCATAGTATTCGTGACGTCATAATGATACTCTTTAGATGGCCTTCGGTTCTTTCTTTATTGACCAAATAAAAAATAGAACCAGTTTGCCTATCCGTTCATACACAGACCCGTTTCTTACCAGAAAAGGAGTAACCAATTAGCTGTGAAAGGAATAAAGTGTGCACTCCATTATGTCATATATCGTTAGCGCGTTATCCAGCATCAAAGTGTTCGAAAAAGTATATGCGCATTAACAAACATAACTACGGTTTTATTCATCGTACTTCCCTTCATATCATGCTCGACAGCTTAGAAACCACAGAAAAAAATTTTCTTTCAAAAACTGTACTCGTCAAAATGAGTTCAATTGACTTAGTCCGCGCAGCAGATTGGCACAATAAATAAATTCAGCATTAGACGAAGAATCTTCGATGAGAAACCACCAATCACAATGATAATGATGATCATGAGGTTTCCTTACATCACCCAAAATACAACCAAAATTTTCCTCCACAGCTATTTGCCCCCGTATTTCCAAACCAGGGCAACCAATCACTCCTGAACCCCTCGCACCTCCAACGAAGCTCTTATTGATAAACAAAAACATCTTCACCAAATGCAGCACTCACCCCATACCCACTATTAAAGTTACTAAAGCATGCCGAGTTACTTTTCAGCTCTCAATCCCGCACCATTTCACTCACCTCTCCTTCACCACCATACCGAACCCCCTCCAGGCAATCCAAATACAAGATCCCACATCGAAAAACGTACAGGAATTCTTCCCATCCCCCCTCCCTTAAAAGCCGAGCTATAATTCCCAGGGGCGTGTAACAGATACACGGATGTGAAGCGCGGATGCTGAGTCGCGGGAAGTGGCGGGTGAGGGCGAAGTGAAAATAGTACACTAGTGTCTTCGCATATGTGCTATCAAGAAGCGAAGACGGAGAAGAAGAGTATGGGAGAGGCAACCGTGGCTCTGTTGTGGTGGGGAAGAAAAGATAGGGAATGTTTGTGGCAAAGAAGAGGCAAGGGGAGGAGAGTGGAATGAGGGTGGGTCATGAGGGAGGAGAGAGAGAGAGGGCTACAAACACTTCCACTCCCCCCCCCCCCAGCCCTAGGGACAAACCAAACTCGAAGCTCCCCCGACTGAACACTCGCACATCTCCTCCCCACAGGGTAAAAACGATCCAGCACGACTCTACTCCAATGGCAACAACTCTCGCATTTACCCCGACACCATCCATCCCCCCTCTTTCCCTGCCCCCACCTCCTTTCCCTTTCTATAAGTCCTCAGCCATCCTCCCGCCCTCTCAAACACACTCGGTAACAAGCCCACTCTCTCCTCCTCCCCAATCTATACACACATACACACCCGGATTCCCCACAAAATCCTCCCCTTCCAAAAATGAACCGACACCCATCTTACCGACTGAGATGAACAATGTCCTCCACTTCGCTTATTGGTTGTTTGAACTAGATATTTCCCGACAAACAAGCCCCCTCCTCTCCCCCCTCCAAAAACATATCCCCACTAATGGATATGGTGGGTTGGGAAGAGATGTAATGAGGGTACGAGGGATAGGAGTGGGTATATTTTTGTTTTAATCTTAATACTACCAACCGCTTATCCCCGTGCCTCAACATATAAATGAACGTCGGACCCTTCCCTTTTCCCCCGCTTTAAAAGCGATTGCTTAGTATGAATACTCCCTCGCCAACTCTTCCCCTTATCTTCCTCAAGCCCGCCCACGCAAGCACACACATGTTATGCTTCTCCAGTTCTCATCGCCGAGCTCAGCTTCATGCATGTAAAATATATCATATCTCATTATACTAATGTTCTCCTTGGTGTTCTCCACCCTACCATCTCTCTCCCTCGTTCCCTCACAGGACTTAAAGATAAAGTGCTCCCGCATCACTCACGTGCTTATCCACTCCGACGAATTAAATGCCAAAGAGTATACGCGCTGCAGTAAATACACAGGATTGCGGCATGTGACCAAGCCATTCAAAGATTTTTCCTTCTACGCAAAATAGAATTCCCATGAGGACATCTCGAACCGAAGCAACTTTTTTACATGATTTGCGAAGGGAATCAGCAGCAAAAAATGTTACGGCGGCGATTATAAAAAGACAAAGGAAAGGTTAAAAAGGCTTCCCTCTGATATCTCTATAAACCATTAAAATGAATCTAATAGGAGTTATTATCTAGAAATAATGGGAACAATAGAATTTATTTTTTAACCAAATTGGTAAGTAAAAGTAACTACACTAGAGGAAGACTAGCCTCAAAATGAGATGAATAACAAACTTCTACGCATCTTGAATAATGGTTCCACACGGAAAGGCAATAAAGAAGAATAAATTTGTTGTCCACCAAATAATTGATATTTCTATCTAAATTTCCAAGAGAAAATTATAGACGAAGTTAAATGATTGACGACGTGTTAATAAGCACACACATGAACTTCATTCTTTGCCTTAATATTGAATCATATAATAAAAAAACGCTAAAGTGGTTAAAGAATTTGATCTTAAAACTATTCATTCTTTTTCCACCAATGCATAGTAATATTAACTGTTACGAATGCATCAGCACAATTACGCTAATTACTCTTATTAGATTGAATCTAAAAGATTCTGTCATGCTAGGACCTGAAATCGAACTAAAGAAAAATTTAGCAAATAACTATTTACTTAGGAATCTGAATGATACCGAGTACATTTGAATCCCATTCAAATTACTCTTAGAGTGAGGTAAATTAAAAAAATGAGAAAGTGAACGAAGACGCCACATAAAAACATAAATACAAGTCTTTCTCCATTTTTATCTGATCTGTAAGATTATGATAATATATGTTCTACTGTGCTAATGCTAATCGTTTCTTTGTGATAAAATGTAAAAAAAGTCACTCAAGACATCTTCGCTGTACTTGACTCGGTCCCGCTATAAGGGTGAGAATTACATCAAACAAGCAGCAGGGTGAAGAAGAAAAAATATGTATTATTGCCATGAGAACAAGTCGTCCGTCCTGCGAAAAAGAAAGGAGTAATATGAAGTCATAAAAAACATCCACTTGGCAACAGAAATTATGACCCAATTAGGATGAGTGTTCACACGTCAAGAATTAAGAAGCGAGACGCAATGCAACCTATTGTGTTACATAAAACATGCTCTTCTTTTTTATAATCTCCTACCCGCCCACTGGTGACATCCTCACCCCCAACGTCCCCTTAACCCTCCTCAAAGCCGCTCGATACCGCCATAACATGTCATTGACCCGATTTTCCAATGTGGGTATTTCTGGCCTGAATATCGCTGAATCTTGCATCCCGCCCTCCTTCCCCCTGTATCCCTCTCGACCCCGCATCTCTCTCTCTTCATCCTATCCTGAAGAGCAAACCTGCAACGTGTATCTGTGCACGGAGATGATGCGGCATTGGGAATGATGCCGCATGGATGGATTGATTTATATTAACGCATCGTCGGGTTTTCCACCTCCCAATCCGCCTCTCTCTCCCCCTACCTCTATACACACCTCTCTCTCGACCCAGTCACGGCAGAGAGCTGAGGAGGCCGCTTGGAGATGTGATTAAGTCAAAGGGGAACGGAGCTCGCATTTATCACCGGAAGTTTCGCAAATCGTTCGCGAAGTTATCGATCGATTTCGCTGGAAACAACGGGAGAAATCGATGGAACAAAGCTGAAATTATTCAGCCGCTTGATTGGAAAGAAATATTTAGGAAAGAATGAAATCTCTCTCGAGATTCCCATTAAGAAAACCAAACACGTTATCTCAAAGAGCATTGACTTGAGCGATGGATCTTTTGAAGTCTTTAAGGTCAGAGAGGCTAAAATCTTAACTCAAACCAAAGCCTGTTCAAATGCGAGTATCTCCGACCAATACAAGACCAGGAATGAAAGACAAAAAGGTAATAAAAAGCTTCATAAACTAATCGGACAAAAGTAATAGTAACCAAAATGTATATAAATCATATAATACGGCCCAAGTTCAGAAAGAAGCAAGATAAGTTAGATTACTGCACAAGGTAAGGGACATATAGGAAGAGGAGTCATGGAATACGACATTAACCATTTAGCCCTGGCATTCAACATTCGTTTCATTCTTGTTCATAACAATAAAATCTCACATTAAGTCATTTAGCTAACATCCTTCAGCAAACCTAAGAAGTAATTAACGAGAGATGGGGGATGAAATTCATCTAAGACGATAGCAATAAAGGTATAGCATTTTCAACAGATTAAAAAAAAAACAATTTCTGGCTCTTCTCAATGTCCAACGGCGTAATGTCTTCAATGCGTGACCGCAAATCGAGATCTATGCATTCCTTTAATTTATTCGCAATTTAACGCCAAGAACTATGCTGAAAAATAAATACACATGTGTTTTTGTGATTAAATCCAATGAAGTTACGTACACTGTAAGGAAAAAGCTTCGGCAAGACTGGGAAGTCCTTCCTCCTCGTACATTCAAATTCGAATCAGCTGAGTGCAAAGGCTTGTACGTAACACCCCAGCACCCTAGATTGATTAAGTTTTACTTTTAAGTTCATAAGAGCCATTTTAACTCGGGGGAGGGGAAAATCAGCTCGTACCGACATATAACTAGTCCAGACCTACAGAACACCTGCTTACCTACACAGGAAAGTGCGTGGGCTTAATCAAGCCCACCTTCCCAGCTATCTGAGCAGAGCCGCCAGGGTACGACACCTTTTAACATCTCGTAGATGATAGGAAATGGGATTGAGAGACGGAAGCAGCGAACAGAGGAGAGGAACGACGAGGTATACACAACAGGCGAAGATATTATACACCCAAGGGTGTAAAACTAGGCAGCCGAGGAGAAAGGTGAATAGATGCAGCTTCCCTTCACACGGCTTTCGTTTGAAGGACGAAGTGCGAAGGGCAGAGAGATCGGCAGACATTGGTAGAAGAAGAAAACTTTCCAAGAGTACATACAAGAATACAGGAACTCACGAGGAGCACCCCCTACGCCCTGTCCCCACAAACAAGCAGTATCTTCGAGAGAGCGGGTGATTGATTGAGCTCGGATCCAAGGGAAACGTCGATCTGTTCCGAAGTAAAAAGGATCAATTCCCGAACCCGAGGCATTATAATCGAGTCTACCTAAGGATCCAGCGATAATTGCTTCGTGTATAAGCGTTTGCACACAAAAATCCCCCAGCCCTCTCCTTCCGATTTATCTCCATTCGTTGATTACCTCCTGTTTCGAATTGAGACGCGCCAAGCGTGATAGGAAAGGCAAAAGGAAACCGCTTGAGCTCCATAGAAAGTTTCAAAAATTTCCTACGCTCGTAGAGGAATTAAGCGCATTTTACCCAGTAGAGCTGTGTTTTTCTTAATTCCAGACGTACACAACATAGCTCTTCATTACAGAAGTTTTTTTAAAGCTTAATCATTAATCAAACTTCCGATGGACTGACCCTAACAAAATTTTGACGCACTTTTCCCTATTTTTACATCCCATTTAACGCACTTTTCCCATTTAACTTCTGATTACTGTTTTCTCCCATATTTTTACATTGGGATTCAAAGAGGAAACTTAGGGAAATAAAAAACAAGCTTCATATTAAGGTAACAACTAAAAATCTTTGCAGATGGAAAGCAATATTAAAATACCGTAGAATTAAATTTCTGTGCATGAAAATATGTGGCAGTCTACCTACTCCCACAATCGAATTGTTATGAAAGCATACAAATAACTAAAAACCACAACGATGCAAGTGTGGAGAAAATAAAAACGCCCTGAAGCTACTCATACCTATGGCTATATGAAACAGTAATTATATTTTCATGAAGTACCATAATATCGAGATTAATGTTCTCCTAGAACATAGAGAAAATTGTAGACAAAGTGAAAAGATTCTGATCGAAAAAAGATGCTGAAAGAATCTAATAAAGACGTCAAATTCCTTCCATCAAGAGTCCCACGGCTCCCCGAAATAAATTTTACCACAAAGACGTTAGATCAGGAATCTCTTTGATCAACTACGGGTTAAGACATGAAAGGGAAACAGGACGCCGAGGCCTAATGTGTCCCTAAAATTTTAAAGCAGATTCAGTATGTCCGCCATAAAGGACTTCCTCAAATAAAGAATTAATTCCAAGAAGACTCAATACCTTTCATAAGAGAGAGTGTGAGGTCTAGTACGTTGATTTATTACTTTGCATGCGGCTTAAGTATTTTCTATTACTAAAAATTACGCGCAGAACTTCTTTCGAAGTCTTTCTCGGCGCTTAAACAAAATTTATTATCAAAACCCAAACTCTAACTAAAGTTATCGAAACACGCCCTGCAGCGGATGACTGTGGGTATACCGACATAAATACAAACCGATTACCGAAGAAAAATCAAAGCCAGGTAACAACTTCATAACAATAATGTTTAAAACTTTAATGTGACTGAATAGTAATTTTAATGTAATTATCATGTTACAGCATTCATTTATTTCATGAAAATGTTTAGCGAGCCCTGTCATGTGAAAATTAAAGACTTAGAATCTCAATAAAAACCTATAAATCTTTAAACAGCAAGTACCTTTCACTAAAATAAACCGAAATAAATTGAGAACGAAGTACCTTTTTAACCAAATCATTAACGAAGGGTTGACTGACGGACGGCAGAAACGAAATGCTGGATAGTTTCTGAGAATATAAAACCACATGAATACGTGAAAGGGTTTTTATGCGCAAACAAAGCTTCTTGAACGCCCACCAACATGTATAGCCTCTGTTGCAACCATAGCATGATCCATTTACCATTTACTCTGAGAAAAAAAATGAGATACTCGAAAAAAAAAAGATACGTCCAGGGAAGTTTCGCCATTCACGGACCTCATTACAGCACACGATACTCGCAGCGGAAATCGTTCATTCCAACGAACGAGTACAAACGCGATACAGCAGAACCTACAAACGAACCAAACGTCAGCATCCGAAATCAATGGGATCCCCTAGGAAAAAGGGCAGGATAATCGACACAAATCGCCACAGGGCTTATTGGACACCGAACGGTATCGCACGCGCAGGGATCCCAGTAAATTCGCATTCCCACCCGCTATACCTAACCCTTTTTTGTCGCCGCTCAGGCAACAGCCGTAGACTCCGCGTACGACCCTTTGTTTTATGACATCCCGGCTCGTGGTCCAGTGATCGCATTCTATCCGCGTCGAACGTTTGGCACGGTCCAAAAAAAAAATATTTTCCTCTTCCACTCTGGTCGTCGTAACTTGAGATACAAGCCGCTGGTTCGCGAGATAGCTGCCTCCAACTCGTCTACTAGCCATTCCCTCTTCACACGTCCACCATCCGCGCACACACCACCCCACTAGTTGTGAATTAAAGCCGGAAATTGTCAGCACGGCGGCAGAAATCCGAAATCTCTCCATCGCGGATGGGCTTTGTGACGCTGCACGCGGCGAGAAATGTATGTACGTGCTTTGCGTTCGCGTCGTCACATGTTCAACTCCAGGATTCCGCGGTCGCGTGACGTAGCACCGACAACGCTGCTGCACACATACGCGAATTAAACCGAATGCTCTGCCACTCCTGGTGTGCAACCGAAAGGAGTGTTCAAACGTCGGTGGCGAACGAACAACAGGGTTTTATTGGTTCCGCGGTAGAATTTTTAAAAATAAATTTACTTGGTACTCTATTTCATCCAAATGCATCTCTGATAAACTGTAAAAAGTAAGGATATAATTTTCAAATTATTAAAATTTTTCCTTCATTTATCTTGAAAATATTTCGAAGTCAACACATCCGGAGATACTTCTACTTTATTAGAAAATTTTAATCACAACATTATATAACACTGATGAATGGGCACGAAACTATTAGAATAGGCACGTGGAATGTTAGGACTATGCTGAGGGCGGGGAAGCTAGAGAATATAAAGCAAGAAATGGAGAGGGTGGGTGTAGACATCATGGGTCTGGGTGAAGTAAGATGGAAGGATGACGGGGATTACTGGAGCGGCGACTATAGAGTAATTTATAGTGGAGGGAATGAAAGTCAGCGCGGGGTTGCTTTCGTAATGAACAGGAAACTTGGTAGAAAAGTAGTGTATGCAGAACAGGTGAGTGATAGGATAATAGTCGTGGAACTAAAAGCAGAACCAACGAATTTAGTTATAATCCAGGTTTATATGCCTACCTCTAATCATAAAGAGGAGGAGGTAGATGGGGTGTACGATCAGCTAGATGAAATAATTGATAGGATACCAGGAAGTAAGCACCTGGTAGTAATGGGGGATTGGAACGCGGTGGTGGGTGAAGGAAGAGATGGGCGGGAGGTGGGCGATTACGGGCTAGGAAGAAGAAATGACCGGGGCGAGAAAGCTGTGGAGTTTTGCCGCAGAAATAACCTAGTAATTACAAATACATGGTTCAGACATCATCCTCGACGTAGGTACACTTGGAAGAAGCCGGGAGACACAGACAGGTTCCAGATAGATTATATAATGGTACGTCACAGATACAGGAATAGTGCTAAAAACTCGCATACTTATCCAGGAGCTGATGCAGACACAGACCACAACTTATTAGTCATGAAATGTCGGGTAAAACTGAAAAAGATAAGAATGGGAAGGAGGGTACGTAAGTGGAATACGGAGGCATTAACTGGGGCAATGAAGAAGAAGTTTCGGGAGAAGGTGGATGAGATAATGGGTGAGGATCATGGAGTTAGAGCAATGGAAGATGAATGGGGAAGTTTGAAAAATGGAATTATAGAAGCAGCGAAAGCAACGGTAGGCGTAGTGAGTGCAACTAAAATTAGAAAACCGTGGATCACGAAGGAGATGATCAGGGAGATGGAGGAGAGAAGGAAATGGAAGAGTGTAAACTCAGAGCTAGGTAAGAGAAAATACCGAGAATTTAATAACATGCTTAGAAGAGAAACAAAGAAAGCAAGAGAGGCGTGGTGGAGAGAACAGATCGACGCGTTAGAGAAATACCAAAAAGAGGGAAGAGCAGATGCATTATATAGGAAAGTAAAGGAACTGACGGGTGGTAATAAGGGAAGGGGAATTACAAAGATAACAGACAATAGGGGAAAGGTAATCGTAGAACCGAGAGAGATCCAGGAGAGGTGGAAGGAGTATATTGAAGAGCTGTATGGTAAAGAAATAAGGCCCAATAGGTTAGATATAGAAAGGGAAGACGATATCGACAGAGATGGCATCGGACCAAGTATCCTAGATAGCGAAATTGAAAGAGCTCTACGAGACATGAAAAGGAATAAGGCGGTGGGAATAGATGACATACCTGCAGAGTTTTTAAAGAGCATGGGGAAGAACGGAAGAGGAAAACTTTTTGCGCTAATTCGTAGGATTTATGAGGATGGAGTGTGGCCGGAAGACTTCGCGAAGACTGTACTAATTCCTATACCGAAGAAGAGTAAGGCAAAAACTTGCGAAGACTATAGGACAATAAGCTTAATATCCCACGCGGCCAAAGTAGTTCTGAGGATTCTAAACAGAAGGCTAGAGAAGAAGGCGAATGAATACCTGGGTGACGACCAGTTCGGATTTAGGAGAGGGACGGGAACGCGAGACGCTATAGCGGTGATGAGGACTCTAGTAGAAAGAAACCTAGAGTATGGACAGGATGTTTTTGCATGCTTCGTAGATTTCGAGAAGGCGTTTGATCGGGTGGAATGGACAAAATTAATGGGAGTGTTGAATAAATTAGGGGTCGATTGGAGGGACAGGCGTCTGATTCGAAATTTGTATATGAATCAGACTGCGCAGGTTAGGGTAGCCAATGGAGAATCGGGATGGGCCACGATAGGACGGGGAGTGAGGCAAGGGTGCCCACTATCGCCGTTGCTTTTTAATGTGTATTCAGAAGAAATGGTAAGGGAGGCTTGGGGGGAGGAGGATGTAGGAATAAAGGTAGGAGGGGAGCCGATAAAATCAGTGAGATTTGCAGATGATCAAGCATTGGTTAGTCAGTCGGCCAAGGGGTTACAGTCAATGGTGAATGCATTAGAGGTGCAGTGCGAAAAGTATGGTATGAAGATCAATCACAAGAAAACGAAAGTAATGAGATTTTCTAGAAGTAAGAAGGCGGGGCTGAATATAAGGGTGGGAGGGCAGAAGATAGAGCAGGTCGAGCAGTTTACGTATCTGGGTAGTATTTTGGAGGCGAATGGGTTTAGTGGTAAGGACATCAGATGCAGAATTTCGCTAGCTAAAGAAGCATTTTCGAAGAGAAGGGAATTGATGAGGGGGGGTCTGAGAAGAGACGTAAAGAAGAGGCTGGTGAAAACTTTAATATGGAGCGTGGCGCTATATGGGTCGGAAACTTGGTCATTGCGAAGGGAGGATGTGCGTAGGCTTGAGGCGTTTGAGATGTGGGTTTGGAGAAGGATGGAGAAGGTTAGCTGGATGGCGAGAAAGACGAACGAGGAGGTATTGGATATGGTCGGAGAGGAGAGGAAGCTTGTGGCAGAGGTTCGGAGAAGGCAGAAGAGATGGATGGAGGAGGTTTTGAGAGGAGAGGGCATGTTGAAGAGAGTGATAGAGGGGAGAACACTGGGGAAGCGTGGGAGAGGAAGGAAGAGGATAGGAATTCTGGACGAAATAAGAGGAGGTAGAAGATATGAAGAATTGAAGAGGGATCTAATAACGGGCCATCCTTAGGAGGGAATGCGAGACAATTTCTATTAGGTTGGGATACAAAATGGGGACTGTCCAAGAACCTACCAATCAGCTGGTAGAATACTTGAATGAAATGATATAACACATCGTTCATTCCAAATTTTTTTGTAAAACTTCATCCTGTAGTTTCTTTTATGTTGGATAACCATTTTTTGTGAATTTTGTGAAACGTAATGTGGTAGTATGAGAAAGCTAGTAAATCTCACAGATTTTTAAGATTGACGTAATGATCGGTGAATTTTCCTGCATCAATTCATATTATTTCGGTCATTCAACGAGGTGTGTCGTTTCTTCAAGATTTTGTGGCGCTTATTTATACAATTTTATAAGTGATTAAGAAATTAATTATTAGCTGAAGGCCATCGCCTCTAAAATTAAAACTTTAAGTCACCCGCCAAAAACCTACTTACCGGCAGGCAAAACGAAATTTCTAGTGCCTCCATTATGCCAAAACATTTCGTACAATCTTATTAAAACAAATATGAGTTCATCCTCCCAATCAATTCATAAATATTTCATTACCTCCTTCGAATGGTTCGAGCAGCACCCCAAAATAGAAATAACACTCCAAAATAAATTCGCAATAAATAATATGAGCCTGTCGTCTTAAGAGAAATAAAACGTAATTTCCAAGCGCGAATAATAATGAAATGGCCAGCGAGGAATTAGATAAATCAAGGCCAACTCAAAATTTAATTACTTAAATACAATGGGAGGGGAAGCTAAGAGGACGACGAAGAAGCAGCAAACCAAATCCGACCCGAGGGATCGACTCCGTGGGAGGTGCCGTCTCGAAACGCTCTCGGAAGATTTCCCTCGCATCAGGACAAGGAGATTGGCGCGGGGGAACTCCTCTCTCTCAGAAGGCTGATGGAGAACAGGCGTGGGACGTTCGGGGAAAGGAAAGGGGAAGGGGGTTGATTAGGCGCGTCCACACACAAATCTGCGCTCCTTAATCTAGTTAATGCTTACCCGATCTTGCCTAACTCGCGGGTCTCTTCTCCTCTCCTTTTTCCCGTTATATAAACCCTCTCCTTCCCTTTTCTACCTGCTGCCTTTTCCCTTCTAGTAGGCTCGCCGTCTTCCCCGTACCTCTGTCTCACCCGAGATCGCCTTTTCCGAGCCGCCTCCAGACTTGACGCGTTACTCCCCTCATCATCTTTGTAGCATTGAACCTCTTTTAATGAATTCTGCAATCCATTATGCAGCAATTTCTTCATAATCAGAAGAAACCGTCTCTAAGGATTCCACAGCACATCCGTTCTCTACAACCACAATCCCAAAACTCTCCATTTTCTTCTTCGTCAACAAAGTCCTCACAACCAACCAGCCTCACAAAACATTGCAATAATTAAAATAAAAATATAAAATTTTATTTTAAGTAATAAGAACACAATTAATAACAATAAGAACATAACGCTAAATCATCAAACGTTACATCATCCTCGGCGCTGAAGCCAGGGCAGGACCAGACCTCTCTTCAGCGACATGCCTACATTCTTCTATCATCTCCTGCCAACTAGCAATAAGTCATTGAACTCTTAATTCTCCTGAGGTCTTCCCCGAAGCTGTGCAACAACCTTTTTCTTCGTTTTTACATTGGTCTTCTTCCTCCTCTTCTTCCAAGAAACATTCTTTGAGGACTTCTTTTGTCATTCACTCTTCGTATATGACCTGTCCATCTCATTCGCGTCACTTTTACTCTTCTGGTTTTCCCCTTTCACCAAAGAGCTGCTGAAATTCGTTTTTTGTTCACATTATCAACACTCCATTCTCGATAATTCCCCATATATTTTTCTTTCCCGCCTTTGCACTATATTTTCCTATTTGTTAGTCAGTACACGTTTCAGACCCATACAAAACAAGAAAGTATCGAGTGAATGCCGAAATTCTCTCCGAAAATGCTATTAAATTCTACGACTACAATAAATTCACGAGACCACTATCCGGAAGAGAAGAATATTTCGTGCGACTACGAATAAAATATAAGAAAAAATATGAGCACAGCTGGAAATTACATCTCAAAGTGTGTGCATTCGGTTCTTTGTTGGTTAGTAAAAACTACAACGCGAAGCCATCGTGTTATCGCCGTCTATGCGAATAAGTATCGTTAATCAGTCTAAAGACCAAGAGGTGCCGATCCGACCAAGTGATTCAAATCCATCCATCCACTCCCAGCACTGCCACCCATTATCCCACTCCTCGCTTACACCGAATCATACACTTTTTCTTCTCCACATATTCGCTGCACCGTCATATAACCAACCAACTCCATTCCCTCCTTCCAGTGACCTACTTGGGAGGAAACAGTGGGGAAGGAGGTGGAAAACCTGGATCACTTTAAAGCCGAAAGGATTCCGGGTCTAGATTGATCGAAGAAAGAGAAGGGCGGTGCGTGCGATGACGTATTGGCGAGCCGTGAGATAGGAGATGCTGCGATAAACTCTACACGGGGAGTGTTTGCTGGCGAGGGAATCGACAAAACGACCCGCTAGGAGTCTCTCCTCTTAAGGAAGGAGACTTGTCCCCGAGTCACTGATGCTCATAAGGAGATGCGTGCCTGATGGAGGTACAGATTGCATCCTTCCGAAACAAGAATTCGAAATAAGCCTTAAAAATGGTCCCCTCGTGTAAACGACTTCCACTCCAGCGGCGCATATTCTCAGAATATTCGGAGACGTAACTACAGAATTTAATGTAGTAACTTGAGTGTAAGAACGTTCACGAGAAAATACGAGCACGAGTATACGGTACCAATTAACACATCCAGGATAACAAATCTGTCACTATTTCCTTTTGGCTTCTATAAGAAAATAAAAATGAAGACTAATTAAGCACGCTAACCAAAATGAGCAGCAAAATTAAGCTTGCGTTGAGTCTGAAAATCCATAAATTAATATTTGAATGAAAGTAGGAGGCCAGTGGATAAAGTCGGTAAGATTCGCGGACGACCAAGCGTTGGTCAGTCGGTCATCTAAAGGATTTCAAACTTTAGTGGATGCATTGGAAAAGCAGTGTGAGAAGTACGGGATGAAGATTAATAATAAGAAAACAAAGCTAATGAGATTGCCTAGGACAAAGAAAGCGAAGCTGGTGATAAGAGTAAGAAGTCACAAACTGAAGAAAGTCGAACAATTTAATTATTTGGGTAGTACGCTAGAAGAAACGGGACATGGTAGAAAAGACATTAGGAGGAGAATAGCGCTAGCGAAGGAAGCGTTCAATAATAGAAGGGAGCTGATGACGGGGACCTTAAGTAAGGATGTAAAAAAGAGGCTGGTGAAGAGCTTGATATGGAGTGTGGAGTTGTATGGGGCAGAAACGTGGACATTGAGAAAGGCAGACGAAAATAGGCTGAAGGCTTTCGAGATGTGGGTGTGGAGGAGGATGGAGAAGGTGAGTTGGACGGAAAGGAAGACAAATGAGGAAGTGCTTGACATGGTGGGCGAGGAGAGGAAACTTATGGATGAGATTTGGGGAAGGCAGGGTAGGTTGCTGGAAGCGGTAATGAGGGGTGATGGTTTGCTGAAGGCCGTGATAGAGGGAAGGATATTGAGTAAGCGGGGTAGGGGAAGAAAGAAATTAGGTTTTATGGACGGGATGAAGAAAGGTAGGCCTTATGCTGAGATGAAGAAAGAAATATTAGATGTAGATAGGGCACTGCACGTGTAAGAGTCCATTGTATATTCTCTGACTTTCATCATAACCTACCTCTAACCGGTAGATTACTATAATAAATGAATGAAATATGCATTTTACAGAACTGCACTCGTTAAAAATAATTGCTAAAGAAACACGAAAACACATTCAATAATTGCTTTCGCAGCTAACGATGATTTCTCATCTATTTCGTGACATATTTAGCGGAAAATGTTAAATTTAACTCACACAGTTCTCTTATAACAGGAATAATTCGAAAATTATTAGTTTCAACTCATTCTGCGATCACGAAAACGTTCACTGAGCTCATCACCAAGGATTTGTGCTCCGACGGTAAAAAAAATTTATTTTACATGAATTTCTGAGGACAGAAAATGGCAAATCCAAGAGAAAAAATAAAAAGGCACAGAAACGGGTAAATAAGGATAAAGTGGAAAAATAGACCTCCTTTAAGCCGCCTGGAGACTATCAAGGGGTTAGGGGACGCCTTAACAGTTTTCGTCTCGCCTCCGTGGGCTTCATGAGATTGTCACTCCATACACCCTCACACCCTTGAAGTGAGCGAGCATTTATCGCTGCCTATTTACACGAAACGGGCAGAAAACCTCATTCGCTTCCTTCAGTATTTCCACAAGAGCATTGCGAAATCCCACCTTAAACGAAAAGAGCGTAAAATCTTTGTTAGTTCCCTGTAAAAACCCTGGAGACGCTTAGCTAAAAAAGGATATCCTGAAAATACTAAGAGGGATATTTGAATGCGATTAGATTATTCCAACAGTTTTTTTTATTTCTCAAATGTATCTCATGGTTCGTGAATTCTGACAGAGGATTTACGGAACTTCTCCATTTTCCTGCGCGGATTTTGCGCCTCACTCCTAGAAAGAAGCAGGAGGAGACGTGCATTTCTTTCAACAAGTAATCCTTATTCTTAGGATCTGAGATGTCCACAATGGCAGCACCCACCCCGCACACCCCTGCCGCTTCCATCGCTCATCTCAATTCTTAAACACATTCCAGTTCGTTTGAATCCCCTGATTTCCTTAATTCACGGAAATTTGCATTTCAGCGCTCTGTGAAATATTCCTCGACGCGCGTCACTCGTAGAATTTCCATTCTCCTATCTCGTCCTCCAACCTATTCCTGGAATAAGGAATCGCTTTTGCATATAAGAGAGCGGAAATCCCCGGGAAAGTGCATTGGACGAGGCGCGAAAGGTAAAAAAGAGATGGCACGCAGGAGCTGTGTCGATACCAGTTGACACGTTCGTCCTTGTTCCCTGCCGCGTCATTTTCCCCTTAAATTAAACTAATGGCTCAAATTCCTCCCTCACGTTTTCCACGAGGTTAAAAAAACGAGGTTTCCCCTCCTTTTAATTTATTCCGCGACATAAATCTCTCGACCTTCCTTCTAAATAACCCTAGAGATTCTGCGCCACAATTTAAAAATAAGAGAGAAAGGGAAAAAGAGTGGAAAAATCCTTTCGACTCAAAGAAAAAGACCCATCCCTAACATCTCTCACTCTCGACTCTTAAGGGAGATAGAGAGTAAAGTTTCCTTCAATCCCTTTCACCTCCAGGAAATTCGTCGGGGTAAAATTTCCGCCTTAACCAATAACCCTGGCAAAAAACTTCAATCCAAACGTTTTTAATTTTTTACTCCTCACAACTTCACTTCACTGCGTCCCCAAATCGGTAACTACACTCTTTATCCTCTCCTTTCTCACTACTCTCCGCACACAAAAATTCAATGCAAATTTCTCCCTTCCTTCTCCCTAATCTCCCAAAAACCACCCTCTTCTCTAAGGATATAAAAAAAATCCCTCTCCTGCACCATCCACCTCACGAAATCCACATCCAGAATTTTTTTCGCCAGCACCGCGAGCTCGAACACACTCACTCACACAGGGAGGCCCCGTCCTGGCTCAACCCTCCACCTAATACGACACGGCCATCAATCCAAACCCCTCTCCAACCCCACCTACAACCTCCAGCCCTCTCCCTCCTTTTGTTCATCGGTAACCGAAAAAGATTCCCACCAGAATCTTCCGCCGAAAAAGACTTTCGCGATCTCTCACTCCTCCATCCCTCCCTCCCGACCTGCTTATCATCTCTGCTACTTCCACAAATCCCCACCAGAGGGCTGGAGAGGAGAAATAAAGGGTTTTCTTAAAAAAAAACAAAGGCCTCTCCGCTTTTTTTCCCACGGGAAAGGAAAAAAATAAGTAACGTAGGAGATAAGAAGAGTGGTGGGGAACGGGTAGGACCCCCACCTAAGAAACCTCCTCTTCTGCACTCCCTACTACCAGAGGCCTTTCCTCTCTCTCTCTCCAGAACCAGCACTCTGGGTTCCTTCCATCTTTCCCTCATTCCAATCCTTTTCATCCCCATCCAAACCTTCCCGTCCTGCCCCACCCCATCCCACCTCATCAGGCTGGATTTATCGTCCGCTCTAGTCTCCAGGATTAGCTAATGGCTCCGAGACGATAATGTATTCTTCCCAACAGTTTTGCATAATATATATTTCCAAGACGGACGGGGGTGTTGGCGCAGGGGAGGGGGACGGTGGGTAGGTGGAAAACAGAAGGTGTGATGAAAATGGTGGGGAAGGGATGTGAGAAGGAGGGTGGGCAAGAGCTGGGAGGTATTAGAGATGCCGGGAAATCGCAGAGGATGCTGGGTAAGAATAAGATGGGTTCGGGTGGAACTGGAGAGGATCTGTGAGAGCAAACTCCAGCCTACAACCTTAGACCGCTTCCTCTTCTCTCTCTCCACTCCTGACATCCGTTCTTACCATCTCGCGCTGCCTCAATCGCCCCAGCACCCATCCCCCCTCCTAAGGCATCATTTTTGGAGTGTGATTTGATTCCCGTCTTCCTTTCTCTTTCTTCACATCCATCTTCCCTTTTTATTCCAGGAATTTTCATTTTCATTCGCCTCCGCGATGGGAAAGACGTGAGGCCACCTGGCTTCTATAATTTAATCGAATTTCCTGTCGTTAATGCGAAGACAGCTTACGAATCCAATCAAGATTCATCAAAAACTTAAGGATTGATTTTTCAAAAAGGATTCTTGATGAGAGCGCAGTGCCAGATGGACGCACTTTTGTGAGCCGAAAACGACACATTTAAAAGACTTTTTGCAATATCCTGAATAAAAGAGCAGAGGTCTGGTAAGTTGTTTCCAGGTCAAGATGTTGTAAATTCTTCGTGGATACCGAGATTAAATTGCCGGCAGAGAATTAACATAACAAAAAAATATCTTCATGAAACCGGGACCTCCACTACCATCCGGACGCCCAATGCATTCGATGGCATAAAAAGTAGCACACAATCAGCAAAAATTATCGAATAGAGAAAAAGCAATCCCGCTTCAACAAATTAAATTCAAAAATTTATGAGTTTGTCAAACCCGGAAAGAAAATAAAAAATGCATTAAATATTAGTCAAAACAATATTAAAATAATGATTACTAATTCAATTCAAAGTTTTGCAAATGTCTCCTTCGATAAAAAATTCTACTCACGCAGAATACTTAATCAGTGAATCGAATAAAAGGCTGTAGTAATAAATTACAGAATCCGAAAGCGCTCTTGAAAAGCATACATGCTATTGCAGACGGAATTTTACCAAGATAATACGTTTTAAATTCACTTAAACTCTGACGCAAGTGGGCATAGTATAGCTTATGGTCTAGTCGCAATTCCGCAATAGCATGAAGACATTAGGTATAAGCGATTGAAGGCTCTCCTAAAATATTCCGCGCTGCCTTAAATAGCATATCTTTATCAGCGAGATAGTATGTTTAAAGCGCTGCAGTAACGAGCAAGCGAGCGCGCAAAAGTCCAAGACAATTTCATGCTTAGTCTTTCAGAAAAATATGTAGCAGATTGTTAAAGTCAGACGACTACACCCATGAGCGTGAATTAACGTGGGAGTTAAAAAATAACACTAACGTCAGAGAATTAATCTAAAGAGTTACCCTCTCTCCAAATATAAGAAAATACCGATTCCTAAACTACCACGCGCCCCATGCCTACGCACGCAAGGCGTGATCACGTTATGGCTCGCATCTAATTGGCGATCGTCGTCAGCACGGCCTTGCCGAGCCAGGGAAGGATGTTGACGATGGGAAATGCTGTTATGACACAAAAAAATACGCCAGCCCCGCCCATCTCAAGCATCCCGCCCTCCTCCATCTACCGTCCCATACCCCTGGTAATGGCAAAGCTTTGTCGGGAGGCGCCGGGACCGGGGGTTGAGATGAAGAAGACGGAAGGGAAGCAGGGACATTGGAGGAGTTTAATTAAAGCCCACCCACTTGCACAGCCCGCCTCCGCCGACGATCTCCCCCACCCTTACTCACTCTCTCGGGGCCAGAGTCGCAACACCCACACCACGAAAGGCGACGCATCCTCAAAAGGCTCCGGCCTCCTTCCTAAGGGAGGTGCTATCGCTTCCAAGATCTTTTTTAAAGTTTAAAGACGTCCTCTCTGCCTAGGCATGCATTTCATGTGTATGCGAGCGAGCGCCCTATCCCGGAGCCACGGGTCGATGCTATGGGGGAAGACCAGGGGCGTTGAAGCGGGGTGGTCGGCGTACACACTGCGAGGGGTCCACCGAGCGAGGAAAAACATGTTCGGCGGGTGGCATAGGCGCTGGGCGGGGGGAAAGATTGAGGGAGAAATAAGGAAAATACGCGACTAATGACTTCTCTCCCTGCCCCACTGACGTGTTTGAGAAGATATATCGCGATGTGGAACCAGGAAGTCCCGCCGTACGAGGAAACGATGGGAAAAGGATAGAAGGTATCTCCTGACTGAAGGGAAGGGAAACCCTGTCGATGTAAAAGCGTGTGGGTAGTTACCGTCACACCATCTCTGAGCATAATGAATGCCCTTACTCGAGGTTGAATGAAGTGAAAGCCGATGCTTACAAATATTTAGCATTTAAAATGCACAAGTAATAATACACTGTTTCCGAGAAATTGGAAACTATAAGTAAACAGGATGAACCGAACAACAACAGAAATATGAGAGCATTTTTCCCCCTTACTTAAATCAAGTTCAATTTTAAAAAACTTAAAGACCCACTGCTTATGGTCCACAGTTCACGTTTATGCCAGGAATAAATTTCATCATTGATAAATAAAAATACCAGAGATATTAGAACATATATAAATAGTGTAAAGAATGGTGTTTTGCCATTTACCACCGTATAAAGCACCGCAGCTGGCAAAAAGCGTTAGAATAGCCGCCGAAACACGTCCTTCACCACGCAAAAGTTGCTACTTAAGCATTTAAAATATTTTCGCGGGTATAAATAACCTCATGATGAGGTATAAGAGTGATCACTATGTTAAATGATTTGACGCTATGTTACCGTGCAAATTACTTAGAATTTAAACAATAAAACAATTAAAGGGCACGATTCGATTCTCTTTTCCTGAAAATCAGAAAATATGTTTTCCACTGAGCCATTCACACAAATAATTAATACATCAAGAAACCATCACGACGATATTCAAAACTTTGAAACGAAGAGCAAGATATTATCCTTTTAATGAACCAGTTAAAATGAACATGTTTTCCTTGAAGGTAAATCCCCCTCCACTAAAGATACGCCCGGCAAAATTTCATATAATAAAGAAATTAACTCCAATGCTTTAAAAAATAACGTGAAAATTAGGATAAAATGACGAAATGAAAGGGGTGAACGCAGCAACTTTTTAACAATATAAACAAAAACATAAGGCCCCAATAAAACATCCATGCCCAGCGGCAGATTAAACGCAGACATTACTCCATAAACGGGGAGAATAGCCATTTTTTTTTTTTACAATTATCGTTATTATTTTTCTTCCCTCGCTTTATTTCCAACTCGGAGCTTCCGCCAATGCCTCACACTTCCCCTCTCCCGGACGATGCATACGCGCCGTTCTCGCTCACTCCACCACCGGCCCAGTTACATCCGACCGCGGAAGGGAACGATGAGAGGAAGAGAGGTGAGGTTGCCATGTCTTCCTTCCGTCCTCCATTCTCCCCCCTGCATTACATGCATACTCCGCTGCCGCTGCTTCTTCCCCACCGCTCGCCGCCGTCGCGGCCACCATTCTTTAGAGCGCCCAGCGGACCGAGAACCAACCCTCTGGGTAAACCTCACGACGGCATCACATTTGCATGAGCTTTTAAAAAAATTAGCGAATGAAAAGGAACAAGGATGACCTTTTTCAGGGAGGGGGGTCGAGGAAGGAGAAGGTATGGTAAGGGGTTGGGAGTAGGTAGGGAGAGGGAGGGACTGTGAGGAGGGGGTAAGAAAGAGGATTTTCGGAAGACGGAAGGTTGGGTAGGGCGGGGGCGTGAGTGGAAGGAGTTATGGGAGGAGGGAGGGGGTGAGCCGCAGCGAGATGGGCGGAGTAACCCTGGAAACAGCGACAACGGAAGGACTGTAATGGGGACACCGTTCTGGGCCAAAGGGACACTATTTAAGGCAGGAGGAAGGAAGATGTGAGAGGGAGAGAGAGGAGGAGGCGGGTAGGGAACAGGAAGAGGGAAGGGTTGTCTGCGAGGGAGCATTCGGGAGGAGAGAAAGATAGGAATGGAAGTGGTGGTGGTGTCGGAGAGAGCAGGGGTGGAGTTGGGGGCAAGGATTCCTCCGTCCCTGCTCCTTTAAGCATTCTTTAATCTTCCGCGCGGTTAAAACTTGAAAATCCTTGCCATGGAAATGGGAAGTTACAAAAATCTCTCTCGCAGGAGACGGATTCCGTCCGTAAGGATAACGTTTTCCTTCGCATGGAAATCCTCCGCGCCGTAAAATGTTATTATTACATCTGAAAAGGTAATTTTCGGAAACACGGGGGATTCGGGTAAAAAAAGGACGTTTCTGGGAATGCATGAGATAAGAATATGCTTTCCCTGCCCCCATGCCTTAGTGTCCCTCACGGGAGATGTCGCGATAAAAACATCAGTCTACCAGTTTAAGTAAACCACTTATAACTATTTCCATCACCTCTTACAAATATAGGCAGTAAAAATTGATTGCTGGTAACGACTTGACATAGAAGTCAAACAGTGAAACGGCAATTTCAAAATAAATTTCAGCACTAAACATTGTTAACAACATGAAGCATGTCGGCAATACATTGAAATCAATCAGTGTTACCTTAATTTTATGGCAAATTCCAAAGCCATTCCTTCTTGGGACATGTAGTACTTATAATGGACATGCAGTACTTATAATGACCGGCATATGGCATTTTGTAATAATTTGTAGCACCAGGTGACGCAAAAAACTATGGTATATAACGAGCCATTGCATCTGTTTGGCTTAAAATACAAAACACCAATCCTAAGCGAAGGCGATCCATTACACTTTTTACATTTTTTATAGTATGGAAGGATAGGAATTTCTCAACCAGCCGTTCATTTTTTCCTTACAATTCATCCCTTTCAAAAGTGCGCTTTAGTGCAGACGTAAATCAGCAAACAAGTTCCAGGAAATTCGGAACGAAAGGGCTCACTCATTTTTTTCTTCACTTATCCTTCCATTCTCACGAAGCTCAATTAGTTTTTGGGCCGATCGGATGCATGCGGGCTTCTGACCTCTGGTTTAACCGGCTGTTACGTCCATCCTACCTCCCAGATCCCACATCCTCCATAATCTGCCTAATGTATTCCACTCTTGTCCTCTCCGCGAACCCTCATCTTCCCTCCCACCATGGTCTTCACTAGATAGGAAAGACTATCGACGACTAGTCCGCTTCTCTTGCTAAGCCTTTTTCAACGTGTAATGGCTTAGTTCGCAAAACTGAGCTGCCCACGAACTGAACCTAGAAACCCTAACATCTTTTTAAAAAATTCTAGATTCCAAAACGTTTCGTTTGGAAACGTTTGACAACGTTCCCAAACATTTCACAAAATACTGTAAAAAATAATTGATACATTTAAAATCTTCTTAGGGGGAACGATTTTTAACTTAAAACCATATATTGCCAAAAATGTATTAAATGATATAATTGGCGACTGTTAAGTACTCTAACCGCAAATATTCGCGAGACGACACAAACCATCAACCGCTAATTTATGAGGTAAGTATTAAGTCCGAAAGAAATAGAACTCACTTGAATTGTCGAATACTTATGGTCGATTTAACATGGCATAAAATGCCTCTTCCGTATTCACAGGCTACTGATTTGCCGTGATTAAAGAAAGTTTTAAATTTATGATACAAATCCCACGGCAACAAACTTTAACCCCTAGGAGCACAATATATATTGTAGTTAACAGACAATTGATCAAGCAGTTCAACTAGAAATGACTCCAATGGCAAACGACGTCGGGCTGCTACCAAAGCAACAATTAATCAATATTGAAGCTCAAGAGGGAAAATACGGTCGTTAACTGTTGTCACCAATCGAATGACTAAGTACATTCTTGAATCCTCAGCCTCACTTACTGCAATAAGAAATAAGGATAACGTCTTAATCAAGTGGGAAAAGTGTGGAGTGAAAAAATTCTCCTAAACATTAGTGAAGAAGCAGCGAGGAACTTGTGACGGCTTGTACATTTTTCTTTCCTCGACCTCGGGTAAACGACACCCGAATGCTCGGGGAGAGGGTTCGACCATGACAATGCAGGATGCTCATCAAGACAGAGGAGCGTTCAGCGGCACTCTTGTGGCCTCTCCCCCGCGGGGAAGGGGCTGAATATGAAGGGAGGACGTGAAGAATATGATGTCTTCAGAGCGTGGCGGACGACGACGTGGGGGGAGACAAGAGCGGACGACGCCCGCGTCCGCCGTGGGAACTCAAGAGAGGAGCGCCGAGTGGAATGAATGAATATGCGGGCAAGACGGGTTGGAAGCCAACACAATACTCATCCCCGCTCCAATTTAAACAGAACTGGATCAAGCTGGTGCACTTTTGAACCATTTGTAGAGGAGCGATGCCATATCGCGTTGATAACACAATCCAGTAATAAAAAAGGATATAATTTCATCTCACTACTGATACATCTGGCGTATTTTACTTACTATATAAACAAGGAAAATAACTCGCTGGCAGACAAAAAGATCACTTCTAGCGAATAAGCCAACAAACGTATTTTGTGCATAAAAACATAAAGAGATTCAGGTTCAACATGAAGCAGCGAGGTTAAGTTATAAGTCAGAAGTACAAGTTTACGCCTCCGAGAAACCAAAAAGAAAAATCTTCCGTTTTTTATTTTTTAAATACTAGAGATATGAGAAAAATCGAGAGTAAAAATAATTTAACATTTTACCAAAATACTTAGGAATAACATCCCATGCCGGAGACAAAGTAAGTCCTCGACTATAATTAGACATGATTATTTCACCCAGGCAAAGGGCTACTAAAATAAAGAAAGAGAATTCACCATGTGAAAAGAGTATTCAGCCCAAGCGCTTTTGTTTTTCTAGTACCTAGACACCAGGAGTCAAAACCATGCATCCGTAAGACAACCCCGATAGCGAAGAATTTTTCAGTCAAGAGATTTGACCTGATGGGCATCAGAAGACCATGTCACCTTTCCCTTGGTGCTAAAGACACTACTCGTGCTAGACTGGCAAAGAGGAATAGGAAGAGAAAAATAATAAATAATAATAGAAGTATCCTACCGCAAGAATTTATTTGTATGTAGGTAAATAGGATCAGGGTAAACAACAAAGAAACTAAACGCATATATCTTTTCGCCCTTCATCCTACGCTCGTATTTCATTACGACTGAGTTAATTCTAAATGATTAAAAGACGGCCAATAGGCGTGGATACAGATACACTCTGTTTTGTTTTTTCTGCTGAAATCCTATTACGACCAAGAAAAACATTTCTTCTTACCCAGCTAAAAGCTTTGGCCTTATTCTCTCACAAGCAGACAGCATTATAGAGAATTACGTTTAAAACCTTTAATGGGGAAAATTTTAGGCTTACTAATTATTACCCCAGTAATCCTATCAGCTTAACACCCACTGTTAAATAAATACTACCTCAAAAAAGAAAATATTTTGCAATTCAGAAATCCTTAGCCTTATGTCAAACATTGTTTTGGTCACTGTCCGGTAGAGTTTGGCCTTTCTCGCAATATGATGATGATTGCTTTGGTATTTTTGCACCAAAATTCCGTTAAGTATAAACATGTACCATAATGTTCCACTCAGGAACATAATAAGATAAAAACCTACATTGAACCTAATCTTAAAACGAGATCGATTCATCAGTCTGAATGAAAGACTAAACTTAAAAATTCTTAGATGGAGTGCAAGCAGTATTTCAGTTTTCCAATCAAACTTTTATTTGATTTACTTACCGCTTGATGTCCAAACCGACACCAACTAAGACAGGAATACGAAAAGACTTCATGAGTCGGTCATCGCTCTAGCTCGTAGTTATATTTAGGCATAAGATAAATTCCAACATAATTCACGCCCAAATTCTATTTGAAATTCGACCAAAGATTTCCAAAATTCCTAGATCTGAACAACTATATAGGCTGCGAAAATAAGTATTAAAAGAGGGTGACATGTGATGGCCAGACTACTGGCTCCCCATAGTGAGGGCACGGGTTCGGAACCCAGTAGTAGCTGATACTTTTCAGTTGAACCCCGATCCCCACTATGGTGTTGTATGGAGAGTACCTCAAGTGGATAACTCCGTCGCGTCGGGGGGATAGGTAGCAAGTTAAACTTTGGTTCCCTTTGGTGCCTTCAGTTATGAGAAGACCCCAATAACTAAACAGCCAGACAATTATACACCTAAGTGTATGAAATGCGGCATGAAAAAATCATTTGACTTCGAACTTCGGTGCGATTCAAGACCGGATCTCCCTGTTACCGGCCAGGTGTGTAACTCAGCTACACCAGCAATCCATCTTAATACAAGGCGAATAAACTTGGCAGTGACAGGCTCCACTTCGTAGGAGTTCATTATGTTAGTATTCATGATTAATTAAAACGCTTAGTAATTTTCTACAAATTTTAGCGATCTTCAGCGGGGTTTTTTATGAACTCGATGTTCTCGTTCCCAGTCCACAATGTGGCACAGGAGGAGTGGTCGTGCATGAGATGCTACAGCCGAAGAGAAAAATACAACATTGTTGCTTTAGAAATTTGCTGATTTCCGGCGTGACTTAGTGGAATTTACTGATCATTGTAAATGAAAAAGTAATGTTTTGTTTTTCAACATAAATTTAATTTAGTACGGCCATGGTTTAGACTTTACGTCATCTTCAGGTGATTCCTGATTCGACCTGAAGTTGACGTTAAGTCGAAACCATGGTTAAATTTATGTGGAAAAACAAAGCATTACTTTTTCACTCACAAAATTGTTGCTTTAGACTTGGTGCTTCTCTTTGCACCCGTGAGCGTGACTGCGTACCACATTATTTATGCATCCGCAATGATTAAAAATCAGAGTCAATTGTTTAATTTTTTTGAAACGATAAAGGCATTCGATATTTCATGGAGGAAATTAACTTTGATACGACCAAACATTGCCTCAATAAAACTACTAATAGTGAGTGAAGCAAGTAAAAAAGGTAAAAAAAATGTAGTGGGAATCCCTTTGTACGTGAAGGACAAGGGAAATTTACAAATCGACTGGGAATTTACGGTGGTAACAAGACGAAGCGAAGCAGCGTTTTAAGTATACTTCCCTCTAGCACTCCGGGCCAAGAAAAGAGAGACAGAGAGAGATGCACTCTGCCACACGTGTTGGTCATGAACTATTTTTTTCTTTCACTTCCGTCGCCCATATACCAGCCGTTGGTTACCCACTCTCGCACTCAGCGACACATGAGAAGAGAGAACAGAAACGCTTTCACGGAAAATAATTCTCGCCGCGTGAACTTTGCATGCGTTCGAAATAGTCACAGCCTCGCACTTAACCACGACGGAGAGATCGTAGCCTTTTCCTGGGTAAATGCTATACTGGATAAGACTAAACGTACCCACTAGCGTAAAAACACTCCCCAAGAGAATAATAAACGTCCCATTCAGACAGCAACACTCACGACGGGTGCACTAGGAGGATTTCGACGACTTAAAACGAATAAACATTTCATGTGATCGCAAGTAAAATAACATTAACGTGGGAGCGAGTTTTCCTTGGCTGTAGCGATTGACATTTTGAGTTTTTTGCATGATAGCCCATTGTATGGTTTTGAAACTGTTTAAGATTATTTAAATTGAAATGGAGTCGCTTGGTAGATCTACGGACAGGCTTTTAATAAATTGAATAGAAAAGTAATTTTTGAAGTTTTTAAAAATTTATATGCGTAGGTATGTATGTACTAATTTTTATTTCCATCGATTATTTTTTTTATGAATACCTGTGCAAATTTATCAGAGATATTTATGAATACCGGTCTTATAAAATGGTATCGTATCGGAATATAAATATAATTCAATGAGTCAAATGAAACACACAAAATGAAGTGCATATAATGTGCTTAGCTCATAAAGAACTAACGAGAAAAACCAAGAGTTGTTTACAAAATAGCCCGTGGTCATAATAACCTCGTTTACATCACATAAGGCATTATGGTCGTTGCTATCGAATTATTACGTATTGGTAATTATTTCAGCAATCAAAATCGGTCAAATAAGCAATTTGACGGTACATAGTAAAACATGGCCTAATGTTCTTAGTAAAAATTGGCCAATGCTTGGATCCTCATTCCCTAAAACCTTTAAATACCCACCGCTAGGAGAAAAGTTTCAGTAGTTTTCGATAAAATATTTTGTATATATGATAAATTTATATACCCATGCATATATTAAATATGTAATATATACATAAAAATAATTAGGATATATAATAAAATAGTTTAAAATACAGTAAGATCGACTCTAGGATACCGTTTACAAAGTTAGTGCGCAAAACATCAAGCAAAATACGGATTATCAATCATTTGATTGGGAGAGTTTACAGAATCATTCCAAGGTAAACTGTAATCCATTCACAAGGACTACTTAAAAAGACTTGGGTATGAGCACCAGTAAAATTGCTCAAGGAGCATAATCTCTTTAAACCACATCGGCGATGCAGTTTCTGGAAAAGATACCCGTTTAGAATTCCTCACATGCAAACTTGGCTTAATTAAATTCAGGATAATTATATGTATACTACTTGAAAATCAAACATAAATCCAGTGATTATTTTTGGGCTTAAGGGAAACTCGTGTTACGCTTAAAACTACAAACGGCAAAATTTAACATTGAATTATTATAAATCTTTAATGAAATATCTATGAAACTGCACTCTCTTCGCGCAAGAAGATTGAACAAATGCATCGTATTTCCATAAAACACCCATCGTTATTAAGCGTCTCTCGAGCCTGGAAATAGGAGCACAATGAGATATTCCAAAGTTTACGAGAAAGTTCTGCCAAATTCACGACCGCACGACCATATTATCATTTCACCTGAACGCTCCGGCATCATCCGCTTCGCATAAACCGAGAGAAAACCGTCTGATACAAACCAATAATCCGAGACTATCACAGCCACATCAGATTGGGGATGCAAAGAACACAGAAAGTCGGTGGAAAAGCAGCACGGGATCTTCTTCTTTAGCGTCAACGAGACGACACCGGGGGAGGTAGGGGAGGCGAGGTTGAATTTTGCAAATGACGGGATGAAAATGAATGCGGAGGACGAAGAGGAGGGAAGGGAGAGGCTTGGAAGGATGAGACGGGAACTAGAGTCGACCTCGGAAAATGAGATGGCGGAAGCAACAGGGGCGGTGGAGGGGGGCAAATAAGTAGGATGAGGGGGTGTAGGCATAGGGGATGGAAGGGTAAAGACTGGAATGGTGTCTGGATGGCGTGGGTGGGTATCCCGCAGAGAAACAGGGAAAGGGACCGAAAGAGAAGAGGATTAAGGCTGCCACGCACCCAAGGCCAAGCTACGACGAGTCTCGCTGAATACTACAGGTGACGTGGAATTTGTAGCATGGCAATTGGAAAAAGGCAAATGAAGACTCATGGTGCATGGGATATTCTGGCAAATAAGCGCATCATTAATTTATTCATTTTTGGAGATAATATCTGAAATTATAAAATTCCATTTCAAGTGTCGTCGAGCATTACGATAGAAAATTAGCTTAAAATTTTCGCAAAAAATTCCGTTTGGCAGTGGAAATGGGACTCACATCGAACCGATATATCGAATTCAGTCAAAGTGTCCAAGTCATTAAATGAACACCGTTTAATTCATAAGTAAATATGCACTATCAAGATTTGCAACGATCTGTTAATAAAAGGCAATAGCGTGAACGTATATGCACTTCGCAATCGTAGCTCCACACTGGTCTCTTTATTTTGGAAAATAGGTGACCAAAATACCTGAAAATACTTGAACTAGGTACCAGTTATAAAACCCAGGATTTACATCCGATGTAAAATTATAATAGCATACAAGGATGCAGCAGACAATATGCTAAAATAAGATGATAAATACCATTGCAGTCGCTAATTTGATAGGTATCTTTACCAGTCAAGCGACGGCACTGTAGTACTCAATAATTAAAGCCATTTAAACTGTATTTTGCATTCATATATTGCGAGGGCTCAGCCAGAAAAGTCGAGACTGTTAAAGGGTGGTCAGATCAAAGAAACACACTTCAGAGGCTGAATTCCATAATTAAAGATGGCGTGGAGAGATCCTTGGGGAATACGTAGGATTACCAAAGAGAAACATTGGCATGGCGTCAGAATAAGAGCGTGCCACCAACGGCTTGGAAGTAAAGCTTTAATGGCACAATTATAAGACGAGGTGAGGATTATCAGCAAGATGACTTACCCCGACCACCCGCAGAAGCCTCAAGATTTTCAGTTCAGTTAACTCCGCCCCACCCACCACTTCCTAATTTTTTTCCTTATTTCCACAAGAATTAACTTAATGAAAGGCCTAGTAAAAGAGGATTTTTAAAAGTATTCCGGCGGCTGAGGATAGACTCAGACAAAGAAGTGAACTTACGAGGCAACGTTGCACCCATGTCCGTAATCAGTGATCTTGGGTTTAACTAGAGTCCCCTGAAACTAGAGGTTGGCTAGAAGTATACCAAAGACCAACCGGAAGTGAATTCGGTTCTCAAGGATACGATTCCATCTGATTATTATGCAAGGCTACCATGAAGCAAAGAATTTGCACTAAAGCATTAGTGCAAAGAAAATTATTCACGGATATTAATTAATTCACACACACCTGCATCTGCGAAACCCCGAATCAAACACCGAAACAGGCAGATAGTGACGTAACCGTGTCGTTATGACAGAATGTGTAGAGATACAAAAATTTATTTTCGAGACAAAATCTGAAAGCCCAAATTAAGGAATGATAGTAATAATATACATGTCCATCAAAATTGCTATACAGCACTCACCCAAGGTTTTGTCATAATCGTCGAGTCCTCCCAAATTGGATAGAAAAATTTCATTGCATTGTAGTCAACCTAAACTGGATATTCAGTTGCTTTTCCAACAAGACATACTGCATAGTGTTATGAACAAGCATATAGTAAGTCATCATGGCCCGGTATAAGGCCAAAAATCATCATGGAAAAGCAGATAACTGGGGTTTAGGAAGATGTTTAAATATGTTTTTCTTTCAAACAAATAACAGTTCGTATCATAGAGCTAAATTAGTTTAATATGGTGAAGCGTATAGAAAATGAATTAACACATCTATCCAAGCTATCACAAAATTAAGTAAGAAAAATGTTTACCACAAATAATGTAAAGTAAAAACTATATAAACGTAATTTCCTGGCCAGAAATAATTTCACAGAGCATGAAAAAAATGTAACAAATCGTTTGGCATCTAGCACGAAATAACGTCAATACGTGCATATTCAAAGACCTTATGCCAATTTATTCCCAGTAAAATAGGATGGAAATCACGAAACGAAACCCTCTCCCCAGATTATGAGCTGGTTAAAAGGCCTCGCAGATCCATTAATCAAGAAAGCTTCACGACGCATATCACGCACGGGAATTCAGTTTTGGAGAGTGAGAGAGAGCTAAGGCTCAGACAGTGACAGAAAAAAGTACACCAGGGTGGGTGAGATGGATATGAAGCGAGGCGAAAAAAGGGAAGCATGTAAGGGAAGGAGGAGTAGATAGGAATGGGGAAGTGACGGGAGAGAGAGAGAGAGGAGGGGTGAAATGCTGAGGTTTTGAATGCGACGGGAGAATATGGCATTGCAAGGCGGAGGAAGAGAGGGGAGGGGGAGCTGTTACGGGATAGCTTGGCACTTTGGAGGAAGGAGAGGTCTTGGCGTAGGAGAAGGCGGGCGGGCTTATGGCGGAGAAGGGGGTACAGCTGAGTCGGATAGGGCTTGAAGTGGATTTCGCAGCGTTTCATTTGTCCTCTCCAAGACAACAACACGCGAGCAAAGGCTTGCTGCCGGTGCAAGCCCCGTAATCCTTCCCGAAACCTTCCTCAGCCACAACAACATCTTTGTTTCGCGTGTGAGGGGGAAGGGGAATCCGAGACGGTAGAATAGGAAGTGGGAGAAGGGGGGGGTGGATACGAATAGAATAGACAGTTCGTCTTCCACCCTAGCACTGAGTAAGACAAGGTGCGGCATAGGAAATGCTACAAGCACATACATCACTCGGACAACGAGGTTGGAAGCCAGAACAGACCTGGGGGAAGGAGACATGGGGCGGGGGAGTTATAAAAGATAATCGTTTAGGGGCTAAGGCACAGGGGTTAGAGCTGCTGCATCTCGTGCCTTTAACTTTCTAAACCTCCTGCCCGAAATTGCACACGTAAACCCAGCTGCATGTGCAGCATTAATCTCCACGTGTACAAGTGCGCTCATCCGCACCGAGGCTAGGGAAATGACTTGAAAAACCCAAGCTCCGCACGGCAATAAAATTAAAGCGGTAGCAGCTCATGGCGGCATCCCCTCAAGTGCACCGATGGGACTGGGAACCGAATTTATACGGCTTCTTTCAATGGAGAAATCGGTATTGATTACCCGGAACCTCTCAGGCTCGGGAATGATAAGATTTTCCACACGGCGAAATGAAATGAATGCATGATTAAGGATTAACTTCCCCAATAAACTCACCTAACGGGCGATAAGTGATCATTCTGCAAAAAAATAATTATAACACAACAGTACACGACGGCGAGAAGCCATCAATAGGCGGCGGAAGTCTATAGCTCATCTCAAAAGCGATAGCAATAAAGAGCGAGACTGACGAGCAGAATTTCTCTCTATTACTCGATTACCGAAAAACTTCTCAATTTAACTCTCAACATTGATGAAATGAACCTTGTCATTGTAGCGTTTGTCTTCAATAAACAAACATAAGCTTTCGCAAGTAGCTTAGAGGTAAATTTTGCAATCAAACTCTGGGTCAGCAGACTAATTTATTCTTCCAAGGCACAAAAATGAAGGTGGCACAGAGTAAACCGAGCAAGAGATGGAAATATGGAGGACATATGTTATAGGCTGAGAACGATGAAGCATAAGGAACATCAAAAAATAGAAAGGGTTCGCAAAAGTGGGCTTGGCATCAGCGTAACTCTGTAAGGGTAGATCAGCTAGGTCGGGCGGGTGGGCCAGCGATCGGGATGAGGAAAGGGTGGAATATGAGGGGGAGGGGTATTTGGAAGTGGGGTTCGCCCGGGAGACTTTGAAGGAAGGGGAGGTGGAAGGAGAATAGAGAGAGAGGGAGGAGCGAAGAGGGATGGCGAGCAAAAAGGACCTCTCGCTTCGTTTCTCAGGGCCTTGGGTACGTTCCAGAGGACGAGATGGAAGTTCAAGTGGGCGAAAAAACCTTGGAGCCATGGCTCAGAATGGCCCCATACCCTCCTCTCTCCTCCCCTTTCCGGCTTTTTGGATTGATACTAGAGGAATCGGGGGCGGTGAGGGGTGGGGGGAGTGGCGAATTGGGGAGTGAAGACTGAAGTAGTAGTCAAGGGAGGAGAAATGGAGAAAAGGGTTTTTTGAAGGGACTGGGCGACACTAGGAAAGGGGAAAGAATGAAAGGAATGAGAGAAAAAAATGCTCACACAAAAATCACGCAATCACACGCAAAGACGAATTCATATATACGCGTGTAGGTTGTGTTTACACGCAAGCGCACATGCGATAGCCATGAGGAAAGTAAGCGAGAGATCTTGTGATGAAAGATGTTCTAGAGGTATATAGATTCAACGCAGCGACGCAGAAATCAGGGTTCGGCAGCCTCCTCAGGGGCACCGCTACCCGAATAGCAGAAAAGCTTCCTATAGTACCGGAAATTCTGAGGATAACGTTTTTCCTGTCTAAATAGCATTATTTATCCTTATTCAATAAGTTGGACTCGTTATCAAGCGAGTCCACCACACAGTCCTATTTTAATGCATATCAGACGATCGGAATAATACAGAAAAATTGTTACGCTCCGTAAAAGAGATACGGCGTCCCGTTTTTAATTAAATCACATACTCTCTAAAGACTAAATAAGGCTGCTATTTAGAAAGTGTCACAGAGCTGAAGTACTACATTCCATATTCCGGGGAAAAATAAGCACTCAATTAAATTTTGACAAATGTCAAAAGAGTTGAGAAAATGGTATATAATGGCAGTCCGTGAATTCCTCCGAATGACTCGTCATCTAATTTTTCGGTAAGCAGAAATTACGGGGAACTTACTTTTCGAAGAAAAGAGTTCAACGAAAATTAAGCAATACTGTCTTCGATTATATAGGGAGGTCTAAAGGGAAAATGTTTTTAAAAATAAGAACTGCAATATTTCACGCATCGAAATTAATCAGATATTTGAGAACGCCGATGTGACTCCGATTTATTATAATATGTTTTGAACCAATAACGTCATTAAAAATGAGATAAAAATACGTGCCTATTTTTAAAGGTGGCCGGGTAAACATTTCTTCATATATCTCGTTCGTTTGGATATTATAAAAATTCCTCAAAAAAGTCAAACTAATACGAATGGATATTTTGTACAAATCGGTATTTCTAAGACTTAATTCTTCTTTTGCCTAAGTATTTGTTCATTTGTGTCACCTACCTTCTTCCTCAGGTCCTTTGCAATTTATACAACCAGTTAGCTATTTTTTCTGAATGAATTCATTTGTAAAACAGTATTCGCTGCAAAACATAAGTGAGCCAATTGTGTCAGGAAAAAAATAACAGCGCGTAAATACCCTGGGTCATTTATTTAAACAGCTTAAATCAATCGTTTTGGACAAACTTATGTGGCATGCAGTGTTCCACCATCGCGGTCTCTTCAAGTGGTTTGAAGGAAAACAAAACGTTCTAATTGATGAGCCAAACTAAGCGAGATATCTTTACGACCAAGAGAGCTTGTCTCCGTCTAAAACAATCTTTTATCACCAACCGCACAGGTTCCCACTCCGCATAAGCACCATTAAGGACTCTGATCAAGACAAGTCCCTCACAGCTGGGATGCATGAGGAAGAGGGGGAGGGGCTTAGATCCAAAAGGGATAGGGGGAGGGAGGGAGGAAGCGAGTGTCACATCCAACGACGGAACTTATGAATTGCGAAGTTTGGCAAAGAGACCGCTTTTCTCGCCCAGAGGCACCCGCCATCAATTTGACGCCACGGCGCTTGTGCTTGGGACCGAGCGTTCGGGTTGGTGTTTGGGGGCGACGAGTATATGAGTGGGGAGCTGGCTGTGTGTGCTTATGTGTTTGGTGGTGGAGGGAAGAAAAAGGAGGTTGGGGAAGAACTGGGAGAGGAAGGAAGTCGAGCATGTACACAAGAGCAAAACACGCGATTTAAATGGGCCTGCAACGAAAGCTGAGAGGAATGGAGCAGAAATTCGGGGGAGCGGGATGGCGGGGGTGGGGGTGAGAATACGGCCACAGGAGGTAGGAGATAAGATACGGAGAGAGTTGGGTCGGTAGAGAATCGAGTTCTTCGCACGAACGAGGAGGTACACTTAACTTCCGCGCACCACTCGCCCAGCGGCTCGGGAAAGGCGATGGAATTGTGCTAATTCCGGCCGGACCGGGACAAGCGTTTCCTAAGCCAGAGGAGAGACAAGAGACTCCGGCGTCTTCCTCCTTAATCCCCAACCATTACCTCCCGAATAACGTGCATGTTTCAAAACGCTCAGGAACAATTAAGACGGAGAGAACTCTCGGCCTTTATCCCCAAACAAACGATTGTCCAGTCCTACACCACTCGCTGGCCGAGCATAACGGTGGTTGTTCTGTCTAACTGGCGGTGACTTCAGGGCTAATGGCACTAATATCCACCGTTTTTGGTAATGAAGTGAAACGAAGTCTAGAATGCAAGAACTACTGAATGAAATACTACCCGTATATTCTCATATGAATAGAAAAATATGATTTTTTTCATTCATCTTCAACTCCGAATATCAGCTTCCCTGTTCATTTCGGCAAATATCATAATCTGAATATGAATTAAAAACAATGGATGTGAAATCGGAGTTAACTCCGTCGTTTTCCGTGTGGTTTGAAATTCCATCATGCAAAAAACAATCGAACTATAAGTTAAAGGTGAATTTCCCAGTTGCCTACATAATAGTCCAAATAAACTGATACTGTCTCATTCATTTATATTGTCATAAAAATATACAGATGGATGTGACATTTATTTAAGTAGAAAATGCCAACGGACGTTAAAAATGATGCAATAATTCTTATCCATAAGAAGAAAAGAGCCGAGAGATGCGAAGACGAAAATTTAGCCTAACAGCACATATATCGAAAATTCTGACCATAATTATCTACAGGAGGATAAAACAGAAGATGGAAAAATACCAGCATGAAGATCAAATCGGAAAGTAGGGGAACGAGGGAAACTATTTCAGCCCACAAAGTTATCATAGAGAAGTGGATTCAAAAGGACCACCATTTATTTCCTTCATCAACCTAGGTAAAACATTTCACATTGTGCACTGGAACAGAATGCTGACCACACTGAAGAGCATAGGAGTGTCATTTAATGACAAAGGTGCTATATGCACGCTGTATGAAGAACAGCTGGCAGTGATTAAATATGGCAAAAATGCAGAGTAAGCAGATGTGAGGAAATGAGTACGACCAGGATGAGCGTTGTCGCTAATGATCTTCAAATATACATTTTAAAAGACATAAATTAAGTAAAGACTAATTAAAAAGAGGAATAAAAGTGCATGGGGCATTCTATGCTTTCCTGATGACATAGCAATGCTTACTAAGAAGAAAATAGATCTGACGAGAATACTGAACTGTATGGAAAAACTCTGAAGAAATACAACCTGAATACTAATGTAAAGAAAACCAAGGTTACAGCTAGTGGAAGAAATCAAGAAGAAAGAATCACCGTTAAACTTGAGCAGCAAAAAATCGCGAAAGAGGAAATTTTTTTTAATCTGGGAAGGAGGATCACCAGAGATGGATGAAGCAAGACATAGTGAGCAGAAAAGCCCAAGTAAAGAGGGACTTCTAGCAAAAGAGGAATCTGCTGACATCTGGCAACACGTGCTAGGAAGTTAGGAAGCACTTTAAAAACATACGTTTGGTGCCTGGACAAAGCAGCTGTAGAGCTAAGGAGATTGGATTCAATGGAGATATGGTGTTGCCGCAGAATGATGAAGATCAAATGGACGGAGAGAATCACTAACGATGAAGTCCTACGAAGAGCTGGAGGGAAAAGAAGTATAATGAACACTCTGCGAAGAAGGAGAGAAGAACTTATTGGACACATTTTGCGGCACAACAGCCTAATGAAAACAAAATTGGAATGAGAAATAAACGGGAAGAATTATAGAGGAAGACCTAGAATAGAATACATTAAGCAAATCATGAAAGATGTCAAATTCACTAATTATGTAGGAATGAAGCGGGTGGCTGAGAGGATAGTAGAATGGAGAGCTGCTGCAAACCGAGGTTCGGATTGATGACTACTGATGGTGAAAAATATTCGTCATTCTAATCGCTACAGTACGCTCATTTTTTGCCATTCTCTTTTTAAACACAGTTAATATCTGCAAATACTACATTTGCTGCTCAATGCTGAACTTTATTCATTCCTCGGATTTCAGGACTCCAAGTAGAGATTTTTCCGGGATACATTTTATTTATGAACTTCTATTACGAATCAAATTAAATGCAAAAATCTAATAATTCTATATGTTGCGACTTTAATTTTCATTGTAGCATTAATTTGATCAAGTGAGACTTAAAGATCAATGCTCCCCGTAGCGATAGGTGAAACTCGGCATATGTTGTTGGCCCTCAGTAAAGGGCTTAATATAGTTTAGTTAAATATTAAATAAAAATAATACAAAGAACAAAAACAGTGCCATGAAACTAATTCTGCCACCGGGAATTCAGGCCCCGTTCCTATAAATGGTGACACTAAGCAAAATTTACGTCTGCAAAAAGGAGAGATAAGAGTCCAAATATTCTTCGAAGAAAAATTCGAGAAAAATGTCCCTGCCGCCTCGCACACACTCGAACCAATAAAACCCACTGAGAGAAAGGCTGCAAAATACCTTAATACCTCCTCGCTAAAAAAAATGCGACGGGTGTAACCATTTTCTTTACTGAAAACTGAACTTTTTACGAAAAAGCAAATAAGGAGGAGGGGGGAAAATAAAAATTAGACGGAGTATGGAGGCTGGGGTATGGCGGGGCAGACGGAAATCCTGCGAAGCTCCTCAATTTCTCCGAAAGCGAGGTAAAGGGCTTCCTACCAACTTATCTTCCGCGGGAAATCTCTTTTTCAGTAGTGCGTTGTAAGGTGGCTGCGGTAGTGTATGAGACTTGGAGGGTGAAGGAGGCCTTAAGAGACGAGAGGGTTGAAGGTTTAGGGGTGGAGGCGCAGTTGTGAGGCGAAGAAGAATAGAATCGACAACAAAGGAGCACGATTAAAGGGGGTTTGGAGGGTATGGGGAATAAAGAGGGAGACTAATAAAGTATTGTCGGGGGTATTTGCACCAAACAAATCCAGGAGGCGATATAAAAGAGAGAAAAGAGGTTCGCAAGAGTGTATTTTGTGCCACATTGAGGGGTTTAGATAAGGACTCCATCTAGTTACAAAGGTTTTGGGTGGTATTGGGAGTCCACAAAACGAGACATAGGTTTCGGTGGGTAGGGCACACATAAATACACAACGCCGAGAGGGTTCAGACGGCGAACACCGAATGGGCGCGATCTCACCTCACCAAGGCGCTCTTTTGTTTCGGCGAGTGTTTATAAAACGAGAGAGGGGGGAGGAGGCCGAATTGCCCATTGGGTAGAGAGAGAAAACGAGAGGATGGAAAAAAGGTGGTCAGGCTGGAGTACGGAGCTGGGTAAAATACGTGAGGCTGTGGGAAAGGGACCTGAAGCTGTGGGGGAAGAAGAAAAGGACGCAAAACAATGCCGACGAATTAAAATGCAATAGGCCTCCCAATCACATTATTTGGGGGTGCACGAATGAAAACCGGGGGAGGTGGAAGAGGCAATAAAAATGAGTTGGAGAAGGAATCAATGAAACTTACTCAATGAGTAGAAACACAAAGACGTATTTACCGAAAGCTGATTAGGAGTTTCCAGAACCTCGTTCTCTCCTGGAATTAACTCCAACATATCACAGACAAGGACTGCAAGAAGAAAATTTATTGAAAGCCCTCTACAAAAAATAAAACATTGAACGAAGAGCATAATTAAGACCTATAAATAAAAAGTAACAGGAGAAAATTAATAAGAATAACTATAGAGGAAGGCAAGAATAGCGAGTCGGAAAGAAATAGTCGTAGTGAGAGCAAAACGCTCTTCGTAGAAATTGTAGCCGACCATTACTCAGATATAGGACTGAAAAATACCACGAACGCGCCGAATAAAATTAATTGGGGTATCAAAGATACACCAGCCTCATATATTTTATCAGGCAAGAGACTATTACAACCTAGTTTATTAAAGTGGAATAGAATCAAACAGAAAGACCACCAAAACAATTATTCAACCATCGTCGAACAAAACAATTGTTTCTGATACATTAAAATGCATTTATTAGGACGAAAAATCAAACGATGGATTCCCAATGGGGTCTTTCAATTTGCGCAGGATACGTTCAATTACTAGTCCCATATACTTACTCCATTGCAGATATTTGGGAAATCACGGACAAGAGAAAAAGCAGCGACGAAGTCGAAAGAAACCTACCACCATGGTAATCAGACCACAATAATCAAAACAACGTACTTCCACCTCCCAAACGACGAAAAGTACGCAGTACCCATAGCCAGAGTTATTCATAGAGCATCAATACAAGGATTTTTTATTTAAAGTGCTACTATCATCGTTTGCTGAGGTCAAATGCCATGTGCCAGAGGCCACTTTCGTCAGCCCAACTATCCACGAGGTCCCAAAGTTAATTACCTAACTCCAAGTTCATGTCAAGCAATAAACGCTGAAGTAATAAAATACAGTGAACTCGTTACGTTGTACGTCTGCTTGCTGGTAAATGGCACAATAATTTGATATGGGGGAATGATGGTTGACAGCGTATTAATAACAGAAATAAAAAATCAAGAGGTATTAAGAAAATAATCACCAATATTCCCCGTACGATTACCATTAACAACCATGAAATTAACACTTCTCGACAAGAATTTTTAGCATGGGAACATGAAAATATACTGACATGAAAACTAAATTCTCGTGGGTCACCTTCTTGGGGCGATAGAGTAACTTCAACTGATGCTAACTCTACTTGGTGGAATCGAGACATGTTGGGAGATATAAATCACTTAGTAATATTCCATGAATTTCTATTGTAAAATTAATTACACAATAAAAATTCCTGGAATATTACAAAGTTATTTATATATCCCAACCAGGTAGTAGAATATTCACATATTGAGGAAAATATACTTTTTTATACCTATGCTTAAGTAAAAAGGAAACGGACAGCTGTATCAGCGACGCTCGAATAAACACAACGATACTGGCTCCAGTGTGGCATCTCTGAAACATAGTAAGCAGAGAATTGCAAAATATTCTAAACCAAGTTATTGATAACATTTCATGCAATGTTCAATCCTTAAAATCAGCATCAGAGTCTTCCATTTTACAGGGAATAGGAGAAAGAAAATATCCGAGCACAAGGAATGCTTCAGAGACGAATCTCATATCGGCAATGAGTAATGATTCAATCCCATAAGCTTTTTCCTCTTTTTATTTCCTGTTTTCATGCTTCAAGCTAAATAAGCATATCGTTCCACATGTGAAATAGCAATAACGTATCACATCCGAAGTCATTTCCTTTTGACTTGCCTTGAACAAATGCGAAATGACCAAGGATTACCGAATGCATCTCAATCAACAGCTTGACAGCTCCGGCTAGTGAAATAAGGACGCATCAAGGGGATCCAACCG
Organism: Pyrrhosoma nymphula; assembly: GCA_963573305.1. Taxonomy (NCBI): domain Eukaryota; kingdom Metazoa; phylum Arthropoda; class Insecta; order Odonata; family Coenagrionidae; genus Pyrrhosoma; species Pyrrhosoma nymphula. The sequence continues at coordinate 101,337,912 of OY754337.1, forward strand.
GGACGAAATGGAGGGAACAATAAAACGACCTTAATGAGTACAACAGAGGGAAGAGCCGTCGGTTTGCCATTACGCCAATTTCTCCACGGAAAGTACCATAGTTTACTTTGTTAAAACCTCTCATTATGAACAATCCCTTGAAGCTAATTAGTTCCTTTCCTCCAGCGGCACCCATTCCTCTTCAGCCCCTTTAATCCCCCTCCCCCCCAGCTGTTCTGAAAACACGAAACGAGAGAGTGGATGGAATAAGGAAGGGGGAGGGGGTAGTGGAGAGAGGTAAAGGGCGCTCCGAGGGAAAGAAAAAGAAAAGAGAATCAGACTACTCAGCTGTCCCCAAGCCGCACCGTCGACGTTCTTGCGACCGCACTCCCGCCATTGATCTTGCTTTACCTACTCGTATAACGAGGACAGCGGTTGTTATTTTTCCCCCGCTCTCTCTCCTCCGGCGCTCTTAAAGCAAAAAGAGCCGAGGGGAAGTGACGCGCCCATCGGAGGCTGCTGCAGCTAGCTCTGTCGCCGCCACTGCCGAGGCCTCTGACGCCGAGGACTTCCCATGGACTCGACGACACTGCAAAACCGACATATGGTTTACGTGCGGTTACGGCTCAAGGGCTGAGTGGATAAACTTAATGCTCCACTAGCTTTTCTATCTGAAGATTTTCTTCGATGGGAACTCGCAGCTTTCATTCCTAGCATTCGATTGATCGACAGCTCGACCACGATATGGTACAAAAAAAAGGAAATCGCTCAGAAGTGCAATGGCCAGCTCATACTTGAACTTGCCTCAAGAAGCGATTCTAGGCCGTAATTTAATTTTTAAAAACATCTTATAAGATTCCAAGATCCGACTTTTTTCCCAATAAACATGAAAAAATTAAGAGAAATTTAGCTCAGCTTTCGGCTCCATTGGTAAGTGTTCGCGCGGAAACTGTTTAGTTCTACATCAGACTGTACATGGACGTTTATTTTGTCCAATATTTTAAGAGAACCGAAGTCCAGACAGCCCAGCATTAACAGATGGGTCACTGAGAGAAGTAACGCGATTCGTAGCCCCGGGAGGTGTTCTTAATGGAATAACCAAAGGAACGTCAACTAAATGTGAACAGACTCAGTCAGCACAGACAATATTAAGCATCTCATTTAACCTCTGAAGCAATGCATTTATGCAACACGATATTAAACAGCAGTTTCGTTGCACAATCTACAGTTCAGTGTATGCACGAATGTCGCCCATCTAATTCGACAGATCGTTTAGCACAACGTAGCAAAGGGGTGATGTTAAATTAAGCATACTGGCTGGAAAGCCATGATTTTTCACGATATTGAAAATGCGTGAAAAATACGAGCTGAGAACGATAAACCTTATTCTAGCGGCTTCTGACCCTTCTCTTATTATCCTAACAAGATAATTCACAGCCATATAATCGAAATATCTGGTGCGTGAATGCGTTTCCTTGCGGCCAATAGTCAATAGGTAGTCAGCAAATGGCCTAAAATCACTTTCATGTCGGTTATCTGGTTTCATAAACCTGCAGAAGTAGTGAAATTCTCTTGGGTAGCAATTGCGCATGCTGTGCACGGCTCGGATTATACGAGATATTTAAAACAGTTTTGGGCGAAGCAACGAGCCGATGCCCACGCCACCGTGCAAATCCCCGGGACTTTGCGTCCGCAACATGCAGATAACGAAACCGAATCCATGCATCCGTATTTGCGTTAATTGTGCAGGCATCTAACCACCGTTCGTTCCATCGACGTCCCAACACCCGAGGAATAAAAATAGGGGATGAAATCGTTGGATGGGCGAACATCCATGACTGACAAATGCGCGAAAATATCTGGTGGCTTTATTTACCTGTTAACATAATCGAGCAAACGCCCAGCAATTACCGTTGGTCAATGAGCAATTACGAAAATTCGGATCCCGCAGGTGAATGAATGCAAAAAATTAAAGGACGGAAAGCAGAAATATCAACAAAGCAATTCCGAATCCAATTTTCCAAAACCATTTTCGCAACTCGTTGGTAAAATTAAACAATGATAAAAAACTAAAATTCGTAAATGTGCATATTTCGTGAACAAAGTGACGGCATGAAGTAATCTCTGATGTCGGCACCATGCCAACACATTGAGAAAAGTAAATTTATCTCAAATGTTCATGGTACCATTACAGTACATCGAGATGCATTACTCCCTGGATTATAAATGATGCCGCAAAAAAATCAACTACTAAAACATTTAGGATACTTGGAGAAAAGAGAAAGAGGACCACGGAAGACGGGAGTAAGAGTAACAAAAGTCACACCATCTCATGAGACCCATAAAAATAATTATCATACATGAGCGTCACTGAAGACTATTTCTAAAAAGAATCTCAGCCAGCAAAAACCGTGCCACGCCCACAACGGCACTTTTCGTGGTCTTATGACCGTCGCTATTCCATCGAATGTTCACACCTGATTATTCCCAATTCGATACCAAACTATCTCCCGACTAAAACGCGGCCCTGGAAGCCACTTAGGTGACAACAACATAACGGGTGGCATCAAAAGAGGGATGTAGCACACATACAAAACAAAGACATTAAATAGCTAAAAACACTATCCGTAACACCCCCGTACAAATCGTACCGCCCAACTTTCGAGAGGGCACATCGAGAAATGAAAATGCACGCCGAGGACTCCTCCTCCTAGGGATTAAAGATGGGCTGGGGAGGGGGGCGGTGGATAAAATCCCGAAACAGACCGTGACTACGCCTCTACGAGTACATACACACATAGGGAGTACTTACGAGCATTTTCCGCGAATGAATTAATGGGAGGAATATGTGGAGTGCGAGCCTCCGTTTGCGGAGTTCGGCTTAAGAGCTGGGCGTCACAGGAGTGAGAGGGTGTAGGGGAAGGAGGAAAAGGCTTTAAATGACTAGGTCCCGCAAGGGAGAAGGGGTAGACGGGGGACACAGAGGGGAAGATAAGGACAGGAGTGGGGAGGCAGGGAGTGAAAACATGGTGAGGTGGGAAGAGCGGGGGATAGTAAGGGGTCTGTTTTGGCTCTTAGCGCTTCAGAACCAGGGTGAGGAGGGAGGGGAAGAGAGGGGAGGGGAGAGAAAACGTGGGAGAAGGGAGGGAATGGAGATCGAGGTCTGAAAACTGAGAGCGCGAGTGGTTACGGCTTGTGGTTGGCGTCCATCGGAAATTCAAAACCAAAACTCCCCCCCCTTCCAACCTCACTTCTACTCTCCCTCCAACCCACCAGGACACACTAACCCACCCTCTTCCGTCGTCCCCAATCCCTAGACCACCCCACACCCTTGAAAACCACCCTCCCCTACTTCTTTTTATAAACACCAAAGGCCTCCCTCCCCAACAGCACAACGCCAACGCCCCCTCCAGCGAGCGAAACCCTGCTCTCTCCCACACAACGCCACCATCCAAAACACCCCCCACACCATTTCCCGAATCTCTCCACATACTCACAGAAAGCCCTGACACTCAAGCGACGCCTCCACCTCCTACTCTATCTCTTCCCCCTTGAAAAACCCGGTCTATCACTCCTAAAAACCCATACCCTCCGCTCTAACCCACCCGAAACGCTTGCACACACACACGGAAAACACATGGAAGACCAGTAGTCGCCACTCATACGTTACACCACATATCGCGTGGTATGGTGACACACATCTCTGCGCTTGCTTCATCGCCAGTGCGTGGTGTTGGTATTCATATTCTTTTTTTGTTTTTCATGCGGGCGGCGCACTGATGCTGAACCGGAGACATGACCAACTCTTGAGTCGCACCAAAAGAGTTAAAACAACCAACTTTAGTGACACGAATCATGTATTTGAATAAGTAACTTCCTTTGTGAGGACGTTGTAGAAAAACCCCGATATTCTGGATGTGGAAATATGTAAATGCCGCACACTATACGAAAGCTAATTCCATTTCTATTGATAAGGATTAAGATAATCACATAAACTAAGCACATTTATTTTAAAAAGTCTACCTCAATATACCTATACATAAAAATTACATATAATCCATTTAAAAACACTGTTCTGAAAAATATGAGAAAACTAGTGTTTCAGGAAAACGTAAACTTCTTTTGCTAACACACTTCAGAGAGTTTCTAAGAAAAAGTTTCACACAGACAGGATGTCAAAATGACTTCGGGAAACAAATCAGTTTAGACGAAGACCATGGATATTCGCAACGCATTCGTTGTCACAACCGTGAATGCAGTATATTATAATTTTTGATATTTATACGATTAGAAAATAATATCGCTAAAAGGTAAAACAATCCACCTCACAGAGAAAAATGCACTAGTTTTATAAATGCGTTAGTTTCTACATTATTCTACCTTAGATGAGATGTGGCATAAAAAACAAATAAGAAGTATTTCGTGCATAGAATAGCATTATACACAATCTAAAGTGCATGGGGCATCCAAAGCACATAAGAATTTTTCATGCGCGGAATAGTCTCACACATATAATCTGATACGCAAAACAAACTGAATGAGGTGAATGCAAACGATGGGAGATGAATCTATCATGTCAATTGAATGCAGATGAATAAATATACAGAGATAGAAAAATCTCACCGGTCAACCGTGTCACTAAAAGGTGGGTAGTTCATTACAGAATTTTAACGACCTCAATTGCGAGCAAAAATAATCCCCCACGTAAATAATGACCTACATTCTTGCGTCCGTTGAATTTCCCAGCGATCAATAACTAGCATGCGAATCGCATAGTGCTGGAGCATTCACATAAACGACCAAATACTGAAATTCATTGTTATGGCGCGGGGACTTTAAAACAGTTTTTGCGTGCGAGCACATAGATGTGGGGAGATGGTCACGAGTGAAAATAACGGGTAAAAGGCAGGAATGCCAAAGCGAATATTTACGGTGATGCACCGAAATGAAATCAAGAACCCTCATATTCTGAATACCTCATTATCTCGCAGATCAAAGCCGCGAGAAATAAATAAATAAAAGGTAACGACGACGACGAGGGGCGAAAATAAACAACGGGATAACGACTGTGAAAAAGGGGTAGCTTTTTTATAGAGGGAGACTGTTGGAAGAGGGAAGAGTAGGACGTAAAGGGAGGGCCATGGGGGAGTCTATTACTGTAAAAATGTTATCCAGTTCCCATGTTTACTTTTTGTTCGCCATTCCACTGGGGCCAATTTGAATAGTAAAAGCATTCGTTTACGTTCCACGGGATTTCGTTTACACAAAAACGACGGGGACATTTTATTTTAACAACCACTGCTGATGGGATGCCGTTGACATGAATGCTGCTCAAAATAAAAGGCCCTTTCGTTTTTATTTTCACAAAAATGACCATTTGCGCCTTAAAAATTAATGATTTTTAGCACAGCTACGACATAAAAAGTTGCATGCTCATTTACTTATCACAACCCATAGCATTAAAATGAAACGTATTTTGATAAATCTTTAATGCACACCATAGTACAATTACATTTCTTCAGCTATATACTTCATGGCGATATTATAACAGAAAATATCATCACGCTTAATTTATTTCCCAACCCCTTACCCATTTCCATGAATCTAATAAATTATCCATTGATGTGTTATTCGAGATGATGCCTAGTTTACGAGGCAAATATAACATCTTAAAATAGTTTAATTCCATTACCTAAAAAGTCATTTCATCGTATTCGACCTTGTCCAAGTATAAAAGTAAAAAAATAAAAAAATATTACCTTGTATTGCACCGGAAAATTGTGACGCTGATAAATAAAGGGAAACACTCACCTGGAAATAAAAGAAATATAAATTAGATGAATAACGTTTGATGGGAAATACACTCAAATTGAAGTAAAATGGAGCAGACTATTGGCTTTTACGTGGTTACTATCATTAGAAATAAAAACAATCCACTCGAATTTAGATGATAAAAACAAACATATGTTTTCTGAGTTTGAGAATTAAAAAATTCAAGAAGAATTTTAAAAAAATATATGGAACTGGATTTAGAGGTACCTACATAAAACATTAAGCAGTAATTATTTTTCAATTGCAGAAAAAAATAAAATCTTGCAGGTCAGTGAAAATACTAAATAAATCTTCCTAGTGTTCTATATTTACTAATTAATGTCAAATGCCTATCCATTTAGATTGAAGTGCAAAATATGCAGCCGTGTTCCATCTCTTATATCAAATCTTGAACGACTGGAATATTTCAATTGACAGACTGAATAAATTACCACAATCCACGTGTACTGCAAGCCATTTCGTTCAGTGAAAAACGTAATTTGGCACACACTCGACAGTAAAAACAGCGAAACATCCACAAAATAAATTTTCTGTAAAACGCCTGATATATTCCACCATATGCATAAAAGAAAATAAAAAAGTAATTCAATATCTGGTTACGCAAATCTATCTACCGAATAGACAAAACTAAACGAGTGGTCATTTTGTACGAAAATGATTTCACATGGTTCCTTCTTTTCTTCTTTCTTTACCAAAAGCTGAGGTTCCATACCAACAATTCCCAAATTCAAGGTTATTCAGTTTATTTCTTCCTCATTCAGAATAGAGGACGATTAATCCATTTAATTTGTAACACATTATTTCATTTAAGCCGCCATCAATCCTATTAGTGTGAAACAAAGAGAGGAAAAGGTGCGCTGATAGGCGCGCGAGGAAAAGGTGGGCGGTGCGCTCTAGCAGTCGTCCCACCTCCCTCTACGTACTCTACGTAAGTCACTTCTCCCACTCAATTATCACTCCATTACAGGCGCCAGGAAACTAAACACTTCACGAGGAAACAATTCACAGGCTGTAACCTAAAACACTTCCCCAATAAACTCAAGAGGAGGCATACATACAAATATACATGCCTCCACCCAAAGCAAAAAAACGCTCTTGTAGTCGGAAAGCATTTAAACCACCGCAACCAACAAAAGGAATCGAGAACTGAGGCTCCAAATCAAATGCCTTCCCTGCCCCATGCATCCGACAGATGGGGCGAGAAAGAATGTGGGAGGGAGAGAGAACAAAAGAGATTCATTAATTTTTTTTAACACTCGCCGTTACGCGCGCACGAAATTTTTTGACAATCTCTCCGCCAAGCGAAATAAAACAGCTCGGTTCAGAAGGTGATGTTGTTGGTTGGTGAGGCGGGTAAGAAGACAAAAGAGTGCCGAAATGAAAAGAGCTCGTTCACGAAAACTCGGTAGATGGAGTGGGAGAGATTGGGGTGGGTATTGGGGTGACTGTGACGGAGGAGATGTGTGGCGGTGATGACTGTATGTGGAGTGAGGAACGCGGTGGTGGTGGGGGAGGGCAGAAGCGATAGGAGTCATGAGGAGCGACAGCTGCTACGAACCGCTGGAACACACATAATCCCGAATCACGGCTCTCCGACCTTCTCCCCCTCCCTTGCCTCCAACCAACTCCCCCCCCCCCCCAAACTCAACTTTCAAGCCCTCCAAGCTTTCACCCTCATTCCCAGCTCGGGCACCACCAACCGCGCACCTCCTCAAGCGATCCAACCAGCCCCCCTCGAAGTCTGGAGCACACAACCAAGAGAGATCTGCTTCCTATCAAACGACAATCCCAGCAACGCTCGCAGCGGCGCCAACGTCGTCTCGCGGCCCAAAGTGAGAGAGACCCCACCCGTGGCTCCCGACTCTCTCATATACGCGTCCAAGTCCCATTGCAGACACTTGAAGAATCAAGACCGCCGCACGCCATTGAGTTGTAGTGTTTGCGTCTGCCCACTTCGATGAGGTCTGCGGTCAATGCCGAGGCATGCATACACACTCTCTCTCTCTCTTGACTCCACTCGCGGCAGCTATGCATTCGGAATGTAGTCATCGAATGTCACTCAAAGACAATCGCGCTCGAAATAGCGTCACAGGCGTCGGGGTCGTATAGGATATCGGAATGAGTCTAGAGCTTTTCATACGGGGTGGATGCCATCAGGGGAAATGAATACTTACGGAAACTCGGGCGTTGCGGAAATCCCCTATCCTGAAGGGCATCATTTCAACGAGAATTTACCATAAAAATCATCCAAAAACAGTCCCCAGCTATGCTCACTGAAAATCATTAGTTCAAGAGCTAGTGAAGAGTGAAGCTTAAGTATTAGCATTTTATCGACTGGTTTCTCGATATTTTAGTCTTTGAAACTTAATCTGCACACAAAGTACACACCTGGACATTTATATTCCCCGTTAAAAGAAGTTTTTCAACTTTTTTCTAGTTGTTTCAACTGACAAACCTAAATAAGTTTCATATTACCTTCCTCCAGCTAAGTAAATTACAGCAGCATTATGTTTTCGGAGATCATTAATATTTAATGAGGCACCTTAAAATAGAGAATAATAACGAAAGCAATTTCACTGATGCTTGTGAGTTTTCATAAGGATATATACGCCAGAATTTCAAGTTCTCTTTATGCCAACAATAAATACATTAATTCTGAATTTCGATGAGCATCGAAAACATGACTGCCTATAGTCAAGTGGAAAATGATATTATCTTCCGACCAACGGTTCAGGCCTACTAAAGAAATAAACCGTTACTTCAGGCTACGGATAATACATAATGTATTTCTCTATCGGCATTATTTATTCGAAGCTCTTTTAACATAGCCAGGGAAGAGAATGTAGATTTCCCCAACAAAACAGAAATGAAAATAATTCTACGAAGAAGGAAGAAACCAGTTCTGATAAAATGTACACACGACTAACTACACTTGATGAACTCTTCCGTTGTCCTCAATCGCAGGACACATTAGACTAGCATTTAATTCCATGGAGACCTTATCGACGTCTTCTACTAACGATGGTCACGAAAGATCCTGTGAACAGTGAGCATTACCTACGCAGTCCACAATGAACGGCGAGACCTCGTTTTTCTCATGAAACATTCATTATTTAACGAGTTTTACACCCTGTCAAGACCGGAACCTACTCCACAAAAGATAAAAGAATATTTTAGTCTCCAACTTCAGGACTCTGAATTTCTTTTTATCACTTCGGAATAGCCTCATGTGCGAAAAAACTGGTTCGTGAATAACAACTACAGTCATAAAAGCCGAGACAGGCATCCTGAAAAAATAACTAATGACAGGACAATTTTAGCGGACACTAGAGTAGGCTTTCCAGTTGAATGAATTTGGTGGAGAGCATAACGAAAATCATTATAGCGATCTTAAACTACCAACTATGTACTCATAAATTGTGTATTTACATTGACCAATACTGCCATAGCTAGAGAAGGTACACTATTTGAAAAGAATATTCAAAGCATACGCTACATGATAAACATAATATGTATCTCATATACGGAAAATTTGGATACGCTAGATACGCTGAGTGTGCTTGAAAAGAGCACTGACTCGCCCTAACGGGCGTTCAGCTGTGGGCCCTTTGGCTTCTTCAAACATTATCCCTATCTTCGTATTTGCTTCAATTATCAAAGTATTCCCTTGCCCTTGTATTAAAGCAACCAACGGAAAAGAGAAAATCAAATTTTTAGCAAACGTAAGAACGAAACTGATCGATTGAAGATTTCATAACGGAAAGGAAAGGCAAAACGCAGTGTCGCGCAACTGCACGCGTGATTCGATACCTTGCCGAACCCGTAATCAATCGCCCGGATCTCTAGCTTGAGCATAAGAAAAAACATGTGACCAAAATATTTTCACGAACACAGTCTCTCATTCAGTAAGGAAAGAGTGCTTTATTCATTGCGAAATCTAGTTATTACACCCATACGCGTGAAAAGACGATTTCCAGAATCCTGGGGGATTACGATAGGTTAAGAAGAGAGGGCTGGGGGTGAGAAGTGAGGCGAATGAATGAGACTCCCACCCAAGTGAATAGAATGGTGATCCGCGCCCGTAAGAAAATCCTTTCGGTCACGAAAGAGAAAGAAGGCCATATCCGTCGTCGAAGAGAGAGCTAGTAGTTGGGGAGTACGTACAGAGGTAGAGATATATATATATTTCTGGTTCAACTGTATCCCTACGTGCGTGACGATCCCAGGGCGCTCTAGAATGGGAAGAGAGAATGATGGGGTGAACAGAGAACCCGATGAAAATGAAAAGACTCGCTGAATTAAGTCGAAAAAAATGGAAGCGAATTAAGGCCGCACAATGGAGTGTCACAGATTGGGGAGTGAAGAAGAACGCGATATGTTCCCAGAGAACGATCACAGTTAAAGACAGCAGCACGCTGCCAGTAACTAAGTAAGGGAAGCGGGAGCCCACAATATGCGTCCGCATTTTAAACTCTAGAAAAGAGCAAGAAAGGAGGAATTAAATGATAAAATGAAAACATTATTTAAATTAGAACAATATGCAATTATACAATCGGAAATATATTGGTTGAATCCATCGAATGCACCAAACGACAAGTAGGTACTTTAAGAGTTTATAATCATTGTCAGTCAAATGTGAATAACTTACGCTCTTACTTCCAATGCTTCCTGAAGTAACTTTAGCTTCCTGAAGTTTTTAAGGTCAAATGTTTCACAACAAGAACATGTAATGCAACTTTCCACTCTAGTGACGTGTACCTACGAGGGTCGATGATATTTAGTTTCACAGCACTTTAATAAAATAGCACTAATAGACAAGATGGTGCCAGGCTGAAAAATTAACCCTATGATGCATTGATTAATGAGTTATAAATCCCTTGAACATATTTAATCAAAATATCCAACTAAAAACATAATATCACATCGTATTGGACGAGACGGGTGAGTCGACAGATGAAGTCATTTCCATTTAAATACGAACATGGATGAAATAAACACTAGAGGAAGATTTTCAATTCGCATTTGAACCTGACTACAACGGAGTTCATTTCGGGAAATGGGTTATGGGAATACAAACACTTGCCGGCCAAATACGATCCGCGTGTGGCCCACGAGAAGAGACCGCGGGAGGCGTTCGACACTTGCGTCAGTAGGGGGGCTGGCACGCGGGAAGACGTTGAAAGTGTGTTAATGGGCGGCGGAAGACACAAGTAAGTAGCAGAAGGCGCCTTCTCGATCACAACCACACCCCCCCTGGCAAAGAGACTTGGGAGGTCGTGTTAAGGATCCGGCCTGGGGGAGTGAGGGCGGAGTGTGAGAAGGGTTGCTTGGGGGGGGGGGGGGGGGGATGTTAACTCAGCAAGGGGCGCGGAAGCCGAGTGGGGTGTTCGTTGATAGCGTGAGCGATTTAACACCTCGACGCCCTGCCGGCGATCCGAGTAATCATTTCCAGGGGTTAATGCGTCTTGGTCTCCCCTTGTACTGGTTGTGTGGCAGAGTCGGTCGTCTCACTAATTCACATCGCCAAGAATGGGCAAGATACGATTAAGGACGGTGTGATAATGTAACTGGTGTCAACAGGCTGTTACTCTAACACCAAGTATAAAAATCGTAGGCTAAACACTAGAGGTTAATTTGAAGCTTGAGATAAAATTGAATTTGTTTTGCGATAACATTTAAACCACTAGTTACTTCAACCAAAGAAATGTTCGTTAAGAACAAAGAAAACGATTGTAGGCTTTATCTTGTGGAATTTATCCATTACGGAAGAATTCAATAACTTTGTTTACTACACTAAGTATTTATTACCACGACCCGGGTTTCAACACTTGGTGTCATCTTCAGATGGTAATAAATAATTAGTGGAGTTAACAAAGTTATTCAATTCCTCCGCTAGTTAAGAACTTGAATGAAAAAATCTAAGCGATAACAGGCTACTTTTCAATTTAATCTGAAGAACTTCTCATTTTTGATGACTTTAAAACCATAGAGCTTTTTTTCTAATTGGAATAATGTGATCTTATAGAGACAGGCAGTAGGGTGGAAAAGTTTTGGTAGTCTTTCTTTCCGCGCACGATTCGAGAACAGATGACCCCGGCCAAATCACCCAAAGATGCCATTTACATGACAACTCAGCCATTAGAATCTCTGCAATGAGCTCAGATTCGTGATACTAAGGACAAACTAAGAAGCGCAGGAATATTGGTTTATCGTAAAGTAGTAGCTCCTCCTTATCATCGTGAACCAAACACTCAACAGGCAGTTCCAGATGATACAGAACATTATTTTCAAAGCTTAATACAAATCTGTTAAAGGAGCAATATAGTTTCCCAGGCGTAGTTTCCCAGCAGGGTTTAGCAATTAGAAAAACGATAAACATCAAAACGCGTTGGAAGTCTGTTGAATATGCATTTATCCAAGAGGTCAGTGGAGATAACGTAAACTGATATTGCGGAAGCCTTTCCGTGCCTAATATTTCTTTTAATGCTTGATCTTCCATGGCCTACCCTCACGGAGAACGCCTGAGAACCAAGGGAAACCAATCATCCAGAGGCCTCCCCTTTCCGGAAAACACTATTTATTTATGTGTTTCGTCCCCGTCGTAATCACAAGGAAAAACATTCCCTATTTCCTTATGCAATGCTTTCCAGAACGCCCGGAAAACAGCGGGAAAAAATGAGGCACGTAGGAGACAGTTGCGGTGGAGATGGAAAAAAATAGGAGGGATGCAATCCCGTAGTCTGGCCGCGAGCAGGGAGAGAGAAGCAGCTGGTGACACGTGTTGGAAACGTGTTATGGAGCGGAGCGGGGGCGGCGGCAAGGCACGGAGAAAGATTCACGCCAGTGGAAGGGTTGGGGGGTGAAGAGTCGGGGAGTTCGGGAAATATACCATAAGGAGCGGCGAAAAAGTCGAAGTTTATGAATACACACACACCTCACACGAAACGTTCCGACGGGGAGAAGACTGTTGGGTTAAGGGGCGGCTCCTGAAGGAAACAAGGAATATCATACTGTTGTTTATGCAGATCGGCTGGTAGGTATGCTTAATATCTCGTCCATGGTGAGGAATGAAGGGAGTCAGACCAAAGGGAGGAGTCCTATGATGAAGGCCTAAACAGCACTTAACTTTTTCATAAGAAATTTGCGTGAGTTTACAACTAATCCTTGATCCTTTCCACTGCCGACATACAACTTTCACGGAGCCTGCGCATAAGGCGTGACGAAATTTCTATGCAATTAGCTCAGCACAAAATTCGAGTATTTCACTGCACCGAGTGTGTTTCGCTCAAATATAATGTAATATTGATAAAAATTCGTTAATCTGCAACAATAATTTTTAAAATTAATAAACGATCCTCGCCGCTGAGGCCAAAGAAAAAGAATAAGGAAAACGAAATTGGAAATTAAAAAGATGAAGCCAAACCAGTAGACAAAATGGCAGGTTAAAAATTATAAGTACCATTTATTAATAGAAATATTATTAAAATTTTCAAATAATCTCATTTATAACTCACTTTCAAGTATATCAACAAAACACCACACGATAATCACATTCACTTATCCAGGTTACCTTAGCGCGGAGAGCCGAAACTCGAAAAAAAAGCATGCAATACAATTAATTACATGAGCAATCATTGTCCCATTAGCTCTAATTTTGGAAGAAACAGCACACCAGAAGTCCATCACGTATAGTATTACCAAACTTCTCTATCACTTCCTATCGCCTATCTTACTCCGCCCATAACCAGTTGCTCTAGCCACACTTACGATAACGGTCTGAAGCTAGTGACATGTGTAATATACTATTTTGCCAAGAAAAAACCTCACACTCTGGTATAAAAAAGTTAAATAAAAATTTAATATAAAATAGTGAAAGTTAAAAAACAGGAAAAATCCTCGTCATCTCAGACTTGCTAGCTCTGAAAAACTAGTTGCTAGCAAAGATGTTTATGCGCGAAGTAGACGAATAAAACAGGTAGATGATTACCTACGGCTGTTTCAAGCAAATTATATCACACTGCTTGATGGAGTGAAAGTGTGATTCCAAGTAATGAGCGGTCAGCTTCAATACAAACACGGTGAGCTTCAACCCGATTTTAACTAGCCGGAAAAGATGTGTTGAGATCACATCACCTAAACTAACAGCATATGACTAAACTTATTTCAATTTTCTAGCCACGAAAGAACAATGACGAAAAATACTTCACCGCCGCTAGTCATATACTTGTTAGTAATAAACATGCTAAGGAAAATACTGCCAAACTTTAACTAGAGAATAAATATTTTATTTATTTTAAGCATATAATAACCAATCGCAAATAAAATTGATCGGATGCTTAGGATAGAAAAAAGAACTTTAATTTATGTTTAACATTAAGATTACGAAAAAGCATTACTCAGCTTAGAATATAGCTGTAATTGTTAAGCTGAACTGAGTCATTACCAATAGCCAAAGGATTTCCATATATATATTGTATATCTAAGTTTAGATTTCCTTGCCACACATTTTTTTCTTGTCAGAGAAAGCTTTTTTCATTGAATAAATAGAAAAATTTAAGGCACCATTTCGATTCATAGATTATGAGGGCAATGACAGCACAGAAGTCAGAAACCTTGATTTCCGCTCTCAGCAAAGTAGAAAAACATTCTTAAGAGGAAGAAAGCCATACTAATATTTATAAGGTTCACTAGAGTCATTCCAGTGGAAAGACGAAGGAAGTGTAAGAGAAAAGCAAATAAACTCCAAGGTATATCCAACAAAACAACCAAACCTCCAACAGGAGACACGGAAATTCCATTTCCGCAGGAGCAAAAATTTGTTTACTCAAGAATAATGAGTTTGGCCTGAAATGCTTACTGGTTCGGTCGGAAAATGTTTTTAATAATCATTTTTAAAATCCATGATTTCCAAACGACTGAGAAAATTTTAAGGACGTTATTGAAGGAAGAAAAATGTATACGAATTGGCTATTTATGCGTAAAAATTGACTTCATGGAAGAGTAAGTCCCATTTTGAGAGCGAAGGAAGAAGAGCGGATGGAAAACTCCAAATGAAGAGGGAAAAGGAGGATAAGGAAGAAGACGAAAAAGAACGACAGGGGAAAGAGGGAAATAGAGAATGAGAGAGAGAGAAATTGAAGACGGGTAAGGGAGACGAGGAGAGAAATGGTCGCAAAAAAAATAAATAGCGGGAGAGGGCTTTGGTTGTGCGTGTGTGAGTGTGTACGAAAGATAGAATAGAGCGAGAGAGAGATAAAAAGACGAGAGAAAAGAGAGAGAGAGAGGAATAAGAGATGATGATGATGATGGGAGAGAGAGAGGGAGAGAGAAGGGTTCGTGGCTGGGTCTGCGATGCGGAGGTGGCACGGAAAGCGAGCGAGGTCGGGAGGGCATAGAGCCGTTGCAGCAGAAAAAATAGGAGGAAGAGAAAAGAGAGATGAGGAACCGGTAGGGGTTGGCAAGAGATGAGGGGGGAATGGAAGGGATGGTGCGTACGACGGTGGCCAACGTAAACGCAGGAAAATGAAGTCTGCGATGGACATAAAAGGGACGGACCCTGGATAGGAAGAAGAGTGAGAGAAGCTTTTGGAGAGGGAGAGGGAGGAGGTGGCGTGTGGTTTTTGGGCATGGACGTTGACGTCGTGAAAACCCACCCTCACACAGCCAGCCCACCCACCACCCCTTCATTTCCCACAGCCCTGCAGCCGTTAAGGCTCTTGAGGGCTTGGATGGAAAAAGGGGTGAGTTAGAGGAGGGGGTGGGGGAGAGAGGGCTATGTAATAGGGAGGACGACGATAGGTCGGCATTAAGGAACGGGGTGCTGACGGGCAGACGTCTGGACCAAGGGAGATACTAAAGAGAGAGAGAGAGAGAGACAGAAGAGAGAGATGGATGCTGGACCATATATTTCCTACTGTACCACCACCATCTCTCCCCCCCACTCCCCGTTTCCTCGAACCTCTAGGCTCCTCCTAGACTCTGTTTCGAGTGTTTGCGAGTGTATGTATTTTTTTCTACCTAAATCTCTCACTCGTCTCTTCCTTCCATTTACAGCTTCAACCACAAGCAGCCAGGAGGAGGGATGAAAAGAAATATAGAAACGTAGTACCTCGGTAGCAAACGCGTAAAAAGGTTTAAGGAACCGTTCTAATGAGCACTGTCCTGACAACGAAAAGAGCAACTATGTCACGCAAATGGAAGCGGATTGCTCGAAACGCTAAAAGTTGAGCTCAGGATTGAACGGAGATAACCCGGCCTGAATTGTGGTCGGGCCGGAGCATTTATTTACTGTCGGCAGTCCGCCGCATTTTTTATCTGTCTCCCTTTAACTACTGGATGCCTCTGAAGAAGTTTTGAGACTCACGTCAAGAACTGTAATGGACGAACACGTGAGGGAAGATATTTTATCGTCCTAGGAGGAGAAGCTGGCTCCTCCTATGTTGTGTCAGAAGTTTTTACGTCGTTATGAAGCGGCTAAACGTTTTGTCCTCCGTGCTGGACCCTATCTAAACCCCATCCGCATGCGAGACACGTTGTGAGCCCATTAGGGTCCCAGGGTCCGCTTGCCGGGAAATATGTTTTATATCCCCCCCACTGTCGAAAAGTATAATGGCATCAATTAGCCAAACGAGAATGGAAATAAACCCTCAAAATGATTTCGCAAGCGACGTGCAATACGTGAACCCAATTTAATTTTAAATTGACGTTATACATGGAGCCAGACAACAGTTTAAATTACTAGTTCATTTTTCATTTTACAGGAGATCGCAGCAAAAGAAGCTTCGTTGGGAAAAATTTACGCGAAAAGTTAGGTTTTTCTAAAAATGTTACCCTGATTATGGGTATGATTAAAAATCACCTAATTTCTCCAAAACCTGCTTCCCTCAAATAGATTGATGTCATGAACTTCAATATGAAATACTTTAGTCGAAAAAGTCGCTCCCATTGTTAACCTTAGGTGTGTACTAAATCTCGTACCGAGAGACTTTGTTCGTACTTACTGAAATACTAGTTTACCATAATAAATACATTGTACTATTTTCAAGTTATTCTTCCGCCAAAAATAAGAGAGTTTGTGATATTTTCCATAGGTATGTACACGCATTCACGTTTGCCATTTCGATGCCACGTTTTCTCTGCCCTAGAACGCTAACATACTTCAAATCAAACTTCATACATCGTGACAAATAACATTTACACATTTCATTATCTGTCTAAAGTATTGTTTTGTAAATGGCTTCCATTAACACTTTGCATTTAAAATTTCCGCCGCGGCTGTCTTCTGGAGGCTGCAATGAATCTAGACAACGTCCAATAAGTTTGTCTCCTCAGAGAGATTTCTACGAGCTCCATTCTATACGAAGTCTTCGCAGGATGAATTCGTTGGTAATTCGCAACGTCCACGCTTCTACAACAAAACCAACATGCACCTTTTAACCTGCCATAACGGTTCATGCCTCACTAATAAATAACAGAATGCTTTGTGAAACGCCATGCTGAAGTTTCCTAAATTCAAAACGTGTGCAGCCAAATTTGTCTTCTAAAAGAAAGCCTTCCTTTACTCGGCAATCTCATTCACCATAAAATATTTTCTGCTTCTTTCATCACTGGTGATCCTTTTCTCCAGGAATGATTCAACTATTTATTTTTGGTTTTTTCTGGCCCATCCCAAAGGAACCTTTTGTCCTACGTCAATCAGCTATTATTACACATTTATTGATTTAAAAACTTCAATTTCAAGCAAAACATTCAGACGTATTTTTAACCACAGGTGAATGAGTCCCTCAGTGCGCCTGATCATCGTTTTTCTAAGCTAAAAATAGACTACATAAATTTCATCACATAAGAACACGCTTCTACTGAAATTTTGTCTTGAAACATAATTTTGCGTAGAATAATCACATCCATTATTCCCAAAGAAATTCTGCGAAAATGTGAAGCTTCATGCATTTTTAATATATGCAATGCTCATAAGGCTTTACACACTGATATACCGAGATAATACTGAAAACGATAGCGACAATAAGGGTATGCATTCATTTCCTATTGCGTCTCTTGTCATCAGAATCTTCCACGATAGAAGCTAAAACGTGATCCATTCACAGTTATAGCCAGCAAGGACCTTGATATACGTCAGAATACAATGCTATGTAACTAAAAAATTATAAAATGCTACTTTTTGCAGTATCAACACAAATTTGCCTAAATTTGCAGCGAACAATAGTGCATGGATGACTTCCAATAATGCCACTTCCCGGAGAGAATCGATGAAAATATAAAAAAACTTGCAAACAAGGAATTTAAATAAGAGAGGGAGTCTCAACTCAGTCCCATTCAAGCGAGAGAGAGAGACACCCAGAGAGGGCACAATAGCGTTCGCCATCCGGTAAGATAGGAGGAGAAACAATCCTTCGGAGATTCATTCATCAAGTATTCTACCAGCTGATTGGTATCCCAACCTTATAGACATTGTCTCGCTTTCCTTCCTAAGGATGGCCCGCAATTAGATCCCTCTACAATTCTTCATATCTTCTACTTCCTCTTATTTCGTCCAGAATTCCTATCCTCTTCCTCCCTCTTCTAAGCTTCCCTAGTGTTCTCCCCTCTATTACTTTCTCCAACATGCACTCTCCTCTCAAAACCTTCTCCATCAATCTCTTATGCCTTCTCCGCACCTCCGCCAAAAGCTTCCTCTCCTCTCCAACCATATCCAATACCACCTCGTTCGTCTTCCTCGCCATCCAGCTCACCTCCATCCTTCTCCAAACCCACATCTCAAACGCCTGTGGTCTACGCATATGCTCCATTCGCACCGACCAAGTTTCCGACCCATATAGCGCCACGCTCCATATTAAAGTTTTTACCAGCCTCTTCTTTAAGTCTCTTCCCAGACCCCCCCTCATCAATTCCCTTCTCTTCGAAAATACTTCTTTAGCGAGCGCAATTCTGCATCTGATGTCCTTACCACTAAACCCATTCTCCTCTAAAATACTACCCAGATAGGTAAACTGCTCGAACTGCTCTATCTTTTGCCCTCCAACCCTTATATTCAGGCCCACCTTCTTACTTCTAGAAAATCTCATCACTTTCGTTTTCTTGTGGTTGATCTTCATCCCATACTTTTCGCACTGCACCTCTAACGCATTCACCATTGACTGTAAACCCTCGGCAGACTGACTAACCAATGCCTGATCATCTGTAAATATCACTCATTTTATCAGCTCACCTTCTAAATTTATTCCTACCTCCTCCTCCCCCCATGCCTCCCTTACCATTTCTTCTGAATACACGTTAAAAAGCAACTGCGATAGTAGGCACCCCTGCCGCACTCCCCGTCCTATCGTGGTCCATCCCGATTCTCCATTGGCTACCCTAACCTGTGCCGTCTGGTTCTTAAACAAATTCCGAATCAGACGCCTGTCCCTCCAATCGACCCCTAATTTCTTTTACACTCCCATTAATTTCGTCCACTCCACCCGATCAAACGCCTTCTCGAAATCTACGAAGCATGCAAAAACATCCTGCCCATACGATAGGTTTCTTTCTACTAGCGTCCTCATCACCGCTATAGTGTCTCGCGTTCCCGTCCCTCTCCTAAACCCGAACTGATCGTCACCCAGGTATTCGTTTGCCTTCTTCTCTAGCCTTCTGTTTAGAATTCTCAGAACTACTTTGGCCGCGTGGAATATTAAGTTATTTGCCTAGAGTCTTCGCATGTTTTTGCCTTACTCTTCTTTGGTATAAGAATTAGTATAGTCTTCGCGAAGTCTTTCGGCCACACTTCATCCTAATATATCCTACGAATAAGCGCAAAACGTTTTCCTCTTCCGTTCTTCCCCATGCTCTTTAAAAACTCTGCAGGTATGTCATCTATTCCCACCGCCTTATTCCTTTTCATGTCTCGTAGAGCTCTTTCGATTTCACTATCTAGGATACCTGGTCCGATGCTGTATCTGTCGATATCGTCTTCCCTTTTTATATTTAACATATTGGGCCTTATTACTTTACCATACAGCTCTTCAACATACTCCTTCCAACTCCCCTGGATCTCTTTCCGTTCTACGATCACCTTTTCCGTCTTGTCTGTTATCGTTGTAATTCCCCTTCCCTTATTAACACCAGTCAGTTCCTTTACCTTCCTATATAATGCATCTGCTCTTCCCTCTTTTTGGTATTTCTCTAACGAGTTGATCTGTTCTCTCCACCACGCCTCTCTCGCTTTCTTTGTTTCTCTTCTAAGCCTGTTATTTAGTTCTCGGTATTTTCTCTTACCTAGCTCTGAGATTACGCTCTTCCATTTCCTTTTCTCCTGCTTCTCCCTCATCATCTCCATCGTGATCCACGGTTTTCTAATTTTAGTTGCACTCACTACGCCTACCGTTGCTTTCGCAGCTTCAACGATTCACTTCGGCGATCAAGGAAACTTATTTGGGGGATGCAATTACTTAATGACACTCCAGGAATAAAGTTCTGCTTTCCCCCATGCTTCAGCTGAATCGCCCTGCATTTACTATTATCGCGAGTGAAAAAAGTGTGACATCGTTTTTGCGCCCATTATCTAAGCAAGAGAGGGATAGAAGTCGAAAGAAAGTAAAAAATAAGAAGCGTGACGAACGATATAAAAAAAGAGAACGAGGGAAACCTCGGTGAAGGGAAGAGAAAGGCATGTCTTCTCTGGCGATCAAAAATAAAAGGAAACAAAAATGCAACTCATCATACGGATTACCTCGCGGAGATAAAAACGCAAAAATCTTCTTACGCTCCTCCATTGTTTTTTCTCATTTCTTCGCGCCTTTTTTTATTTCCTCCGCCGTCAGACTACGCTCAGAGTACACATATACACGTCATCTCTTCGCTTCAAAAAGGGAACTTTTTCAAAACTGAGCTTGCGCGTTCGCACCGAGACCGTACATATAGTACATTCGTAGCCGAGCTTTCTTCATTTTCTTCACTTCGCGAGAACCCAAGGATCTGTCTTGTCAGGTTCTCATTTTTTTCCATTTCTCCTCTCTCACTTTTTTTTCCGGAGTCGGTTGCGCGTCTCTTTCTTTTTCCTCGCACCAAGGTGTCTCAACACCACCCCTTGCGCGCGTGAATTATTTCCCTTCGCGCCCTTCACCTCCTTCATCTTCACGGACGAGGCGACGCTGTCACGTGCACCTTGGCTCTTCATTTCGGGAGCCTCATTTCTTTTCAATGATTACCCTCATTTTGCTATTAGGTACATACATTATTTTCCTGAACAAAATTACTAACATTTACTCTTTCAAATCACAGTCACACAACTGAGAGGAGACAGAGTGCGTTTTTCATTCGTAAAGAAATATATTTCAATATGTTTCCATTATAGCTACAACACCTGAATATTCTCTTTGCTAAAATCTTATCTAATATCCTCACGTTCTTTGTAAATCGCCGTCTAGGTCGTAAATAACTCTTGAGACCATCCAGTGAAAGTTTTTTGCTGAGAAGGGCTCTTTGCTGGGCTTACACATTCAAAAGTTAAGACTTCCCTCGAAGAATCGTCATTTGAGTTTCCTCGAGCTAATTTTTTCGGATATATTAAAATATAAAACAGAATAGAACCAAATACCGATACGAGTATACATTTTATGCGACGCCGTTTCTTTTGATATACTCAAGGAGTTTCAATCCAACCATTCTTAATTGTTACATCCAAATGTACTCAAAATGTCTATTTCAAAATATCCACTTCACAGCCATTCATCTAGCCATCTCCCAAGACATAAAATAGGCGTAAAATATAGAGATTAATGAAAGGATCAAGGTAGAATCTAAAGAATTCATCACAGGTACGAAAAAACTTAGATTAATTTAGAACTCTAAACGATACTATACCAGCAAGCACCAGTAAAAATAAGCTAAAAATAAAGTGACATTCCTCGTCAAATGTATTAGAAAGCATTTAAAAGGATCCGTAAAATATGATATTCGCGAATCCACTGTTTTTAGCTCTTTTCTATTCATATCGTTCCCGGGAGTAAGGCATGTCCCACACGAATACAAAAATTAATTACCTATTAAGTTCTTCTATTAAATCTATCTTTTTGTCTTAACTAGCAAAAATGCTCATAAAAGCTTCTATAATCTCATAACAAAAGTTACGTTCAAAAAAGCTCACAAAAAAACTACAAAATGAGATCCTTGATTGCTGTTTAAAAAAAATTTAAACAATAATGACGCTGTACTGGAACGTATCACCATGAGTTATTTAATTAGATATCTCTGCATTTAGAAACTGATTTGGTAAAGATAACTAGACAAAGGCATCCAGAGAACAACTACCTTTTTATTTTCCGGATTCAAAGACATTTTTATAAGGAACAGGTCTTTTGAAAAGTATTTAGCTAGATCAACAACATCCAATTTTTTAAATATAATATAGGAATAGCCAGTACCTACACCAATATTTTGCTCCAAGCTCCACACCTAGCATGCCGTCATGTTCAACTTGAAAAATGCGCATTTGTCAATTCAATATGACATTTTACGATGAAATTCACTATACTAATGTTCACTTCAACGAGACGATAGATCCACTCTGAACGTCGTATTTTCATTCACTTCTGCAGTTATGCGATACCACATCTAAGAGTCAAAAATGCCGCCAGGCATTTGAGCAAGGAGGACCTGAAAAATGCCCGAATCTCAAATATATTCCAAAGATAGAAGACCCCAACTGCTATTAACAAATCGTCATTCAATACTGGTCATTAAAAGTAAGAGAGAAGGAAATTACTGCGTCGTAAAGTTTTCCACAGTTCTTTTCCATCGACGTGTACCAGCTTTAGGCAAAAATTAAATAAGCCAATGAAATGTAAACGCTCCCACACCAGATTTGCTAAGGTATACTCAAAGGCTTTTTTTCTGCCCTTGAAGTGCTCCAACCATCACTTTACTCCATTTAAGAAAATCTCTGCCACATAGCGAATTTTAGAAAATAACCTGTCAACGGAAACGGAATCCGTGACCTTCGGCACTGAAATCCGCCAGATTTTTAACGCAAAGGCGCCTTAGGCGAGTTACAAATAGCATTCGTATTCAATATTGCGAGAATAATAACAAACCATCAAATATAAAAAACCTCAGGTACTTCATTTTTTTGGCGGCAGAAATCCTTACGGAAAAATTATTGACAATGATCGAGTGAGATAGAGTGTACTTTTGGAGGGTGAGTAAAGGATCCTCCCAACTACTAGTGGCGGTGCGCAATGAATCAGGCCCCACTTAAACAGAGGAATTACTCGCTAGTTCAATTAACCAAAAACATCAATTATAGTCAAGGGAAATCAAACCATTAATCCACATCGTGAACATAGAAAACAAAGCTCATTACGCCTAACATTACCACCCGTTTTCGGATGCAAATACGACCAATCTTTTCTTCAGAGGGCGGCGCATTATCCGTTTGGGAGGATAATACATTTTTAAGAACACCCTCAACGCATCGAGCGATTCCGCTCACGTATTACTGCTCCCTTCCCCCCCACCACCACCCTTTTTGGAACACAAGTCTCTTTTACCTCTTAGCTAAACCACTCCTTTATAGCTCCACTATTCTTCTAACGCACTCTCCTCCTCCCCCCTTCTATAACTACCAAAGCCGGCTCTCCTCCTTCTTCACTTCCTTTCCCACCTGTTCCAAGGCCTTCAATCGCTGCTCTCTCACGAACACAGACACACATATGCGAAGCGAGACCCGCCCACCACACTTCCCCTCCTCCAAACCGCCCCCTTCCATTCCTCCCCTCTTCGGCCACTTCTCACCCACGGCATCCCTTCCAATCCTCCCCCCGCTTGCTTTATTCCCCACACCCCAAGTAGTCGCTCGCTCCCGACACAGCCTGAGGCTATTCTCCATCCGGTGCCTAAGGGAGTACACTCTCACTCGAGTTTCTTCTTCCCCCGCTCTCCTGCCGCCCACCTATCCCTCCTTTCGGTGTTCTTCGGAACACCCCCCCCCTCTCCCGTATCCCTTCGCCTTCTACGATCCAGTCAAGATTTCCCCTCATCTTCCCCTCCCCACTTCCTTTGCCTTCACCTCCTCCTTCTTCTTACGGACGAGGCAAGGACATGTCCGAGGCAAGGCGATTTATATGAAGCATTATTTTTTTCTCTTTCCTTTTTTCTTGATATCTTCGAAGCGAAAGAAAATGATCGGAAGATTTTGCACGGGTCGGTGAATGGTAGGATGCGCCGCCGGCTCAGTGGGTTGGAACGGCCCTCACTGTGACATTACGCGTGTCCGTAGGCACCTCTCTCGTCACGGGCCTCAGTGACGCTCGGCTCGGCTGACGTCGGGTTATTTATTTTCGACGCTTCTGGTGGCCCGTCACCCCACTGTGGTACAGCTATTAGATATTAATACCTCCCTATCAAGTTTCCAAGACACAAACCTATCGAAAACTGAGCCAATGCAGCGGCTAGAACACAATAATTTAAGTAGGAGTAAAAGTAAGATTTTGAATATATAACGGAAAATATGTATTGTCACAATAAGAACCAATAAATGTAAATATAAGTCTCCACACAAAATTACTAAATTATTGGTATTCATTACTTCGATATACATACACCGGAGCTGACAGACCGTATTCCCAAGCATACAATCCACCAAGCATTGGCACGCTATAAATCACCAATTACGAGTCGTCAGCCCTCAGGAGGATGAGGTCAGATCACATAAAAGCTAAGCCTGTTTCAGCGCCCGTCAAAGCATAGAAGTACCTATTTGGTCATCTTTACCACTGTTCTGAATACCAAGTCTCATTAATTGATCGGCGAGGATAGATATCACCTCACCGTTACGGATATAAAATTTCACAATTTCATGAGAGAGGCATTAAAGTCCTGGTCCTGTAACGTGTAAAGGCATCATATAATGACGTAATATCCATAAATCACGCTGTATCGGTTTAGATAGAGGAGTTCGCACGAGATTCCACCGTTTTGGAACCAGGACCCTTCAAAGTAGGCAATCACCGGCGCAGGTGTAGCTAAACCTGCGCATAAAATAAAGCATGCTAAATATCAAGAAATCGGTGACAGACGTGATGAAGGCCCAACATCTGGAAAAAACTAGAGAAGAAATTAAATTTTCCCTCCAAAATTGACAATAAAAGAGTTAGGCGATTCACAATTAATTACCAGTGCAAGAACCTTTTTTTTGGAACCACCGGGGCTAGGATAAACAATTCTATTTAAAACAATTTCAACTTATAGTGAAGCGGGAACCAGGTGTGAATTAATGCACCAAACCTTTTTAATAGGGTTCACGCAACAGCAGCCTCCGCCGTGGTAAACACATTCTCTTCCATGTGAACATCAGTAGATAATTTTATTACAATTACATAAGAACGCTAAGTACGTTATAATAACATTTCATGCGAGAATATTCGTCGCAATGAATTGCTGAGCAGCAACTTTTTTATGTTTTCATCAACCCAATATTAGTTATTTTCACTATGTTCATCAATATATGCTGCATGAGACTCGAAGAGAGTTATTTTATGCGTTAAAGGTTTAAATTAGACTGCCTTATGAACATATTAACTTATTAAATCTGCTAAAACGACTACATGAATGCATCGCAAAGCCATCGTAAATAATCTCTTTTCGAGGGAATTCCATTTGATCCAACGTCCAAAGATTTCCCTCGACAGCTTCAAACTCAAACGGCAATCAAGTAATGTCGAGTGGAAAATACGAACAGTGGATGCCAAAGACCAGCATAAAATAGGAAACTATCTAGCAATATAAAGCCAAGAACACTATATCTGACGGGTAAGACTTGAAACACATTGCTCGTCCATTTTGCAGGGAGGAAGAGCCAACTGCGTGAATATTAGGAGAGGAGTCACAGTTCCCACTGAGCAAGAAAAGTCCATCCCCTGGGCAATAAATTTATCTCCCACATCTCGAGAGCGTTCCAGTGCTAAAAGAGAACTTGCACACATTAACAGCGTGAGAATTGATGCCTTGAAAAAAATAGAACACCCTTGGCAACAACACGGCCGAGGCTTTCCAATTTAGTGCCGGGGATCCGAATCGTTTCCGTAAAAATAAAATAAATTCTCACACACACGGAATAAACTCTCAAGTTGCGGGGCGACCAAGTAGTGCAAAACGTGGCAGACAACCTCGGGTTTTTGAACAGAGTAGAGCGACGAAATCCGGGAATGATTCAGGAGTTTACAAGAAGAAGAGACGAAACGAAACCAATAAGACCGTTTTCGAACGCAATGATGCAGTAACACACACCTCGAGAAAGGGCGAGAGAAAAATTTCAAACATTACCGCGAGACAATAAATCTCTTAAACGTCGAAGTGACCGCCGCGGATATATTTCACGAATTCGGGCGAAAGGACAGTGGAACAAAAAGGAATATCTTTCTCAAACATTGGAGGATACAGGGAAGGAGTTCGGGTCACTCGGTTGGGGGTAATATTAACTCTTCTCCAACGATATTCGAAGTCAAAGGAGGAGGTCAAAGAGAGAGGAGCGGAGGTGAACATATAAACGAAAGCGAAGCGGGATGGAACAGGAGGATGAGAATTTGTTACGTTCCGGAGATAGGAAACTTTAGGGAAAGAGATGAGCGAGTGGAAGAATGCGTGAGGAGGCTCAAAAATTACATGGCACGATGGACAGGCTTCTTTTCTTCCCGCTCAAAAACCTTCGAGGGATGTGGCCTCGTGAAAAAAAGAGGGACCTCCAACCCCCTTACACTGTGTCCTTCCCTCCATTCTCTCGCATCCCCAGGGGAAATGCGAGAAGGGGGAAAGAGTGGTGAAGGAGGAGCTGGGACGCAAAGGTGGAGGGAGAGTTAAATGAGGAGGAAATGAGGGCGTAGGGGTTGAGAGGAGAGGAGGGATAAACTCCCGCAGTAGATGGTTGGGATAGCCTAGAGGGGATGATAAATGGGCACGATAAGGGTGGAAGTGCGGGGGCAATGCTGGATGGAAAAGGTCGCAAATGACGACCGGCGGAAGGATGCACTAACGGCTGGATAGAGAGATTGAGAATGTGGAAAGTGAAGGAATTGTGAAAGATGGGTTAAAAAGAAAGCTAGAGAGAAATTACAAATTGCAATTACGGAGACATTAATTACAAAATTATATGCACGGACACCCGTGAGATTCCGCAATTTCACTGTTTTTTTAATTTTCCTCATTTCTTGTATCCTCGTAGCTGAATATACATACGTTTTTCTTTTGTTTCATTTCTTGCCGAATTAAAGCGTTTTCTAGCTATAAGAGCCACTTCTCTCAAATGGATATTCAAAATATATATTCAACATGAATCACCAGCACGTAGCAGCGAACTGGCCGACGGACATAATTGAGAAGCTCTCAGGTTTTCAATCATCATTTTTGCCGGGAAAGATTGAAGTCATACATAGACAACCCTTTGACTATGACGATAATAGGGGACTGTTCACAATATCCCACAGTCATAGGTTAGTATTCACAAATTTATAATGAAGTACTCTGATAATTTCAACATTTTAACTATCCCTGACAATATTTAGATTACCAGATTATACCAACTACCCAAGGAGGCTGTGAAATATGAGGTATTAAAGGATGAAAGACGGTCGATGTGAATCCTTACACATCCAAGCTCACTCCTAAAAACTCAACCGTGGAAGACCTTCTGACGCGCTGCACTTCAAGATAAGGTTTACATGATCCGCACCCATTCTTACCGCCTCGTGTACTTGAGACGTGTACGAACTTTTATCACAGAAAAATGTGCGTCTGAGCAATGAATAGTCATCAGAATGCTATGGATTACATCTACAAGAGTTTATCTGAGAGCAACATCGAAAGAGAATTGGAGCTTATACAATGCTCGTATACAGAGAAAAATGTTTTTGACAGTTATGAAATCATAAGGGTCTTATCCTGGAAATATTCGCTTCAAGAAAGTTTGGTATTTTTCTCCTAGCCAGTTACCACTTCACGCTAAATATAGCATCAAGTCAATTGCCTCAACCAACCTATCTAATTCCCTCCCCAAATCATAAGAAGTTTTGGCATTGAATACAACGCCGGGAACTCGAAAATGCTGGCATCATTTGTTTTTCTAAGATCTAGAAATTTCGTACGCGTATTATTTAGCTCTGATAAACCCTATCCGCCACGTGTCCTGCACCATAGGATCCAATTCAGGCATTACATGAGGTCACATGTGAATGAAGCTTCAAATCAATGATAACTAATGAGGAATGAGAAACAGCCTCAAGAAATTGGGAATAATAGTAGCCGGATATCGCTTTTAGGGAGCAATTTTAATATCTTAATGAATCGTTAATGAAATGGAACAAGTAAATTTTAATCATCTAGTTAAGTAGCATTGCCACCGTGAGATGTGAGATTGGGTCGTTGGTCGAATTCATTACGTGAATCTCTTCGGTATTTTACCGAGGTTTTACGAATCATGTACATGAATTACCTGAGGTATGGAACTAGAAGTTCCGGTTCACACCTCAAATCTCATACTAAACATGAATGGATCAGAGTGGCAATAAAATGTCCATCATTCAAAATTTATCATATTCAGATTCCGGCTTAGGAATGAAGTCTGTGAATAAATTTGAAACAAAAGTAGGAAATAAGCAAGGGAATGAAATTCTACAACGGAATTAGGCCTGGAGTACGTTTGGATTTGGGATGGGATTTTTATAAAAAAACGATTTGGGGGAAAATTACGGTAATAATAACTCGATTGGAATAAAAAGATCGACTAAAAAAGAGGCGGTAATAAAATGAGATTCTAAAAGCTGACCTGGGAAGAAAACTTCACCACTTAAACCCGCCGCGAAGGATAATTATCGAACGAGTATAACGCAATTTCCGGTCACGTCCAGAATTATACTCGTGCGGGTTTTTTTCTGCCTCTCCTCCTGTTTTTGTTTTTCAAAATAACCCAACAACCAGCGTTCACGAATGAAAACCTTTTGTGACCTTATTTTTATCCATTTTCTTCCACACTTAAAAGAGCCATCATTTCCTCTCACTCATTCTTCACCTTCCACTATTCCTCTCGCTGTGTTACGCTCAGGACTGGTGTTGAGCGCGAGTACTGAATTAAATTTTTCAGAGCCGTGACAATCGTAAAAGACTTGGGACGGGGCTTGACTCCCGGTTTCTCGAACGCGGCAAAACCAAGAGCGCCCAACTACACACGCTGGGTAATTGATGAATTTAATTTCTGTCCAGATCGTTGAACGTGGACAAAGCACCACTTCCGCTATCTTTCCCCGGCCTTCGCTATCTTAAGATCGTTTGATATCAGGGATGAACAGGAAATTCATCCAAAGGGAAAAATCTTGTTTATAAGAGCGATTATCATTTTCGGCTGATAAGCAACAAGCAAGCAAGCAACTGTTTTCGTCCTTGACGGCCTTACGAATTTTCAAATATGTATACGCAGCGAAGTGTTGTAAATGAACATCAGATAAACGAAACCGTAAAGAGTAGAATGAGCGAATACTTTAAATTAGCAAACAGCATGGGAGCAGTTACAATAAATCTACATACCGATAACACAGAAATCAACCCACCGCCGTGAAATTATTTGTTCGCATCAGCTATCACAAGGTCAAGATTAGTACGTGTGCCCAAATAGATTACGACTGAATATTAACTTTAAAAATTTGATCGCTTACGGATTTGCACATCAGTACAAGAAACGCCAGTTTTTAAAGGTAAGTATTGTACCAGAATTTTACCGCTGGCCAATGGGAATAGGCGATGAAAACAATCGACGGATGAGTTCGCTTCCGGCACCCAATCTACCAACCTGAACGATTCCCCCGAAAAAATAATACTGGCAAAAAAAACTTTAAACGCGTACGAGGCTTTCCCGGAATTTTCAGGGAGATATCTCAGAAATATCCCACAGACTTGGAAAGCGTGGAGTTTAGTGGAGAAAAAAATAAAACCGAAACCGCGAAACCAAAAACTCGATCGAAACGATCGAAATCTATTACCTCGACCGTTTGGAGCATTTTACGCGATACATCTGCCCTCAGGGGTGGGGGAAGGAAGCAAAGTAAAAAGGAGAGGGGGGAGTTATACACTGAGAGGGGAGAAAGGAAGGGAGCAAAGCGAATATGACTGGTCGGGAGGCGTTGGTGGATGTGAAAGGGACCCCGAAAAATCTCAAGCCGTCTTTAATGGATCTTACGGATGACATCCTGCCATTCGTTGTAATACGACACATTCATTGCATATGATGATGTCATCCAGCAATGAATTCTAAGTATCTATCACTGGCAACAAATATTTATGCTGTGATAATTATTCTTAATTTCTTAATTCTTCTCTCCAACCTAGGAGAGTCTCTCTGAAATCTATTGTCTCACAACCATTCAACTCCAATAGGTCTTCTCCTGTAAAAATTTCGTTTTTATTTACAAACACATCACTAGGGAAGCAATAAGTCAATGTTATTTGACTCAATATGTAACAAATAAATAAATAAAAGAGACAAAATGTGCTAAAAATAAATAAAACTAAGTTAAAAAATGCGTTAATAAATATATGAATAAATACAAGCGATTTAATTAGTTAATAAATAAACAAACAATAACATATACAATAAAAACAAATAAATTAAATTGATTTCTGTTATCACCCTATGAACTACCAGTCCACAATATTGACATATAACAAAGATTATGTTAAGAAACACTAGGCTAAGACTGCTCAAACAACTCAGGTTCAGGGCGACGCGGTGCATAATAACTCCGCACTTCATCTTCAGACCGGACAGAAGTGGCAAAATTAGAGAAAGATACACTCAAGACCACGGGAAGCTACTTTGTTATTTCCATACTGATCGTGTAAAGAGTAAAAATTGAAAATTTCGTCATAGTCGAGTCGAATATCCGAGCTATTTTGCAGCTTTCTACCATAAAATGTTCAATACTTCTACGCGTTTTTTATCTTCGAATTCCAGGCCCCTAAGCGACCAAATAACATTTTTTTTTCTATTTGAATCCGAAAAGCTTAAAAATAACACCCCAATTAGGAACAAAAATTCCTTCAATGCACACATTACCAGTAACTGCACCGAATATGTGCAATTAATTCCGTAAAATCATACATCACTTTTCGTCCTTCACATCACCAGATTCTTTTATACGTTCCCCCCTTCTTCATGGCTGATACCCCGGTCTCACTATGGGAACTTACCATTCAAGGAGTTGAAGTTAGCGCGACACAACAGCGCACCTTAGATAGGACGAGCGACGATGAAAGGAACAATTTGCGCAGGCAAAATGTTTGTTAACTTACCGATAGATGGGATTCTGCAGGTACAAGAGTCACGGCCGATCCCTTTATAAATATTAAACGAAATCGTTCCAATTATAGTTATAAATTTCAGTTTTATGCCACCGAATAATTAATATCTTCACGTTATCCATTCTTTACACATTTGATAGAAGTCCAACACATCAGCAACAGTGGATGCGATCAACGAAGTTCTCTTCATATATCTAGCCCACATCAACTCAGCTCTCGATCTGTTTTGAAGTTCGCTCCTGTGTTGCAAAATAATCAGCGCGTTAGTGCGAATGAACAGCTCTCTAAAATGGCTAAACTGTATCTTTATTATAACCAATGAAATAAATACGCCACGGTGTACGTGTGCTCATTGTCAATAGTTCCAAGCGGGGCAAAACTCATTCATAAGAATTTCCATTACTACTTGAAAAAAAATTGAGAAAAATTAGAAAATCATAAACAGACGACAAAAGCGGAGTGTTAACAACAAATGACGCCATAGCTCAGCAACTACGCGGAATTTATCATAATTTTAAATTAAATAAATAACATTGCAACGGGAACGCCGAAAGCTCCCCATATAGTATAAGAAGCAGCATGGATTAATAGTAGTAGAGGTACCTATATACTACTGCACGACACAGGCAGAAGACGTGTTAGAACCGGAGAGGGAAAGGGAGGAGAGGCAAGAGTTATTCACGAGGAAAGAGGTTCCCAAAACTCTAAAACGACTAAAACCGCAAAATAACAGAGCAGC
Source organism: Pyrrhosoma nymphula (assembly GCA_963573305.1). NCBI lineage: Eukaryota > Metazoa > Arthropoda > Insecta > Odonata > Coenagrionidae > Pyrrhosoma > Pyrrhosoma nymphula. Next base: position 101,369,797 of record OY754337.1, read on the forward strand.
GAGTGAGGCGAGACGGCGAATGAGAGGCGGGAAAAGGGGGTGGGGAAGGAGGTAGGAAGGACAGGAAGGTAGGTGGTTGGTGGAGATGAGGGGGGAATGAAAGAGATACGAGGACGCGATACGGGCGGGAGGATCCGGCTCGCCGCACCAAGCACACCGTGTGTGTGAGACCCACTGGCCGATCTTCCCAGTCTACGCGAGAGACGATCTCTCCCTCGGGCTTCACCGAATTTCCCACGTTTCCGACCACAAGGGGGAAACGCTTGGGGGGATAAGGTAAGAGGGTCTTGAGGGTAGAGGAGAATGGGTGAAACATCCCCCCCCCCCAAAGAACGATGACGTCGAGGTTTACGCACACACGCTAGAGAGAGACTTAAGAGTCTCCTTCCTCGATGAACCGAACCTCACTTAGACGCAGCCGTGGGGTACTGGTAAGTGACCCCGAACACCCGTAATACACTCGTGGACGATACGCGCGAGCGAGGGTGAAGAGGTATGTATGTATTAAGAAACGCCAATGCTATTTTTTTTCGATTACATCAATCAGCATTGGAGAAAAACTGATAAACTGATCAATTTTTAATCGAAAAGAAAATTTGGATGTTAATGTTGACGGTTTACTATCTCCATAGTTACGATATTGTCAAAGCCACTCTTCCGCAGAAACAAGTCGGTGACTCCATGGATCATACAATAATGATATGAACGTTATCGATATCGACACGAACAATATAATCGATTGGTTTCGGTTCACACAAATTATCAGCACAACTATCGATAACAAGCTATCGCTGTTACTAGGGCAATTACCTCGAATAGGAAGAAATGTGTTGACATTATCAATATTTAATATTCATAAAATATCATGCACGACATTTTAGACCAAAATTTATATGCACGAAGCTCGCGTTATATATATGCGTTATACAATTTCTAGAGCACACTTATACCCTAGCTATATCGATTATTGTTATGCATTGAAGATCGACACTTGATTTGAGGGATTTCACATTACCTTTCGGAGGACAAGAGTGGGGGAGGGGGTTATAGTCCCGAACTCAAAGCCTACGCAGGACTCCATGGATTCTGAGACCACGACCAAAGAAAGGAAAATAAAAGAAGGCTGAAGTAGGCAGTAAATGCTTTGAGAGGATAAGACGATGATAAGGAGGACGGGGGATAGGGAGGGTGGTAAGGGGGTTGAGGCGTAACTGAATTAACATCAGATGGAGAATGTGGATAACTTTCAAAAAGAGGCCGACCTCTTTTTACGGCTTCTGCTAACAGAAACCCATCCGCACTGGTGCGTTATCATCAACCAAGAGACGGGTCAAGTCTTTAAGACATTATTATGATTATATTTATTTAAAGAGCCCTCGCAATGATTAATGTCACCTCTGGGGAAAAAGCTAATGAATGTAATCCGGCCGTGAAGGCTGTTCAACTCGTAAACATCTTTCCCGAGTGCTTAACCTTGCGAAGTTTACCACCATGAACTTGAGAGTTTCTCATTAACACTAGTAATTTATAAAGACCCAACAATTACAAAATTATGCTTATATTAACAAGATTTTATCAAAAAAATAAATTATCAGATTTTCTTGCAGTGACTAAACGGTACTTAAGATACATTTTTAGGATACCGGGACCCTAATGATAATGAGAAGGTATTATTGTAGCGAGGTTAACTTCAAATGATAAAATGCTATGAATATTATTTTACGGACAGTTTTTAAAGATTATATTTCAAAAATCATCACAGAAATGGACGTGACTCCAGGTAAGAAGATAAAATTAGATACACTTTGATGACCAGTTAAACCATTCATCTAATATGAAAATTTGAAAACATTTAGTGTAATCATTAATGCTCCCATTAATATTGATAAGACGCTAAAAAAAACGTTAAATCATAAGTCCTATTGAAAACCTTTTGAGCAAAATATTACGGCAAATTTCATTATTTCCTTTCAATCACAGTCTCAACCAAACGAAAGTGACGATGAGTTCAAATAAATATTAAAAAATGCTATCGGCATCTACTTAAGGGCAATATGTCTCAGTATTAGATTTCCCGTATAATGGAAAACGAAAAGAAAAAGTTAGAAATTTTTTTCTCTTATAATAGGAGTTTGTGACAGAGAAGCGCAGTTTGCGAGATGACTTTTTGAAAACTCCTTCTCAATTAATTCAGCCAATTAGCTGGGACGCAGGTGGCCTGAGCCAATGCCAGGTTCAGGCACTCGCAATAAGAGAGGCATAAATAAGGAAGGACAAAAACCTTTACGACCGACGACAACACTTACCCTTTCCGAGGTGCTTTCACCTTTCGCTGAAGGTGTTGCTACGTAAATGACGTCTGAGTAAAATCAGCCCATCCAAGAGGATTAACACTTTTCTGTTTTCCCACTCGCTCGTTTGACCTATTATGCTAACTCATTGAATTATTATTCCCAACCATTATTGATGTCTCTTTAATAGGATTAATTGTTCCTTTTCACTGCTCTTAAACATCACTTCTCACGTCAGCAAGCACAAAAAATGGCAAGCTACTCAGGCTCTCACCGAGGAATTTCTGGACATATTAATTTAATAAGTTTGATAACTTATTCCAAATTTTAATCTTACCCTCATTTACGATTCTTTCTTCGATTTTAATGTCTAGTCATTTTATGATTCTTGACTTTAAACGTATTCTCCCATTAACCTCACCATTTTTTTGCTAACATCTCATGTAAAAACATGCGTAATTCCCACAATACTAAAATGTGTCCTCAATTTTATGACCCAATTTCGATTTATAAGCAATACGACATAAATCCTTGGCTGCCCGAAAATAAGCTTTGCATGCGGAAAGGTACTCTCACGTGAACTGCAACACTTCTGTCCCAGTAATCCGTTGCAGGAATTAGGTTTTCAGAGAAAATGTATTAAATTAACCAAGAGGTGTTACGCGAATGTACAGCGTCCAAAGCTTTGAAATTATTGCATTAAGGCTCATTGGACAGTTCAATTAGCACATGGTGATCATGTAGAAATGAAATTACAGGCATACGATTTTGAGTAATTATCATTCAGTTTAAGCACGAAACACTTGAGTTTTTCGTTTCAATGAGCACGCGCAAAGCACGTGATTTGTGCTAAGTGCACTCCGAAAAACTAAATTTTAATCTTCCTTGTAGGCACTACCGAGTAACTTGGGAGAGATTTCCAATACTATTTCGTTCTTTTTGAAACAACAGGATGAAACCTGATAAACTGCAACAATGATTTAGAAAAATGATTCATTGACATAAACGAAAATATGCAAGACAAATGTATTCATCTCTAAGTTTAGTACCCAATTCTTAAAAAAAAAATATTTTTTCACAACAGAAAAGAGAACATTAACTCCGCTATGACACTGGAAAAAATTAATTGGATTTCTGGACGGAATAGAAGTTACGAATGAACGTCGAGGGGACCAGTAATATACCGTTAAAACATGTGCACCTGCATTTCAAAATTAATTTAAAAAATCACCCTAGTATCAAGTACAATACCAATTTTTATGAAAATAAAACAAAACAATCGCCAAACGCGTATTTTTTCCACCGATTCAAAAAAAAACTTAATTAGGCCAAATCATACATCACCACGCAAAATGTCAATAGCATAATGCACGCCATGTCGGTACAGGGGCCCAAGGGGAACGAGACAGGGAGAGAAGAAAAATGAGGAAGATACAAGCAAGCTCAAGAGCTCGGAGTGTTTGCTCCTGAACTGTGGTATCACAAGTGGATTCTTCTTTTTTTTTCTTGTCGGCGATCCGCTACTAACTCCACTTTGATGTCCGCGAGACAAAAGCAAACACTACCCGCCCCCCTTCACACCTTAACCGAACCTTGAGAGAAAAAAATATAAGATCATTGGGATGTATTGATTCTGAGCGCAACCGGTCGCCAAAAAGAAATTCCCATCATGCAACAAATATTCCTTGAATACCCCCCAGACCGCTTCTCACGTCACCACCCTCGGGGCACTCACTTAAGTATCCCCTCAACATCACACGCCATGAAAAAAAAATCACATCGCGGTGTCGTTGTTAAGAATTGAGTTACGTCTGGATCGCGTGATAGTGAGTGTAGACATGCAAGTTAAACAGGGAAAAAGTTCGCTCGAGGGGTAGGAAGCGAAATAGACACAAGAAACCTGGGTGAAGGATATTAAATTGAAAGAGAAGGGCAAGCAACTGGTTGTCCCATCGTATCGCAATAATCGCCATCGATATACGCCGGAGAGCTTCCACTTTGGAATAATCGGCGAGACATGGGAATGAAATCCTTGCAAGCATTGCAATGAAATTTCTCCGGAGATATTTTACCAAGGAAGATGTGCCAATTGACCAGAAAAAAGTCCTTCGAAAAACACAACAGTTTTCAGAAGACTCATTTCATTACAGTAATCTACCGGCTAGAGGTAGGTTGTGATGAAAGTCAGAGAATATCCAACGAACTCTTACACGTGCCGTGCCATTTCTACCTCTAGTACTTCTTTCTTCATCCTAGCTTAACTCCTACCTTTCTTCATCCCATCCATAAAATCTATTCTCTTCCTTCCCCTTCCCCGCTTACCCAACATCCTACCTTCTATCACGGCCTTCAGCAAACCATCGTCCCTCATTACCCCTTCCAGCCACCTACCCTGTCTTCCCCTAATCTCATCTATAAGTTTCCTCTCCTCGCCCACCATGTCAAGCACTTCCTCATTTGTCTTCCTTTCCGTCCAACGCATCTTCTCCATCCTCCTCCACACCCACTTCTCGAAAGCCTTCAGCCTATTTTCGTCTTCCTTTCTCAAGGCCCACGTTTCGGCCCCATACAACGCCACACTCCATATAAAGCTCTTCGCCAGCCTCTTATGGGCATGTAATTTCAAAATTACAATGTTGGCAATGGATAAAGATTAATTATTTTATTGAGTGAACTTATTAAGTTTAGCCTTTCAACGCGCACAAGTCATTGTAAATCTTCTAATCCCTAAATAAAACAACTTAATCTGCACTCAACATAACTTCCAAGAATTAGTAGGTACGGTTCATGTCCAAATGCTGGGACCGAAAATGGATAAGACGCGTACGCATTTCAGAAATGTTAGAAAAGAAAATAGCTGGTTCAGTAAATTGTCATAAAAACATTACTTCCTTGTTTGATGGCAATTAAAACTAAACATACGCAAATTAAGTCATAACTACACATTCGTCAGAGTTGATGGGTGTGATAAAATGCTTAAAATACCAGATAAACTAAGGCCACCATAAATACTTAATTATCAGCTGATATCATACAGCATGAACAACAAAAATATACGTAGATACAAGCAATTCTTTATAAGTGCTTCATCATGCTACTTTAGTTTCTAACAATAAAATTCTGCGATGATTTTTATTGATATTTTTTCCAGGTTACCAATGATTGCACGGTCAGCCGTCACGTTAACACATCAAATTTCATTTCAATCTACAACACAAAGACTTGTCGAAAATCCCTGATTCAGTTGTGTTACCTCCATGAAGTCTCAAATACATCCCACAAGAATCAACAACCGGAAAAGTGAGCCAGTGCACGATGTTTAGGAAAAATAAATTGCTTTTTGTTTCAGAAAAAATATTAAAAATATTGTACCTCGGATTCAAAAGCTGAAAAGGTCAGGTTCGATATCCGATTTCCTGCGACTGAATGTATTGAGCCCTTTGTGATTTAGACACGTGTGATTCGAAGGATATCTATTATCCAGGTCAATTCAGTGGGACCCTTTCACTCGAATAGAATATCGACAGCTACTTCCGTGATGGGAAAAAGATTCCTTCACGAAAAACAGAAAGGCCAGGAATCGAATGAAATTTTCAAAACTCGTGTTGTCGGCAGAGGCTGCGAACAAAAAAACCTATTTAGGACACCGATTGCAAAGATGAAAAAAGGAAATATCGCTCGCCTCTCTGGATGGGAAAAATCTTATCTCTTGATCATTTATCCATCTCAGAGGCGATTCCCAGTCACTCGTCCAAAAGCGTGTCCGTGCAACTGGTAGTAGAGGATTGATAATTTCACCAGAGCGCAACCTAAAAACAATAACGAAATACCTGATATATTTTCTCTGCGATGAGCATCGATTCAACTTATTGCTTTTAAAATATTAAGAATAAGTATTTACGCCGCGAGTGTAATATTAACTCAAACGGCATCATGATGAATTCATCATTACCACAAGCCTATGAAACAACTTAGAGAAATCGATGATCTGACTGTAGGTAAAAATATGTTAATTTTTTAAGTAAGCCTAAAGTAAATATATTTCTGACAGAGGAAAAACATTTTTGAAACCCCAGTATGCCACTGCTGATTAGAACATAAAAAATATGACATTAGAACGGACAAGTAAAAAATGTATTTTTTCCGGGAAAAATTAATAGAATTAACTACATTACAGATGCAGCTATTTAGGTACATTTAGCACAGGAAGGTATTTAAAAGAGGTATCTCTGTAGAAAGACTTTTTATGATAACCATTACCAACTGATGTCTTGCATGGCTGCCTTACTTTTCTCAATTTAAATACTCTCAGCATGGATGAATGAGCATCATACATATTCAAACTACTGCGTTCCTAATACTTTCAAAACATGTTAGATAAAGATATTTTGTGTAAACTTGCCCCCAGCCGCACACCTTTTGAGGTTGCTCACAGAGTACAATTTACATGTAGATGACTACGACGAGTATGACGGCATAGTATCAAGAAGGGCCGAAAATCAACTCAAAAGAAACACGCCGGATGGACAATGGGACAGGGGCCCATTTCCGGTGACCACGGGAGCGTGACGTTGGAGACCAGTCGTCGGTAAAGAATTGCGGTGGCTCTCAGAGCTAATCACTGAACGAGCCCTTGAGTTATTCAGCTCGCTTCCCGTCCCGCGGCGATGTACGTAACAATAAAAAAAACAAAATTACACGAGGTCAACCGGGAGGCAGTCGTACGCAGAGTCGGATTTCGTAGATAGGACAGGAGATCACGGTCAAGAGGCTCCCCAAAGGCTTTTACACTCCACCTAACGTCAACACTGGCAAATTTGAAATGGAAACATCACAATACATATTCTGTTACTGGCTGCATATGAGAAACCTACATGGGAAGACATTTTTCAGAAATAAGGATTTCTATTATGGCTACATTTTCAGAATAATAATGGCGGATTTAGTTTTTTGTGGAAGTACCGGATAATATTTTTAAATCAAATTGTGAGGTCAATATGATAAACAACGAATTTAATATTTTTAGGTCAACAAGTAAAGCCAACATCTATTGGCATAAATAACTACTATAGATGGCTTCGCGGTTAGCGTTGAGGGAAGCCTATTATGCCACCCTCAAAGAAAGGTCACCAGTACACTTAAATCGTCTGAAGGACTGAATGACATAAAATTCCACTGCATAAACTTTATTTTAATAACACTGCACACTAAATAATTAACCTAAGTATAGCCCATCGCGCAATCTAAGGTGAGTAGCATAGGTGGTTTGGATAGAGTTTAGGGACCGAGATAGCTATCTTGTAATGTTCCAGTAATAATTTTCATTCATACCCACCAAGTGGCAACAAATATAATGACTGTATTTTCCTTCCTCATTACAATATATGATGCAAGGCAATAAAAATCTGAGATCTAACGCAGTTCATTTTTAGATTAGGAAATCATTTGAATGACACGTAAAACTTAAGGCACTCACGTAATACATGGAAATCATTTGCAGGCATTCTGCTAAAAAAAATAATCGAATTGTCCCTTTGACTAGTATGAAAAAGAGGGTTAATTTGTAAATTGAAAACTAGGCTTGACATTGGCACGTGCATTATAAGCATGCAAGATATAACGACTTGAAGATATAATCAAGCTGTCTCACGAGGGGAAACAAGATTTTCTGAAGACTCGGGCAAAATAAAATTGCGAAACATATATAAAAAACGAAATGGTGAGCACCGATTCTCAGAACGTTAAGGGGTAAAAAAAAAGTGATCGCATTCTTTTGATCTCCCACTCTTTTTTACCCCTCCTCTCCCCCTCCACATGCTTTCACGTAAAAAAGCCGCCCTGCGAAACGAAAGGACGTCAAGAGAGAGGCAAGAACGATAAAACCACGGAGAAAGCTCGGAAATAATTTCCCTCCATCGCTGCCGCTATTCCTTCATGGATGAGAGAGTTAACACTCCTTCCTCCTCGATCTTTTGAAGGAAGCAAAGAAGTGAGATGGCGCCTCTTGGGTAAATCCGAGGCAACACAAAACTTTTACGCGGAGATGCACAGGTAGAGAGAAAAAGCAGTGACGATGGGAGGGCAGTTCTTGCGTCGTGACGCGTCGTCGGGCACCGCTGGCACGAGAGCCAGGAGCGGGTCCCGTCCGAGTCGAATGTCTCGTGATTAGGACGCGAAGGGAGGAAGAGACCAACCAATCGTAAACGACCACACATGGAGAAATAGAAAAGAGTAAGTCCTCCTCCCTCTTCGCATGAGTTGGGTGTATGAAAAGGGAGAAAGAGGGGGGAAAACACAGGCTGAGTGAAACGAGACGCCTCAAAGCGAAACTCAATCTTGGGAGAGCGGAGATAATTCCGAAATGAATGACCTTTTTTTATATTATCGCTGCCGTCTTTCCCTGCGCGTGGATTCCGCGACAGACGAGTCCTCACGAGGGACGGACCCAGAAAAAAAAACTTGGGTCGCCAATACGACGATTCTATCAATTTTTTCACCGGATGCCCTTTAAGAAATGTGAAAATTGACGCTTGCGTCTCGTTAGAAGGTGCCATTTTTAATCAAGTCCTTGGCCACTAAGACGTTCAATTCTAAGAAACCGTTTCAAGGAGACAGCGCACGTGAAAATCGCATCGGGGAGTCGAGGCTCCCACATCAAGTCTGTACCACACCATAGGAGTCGAGCAAGTAGTCGTGCATGAATATTGCCTCCAAATTTCATTCGGCCATGACATGTTATCCAGTAATTCGTGAATAGATCCTTACAATTAAAAGTTTATGCCAGATAATAAAACTAAAAACCAATGATCATGAACTGATCCATAAACATTTTCCGAATTGTAAGGAGGAAATCATACCAGTAATTAACTTAGTTAATCACTCTACGACCACTTAGGAATTATCTACCTCTGGAATTGCAAGACGGCTTTGCCAACCTACATGGTAAGAGCATCTTCTTAATTCGTTAAGGCGTATTTACGTAGAAAACATACCGAATGCCTAAATACGCCTAGAGAATTGGCGGAGGACAAAATGCGTCCTGAGAAAACGACACGACATTTAACCAAGGCAGATCAGTGTATCCTTGGCCAACTATCCTTCAAGTCATGAATGCAGACATTACTTTTGATTTTGTAAAAGTTAAATCCCAATGAAAACTCATATCTATGGTGGTAAATGCGCGATCATATGCACGAAACAGTGATCAGAACCAAGAGATAAAAATAAAAGACGCAATGAAAACAAAAAACTCATTCAAATTAGCGTGAAATATGAGACGGAATATCTGTGATGTACATGATTTATTACTTATAATTAGGAGTTATTTCTGGTCAATTTTCCTAAATGTTTAAGGCCATAAGTAAAAAAATCCTTTTAGGCCCGGCCTAGAGGAACAGGTAGATTTCGAAGTTTTTTTTTCAATATTGACTCGGCTCATTTTGCACACCCCTGCAATAAGGGTTAGTCGTATCAAAAATTGTTTCAGACAAAAGTTTTAGTTAATATTTAGAAGATCTACAATAATTTTGAACGAATCTGACATTTTGCGGAGTTTTGATTTTGGTGTCCGTAAAACCCTAATTTTCCGCCCCTTGAGCTAACGCTAGGTATTATAAAAAAAAAAATTGGTAGTAGTCTTGAGAAGCATAATACATTTAAGCGAATGCAATATATTTCATATTAAGGGAATTATATAGTGATTTTTTAGTTTTTCAAAAACCCTTCCACATTTCCGATTATTTGTTCCAACTTTGCCCATTTACAAACTTGGCCAATATTTTCCACTTTCATATTGTATGTATCAGTCAGGAAGTAATTTGTGCAAAATTACGGATACACAGAGTTCGTGATGGTTTTGCGGTTTAATGACTAGGAAACGAAAAATTATGTAGAAATTTTTCGGAAGTCGCACCATGGTAACGACTACAATAGGTAGTAGTATTTCTTCAAAATTTACTTAAAATGCACCCACGATCTCCCGATAAATCATAGGTTTTCACAGATTTTAATCCACATATAATGCATAGCCTATGATTCCACTTCTTTTTTTCCTCTCTGAAAGGTAAACGGAATCATCCATCCGAGAACCAACCGCAAACTCCTCGACGAGCTTCCCTGAACCCAACTCTCACCGGCAACAAATTAATCCCGACACCCCCAAAATTCGACGTCCGCACCTGTCGAGCGATGCCGTGACGCTGAAATACCTCTCGCGCACCCAACCCGCTGACGCCGCTGCACCCGAGCCGCGCGACGAAGCAAACAACCCCCCCACCCGCGTTTTCCGACCGAGGGAGTTACAAACGATAGGGAAGAAGGAAAAAGGAGGCGTTTTCTCATCTCCCTCCACCGACACACAACTTCCACCCCCCAACCCTGGGACGAGACCATATCACCCGAGTGGTGGAAATTTCAGCCCTCCCCCCCATGCGCCCCCCCCATGCGCCCCCAAAACCCCAATCTACAAAAAGAAACCATCCCCCCCATTTCTGGTCCCACAATGCAGCAAAGGCCCCTCTCTTTTCCAGCCACCCCAACACGCACCCACCACCCTTTTCCCGCGCAGCGGAATTCACCCCTTTCCCATAAACCACCCACCTCAGGCATCTTGAAAGATTCCATGAATTCTGAAGCCTCCTCCACCACCATTCCCCAGCCCCACTCCCCTTCCCCCAACCCATTTCCCTAACATCTCCTCTTCCTCGCCGGGAGACTCCTCGTCCCCTCATACGTCTAAGCCTTCGCAAAAGACAACATCTCTTTCTCCAAGGAGAGCGGAGCGTGTCGGAGGAGCGGGAGGTGGGTGGTAGTAGTTGGGTGGGCGATGTGTCTTCCCTAGGAAGCATGGCCCTGAGGGAAATAAATTTTCGTTCCTTCCCGCACGCTCATACGCACAAGGGCCAAGCATGTAACAGCAAGCCCGGAACACGCACGAACACGAACGCACACTAAAGCTCTCCTTCGCGTACATCTTAAAGGAGTGACGGCAGAAAGGTGACGTCACGAGCGGCTAGAAACGACTGCCGAGCATTTAGATAAAGGTGACGGAGGGAAGAGGTGAGGAGGCGGGACATTCACATTCGCATACACGCACGCCGGACACCATTGAAAAGCAAATGACATTCTCAGCGCGACAATCACGCTCAGAATACATCATAATAATTCTTTGGAATCGTAAAAAAAGAGAAAACTTGACCGATAGCAATTGCGGAGATAATACTCCTCATTCAACTCAAAACATAGGAGGGAAATAGGAAAAGCCATCAAATAGAAAATGGTATTGTAGAAAGCCATCACAAATATAAAAGTATATGGATAGTAGCAAAGAAATGATGCCAAGTTTTCTTTCACGAGATGATTAAGAAAATTTGAATGCCCTTTCTCAAGGGACGAAAGATTTCCTGCAAAAGGTCTGAAAACTGAAAAATAAACAAATATGCGTCTTAGAAAAGAAGACGCTTTAGTAATAAAGAAGTAAATAAGTAATTTTCGGGTACGTGTGTTTTGTTTCGTACTGTTGAAAGGGTACATATGGAATATTTGTGTGTAGTCATACACAACTCTTAAAACTATTACCATGAACTAGTAATTCATTTGAATATTCTACCAGCTGATTGGTAGGTTCTTGGACATTCCCCGTTCCCTATCCTAATTTCATAGAAATGTTCTCGCTTTTCCTCCTAAGTATGTCCCGCAATTAGATGCCTCTTCAATTCTTCATATATTCTACCTCCTCTTATTGCGTCCAGAATTCCTATCCTCATCCTTCCTCTTCCACGCTTCTCAAGTGTTCTCCCCTCTATCACTCTGTTTAACATGTCCTCTCCTTTGAAAACCCCTTCCATCCATCTCTTCTGCCTTCTCCGAACCTCAGCCACAAGCTTCCTCTTCAACCATATCCAATACCTCTTCGTTCGTCTTCCTCGCCACCCAGCTCACCCTCTCCATCCTTTTCCAAACCCACATCTCAAACGCCTCAAGTCTACGTACATCCTCCCTTCGCAATGACCAAGTTTCCGACCCATACAGCGCCACGCTCCATATTAAAGTTTTCACCAGCCTTTTCTTTACGTCTCTTCTCAGACCCCTTCCCCCCTCATCAATTCCCTTCTCCTCGAAAAAGCTGGTGCAAAATGACCGTAGTAGTCGACGTACCCAAAAAATAATACTACTACTCGAAAAATCTTCATTAGCCACGGCAATTCTGCATCTGATGTCCTTACCACTTAACTCATTCTCCTCCAAAATACTACCCTGATATGTAAACTGCTCGACCTGCTCTATCTTCTGCCCTTCTACCCTTATATTCAGCCCCGCCTTCTTACTTATAGATCATATCATCACTACTGTTTTCATGTGATGGAATAGTAGCCCTATGTAATTTATTTTTGAGGGAGATGGAATAAATAGCTTTATAACGTGCTCCTCGAGTAAAAAGGTCATATTTATTTTCGATTTTTTCATCATCATCATCATTAGTCATCAATCCGAAGATTGTTTTGCAGTAGCTCTCCATTCCATTCCCCTCTCTGCCAGCCGATTCATTCCTAAATAATTATTTACTTTGATTGTAAAAAAATATTGAGGGGGCTAAGAAAAAAATTGGAAATGAAAAAAATTCTTTCAGACAAAAGAAAAGCATTTTCGCTTCACGGCGGGTATAAGAGTGAGCCGATATTTGCCAAAACGCTCTGAAACAAAGAACACGATTTTGGAGGCCTATTCAGCATTAATTTATTCACCAAAAGGAAGCAAAATCGAAAAAGAGCAAGTATTAAGGTTAAGCCCAATGCTTAGTAACAAAGCGAAGTCATGACTATGATCCATTTTATGACCAAATGTAAATATAGTGGGCAAGCTTGTTTCCAACCGATTTCATTAAATGAAGGGCACCATTAAAATCCGTGTCGTACATCTTAAATAACGAGAGATCTAAGTTTTTTTTTCTTTTATCACTTAATACATATCACTTTTCTAACAAATCCACTGACAAATGTTTCCAATTCGCCCTAAACAAGAAGAGCTATAACCAGCTTCCCTGCGGCACTTCACATTATGATTCTTTGAACAGTTTACAGATTGACATGATAATAATACATAATCAAGCCTACGCATTCTCCAATCATTTTCGTAATTTTCAACTCCTCCAGCCATTTTATGTTAATATCCTTCTAATGGCCTCTTCAATCCAGGAAAAAAAAGTATATGGCAAAAATCGGCATTAATAATTCGATACCGTGCAAAAAAACTGATACCTTAAGGAGCAGGAAACAGGTTTTAAAACATCGAAGAAAAAACCTTTAAAAAATAAAGGCTATTGGACAGCCTTTCTATTGGAGTCTGAGACCTTTTTCGAGTAAAATTTGTCATAAAAATTCCAGCAGCAACCACCGACCCCATGAAAAATTCCCGATATCGCCCATTAAATAAATGGAATGAAGAAGGACAGCACCTGACAGCTTTCTTCATTACGTTTTTCAACTCGTGCACCACAAAATCAATCTACATTTGAAGAATAATCCACATCCGAAGTAAAGGAATTCCCTTCGTGGTCATAAATGGAAGCTTTGGACCATCTGGTCATCAAAGAGATGCTCGTTTCGAGAGAGACGCCCACAATCTCTGGGAGGGAACACTTCCCACTTCGCCCATACGCCCACGTAAAAAGGCGTGCGCTGCGTGAAACGGTTGCAATGCTCTCCCACGCCCCCTTATTATCATTTGTCACTGTGGAAAAACCCCGCCCATGCCAATCTAAGTACGCCCAAGACCTTTAATACCAAAATATACCATCCTCTTCAATTAACAGTGGGCGAAAAGGCGCTTTGACCCTGTTCCTAGCGCTTGAACGCCTCAGAATTACAGGCATCAAGCCTTGACTCCGCTGCATTAGTCCAGTGTCATACAGAGCTCCGATCCTTGATGCATAAAAACTCTGGCCATCAGAGGGAAAAAGGAATATTAATGATTTGGAGCATCAGGAAAAAATTGAAACAGAAATACGGAGACTTTCCCCAGTTATAACTGTTCAAACATTCTTCTCTGTTTCAAGCTGGTCTTTCACCTGTCCAGACTTCAGTAAATGTACGTAAATAGACCATTCCCTCCTTTTACAAACGCAATACCGTAACTATTTCCTAAAAATTGTCCCCCATAGCTAAAATATTAAAAAATTGGTACAATTGTGCAGTTACCGCCTTATAAAAACAAAAAGGTGCAAAATATGCATAAGAATAGGACAATGGGCGTTTCAAGTAGGTACCCTAAACCCTAATAGAAAGTAATGTCTTGAAAAATCTCCAGATTTCAGAACACACAGAAATATTTAGAAGACTTGTCTGACCATGAAATACCGAAAAAAAATGGATTATCACAATCACAGCAATAGCTGTGATTCCGTTGTAGTTAATATTGAGCATAAAATTGTAAATTTAATTGCCTTCTCTTATAAGATACAAATGATTGGGCACAAGTTGTTCCAAAGGACAGTCAAGTTAGCAAAACTTAGTTTTCATGCAATCCGTCCTTTTTAACGTTGCCATTAAAAACCCTACACTTTCAGAAAGCAGTTCGCATTGATGGGAGTGTCTCCTAACATGCAAATCATGCACCATAGTTAGTCTTAAATGAGGTCTAAGTAGAAGTGTATGAGGAAAAGAAACAATTTCCTGTCTTTACTTGCGATTTCTGCCTTCTGCTGGAATCCAGAAGTGGCCAAAGAAGCACACATTCACTCACCTGTAAGTACAAAGAGAGAAAAATATAAGCAAAAAACCACAAGCACCGTAAAAGTTGGTTAAGTTATAGGTATAGGGACAAAGAACAGGAAGTGCACTATTACATATTTGAATCTAAGTAGGTAATTTCTACGATTAATAATAATTAAAGAAAGACACCCACATATGCAAATAATAAACCTGCACAACGTTGGTTATTGATGATGACCGAATAAAGCTCAGGCTTCTACCAAGAATGCTAGATTAAAAATACTGCTCTCTTTTCGGTGATGAGTAAAAAAAGATCATCATGAAGCATAAAGAATGGGTCATAATTAGTGTTGATATTTCAATAGGGGAAATCTTTCATGTATTATCACGAAGTTTTCAATATTATGTATTTAAAAGAGCAGAAAAACCTTTAAGCTATAAGATTACTTCTAATCTAAAGAAACGTGATAACCCTGTTCTCACCAAGCTACGGCTTGTGCCATAGATACCGAACAACAACCCAAAAATCTAAATTAATAACAGCAGCCCGTCGTTTCCTGCTGTGTCTGTGCGGCATTAAGGCATAACATCATCCTAAGCACTCAGCGCTGAAATATTTGGGAACTACAATAAGAATGAGTCGGTTCATAGTAATAGTCGGCTGCTGAAGCGCAGGACAGCTGAAGTCATACCACCATTGAAAGGTATGTGGGTATTTACGGTAAGGTAGGAATTCAGAAAAAGAGAAACGACGCAGAGTAACCACGGGCCGGCATTAACGTAGCCTTAACTACAGGCACTAAGAGACACAGTTTAACACCCCATCCAACGGTGGACGAATGTTAGGAGAAATGACTCTTCCCCACAAGACACCAATAAAAGACCAGAATGTTCGTCGAGAAGTTCCAGCCAGGATCCAGGGCGGAACCCAACACCCATACTCATTCAGCGCTAATCAACAGTTAGGTAACAATTATAGCCCTAAATAAGATTGAATGTGAATGACTCTGAAACTGTTCATTCATTTCAGTCAATTTATTTCAGTGAAAAGTTTTGGAAAAATACAGAAATATATCTCGTTATTATAAAATACTTCGAGATAAGTAAGTAAATAGGTAATTTTTAATAAAAAGGATAACTTAGTATTCTGCACAAAAATATATCTCTATTGCCTACCATTAATAACGAGTACCTTGATAAGGACAAAGTAGATATTGAAAATACACATACCTACTTCATGGGATTCAATTGCTCAAACCATGGTCCGTAATGAAGTACAGTGCCGATAATACTTAGTTATTTAAATCACTTATTTAAATCACTTATTTCACTTTAAATCACGTATTTATTTAAATCACTTGGTTCTACAAAGTTATGTCTCAATCAGCCTCTTACAGATTGGTAACTGACTGCCAAAA
The DNA here is from genome assembly GCA_963573305.1 of Pyrrhosoma nymphula. Lineage (NCBI taxonomy): Eukaryota > Metazoa > Arthropoda > Insecta > Odonata > Coenagrionidae > Pyrrhosoma > Pyrrhosoma nymphula. Next base: position 101,386,213 of record OY754337.1, read on the forward strand.
TTTGAATCTTTTTACCTATTAAACAAAACATCATAATGAATCAAATGAAATAATCTAAAATATGAAATTTTAATATTTTTATCAGTTCTAAGCGAAAAACATACGCCAACGATGAGTTTCCTGGAATAGAGTAATCCGCGAATAAGACGATAGATAAAAATCTCAGTTCGAAAATATCACCAGGATGCGAAGATTTTTGGGCAACAGTTTTAGCCACTTCCTTCCATAAAATGGCCACAATCACGTTTAATCATCTCTGAATGTAACACTATTAATTAGTGTTTTTTAAGCAATGATTTAGAGAAAAAGATGGCAGTATCCCTGGAGGTTTGCGGTTCTTCAAGTTCTTGAAAGTATTTCTTTGATCTGTAATGACGCGAAAATAGTTAAAACCATTTGTTTTCTGAGACCATGCATCCCTCACGTTGCAGGATTAGGGAAACATTTCAAAGAAAAACTACTGAATTACAATGCTGCTAAAAACTATCCGTACTCTCCCGGGACGGGATATGAACGCGAGATCTTAATACGTGATGACCCAATTCCCATGGTTCTGAGAACGATTCCAATCCACCACTGTTGTTCCAATAGCGCTACTAGCTTATAACTCTGTTCCAATAGCGTTACTAGGATAAACTCTTCAGCGAAACTTCACAGCGGATAGAGACTCTTTGGCGGAGATGTGCGAATCCTACGCCCTCCCACTCTTTCGCACACCCCGGATGGACTTTCCGCCCCCCACATTCAGTGGTCCATTTTAACTAGCCCCGCCACAATTTCGACGGCTGGAAAACTCCCCATACGCTCGTGGCGCCACAGCGCTCAACGGAGGGATAACCCTGAGGTCTGATCCCTCCGCTGAGCGTTCCTCGGTTAACTACTTTTTTTGTACCTTGCGGTGAAACACTTCCGTCGTCCTGAAGCTCAGCTTTCATGCACACGTTCGTTGCTCACATAAAACGATCTCAATGTCCCACTAAGGATGATTTTTTGCTGGAGTCATTGCAACAAAATAGTAAGACCCGCTCTCTTTGTTCGACACTTAGAAGCATGTCCGAGTGTATTAGAAATATTAGAAACTGAATAGCAGAACAAGATACTTAGCGATATAAGCGATTTCCATGTATAAAAACATCCATCTCTTGTTTTTTTACCACATTATCGGACTTGATTTATAGCACTTATTAGTCTAGATAACATTTATAGTGATTTTAAATATTATAATTTCACAGAGTCCATCACGGTACGAAAAACATGGAAAAAGGTGATTCACATTGTGTCAAATCTTTCATAAGGTAATAATTTGAAACAACTTGAATGTTTCTGTGATTAGAATTTGACAATGAAAAATAAATGTTCGAAATCGAATCCCAAACCTCATATTAGTTTTGACCGTGGGATTAAACCCAAGCAGGACAAAATAAAATAAACTTTAAATAACAAGCAATATTTTGCAACGAACCGCACATTAGATTTGAATATTAAATTTCATTCCCTCGTTATTGGGGCTGAGAATTACTATAAAAACTTAAGCGTTTGCCTTTATTTAAAATAACAAGTAAGAGAACAAAAACGAGAGGGGGCATAAAAATTCAGTCCTACAACTAAACTACCAACAATACAACAATAGGAATCCCTTTGCCTTCGTATAACAACTCTGAGTTTTCAATTACCTAGGCATAACAAAAAATAAAACCAAATTTGTATTTCCCCATTTTATTCCCCCTTTAGCAAGCTTTAATGTGGAAGTATATCTCACAACCATCGGCCGCAGCCTGAAGGAAGAATAAAAGTGGGTTTAAGTGAAATGAGAGATAAAAAACGATCACGAATAAGTGTTTAGCAATTTTCATAACGTCCCTTCATTTGAGGAGAGAAAGATAAGGGTACAAGTTTATTTTACCCATAACGACACAGTCATCTAATATGCCTTAAATTTTCATGAATCAAGAGTGATTTCAACATTCCCCACAAGCTCCAGCATAGACACAATTCCATGAAACGATTTGCAACCACACCGAATAGAAGCTCTCCCCATTATGACAACTTGTTCTACATTCATCCCTTCGAAGATGCGCGGCGTTTTGTATCACTCGTACTGTCCCAGATCCATGGAATTTAGGGTTTGAAAAAAAAACGGAGGAAATATTATGGAGTCACCGACCATGAAATTTATTCAATTCCATCAAGGTGGGATGTATACTGCTCCCATAAATCGTTCCTCGTGCATCCTACCCTCCATGAGAGAGAGAGACACTTGAGGCTAATGCGGCCCCCAGCGCCACTATGGCTGAGCACTCCCTGAGAAAGTTAAAGGAAAAGGATATCTCGAGGAGTGTTAGGGGAGGTGTAGGCGGGCGTGGAAGGGTGGGTGTGGACGGCGTTGGGTGCGACACTCGTGGGCGTGGAAGAGAGAGAGAAAGAGAGCGAAAGAGAGGGCTTTGTCGAGCCGCGGGTGTCGGAAGGAAAGGAGAGAAAAAAAGGAAAAGAATAAGGAAGCAAACGGCGATGAAGAAAAGACGCCAGGGCGGGAGACACTTGAGAAGGAGGGTCTGCGAAAGGGGAGGGAGCGGCGCACTGTGTGGACGTGCGAAGGGAAAGGGGGAAGGAGCGACAAGGCGCCTAGGATGGGATAGGAAATGGGAAGTGGAATTTATGGGCCTTCGGAGACGACGCTGTCCCCGAAGAGCAACTTGCAAAGCGTCGCCAATACATTTTATACAAATAATTCCCGGTTCCACGTATCCTTAATACATTTAAATCACATCACAATGGAGGGGGAACACTTGAATTCGGATTAATTATTCCAAGGAAATACTAAAGTTTCAACTGGTGCAAATACTGATGAGAAGGTTATAGCATAAAACGGATTAAGGATTTTTTCTCCAACACAGTCCCGGAATTTTGTTATAGATCATCAAACAACATTTAATAAAACCAGCTCAATAATGAGTATAAAAAAGTGCCGTAAAAAATAATAGTGAGTGGGTAACTTGTAATCTTCATCACTAACAAATCTATAACATTAAATAAAAAACTAAATAAGAACAAAAATAGCATACTTTTTTCTCGAGACGTACAACCACATTGACTTTTCACCTGGACCACTTGATTGCATCTACTACTTAGTTGCGACGTTGAATGAACGCACAAGACAGGCAGTGCCTATTCATTTTCTCGGGTTAAAATCATAAATCTATACCGTTGCAGAAAATTCGAAGTGAACAGGCGAATTTAATCCACGACACGTAAAATCCGTCCCTTACCGCAATTTGAACGCCTCCAACAAAGAACAAAAGTGAAGCCATGGACCGCCTTTCGAAGAAGAAGTGACACCCCGTGCGGACAAAAAGAAAAAGATCCAGGTGAAGTGATTGAAACGGCGCGCGGGGGAGGAAATTAAATGGGGGAGAGGTGAGGAAGAAGTGAACGGTCGGAGGAGGTTGTACGAGGCAAAACGGAAAGAGGGCTGACTAGGCTCTAGGAAAGAAAGAGGGGATGGAGAGAGACTCCGAAAGGCACGCTGCGGATGATGGGGAAGGCAGGCCGGAATAGTTTTACGATAGGAGACTAGGAGGGCGGGCGGGAGTGGAATAAAGATTTAAATTTATAATGACGATGGGAATTCTGCGATGGGAGGTGGGAGAGGAAAGTGGAAAGCAGATGGGAGTAAAAGGGCTGAGGGAGGAGGACTCGGGAGTGGGCTAGTGCGGAGGAGGAACACGGGTTGAGGGTGGGCTATAGATTGAGAGCGAGCGGGGGGAACAGTGAGACGGGAACAAGGAGTGGAGTAGGGTTGAAGTGAAGTGGTGTTTGAGGGCTTTTTGGAGATGGCGGTGGTGGGGTTGAAGCAAGGGAAAACGGGGATATGGGGGGAGGGTGGAGAGAGAGAGAGGATTGCAGAGGAATGAAGGTGTGGGAGGTAAGGAGGTGGCTCTACGAGACTTCCCTCCCGGTTCAACCGTTCTCCGGAATCTTCTTTTAATTTTCTCCACGCTTCACTCCGATCCAAAATTCAACCCTTAAAGATTCCACTCCCTTTCCCACATTCCACAACCACTTCTTTATTTATACACGAATCTCATTGTCTTCTGGCCAAAGCAGAGTTTCCAGCTTTCCAGCAAAAGCTTCAATCGAGTAGGGAAGGTGACGACTTTATTTAATTATTTTTTTGGTGTTTCCGACGCTTTAACCTCCATCTTATTCTTCTAATCTTCATGGAACCTTGAAACCCTTGACTTTTAACGCCTGTAAATAAAACAGACATCGACAAAGACAATGCGACTTCTCAAAGATGTATCATTTTTTTGCAAATTCGGAAAAGGTGTAACACCACTTGGTACATGCCAAGAGGATCTTTAAAAGAAGAAGATGCCTGTAAAGAACTACTATTATATAACGGAATTCCGTAGCTTGGGAACCTCTGAGTAACCGAAAATTGTTGCAATGTATGTCGAAGCATCAAACGTTTACATGGATTTCTTAATCGGCACGAAAAAGAGTATGCCGAATACATTAATATAAGATTCCATACACTTACTATCATTAGTATCCAGATTAAGTATGCCGAGGGAGACTGTGAAAGCTCATTTACGTTGTAAGTCAACTGAGTCCGAGAACTTTCAGCCAATTCTAGAGCAAAGTAAAAACAATTTTTCGAAAAACAACGAAGTATAATCGTTAAATCCAGCAATATATCACAAAAAATCTCGCTAATTAGAGGAACAAAACGAAATTCAAACAAAAGAGACAAAAATAGTATTCCAACCTCAAGGGCTAAATCACTTTCAATAAAATTTGAGATACGCGGAACAAAATTCCACAGAACATTTAACCCCAATCACTCACGTTTTAAAATAAAAAGAAATAATCCCAAGATTTTTTTCACCATTCTACACTACGAGGAGAATATTCCAATGTCGATATCTCGAAAATAAAAATACAGCAAAAAATAAAAAATAATAAAAACAGCAGAACGTACAATCGCAAGGTTTTATTACCCCTTTCAATGCTCTAATCTTTAAATGGAGGCGACCTCTGGACTTGCCTCTCGAAGCACCATTATCTCACTACCATCACCACCGTAAAAGAAACCACAAAACTTAATCTTACGAGAGTGTAGTGGCAAAATAAAGACCACTAATACCCCACACCATGTAAGTTGACTCTTTTAAACGTTTCACCTGTACACCGTCCGCACCATATTGCTCCAATTTTTCCCCTACCCTCTTTATCTCTCCCAGGCAGCGTCTTTCTTTTTGCAATTTAATCCCCACACCCCCTTTCTTTATTTTTTTCTCTCTTCTCGCCATGGCCTCCTCCACCCACCTCGCACACTTCAGACCCTCGCTCGTGCACGAGACATCCCCGCACTGCTGCTACCTACGCCCACAGTTTTCCCTCTCCATCTCTCTCGCCCCCTCATCTTCGTGCTCAGCAAGGAAAGGAGGACGAGCCGAGTATGAGAAGAAAGTGAAAGAGTGTGGGGAAATACATGGAGAGAGAAAGGCTTGTCTTCTTCCTTCGGTGAAAGGGGAAGAAAGAAAGAAGAAAGGGAAGGGAGAAGAGAATCCCATCTTTCCGTGCTCTCAGCCACGCTTCCAGGAGACGTATTAACCCTTTTTTTATCCTGCTGCTTCCGCTCCTGCTTCTTCCATTCGTCATTTCTTCTTTTTTTCCCCAAACTACCCGCTCCTCTTCCTCATGGTTCGCTCACTCTCCTACCTCACCCACCCAGTTTGAACGTGAACATTTCACTTTCATGCATAGATATGTATGCATAGAGAATATTCCGCGCACATACGTGACGATGATCCAGCATCACTCGGAGGAAGCCACTTTCCAAGAAGATACGAAGAGAAACAGATACATGAAAATATCTGAGGGCACTATGGATCACAGGCCTAGGTCACTAAGACAAAGAGGAATAAAAAAATAAGCCTTCAAAATCTATCGTAAGAGAAGATTGTTTATGATAAAATGGAAGAACCAAGAAAGGAAACTAGGAGGAAAACTAAAGAGCAAAAATAGATACTTTGGAACAACAAACGCAGTACACAGGAACTGATCTAATCCTGAGAAATACTAAATGATCCATAAACTTCTATATGTACATATAAAGAAACTAAAAGTGTCAAAATGAAGACAAGAGGACGTATACCTAGGAAAGTGAAGAAGAATTTCTAAAAGAACTACAGGATAATAAAGAAGTTAGCAAATCCAAATGTATTGAGACTAATTACAACGATTTGTATGTGTATACACTAACACCATATGCTTTCCCTCCCAGGATTTATCAACCCTGTCTACCTTTCTTCGTTCTCTCAAAGCGTTTAGGCATGCTCCATATCCCCTCCTCCATCTACCAGGTACTCCTATTCTACTCATCTTCTTAAGACCCGAGAGGCCTGGGATTGTAGAAGGCCACGACCACGGGAGCGTAATGGACTCAGAATAGTGCCAAGGGCAGGCCCAAAGGAGATGAAGGGAAGAAGAAAATAACATAGGGATCAGCATCTCGTGTTTAGACCTCTTTTGAGACTGGATTAAGTTAGAATAAAACGCAGAAGTGGAAAGAGGAATGATGATTATGATTAATAGCAAAGGTCTGATACAGCCCCGTAGGATACGATAACCGAACTTCAGTTCATAAAAACACTATACATTAGTAATTCTGCAGATATTTCCTACACGGCATACATTTTTAAATATTCTTACACGCGTGGAAATACGCAAAGAAAAATTATATTTACAGAACTGATATCAGTACCCACAAACCTATCCCAACTCAACTCAAGATTCTTTCCAGTTATACAACACATCGACTTTCTTTTATCATTCTGTTTTGTTCAATTAAAAATTAGACGAGCATCACCACATATTAACAATTGGTCAATATTCAGCCAGCCATATATAGTTTTCGAGTTGCCTCCTACACCTCAAATGACCTATTGTAACTAAAATAATAGGCCAATGACATAGAAGCTAAAATAGAATTCGTCTCGCCAGTAATAATAACTCTTGCGGAAGGGAACTTAGTTCATACTTCATGCAAAAATAACAACACTGGCAATTATCGTACTAGAGATAAGAGTGAAGACTTCCAGAGGGTGAAAATGCTCTTGACGATTGAGGAGTGGTGACTAACCCAATGGATACATAGTTAAGAACCAAACCAAGCGTAAAGGAGAATGGGAATAAATAGTACAGTACCTATGGCTTGGAATGCGATAAAAATAACATTGACAAAAACTTAAATAATAACATAAATGCAAATATACTGAAATTATCAGTCGAGAGAAATGACTACTAATGTGTACAGGAAAGGTGAGAAATGAAATCATTCACAGAAAAAATAGGAGGCTATGTGGATTGGAATAATTTTGATAAATAATTCCAGGTTGTTAATCATGCGGAAATTCTTAGTGGAAGGTAAGTTCAAATACCAAATACGTAAATTTTGCTAAGCACTCAGCTGAAAATTGCAGCCACAATTCAATTTTGCAGGCACTGCTTTGGTCAATATTCATTTCTTTCTATAAATATAGTCATCATTCTTTTATCATTTAGCCAAGGATTTTCCACTCACTCATTGGCTAATTATTCGGTAAAATAAATAAATAAATCCTTACCTCTTCTAAATAAATTAATAAATCCTCACCTCTTAGAACCCTCTTTTCCAAGATACATAAGACAGCGGCCATTTCTCTCACTTTGTACAGAAGTTCTTCCATTTAAATTATCGCATTAACGTATTAAAGGTATTACTTATTAACTATTTAAGTAGCTAAATCAAGGTAAACTTTAATTATTTAAGTAGCATTAATTATTAATTTAATATATTATTAATTATTAATTAATTATTAATTAATTAATTATTAATTAATTGGAGTTTAATTATTTAAGTAGCATTTAACGCCCATTTTACTGCAACACTGATAAAGCGAGGGCAATCAATGCCACTTGAGTCACATGCATTTTAAGACACCATTCATAAGTTATTTCGTGCTCACACATTGTGCCAAACCCCGCTCGCCCCGCAGCAAACGTAAATAAAGTCGATACGTGATAACATGCTCACCTGATATGTTCAGCTATACACATAAATAACTAAAAGCAGGTATCGTTCCTAAAAATAAAACACCCAACAGAGAGAAAATCTCATTTAAAATTAAAAGTAAAAATATAATTCTAACTCTACCTACATCGTTAGCAGGGCCTTTTTGCCACTTCTACCAAGGCAATACCTGAACGAATGATTTAAATACTGTACAAATGAGAGGTTGAACCCAAATACACAAGTTAAGTCGACTAGAATCAATACGCAAGTGGTGCGATCAGAAATAAAAAAATCCTTAGATGTAAAAGATACAGCAAATTAGGCACGAGTGTCCTGGAATTCATTGGGTAAGGTATGATAGAAAGTACAATTTATTCAGCAAACAAAACGTTGGGAAA